>CM060901.1:91910121-93160121 GCA_030737815.1 Allium fistulosum | reverse complement strand
TACTAGCCTATTACTTCTACGTTGGTTGGGTAGAACCGATCTTCCAATTTGGATGTCTTGGTTGTGTCCGAAGTAGCGAGTCATCCAATTCTTTTGGATTCACCTGCAAATCGAAGGTTTCTTCAAACACTTTAATGTCTCTTCGGACCCTGTAAGGTCAAGGACTTTAATCCTTGCCTTAGGATTAGTCATAAGTTAATATCATTGTCCCGTGTTTACTCGGGATTTCATTTATCAGAGATATATATCAGAATTATTCATCCCGTATGCCCCTGGGATTAAGTTATTAGAAAACAGCATTAAGTTATTTGAATTAAAAGACGTTTTGAAACAAAACTATTCATGTTCAGAGGATGAAAGATTGAACCGCTCCTATATATAAGATCACATAATTCAAAGTAATTCATTGTTGATAGGGTTTGGAGAGTAGTCTTAGGGACTTAGTAGTTCGCAGGTACATATCATATCCTACAACATACTCCACGACGACGTTGTTAAGAGTCGACTAGGAGGCTCATTATTTGCCAAGGATTGCCCCAAAGCATAGTTCAGCGTGTTGCTTCTTACAACATGTTGCTTACACTTTACTACCTTTGGTGAAGTCGTTACCTCTGAGGTTTTTGTGAAGATTACACTTTGCTACCTTCGGTGTAGTTTGATCCCGCTTCTGGGACTTGGTAGCATTATACTTCGTAGTTTCTAGAGAAGTTTAATATTTTTCTCTCCTTGGCTTATGCTCTGCAGTCTTTAGAAGCGTTAGCTTTGCACCCCTTGGTAACAGACAGAGTTGAATGGATGCTCTGTTGTTCTTGGTGGAGTTGAGTTGATACTCCATTGTCCCTGATGGAGTTGAAATGATGCTTTGCTGCCTCTTGCAAAGTTGAGTTGATTGAACACCCCATCGTCTCTGGTAGAGTTGGAGTGAATGAATACCCAGGTATCTTTGGCAGAGTAGAATTTATTGTACATCCCGCCTTCTGAGGCCCAAAACTAACCGCTACTGATGCTGTAGTCATCAGTAGTTGTTATTTATTGGTGACCGAATGCGACATTGTTAATATTGATACGCAGGAAGACATGAATATGAAAAATTTTAAACTTCCAATAAACAGAATTTATCATTTCATGCAAATTATAATTTAAGATTTAATTACATCATCCCAGATGTTAACCACGTTCAGATCACATATACATGTACAAAATACGATAAGAGCGACATATGAAGATGTCCCCTTATAATGATCAGAGAACTAATAAATATGAACTTTACAGTTCTTAGTACATCACAGTGGAATACACAAAATAGCTCCAATATAGCTAACCCTGCCTCCTGCGCATCACCGGAAACTTATTCGTCAAAAACTTGAAAGTCTCCCACTCTCAGACTACTCAAATTAATTTTGAGTACCCGAGAGTTTGTGGAGAAACACAAACTTCGAGTTAGACAGTAAGTCTGGTATGAATAATCGCCTATCATCTCTTATCATAAATAGATATCTAGTGAGACCACGCCACTTAGCGGAACGGGTTTTCCCCTCACTAGTATCCAGACACAAAATATGAAAATCATTTATTATGTCCCTGCATCCAAAATGATTAGTCTTAACATAAAATGAAATAAAACCGTAAATCATATATATTGGATATCCCATCCACCCATTTATTAGATATCCCATCTAAAAACAATTTATTAGATATCCCATCTAAAAATCATTAAAATGACTATCCGTCAAAAACTTTAATAGGACTATCCATCCCAAATTCATTAAAATAAATGCAGATTATCCATCATACATTGTTTTATAAAAGTTGGTGTGGCCTATCCACCGCACACTCCATAGTTTTCCTAGGATGACTACGAACCCTTGGATGCCAAATCCCGAGGCTAACCACCTCTGGCAGATCATTCTTTACTTTAGAAATTTGATGTGGACTATCCACCGCACATTCCATGGTTTTCCTAGGTTAACCAAGAACCCACCATTTGGCCAATTAAAATATCATGATCCCCATGATTTATTCATTTTTCCCATGTATTCCACATGTTTAACCTATTCCCATTGATAGGCCCAATTAGGTTAAATTAATTAAAAACACATTGATAGCCCCAATGTATGTTTTCGAAAGCATATTTTTGTTTGTAACCCCAAACTATGTATCGAAAACATTAAACTAAACCCAGTGCCTCCAAGGTTTAATGACATTTATTTATATAAGGATCCCCCTTACATATTCAAACAAAGATAAGTATTTTATGCTATAACTCTTCGAAGTAGCCCTTTTTTAATTAGCAAAATTTTACTTAAGAAAATGGCTTAAAACAGCCATTTAAACCCCTTCGAATGAAGCCTCATTCGAAAGCAAATAAACATTAGCCTTTGGAAAGCATTGAAAACCATACCTTTTGATTTTGTGGAAAGGTCCTATCTTTCGACCTTATCAGAAGGTTTCTTTTCGACCTAGTCGAAAGGTTTCAGCTTTCGACTTTGTCGAAGCTTGGGGTATCCCCTCTATAAATCCATTTATAAATGTTTTGAAAGCAATGAAACTCAAAACCTTTCGAAGTCAAAACCTTTCAAAATCATTGAAGCTAACCCCTTCAAAACCTTTTAAAAGCCTTCATGTAGAGCAAAAGGATCAGAAAAACATTGGAGTCGAAAGCACTGCTTCGAAACCTAAAACCTTTCGAAATCATTCGAAAACAATGAAGTGTTGGTGTTGGAACCAACCCTTCGAAATCAATGGAGAGAGGCAAATTTTAGAAAAAACAAAAGATAACCTTTGACTCCATCTTGGTCGAAAGGTTAGGAAGCACAACTATCTTTCAACCTTGTCGAAAGATATACCTTTCAACTTTGTTGAAAGGTTTCATTTAAAAAGAAGAAAGCAAACCTATCGAATACTTTTTCTTTTAAACCATTTGACAATGTCGAAAGCTCTTTGTCGAAAGCTAGTAGGCATATTTCCTTTAAAACCAATACAAAACTTCATCTCCTTCGAAAGCTCTAACCTTTCATCCCTAAACCTTTCGACCCCTTTCAATTCACTACGTACCAGTCGCCTGATAACATGTGCATTGATTTTTGACCTAGTTGAAAGGTTTGAAACCTTTCGACCTTGTCGGAAGGTTTGGAATGGAGGCGGAAGCTCTTGACGAAAGAGTTGAAATAGTGAAAATTGTACTTTAAAATAGGTCTTTTGTACCCCACCTGCCTTGTTTGTCTAAATCTCCTTTATAATTACACAAAACATTTAAGTCCCATACCTTAAATAATTTTATATAACTATTAAAACATCTTGAAAAATTCTAGAAAAATTCTAGAAAATCAGTTAATATGTTCTCTTCAACATATTAAAATTTCAAAGCATATGAAGATCAAGGCAACTTGGATTTTAGCCAAAACCGAATAAAACATGTTAATTTGCCCATTAACATTTAAAACACATATGTCTTATCCAAACAAAGGTTTAAAAAATTATATCATAACCAAAACACTCACATGGATTGGATATAAGCCCATAGGCGAACCGAACATAGAAATGAGATGATAAACATGATTATTCACCTTGATTAGTTGATTGGAGAATGATATAATTTCCTAGCATTAATTCCTTAGTTTTTTCTTCAATTTATTGCTCTTCCTTGAGCTTTTAATGGCCGACCGAAATATAGGTGAGGATTTATGAATGAGAAAGTGAAAATTTATTAAGGTGGAGGAAGAGATTTATACTAAGAAATGTAGCCCCATTTCCAAGTTTACCCCTTAGGAAAATTCCTCCTTCTAAATTTAGTTAAGTCTTATTTTAGTTCATTCATTAAGACACGGCCATTGGATTTATTAATCTCATCTCCCTAATTATTCACATTATTCTATTAATTTATCCAATTAAATATCTCGAATAATGTTAATTAAAATTCAAGGGCATTACAGACTCCCCCTCCCCTTAAAGAATTTCGTCCCTGAAATTCTATAAGGAAAAAACAAGCATATATCCCATGCAAGCAAAGCTAGTATAACCTACCAGCCAAATTCTATATAAACCCTATATAGAACTTACCATCTAAAACATCTCAGGAAAAGTAGCCCTAATCTTGTCTTCTGTCTCCCAAGTACAGTCTTTCATGTTGTCGTTCCACTGGACTTTCACCAACCCGACTGTCTTTTTTCTTAGCCTCTTCTCATCTTTTGCCACAACACGAACTGGTTGCCTCACAAAAGTCATATCCGGTTCCACCACTAAGTCTTCCGGTGCCGTCAGAGCGATAGTAGTTTCCAGATCATGAGCATACTTCCTAAGATGAGAAACATGAAATACATTGTGGACCCCGACCAAACTGCTTGGTAAATCTACTCAGTATGCGAGTCTCCCTGTAACAACCGCATATTTTACGATTGTATATTTAAATGTTTTATTTAAATATAGCATCGTTAGTCGGATTAAAGTCCGAAAAGCTACTTTTTGCAAGTAGTCGAATTAGGACTCGAGACCACTTCCATTGAGTCCAAAATGGTGTTTGTGACCATTTTGAGTATAAACATCGATATATTTTGAGTTGGGTAGAATTTTGATGTTTTCAATTAGGGTTTTGGGTTTGGGTTTCAGCCCACTAACCCATCTTAATACCCTAACTCAGCCCCTCTTCTCATTTCATTCTCATTTTCCTAATACATTCAAGCTTAAGTAAAAATGGAGGAAGAGAAAAGGAAATTAAAATTCCAAAGCCTAGTTTGATTTGGAAACACAAGTTCTTGCTCCAAAATCAAAGAGAAGCTTAGGTAAGCATCCTCTTCATCTTCTCCATCTCTATCTCTCTTCAATTTCAGAATTTCCTATAACCTAACTTAGGAAATATTCTTCTTTTGAGCTTAGATTGAAGATTCTAGAGGTATATTGAAGAGGAATTGGTCTTTCCTTTGTTTTCAAGCTTCTCACTTGTGTTTTTGGGTTTAAAGGTGAGTTTATTTAACTCACATCTACGTCAATAGCTATTATTGTTGTTAGGTATGAATTCCTGACATTTGTGCATATTCATTTGCTTTTGATTTGAATTGATTTGGTGAATTTTCCAAATTTTGGTGTTTTGGTCCAATTTTATTAAAATCCTACTATGGATGTTTGGATATTGATATTTGGGGTGTATCGAAGAGCCTTTCAGGCTAGGTTGTCGCTTGGCGTAAATCCTTAGTCGTCGTTGCTCGTCCGATCGCTCCCGACATGTTTTGGCCATCATTGGCCTAGGGTAATTTATACCCAGCTGAGTGGTTTAGACGTCTGAAATGCAAGTTCAGACGTCTGGAATCAGACCTAGAGCAAAAATATTCATGGCAGGAAATAAAAAGAATGGCAGAAAACAACTTCAGACGTCTGAAATTATGGTTCAGGCGTCTGAAAGGGGTTTCAGACGTCTGTTTATAAATTTCAGACGTTTGGGTGGTTTCTAGAAATATTTCGGGAATATTTCCAGAAACCAAATCCAGATGTCTGGATTGACCCCCAGACGTCTGGAACTGCCCAGTTTTTCCTATTTGCCTAATTTTGATTGAATTTCCATTGTTTATCGATTTTAGTTGCTCCGATTAGTTGTTATCAGTTTTATCGACCTTGATGACTTCTTTTTCGGGATTTTTGGGAATATCCATTTTGATGGATTTGGTATCGATTTCTTTGGATTTAATTCACGTCTTAGAATGTGAATCTTTGGTGATTGATTGTTTCTACAATCATTTTTGTGATTTGTCACTTTCAAATACAAAGGTTTCTATACTAGCAATAAATATTCAAACTCTTTCACAAAGATGTTTTCAACTCTATTTTAAATATAAAGCTCTCTTTTAAAACCGTTTTCCAATCTATTAGTATATATAAACCTTTACCTCATTCATATGTGAAATCTAATTAAACGGCTTAGTAAAACAAGTGGTATGAAACGCTTGTGTTTACTTCGTCGGTTAATTCTTGGACTTGTTCGATTGAACTCTTGTGACAATTTTCGAGTGGAAATCTACAATCTGTTCGTAAATATTTAAGTTAAGCCAGTGGTTATGGGACATGAAGCTATACTCATCTATTTACTAGCTTAGTGTAATTGACACTTCTTATTGATCAATGGTGATCATTTTGTGATTTAGACTAGCGATGTGTGATGTCTCTTTGTCCGCGTGGGGGACTATACCCCATTCTTTTGAGCTTCGTCTCATTTTTATGGGCTAGCAACCCATGGTCTTTGGACCGTTCGTGGAGCATTCGGCTCGATAAGTCGGGGCATGGGGTGTATCTTTTTAGGTGCATCGATGTCCGACTATACATTGGGCGTATCTTTTTAGGTATGTCGATGTTAGATTATGCATGGGGTGTATCTTTTTAGGTGCATCGATGTCCGACTATACATGGGGCGTATTTTTTCAAGTGCGTCGATGTTAGATTATACATGGGGCGTATCTTTTCAGGTGCGTCGATGTTTGACTGTGCATGGGGCGTATCTTTTTAGGTACGTCGATGTTCGGTTTATGGGATAGCGTCTTATTTGTGATACACGTTGTTTGCACAAAAATTGGGCAAACACCTCCAAGTCGTATGATTTAGTCAATTTTCTGTTGTTCTTAGTGATTTGGACACTTTATGCAAATATGTAAAAAGCAGGGACTAAACTATAAAAGACACACAGGTTTATAGTGGTTCGGCCAGAATGTGCCTACGTCCTCTTTATATCTTATTCTTTATTACTGTTCAGATTACAAGTACAAAGCTTTGATTACAAGTGTATAAAAGTTGTTTGAAAGTTCTGTCTGTTCTTGAGCTCTCCAACTTGTCCCCTATTGTTGTACCCTTGCCCCTCTATTTATAGAGTGAGGTTGGGAGTAGGGGTCTTGGATGTATGTAGCTGCTGTGGGCCTGGGCTGATGCAATCTGGCCTAGCAACGTTGGTTCGGCAGTGCTTTGGTTCGGCCATGGGTGGAGGCGTGGATTGATGCGGTGGTGGGAGTATGTGAGTGACTCGGTAGGGAGTGGTTCGGTAGGGCCTTGGCTCGGCAGTGAGTGGTCCGGTAGGGAGTGGTTCGGTAGGTGATTGGTCCGGTATGGAGTGGAGAAATGGGTTAGTTCGGTGGGGAGTGGAGAAATGGGTTGGTCCGGTAGGGAGTGGAGAAATGGGATGGTTTGGTAGGGGGTGGTTCGGTGGTGAGAATACGCCCAACATTTCCCCCCCAAAGTGGAGCATGTGCCTGCATATGTCGCGCTTTGTTTTGATTTTCCCATTCGTCCCAAGTGCTGAACCAGCTGGTCCGGTCATCCTATGCTTGCCTATAAGTAAGGGCTTTATGCTCTCGTTATCCCCTACCATCCGAAATAGCTGAACCAAATTCTTGCCTGCCGAATCAATCACTTCACCGAACCAGTTGGATTGCCGGACCAGGTGAGCTTCTCTTCCGCCGAATGACCTTTATGCTTGAATTACCGAATGATCTCCTAAGGAGCTTAAGCGCCGGATGAACTTCATGTCTCGACTTACCGAATGACACTTTTATGTTTTGAATTATAAATGAGACTCCAGATTGTTAGGTATTTGCTTGTTTATATTTCTATACTCCTTGTTCTGACGATACGCTTTCTCGTGTTTGCAGATAATGTCTCATAAAGTAGAAACCCGTTCTGACAAAAAGAAATCTAAGGATAAAGGAGAGTCCTTCATCGTGCCCCCAGCCCAGGTAGAACCGAGGCGACATGGACCTACCCCGAGATCGTTAGTGGACGGGTACGGTCCGCAAGAGCTCTTGAACTCACTACCTGACTGCTTTCCCAGTTCCCTCAAAGATGAACAGCTTGACGCTATATCTAGATCTTTTGGGATTGATAGGGCGCAGATGAGGTTGCCGGGGAACGGAGTGATGCCTTATAACCCCCCAGAAGGATATTTTGCTTACAGCAGGTATCATTGCATGTGCGGCGCCATTCCTCCGATTAACGCCTGGATAGTCAGCTTTGTCACATACTTGAAGGTGGCCCCTTTCCAGCTTCAGCCTAATTCCTATGCCATCTTGGTGAGTTTGTTTATTATCTTCCAGAGGAGATACGGGCGTCCTCCGTCCAACCGGGAAATCCGGTACTTGTACAACTTGAGGGGCTACAAGAAGAGGTCTCTGTATGTTAGCTTAGAGTCGGCTGTGTCCTTCAAGCCAGTCCTGGATTTATATTCGAAATTCAACATGTTCAAGAAGGAATGGTTTTTTGTCAAAGATGACTCCGTTTCCTTCTACCGCTTCACCTCTGGCTGTAAGTTGAATCTCATTTATGATTTTTGTTCTGACTGCAATACTCCTCCTTACGTGCTTTATTTCTTGCTAGCAATAGGTGGCTTTGCGGTCGTAGAGAACGATCGTCTGGTTCGGATGGCTGAGGAAATAGAAGCCATTCCGAAAGGGGAAAGGGCAGCTTCTTATTTGATCAGGAACGCTACTCTTCTGGGGCTTAATCTGATTCTGCCACATCAGTCTGTGGTCAAGCAGAGAGACACAGCTAAGGAGAGGGCTGCCAAAGCTAAAGGAGGGGCTACGGCGAAGAGCGGCAAAAGGAAACCCTTCTCAAAGCATCCAACTGCCGGGAGGAAGAAACTGAAGAAATCCAATGGTCCCTCCCCCAGCACATGTCCGGACGTTCCGGAGGAGGAAGATGAGGAGGAGGAAAGAGGCGAGGGTGAAGGAGGTGAGGCGGAGAGTGGAAGTCGTGGAGAAGATGATGGACCGAGTGGTGATGATGGTGGCGACGGACAGAGTGGTGATGGTGCTAGGGCTTTGTCTTCTAAGCAAGCGGGTGTGATCCAGGAGTGGATGGACGATGCTTTCCGCCTAGCTTTCGAAGGGCTGGAGGAAGAAACAGCTCTGGTAGAGGAGCCTAAGAAAGCTAACAAGGCCGGAGCCGGTGCCGACTCATCTTCCAAAAGTGTTCTAGTTGAGGCAGCCCCCACGACTCAAGGTGAATTTTTGACTTCTGCAGAGTCCATTTATGATAAGGACTTAGGAATATTTTATGGTCAGCTCCCGTCCTGGAATGAGATCCAGGACCTATTGCAGTATCCCACTCCTCCCTAGGGTTTGTATAACAAAAGCGTCTCCTTACTTTTCCTAACTTGACATATTTCTTGAATTATAGTTCAACGTCTGCTTGTAACACTTGGTTTTTTTTCCAGGATAGGATAAAGTGGCCAAGACATCGGGTGTTCGGCACCGTCTTGAACAATATAAACTTCTAAGGGCTTCCACTAAGCCAAAGCCTCCGACTAACTGCCCTGGGGACGTAGTCGGCTACCGTCCTCTTCTCGGAGTTATCGAAGAGAATATCCAAAAGAAGAAGAGGAGTCGCTCCTTGTTGGAATCTCCACCTGACCCTCAGTCCCCGTCTCAGCCTCTTCAGGATACCACAGAGGAGAATACTGAGCTTATTCCTTCCCCGCACCCATCTAAAAATCCTACCGTTACCCCGATAGACCATCTTGGCTTGGCTCGTAATCCGTTTGCGGGTCATCCGGATCTGGATCCGGGTTCTCACGATATTTCCTTTGATGAGGCTACTGGTGAGCACCTTCTCCCTTGTAATCCCATGGTAAGGGTGCTTGACGAGGCCAAGTCCCTGGACCTTGATTTGCTTACCACTCGGGTTGTAACCTTGGGGGACGAAGCTAAGGCAATCATTGACCGGGTTGCTGAGGAAACCAGGAAGCTGATGGGGCATCATGCTCGACTGGTTAGGGCTGGAGAAGAAATTGGCAGTGCTAACATTCGACTGCGTTTAATGGTTTCCGACCAGGCCAAACAACTCGCTGATCAAGCCATCCAGATCTCTCAACATGAGACCGCATCTAGGCAATTAAAGAAGACCATGGAAGAGGCCAGCAGGGCAGAGATGCGAAAAATGGAGGCTGTTTGTAAGGAACGGATTGATATGGCTATTGCAACGGTGGATGAGTTTCGGAAAGTGGATCTCGAGCGGGTACAGGAGTTGTTCGAGAAACTCGAGGCTGCGGAGCTTGCTCAAACCAATTTGAAGGAGGAGATGGAGGCGATGAGAAAAACCTTTCAGGCTGACTGCTCACGATACCAATCAGAGAGGGATGCCACCATTGCAAAGCTGCTGACTTCTGAGGACCGCACAAGGGAGTTGGAGGAGAATGATGGGATAATGGATGAGATGCTCCAAGATATATACTTTCGCACTTGGAAACAGGGCAACTTATCTTGGATGGATGATAACCCCCGAGTCATGGCCAGGATTTATCTCAGGGCCCTGGAGGAGGCTAAGTCCGATGCGGATAAGGAGGGTGGCGTGGCCTTTAGAATGGATGCGGTTACGACTCAATTCACCAAGGAGGAGAAGGTGGCGGTGAAAGAGGGTATGCGGCTGCTTACTGCTGAGGAGGTTGGTGTGCAGCTGGAGGATGATGATCAAGGAGCAGAGGCTGGTAAGTCTTCTCTTTTAGCTTTTTGTAACCTGACCGCTTATCGCTTATCTAATGGATTCTTCTTCTAGATTGGACAGGCGAGACCTCTGAGGTACCGACTACCTCCGGCCAGCATGCTGAGAGTTCCGATCACGTGGCTAAGTAGATCTTGGAGTGCCGGTAGGATAGAGATGAAGCTCCGATGCAGCTGACTCCCTGACTCGACCTGGATGTCTTTTTGGTTTGTTTGACATTGCTGTCTACGCTAGCTCTAAAACATTAGTGTAACTTTTAGGCTGTAATTATGTTATTGGTAACAAACGACTTTATTCTTAGCCTGTAATTTTTTAACTTAAGTTGATTCTATCATATTTGACTGCCTTAGTTATTTTGATGTGTTGCATAAGAAATACAGCAGTGCACATGCCTGTGATTCCATCGTGTTTGATGCCAGTTTCTTGCTTAAGATATAATTTCATACCTTGCAAAGTTAATGTGATGTGCGAATAAATTATAGCTATGTATTTATTTACAAGAGAAGAAAGTACCGCCCTTCATGTCTCAGTTGTGGATGGTAGCTTTGAATGTCTTATACGACTGAGTATGGAACGTAGTTGATTGACCTGTCATCCCATTGTGAGTCCTTATCCCCATCGGTGAGCGTCTCCTACTTTGTGTCCTGTACTTTGGGGATCGTTATAGAGGGTAGGAGGAAAGTTTTTAAATAAGATAGAAATATAATAAAAAGTAAAACTTCCAATCACGGAAGGCATGCGATGTGCTTAAGTTCGAGGCAAACGGGTTTTGTAGTCACTTTCCCTAGCTGTGGGTCTTGGAGACATTTGTCACCCATCTTACGCCTCCGCTGGGAGTTTATCTTTTTTACCACAGCCGTACTTAAGACACTTGGAGCCGAGATCGCGCACAGTAACTACCCGGGCCATTATGGCCCATAATCGTGGGTATTTTTCGATTTACCATGGCCGGCTAGCGTGGGTGCCGATCGTCAACCGTGAACTGCCCCTGGCTGGCCACACCTTCTGTTGGGGCTTAAAGTAGGTTCACGGTTGCCGGCGAGCCGAACGCCGTAATGAGCTGCCTAGGCTATGGTCGGCCTACTCGGTGGCTTATAATCGGCTCATTACAGTTGGCTTTAAGGGCCGATCGCGAGCAATGAGTTAACCCGCAACAGAGGGATGCTGGAGCAAAAGTGTCTCATAGGCGAGGGCATAGATTCGCATAGTACCTGTTAGGTCTGGTCCAGGTGAAGTCGCGCCGTGATGTGTCTTGAATGGAAATGCCATTACATAGGATTTCGTTCAACAGAAAAGGATAAGGTTAACAAGCAGGCAAGATATAAAGGAACAAGTTAAAAAGAGACAAGTTTTTAAAGTGGTTCGGCACGAAAATGCCTACGTCCACTGATTCTCTTTATTAATTCACTTCATATGGGCAGTACAAGTTAAGAAAAGTATCAACGAAGGTGTTGGATGTTCCATGCCCTATGGAACACCTCTCCGTCCACTATTGACAAAATATAAGCTCCAATGTGGAGATCTTTGTGAATTACATATGGTCCGTCCCAGATTGGATCTAGCGCTCCGGGGTGCGGGAAGATTCGCTTGAGGACAAGGTCTCCTTTTTGTAAGCTACGATGCTTGACTTTGGAGTTGTATTTCATTGCCACTTTTTGCTTATGAGCTGCTGCTTTGAGGGCTGCATCATTTCTTCTTTCCTCAATTAGATCCAAAGACATGTAGAGGAGTTCTTCGTTCTCTTCTAGGTTATAGTGGATCCTACGGTGGGAAGGCACTATAGTTTCAACTGGGAGCATAGCCTCCGATCCGTATGCCAAAGAGAAAGAAGTATGCCCCGTTGATATTCTGAAAGATGTGCGATAGGCCCACATTGCCGTAGGAAGTTCATCAACCCAAGCGCCTTTTGACTTTTCGAGTTTCTTTTTTATTAGAGTTTTGAGAATTTTGTTGACGGCTTCGACTTGTCCGTTTGCCTGGGGATAAGCTACGGATGAGAAGCTTTTGTGAATTCCGTGCTCTTAGCACCAGTTGGCGAACTCCTCGCTGTCAAACTGAAGTCCATTGTCCGATATGATTTTAAGTGGGACTCCATACCTGCATAGAACATTTTTGATCAAGAAGTTAATAATTTTTGCTGAAGATACTTTATTTAGGGGTTCTGCTTCCGCCCATTTGGTGAAATAGTCGACTGCCACTATAGCATATTTGGCCCCGCCTCGGCCCATTGGCAGTTCGCCAATCAAGTCAATTCCCCATACTGCAAAGGGCCAAGGGCTGGTCATTTGAGTAATCTCAGTTGTTGGTAGCCGCGGAATCTTAGCAAATTTCTGACATCTGTCACATATTTTGACGAAATCTAAGGCGTCTTTGCTTAAGGTGGGCCAGAAATATCCATATCGGAGTATCTTTTTTGCCAGAGTCTGCCCTCCAGTGTGATCTCCGCAGCTTCCTTGATGGATGTTGGATAAGATTTCCTTTGCTTCCCTTCCAGCGACACACCTTAATAAGGGGTTAGAGAAGCCGCGCCGATAAAGGGTGCCTTCTTGTATTGTGTAGCGGGAAGCTCTTCTCAAGATTTTCTTGACTTCGTTACGCTTGTCGGGCAGTGTGCCGTCTTGTAAGTATTTTTGGATGGGAGTCATCCAAGTTTCCTCTTCGACTGCAGCTATCAGATTCACCTGCTCGAAACTCGGGGTCAGCTGCTTTGAGATGGCCACTGCTCCGGAAATAGTGCCGTTTCTCATGCTAGCTTGCTTTGCCAATTCGTCGGCCTCTTGGTTCTCTTCCCGAGGGATGTGTTTGATTAAATAGCGATCTAATTGATCGAGAAGCAGCTTGGTCTTCGTTAGATATGCTGTGAGCCGCTCTTCTCGAGCCTGAAATTCTCCTAATATCTGAATTACGATAAGCTGAGAATCACTATGAAGACATAAGGAATTGGCTCCAATCTCTAAGGCAAGTTCTAATCTAGCTATCACTGCTTCATACTCTGCATCGTTGTTGGTGGCAGCGAATTCCAACTTTAAAGCATAGTGTAGCTTATTTCCCCGGGAGTGATTATTACCACACCTGCCCCCGAGCCTTGTTCGTTTGACGCTCCATCCACAAAGAGATTCCACTTGATGTCTTCTGCCATTTTCGATTGCTCCTTACCTTCGTTGGTAGTGAATTCGGCAATGAAATCGGCCATGGCTTGTCCCTTGATAGCGGTGCGAGGATGGTAGGTGATATCATATTGACTTAGTTTGATGCACCATTTAAGTAGTCACCCAGAAGTGTCGGGACGATGGAGTACCTGCCTTAGCGGTTGATCGGTCAGAACTCTGATGGAATGAGATTGGAAATAGTGACGCAGTTTCCGTGACGTGACTAGTAAACAGTACGCTAGTTTCTCAAGTTTAGGATATCTGGCTTCCGCCCCTGTAAGCCTCTTACTTACAAAGTATACTGGCCGCTGCGTGTGTTTGTCTTCTCTTACCAAGGCGGCGCTTAGAGCATGAGATGACATAGCAAGGTATAGGTATAGCTCTTCGCCTTTGTTCGGAGTTGAGAGTACTGGTGGTCTCTGGAGGTGTTCGATTAAGTTAAGGAAAGCTGTTAAGCATTCGTCAGTCCATTCGAACTTTCCTTTGTCTTTCTTTAGAGCTTCGAAGAAGGGGATGCATTTGTCAGTTGCTTTAGAGATGAATCTGCTCAGGGCGGCCACCTTCCCATTTAGGCTTTGCATTTCTTTTCGGGTAGAAGGTATCCTGATATCTTTTAGAGCTCGGACTTGTTCAGGGTTTGCTTCAATTCCTCTGGCATGGATGATGAATCCCAGGAACTTTCATTATGATACTCCGAAGGAGCACTTTAGAGGATTCAGCTTCATTCCATATTGGAGAAGTACTTGAAACATCTCGCCCAGGTGGCTTACGTGATCGTCAGCTTTCCTTGACTTTACCAGCATGTCATCCTCATAAACTTCCATAGTTTGTCCTATTAGCCCTGCAAACATCTTGTTGACGAGGCGCTGATAGGTGGCTCCTGCGTTTTAAGTCCAAAAGGCATTACTTTGTAGCAGTACAATCCCCGGTTAGTGATGAAACTAGTGTGGTCTTGATCGGGAGCATGCATAGGAATTTGGTTATATCCTGAGTATGCATCCATAAAAGATAAGAGTTCGTGCTCGGCCGTGCTGTCCACGAGCTGATCGATTCGGGGAAGTGGGAAGCAATCCTTCCGGCAGGCGTCATTTAAGTTGGAGAAGTCAATGCATGTTCGCCACTTCCCATTAGCCTTCTTTACTAGTACCGGATTAGCGATCCACTCTGGGTAGATGGCTTCTCGTATGAAGTCATTGGAAGGTAGGTTTTTTACTTCTTCATCGAGGGCTGCTGATCGTTCTGCCCCCATACTTCTCTTTTTCTGTTTTACTGGCGCCTTGGTAGGATCGATGTTTAGTGCGTGGCAGGCTATGTCAGGGGAGATTCCAGTCATGTCAGCGTGTGACCATGCAAATACATCCAAGTTATGGCGGAGAAAATCAATGAGTTGTTCCTTCAATTCTGCTTTTAGTTGGGACCCGACTTTCAATAGTCTACTCGAGTCATGTTTGTCCACAGATACAAATTCCATAGCCTCTACAGGCTCGGCGGTGGCTTCCTCCTCTTTGTCCCTGGGGTCTAATTCATTGAAAGGGTCATTGGTATATCGAAGAGGAGGGGCTTTCTTTAGTTGCTATGCTTCCAAACTTTTCGTGCAGAGGGCAGTCTCTGCACTCTTCCCTATATCCTTCATGCGGTTATTGCGAAGTTCAGTTACATAGCAATCTCGAGCGATGTCCTGGTCTCCCTCTACTTCCCCTATTCCATTGTCCGTTGGAAATTTCATCTTCAAGCACCATGGGGCCAGGACAATTTGGAAATCAGACAAGGCTGGTCTTCCTAAGAAGGCGTTGTAGGCCGAGTGGTTTTCTATCAACACAAATGTTTGTTTATGCACAACGGAGCGAGGATGACTTCCAATTTCAACAAAGAGGTCCAGTCGCCCGAGGGGCATTTTCGCATTTCCAGTGAAACCGTGTAGTGGTTTATTGCAGGGAAAAACATCCTTTAATGACAGCTTCATTTTTTCGAATGCATGCTTGAATAGGATATTCACTGAGCTTCCAGAGTCTACTAGAATTCGGAAAACTTCGGCTGGACCGAGTCGGGCAGAGATAACCATGGGATCCGTGTGATGGTACTGCCTTCCCTCCAGGTCACGCCTTTCCATCTCTGCCCAGCTTCCGTCGGCGATGTGTGGCCCTCCCGAGATGGTATGGACCACTATCTTCTCTTGACTGGAGCCGCTGGTGTTGTGATTTCCTCTGCCTATTTCTGGGGAGGTAACCTTGGGTTCTTATTGGCAGGAGCTGGAGTCCTGTTCTGACCTTTTACATAGCATTCTAGTCTCCTTCTTCTGATGTGTTCTTCAATCAAGTCCCGGAGATGATGGCATTCATTGGTATCATGCCCATGGGATTCGTGGAAGCGGAAGAATTTTCCAGACTTAATTACGTTATCTGATTCCTTCTTATGTGGGGGGCGTTTGTATTTAACTTCATCTTGAGTGGCCAGGAAGATGTTTTCGATCGTTTCATTCAAAGGGGTGTAAGCGTCAAATCTCGGTCCTGGCCGGTATAGACGCTTTTCTCCCTTCTTGCCCCCAGCATTGTCTCTAGAATCATTTCTTCGAACGTCCTTTGCTACAGCGGGCATGTTGCCGTGAGCTGCCTTATTTTGTTGCCCTGACTGCCCCTCAGTGGCAGCGTCTTCAAGCCTCATACATTTCCCGGCTGCATGGAAGAAATCAGGTAAAGTAGCTGGTTTTTCTTTTGTCAATCTTCTAGCAAATTTAGTATCCGGATGCACACCACTACAGAGGGCCATTAAGATAAGCTTCTCATCGGCATCTTGGACTGCGGCCGCTGCGGCATTGAATCGGGTTAGATATTGCTGCACCTTCTCTCCAGGTTTCTGTTTGATACTGGATAAGGAATAAGCGTCCTTGGGTTGCTCCACATGAATATGGAACTGGCTGATGAACTTTTCTTTCAACATCTCCCATGAGCTGATGGATCCTTAGGGTAGATGGCAGAACCAGGAGGTAGCTAGATCTGATAAGAATAAGGGAAAGCGTTTGCACAGTAATCCCTCTGTTGCTCTGCTCATGAGCATACGCTGTGTGTATCTCTGTAAGTGTACAACGGGGTCAGAGGTTCCCTTGTAAGGTTCCATTGTTGGCATTTTCCATTCTCGGGGGGTGATGGCAATTTCGATATTGCGGGCGAAAGGGCTGGTTACCCTTGCGCCTATCCCTCGATCTCTTTGATCCCGTTGGACGCACTCTCTGAACAAGCGTGCCATCCTTTCATCAGAATTTGGAGCAGATAAAAATGAGTTCGGTTCTTCTCTGTGGGATTGATTCCGTCCAGATGACCTGTAGGGATGGTATCGTCTATTATTCCTAATATTTTCCAGTGGCTGTCTTTGGTCTTCTGGGAGCATGCTAGGGTCAGCTACAGCTGGCCCTTGCCTTGATCTTCCCCTGCTGGGTTCTGATCTAAGCACTTCCTCGGGTCCAACTTCGGGCTGGACTCTAGCTCGGCCCCGTTCATTGGCGTTTCCGTGGATAGGCAGCCTGACAGGCTCAGCTACAGTTGACCTTCGCCTGGTACCTCCCCCGTTGGGTTTGGTTCCAAGCGTTTCCTCGAGTCGGCGTTCGGACTGAGTTCGGTCTCGGCTCCTACCATGGCCGCTTCTGTCGTTAGCTTCTTCGAAGAAGGAAGATCTTTGTTGCCTCCGAGATCCTCCAGACTGGGACTCACCCCATGATTCAGTGTTGCGGTTGGACTCTTCAGCATCCCTTAAGCGTGACATGAGTTGGTCCACTAAGGCTTCCTGTTGGGATGTGAAGCGGTTAGTCACTTCAGCCACAACCCTGTCTAGATCTGCCCTAGTAATTGCTGCCAGCTGTCCCGTGGCAGGGGTTGTCGGATTCTCCTGACCTCCATTTGGTACTGCTGTTGGAATGGGATGATTTACTTAATCTGTGACCATTGGATCTGGAATACTGCTGGTTGCGATGTTTTTTCCTTTGTTAACATCTTTCTTCTGCTTGGGAGGCATTTCTTCCAAGCAATGAGCGATGCTGTTAGGAAGAAAGTTAAGTGGGAGAAGCTGAAGTCCGGAGTTCACCCTCTTAGTGAAAGCACCAAAAATGTTTGCACAAAAATTGGGCAAACACCTCCAAGTCGTACGATTTAGTCAATTTTCTGTTGTTCTTAGTGATTTGGACACTTTATGCAAATATGTAAAAAGCAGGGACTAAACTATAAAAGACACACAAGTATATAGTGGTTCGGCCAGAATGTGCCTGCGTCCACTTTATATCTTATTCTCCTTTACTGTTCAGATTACAAGTACAAAGCTTTGATTACAAGTGTATAAAAGTTGTTTGAAAGTTCTGTCTGTTCTTGAGCTCTCCAACTTGTCCCTCATTGTTGTACCCTTGCCCCTCTATTTATAGAGTGAGGTTGGGAGTAGGGGTCTTGAATGTATGTAGCTGCTGGTGGGCCTGGGCTGATGCAATCTGGCTTAGCAACGTTGGTTCGGCAGTGCTTTGGTTCAGCCATGGGTGGAGGCGTGGATTGATCTAGTGGTGGGAGTAGGTGAGTGACTCGGTAGGGAGTGGTTCGGTAGGGCCTTGGCTCGGCAGTGAGTGGTCCGGTAGGGAGTGGTTCGGTAGGTGACTGGTCCGGTGGGGAGTGGAGAAATGGGTTGGTTCGGTAGGGAGTGGAGAAATGGGTTGGTCCGGTAGGGAGTGGAGAAATGGGTTGGTCCGGTAGGGCGTGGTTCGGTGGTGAGAATACGCCCAACACACGTGTTGGTGAGTTTTCATGCTCCCGTTTGTGATAGGCCTCCCCCTTTGTGATTTCCGGATTTCTAGTTGTGATTTCTAGAATTTGTGTTTCACCAATTTTCGTAGTTTGCATTGATAAGCTCTATCAATATTTGTGTTTTGGTGAATAATTTAAAGAATGTGATTCTTTTTTGTGTTTTGAGATTCATGAGATATTGTATGATTTTTGTTGATAGTTGATGTATACTTGATACAGTATGGCATTTTTGTTGTCATACGTTTTTGGTCATATCTCTTATCCTATCTCATTTTATCTGATATTTATAGCTAGACTGATCCGTTTATTATTTTCTTCTTAAATAATACTCGGGTCAGACCGTGGTATTTCAGGTGCTCCTGCTTGACTTCTTATCAGGGTTGATCATCTGATTTTTGGCTAACTACTTTAGATTAGTAGTTTTTGTTATTATACATTTTAGATATAGACTCCTTGATGTATAATTATCCTTTTGTCTAGCACTTGTATCTATTCTTTTGTGATGTAGTGGATCTTGTATGACCACTACTTTGATGTACACTTCTATGTGTTCTATTCATATCTGTTTCCGCCTTTGTGATATGAATATCTGAGACAGATTTGTGTTATGTTTATTTCTATATTTGTTTCCGAAGTCCACATAGCCACTGTGTGGTAGCTTTGAGTTTGAACTGGTATGTCGAATTTCCTCTTGAATTGACGTTATATCTGACATATTGGTGCTCGCACAAAGCAATTACACAGATGGTCGCTCCTCAACAGCCTTATTCTTCGTGCTAGTCGACGACATTACCCCGTAGTGTCCTTGGCTAGCGTGAGTATAGAGGTAGGGCGTCACACTCCCAATCCTCTCTGATATAGGAAATGGTCCAACATATCTCGGTGCTAGCTTCCCGGTCTTCCCGAATCGAACCACACCTTCCATCGGTGATACCCTAACGAAAATTCTATCTCCAACTGAGAACTCTAGATCCTTACACCTTTTGTCTGCGTAACTCTTCTACCTAGACTGAGCTTCCTTCATTCTTTCCCATATCAACTCGATCTTTTCCATCGCTTCTCTCACCAAATCTGGACCAAGGACCAATCTGTCTCCGGCCTCTAACCAACATGCTAGTGATTTGCATGGCCTTCCATACAAAACTTCAAAAGGCGCCATTCCTATAGTAGTCTGATAACTATTATTATGGGAAAACTCCACTAAGTGCAAGTGATTTTCCCAAGAACCACTAAAATCCAGCACACAAGCCCTCAACAGATCTTCCAGTACCTTGTTGACTCTCTCTGTCTGCTGATCCGTCTGAGGATGATATGCGGTACTCATCTTGTGCTTAGTGCCTAACACACTCTGCAGGCTCTTCCAGAACTCGCTAGTAAACAAAGCATCTCTATCACTGACGATAGTACTAGGAATTCCATGCAGTCTAACGATGTTCTTTATAAACAACTTAGCCAAAACAGGTGTCGTCCTGGTTGACTTTACTGGAATGAAATGGGCACTCTTGGTCAATCTATCCACTATGACCAATATACTTTCATTACCCCGGTTTGATCTTGGCAACCAGTCAATAAAATCCATGGATATTGAGTCCACTTACACAATGGAACATCCAAAGGCTGAAGCAAACCACTTGGCTTTTGATGTTCGGCTTTTACTTACTGACAGTTCAAACACTGTTTTACCCATAAGCCAACATCCCTCTTCATTCCTTCCCAGAAAGAAACTTCTCTTCATATCCTGATACATCTTGGTTTCCCCAGGATGAATCGTAAACTTCGATCGATGACATTCCCTAAGAACTTGCTTCCTAAGGTTTCCAACATCCGGAACACATAACTATTCCTTCTTTCTCAACCTACCCTTGTGGTCAAGAATAAAATCCTTTAAATCATCAATCTCGGTTCCAGCTTCTAACCTTCTAATCCTCTCGGCTAACATTGGATCAGCTTTTTTGCATAGAAGCAATTCGTTCGATCAGAACTGGTCGAACTTCTAAACAAGATATCATGGTGAAATTCCGACTAGATGCAACAGTCGACCTCAACTGCACACTGCAAGCAACCAGTGCTTCCAAGTCTTTCCATTCCTCCAACATAGCTAACACCACATTCTGATGTTTCCTGCTAAGCGCATCCGCCACCTTATTTCCTTTTCCCGGTATACTCGATGCTAAAATCATAAGCTGCAATGAACTCCAGCCATCTTTGCTATCTCATTTTCAGCTCCTTCTAAGAGAATAAATACCGTAGAGACTTATGATTCGTAAATAGCTCAAATCTTTCTCCCAAAACATAATGTCTCCACACCTTCAATGCAAAGATTACCGTTGCCAACTCCAAATCATGAGTAGGGTATCTCACTTCATGCAGTCTAAGCTATCTAGAAGCATAGGCAATAACCTTTCCATTCTGCATTAGCACAACACCTAACCTAGTACCACAAGCATCTGTGTAAACTACCAACCCATGATTCCCATCTGGAACTACTAACACGGGCGCATTGGTTAACAAATGTTTCAATTTAAGGAATGCCTCCTCGCATTTGTCAGACCAAACAAACTTCATGTCCTTCCTGGTTAACATAGTCAAGGATGCCGTTATCCACGAGAAATCCTTAATTAACCTTCGGTAGTATCCTGCAAGTCCAAGAAAACTTCTAATCTCATTTACCATCTCTGGTCTCTTCCAGTTGTTAACAACTTCGATCTTATTCGGATCAACTTCTAAACATTCCTCAGAAACTACATGACCAAGGAACTTCACTTCCTTCTTCCAGAAATGACATTTTGAGAACTTCGCCTTTAGCTGCTGTTGCCTTAGTGTATCCAATACTATTCTAAGATGATCTGCATGATCCTTCCCATTCTTAGAATATACCAAAATATCATCAATAAAAACCAACACGAACCTATCCAAGTGATCTCAGAAAACTTGGTTCATCAAATTCACGAAGAAAGCTGGCGCATTAGTAAGCCCGAATGGCATAACCAACCATTTGTAAGACCCATATCTGGTCCTAAACGCCATCAAAGTAATATTGTCCTCTGCCACTCTTAGCTGATGGAAACCTGTCGCCAAATCAAACTGGAAAAACACTCTAGCTCCACTCAACTGATCGAACAAGTCGTCGATTCTCGGCAAAGGATACCTATTCTTGATCGTCCTCTCGTTCGGCATACGATAGTTGATACACATCCTTAACGACCCATCTAGCTTCTTCACGAATACCGCAGTCGTCCCCCAAGGCGAACTGCTTGGTCGAATGAAATTCTTTCCTTCCAATTCCACTAGCTGCACCTTCAATATCTTCATCTCGGTTGGTGACATCCTGCTAGGTGGTCTATTTTCCGGTTTAGCTCCCGGTACGAGATCTATCCGAAACTCGATTGCTCTTTTCGATGGCAAGACCGAAACTAGTTCAAACACATCTACAAACTCTCTTGCAACATAAACCTACTTCAACTCTACTTCCATTCCCATGGCACCTAATAACACATAAGCATTTCCGTTCGAACTTTTTACTGAGTAAATAACTCGGTTACGGCTATTAGGGTGTTTCGATGAGATTTTCCCCTTCTGGCAAAATATCCTAGCATCATATCTATCTAACCAATCCATACCCAATATGATCCCGAAACCGACGAAATCAAAAACATATAAACTGCGTGCAAACATATGACCTAACAATTCAAGTTCTAATAGGTCATATCTCATTCCCAGAGTTGCATACCCTCCTATAGGATTCGCAACCTTTAAAGGAGTAATAAGGTATAAAGGTTCCAAACATAAGCAATCTACCAAATACTGAGATATAAATGAGTGTGATGCACCGGTATCAAATAGTATCCAACTGGGCTACTATGAATTATAAGCATACCTTTCATCACAACTTTTCCTTTCTCAACAGCCATTGGTCTAGAGGATGATGGTTCCAATGCAAAGACCTTTCCCTTTCCAGCTTTAGCTGCCTCGGGACACTTGTCCTTGTAATGCCCCATCTAGCCACAGTTGTAGCATTTCACATTCGGCCTCACTGCAATTGCTCTTCCATCACCCGAGCGACACTCATTAGCATAGTGCCTCTTCTTGTCACACTTGTAACAGACAATATCAGCCTTGCTCTTCTTGGTAGCAACCCCCGATTGGGCACCTTTCTTCTTGAAGAACTTCCGCTTCTTACCTTTAAAATTCTGAACCTCAGCTGGTTTCCCTTTTCCAAAAGTAGAAAGCATCTCTTCATTCCGAATAGCCATCTCGACAACATAATGACACGGATCCCAGAGGTTTGGCATGGTTGCTCTGGCGATCTCAGGATTCAATCCCCTGATAAACTTATCATTCCTTCAAATGACAGTATCAATAGTAGCATATCCATAATGGGACAGCTCATCTAACTCCGTAGCATACTCAATCATCGATTTATCCCCTTGGACTAAATCTTCAAACTTCTTGAGCAATGCTAACTTGACAACCTCTGATAGAAATCTTTCTTTGAACCATCTTTGAAATTCAGCCCAAGTCAGGTCTTCCTCTGGCTCTCCCACGGTAACTCCGTTCCACCAAAACAATGTCGCTCCTTACAATTGCCTTGAAGCAAGTCTTCTCTTCTGCATATCCATCAAGCCAAGATATGCAAATATCCTTTCACAATGTAATAGCCAGTTTTCCACTCTTACTTCATCCTCGATTCCCAGAAAAGGCTTCCCTCCAAGACTAGTGTAAATAGGGTTGTCAATGGATACCCAAAAAAATCAAAATCCGTCCGCATCTGCATCCGAAAAGCAGATAAATATCCGATATCCGAAAAAACGGATGCAGATGTGGATATGAAGACATCCGCATCCGAAAATTATCCTTCCGGTTTTTATCAAGATTATAGTTCAAATTATGTGTCTTTTAGTGCAATGAAAAATATTCGTTTATTATTTTATTAAGCTAGTAGTTTATATTATTTGCACTTATTTCTTATTAACCGCTCAAAACTATTTATTATTATCACATTTGTTAATTTTTAGCACTTTTACAATCAATGGGATTGAAAATGTTTATGTTAAACTAAAATTTTCTTTTTATAATTCTTGATTTATCGGTCGTTAGCGGATAGGATAATTATCTGATATCCGTCCGTATCCACGATGTGGATATCCGATATCTGAAAATGATTTCGGATGCGGATGCAGATATGGCACTATCCGCACCCGAAAACATCCATTGATAGGCATAAGCGTAATCCCTACTCAGCTTGGCATAATTATTGCCAACTGGGGCACCAGATTAGCTCCTCTAGCATTCCCTACAGCCACTCCTGTAGCTGCTCCAGCTTGCATCATATTCACGAAGAACTGATACATTATCCCCATATCAACCAGCAGGATCTCAGCACCAATATTAGCATTTGCATCTGGGTTTGCATTTGCCTGTCGACCCTGGTCACTCCTAGTATTGGGTCGAACATTTCCACTCGTTGCGGTGCGTCTTCCACCTTCATTCACTTTTCCGTTTCCTGCCTCTATATCTTACTTCCCTACTACCTGAAATCCAATCTTTATAAGATACAAAAGAACAGTCTAAGAGAGTGGGGAAAACAAACTTATGTATTTATAGCAAAGTACACATATGTTACTATAACGTTTACCCAAGCCCAACCATATTTTAGATTCATTAGATTATGCTTTTAAAAATCTTTTAAGATTTAAATTCATTTTAAGTACACAAACCTTGCTTTGATTCCAACTTGTAACCTCCCTCCTTCTGAGGCCCAAAACTAACCGCTACTGATCCTGCAGTCATCCGTAGTTGTTATTTCTTAGCGATCGAATACGACGTTGTTAATATTAATACACAGGAACACATGAATATGAAAAATTTTAAACTTCCAATAAATAGAATTTCTCATTTCATGCAAATTATAATTTAAGATTTAATTACATAATCCCAGACGTTAACCACGTTCAAATCACATATACATGTACAAAATACGATAAGAGCGACATATGAAGATGTCCCCTTATGATGATCAGATAACTAATAAATATGAACTTTATAGTTCTTCGTACATCACAGCGAAATACACAAAATAGCTCCTATATAGCTAACCCTACCTCCGGCACGTTACCAGAAGCTTATTCGTCAAAAACCTGAAAGTCTCCCACTCTCGGACTACTCAAATTAATTTTGAGTACCCGAGAGTATGTAGAGAAACACAAACTTCGAGTCATACAATAAGTCTGGTATGAATAATCCTCTATCATCTCTTATCATAAATAGATATCTAGTGAGACCACGCCGCTTAACGGAACGGGTTTTCCCCTCACTAGTATCCCAACAAAAAATATGCAAATCATTTATTATGCCCCTACAGTTAAAATAATTAGTCTTAACATAATATGAAATAAAACCATAAATCATATATTTTTGATATGCCATCCACCCATTTATTAGATATCCCATCTAAAAACAAGTTATTAGATATCCCATCTAAAAATCATTAAATGAGTATCCGTAAAAAACTTTAATAGGACTATCCATCTCAAATTTATGAAAATAAATGTAGATTATCCATCGTACATTGTTTAATAAAAGTTGGTGTGGGCTATCCACTGCACACTCCATAGTTTTCCTAGGATGACTATGAACCCTTGGGTGCCAAATCCCGAGGCTAACCACCTTTGGCAGATCATTCTTTACTTTAGAAATTTGATGTGGGATATCCACCGCACATTCCATGGTTTTCCTAGGTTAACAAAGAACCCACCACTTGGCTAATTAAAATATCATGATCCACATGATTTATTCATTTTTTCCATGTATTCCACATGTCTAACCTATTCCCATTAATAGGCCCAATTAGGTTAAATTAATTAAAATCACATTGATAGCCCTAATGTATGTTTTCGAAATCATATTTCTGTTTGTAACCCCAAACTATGTATTGAAAACATTAAACTAAACCCGGTGCCTCCAAGGTTTAATGAAATTTTTTTATATAAGCATCCCCCTTACATATTCAAAAAAAGATAAGTATTTTATGCTATAACTCTTCGAAGTAGCCCTTTTTGAATTAGAAAAATTTTACTTAAGAAAATGGCTTAAAATAGCCCTTTAAACTCCTTCGAATGAAGCCTCATTCGAAAGAAAATAAACATTAGCCTTTGGAAAGCATTGAATTCGACCTTGTCGAAAGGTCCTATCTTTTGACCTTGTCGGAAGGTTTCTTTTCGACCTAGTCGAATGATTTCACCTTTCGACTTTGTCAAAATCCTAGGGTATCCCTCCTATAAATCCACTTATAAACTTTTCGAAAGCAATGAAACTCAAAACCTTTCGAAGTCAAAACCTTTCGAAATCACTGAAGGTAACCCCTTCAAAGCCTTTTAAAAGCCTTCAAGTAGAGCAAAAGGATCCGAAAAACATTGGAGTCGAAAGCATTGCTTTGAAACCTAAAACCTTTCGAAATCATTCGAAAACAACGAAGTGTTAGTGTTGGAACCAACCTTCGAAATCAATGGAGAGATGCAAATTTTAGAAAAACAAAAGATAACCTTTGACTCCATTTGGGTCGAAAGGTTAGGAAGCGGCAACTATCTTTCGACTTTGTCGAAAGCTATACCTTTCGACTTTGTCGAAAGGTTTCATCTAAAACAAGAAAGCAAACCAATCGAAACCTTTTTCTTTTAAACCATTTGACAATGTCAAAAGCTCTTTGTCAAAATCTAGTAGGTGTATTTCCTTTAAAACCAAAACAAAACTTCATCTCCTTCGAAAGCTCTTTCGTCCCTAAACCTTTCGACCCCTTTCAATTCACTACGTACCAGTCGCCTTATACCATGTGCATTGATTTTTGACCTAGTCGAAAGGTTTGATACCTTTCGACCTTGTCGGAAGGTTTGGAATGGAGGCGGAAGCTCTTGCCTAAAGAGTTAAAATAGTGAAAATTGTACTTTAAAATAGTTCTTTTGTACCCTACTTGCCTTGTTTGTCTAAATCTGATGGATTGCCAGAATTTTATATCCAAGAATGCTGCCGACTTTCCTTATTTGGAAATTTAAATAATTCCGAAAAAGCCCCTTTCTCCTTTATAATTATACAAAACATTTAGGTCCCATACCTTAAATAATTTTATATAACTATTAAAACATCTTGAAAAATTCTAGAAAAATTCCAGAAAATCAATTAATATGTTCTCTTCAACATATTAAAATTTCAAAGCATGTAAAGATCAAAGCAACTCGGATTATAGCCAAAACCGAATAAAACGTGTTAATTTTCCCATTAACATTTAAAACGCCCATGTCTTATCCAAACAAAGGGTTAAATGATTATATCATAACCAAAACACACACATGGATCGGATATAAGCCCATAGCCGAACCAAACATAGAAAATGAGATGATAAACATGATTATTCACCTTGATTAGTTGATTGGAGAATGAGATAATTTCCTAGCTTTAATTCCTTAGCTTTTTCTTCAATTTATTGCTCTTCCTTGAGCTTTTAATGGCTGGCCAAAATATAGCTGAGGAGTTATGAATGAGAAAGTGAAGATTTATTAAGGTGGAGGAAGAGATTTATACTAAGAAATATAGCCCTATTTCCAAGTTTACCTCTTAGGAAAATTCCTCCTTCTAAATTTAGTTAAGTCCTATTATAGTTCATTCATTAAGACACGGCCATTGGATTTATTAATCTCATCTCCCTAGTTATTCACATTATTCTATTTAATTTATCCAATTAAATATCCCTAATAATGTTAATTAAAAATCAGGGTCATTACATTTATATTCTGCAGTTTGTATACACTAGTAATGTAATGGCATAAGAGTGGATAAAGTTATTTAAAACTTCATGTTTAAGTAATTTGTATTTTATTTTATGTTGTTTATTATGTCAAGTACTTAAGGTTCGTGAACAAGTGAGTTTTTTCATTACCTTGCTTGACCATGGATCTTTGGGACATCTAGTTGGTCAATCTAACTTAAGTCATGGACAAGTTAACCTTTATTACTGTCATGCTTAAGACTTAGAGCCGATCATCAAGAATAAATTATCCTGGCTATAATATTGCCTTAATCGTAGACATGATTGGTTTATTGTTGCCGGCTTGCGTTTAGTGCCAATCGTCAATAGCGAACTGCCCTGGCTGTAACTGTTCTAGTGTTTATAATCGGTTGACTACTGCCAGGGCACGTTAAGGCCGATTGTCAACATGAACTACCTGGGTTGTATAGTAGTGCCTAGGTATGTAGTCGGTTCATTGTCACCAGCAAGTGCTTGTAATTTGATATGTTCATTACAAAAGAAAGAGTGCTTATGTAACAGAATAAGTGTTAGATAAATGCACCGAACCAATGTCTTGGTATAGTGAAAAGAGTAAATTGGATCAAACCTGCCACTTTTGAAAGAAGCACAAAGTACCAAGTTATGTTTTGTTCGATGGAAGAGAATTTTTTGGACCGAATCTTCCGTCTGGTGTTTTAGTGCTAAATCCTAGATGTTATCGGACCAAACTTTAGTTGAGTTGACTTCAACTGGTTTATTAGACTTATGGTTGCATTCTTTAACTATTAGATCAAAATAGATTCCAAGAGCTAGTGCCTTGATTGATGATTGCAATGTCTTTATAGTTTATTATAGACTGCCGCGTTGAATTGAAATTGACTAGGGGAGCAATGGTGGAGGTGCCGGAAACTCCTTGTTTCCCTATGGCAGATAAGATGGGTTGGTTTTGTTGGGGTCCGATCTTTCGAAGTCTTGTTGAACCATCTAATATGTTATTCATGTCCTTTATAAGGGCTGGTGTTGCATATTCCCTCTCTGATCATCGTTCAATTAGATCCTTGACGCATCATACCCCTTAGGACTATTTAGAGTGGGGTCTTCCTTGTATTCTAGTGTTGCGGTTGAGTTCTTCGGTCTGCTCTAAGCATGTAAAGAGTCTATCCATCAAAGCTTCATGTTGGGCAGGGAAGTTTTTACAAATTTCAACCTCAACTCTTGTTTAGGTCATCCCCAGTGATTGTATTAGTTAGTATAAGGGTGTTGATATATTGATCTTCTCGACTTTCCACACCTTGATTGGGTGTACCGACTGTAGTTACATTCTTTTCAGCGGAGTTCCTTTATTTAGGTGGCATGTCAAAAAATCTTTCTCCTTCCCTTTTTTTAAAGAGTTTGTAATCTTTAGGAGACAATAATTCAATTTCTAAAAGGAAAGAGAAGTTTTGATGTTTTGAAGAGATAATGGTCCATAACTGAAAAGAAAGAGAGAATCCCTTAACAATAATTTTAGAGCTAAAAAAGGGTATTTCATATCTGAAAAGAGAAATAGATTTTCTCAAAACTATAATCTTATATCTTAAAACAAGAAATAGGTTTTCTTATGTAAAAGAAAAAATTATCTAGATCTAAAAAGAGGAACAGAGTTTCTTATGTAAAAAAAACAATGTTTCAGATAGAAAGAGAATACGATATATAATGATTTCGGATCTAAAAGATGAACAAAAGTTCCTTATGGTTAAGAAACAATGTTTGAGAAAAAGGAGACAGAATGATTTCAACTCAAAAAATTGAACAAATATCTCTTTTAATCAAGAAATAGCGTTTGTGGATCTCAAATATGAAAAAGGGGATAGAATGAATTCAGGCCTAAAAAATTAACATATGTTTTTGTAGATCTGAAATAAAAAAATGAGACAGAATGATTTCAGTCTGAAAAATGAACAAATGTTTCTTTTAGTCAAGAAACAATGTTTGTAGATCTGAAATAAGAAAAAAGAGATAGAATGATTTCAGACTTAAAAAATGAACAGATGTTTCTTCGTGGTGAGAAACAGTGTTTGTAGAACTAAAATAAGGAAAAGGAGATAGAATGATTTCAAATCTAAAAAATGAACAAATGTATTTTTTTATTCATGTAGATCTGAAATGAGAAAAAGGAGATGGAGTTTTTTATCCTTAAGAAATAGTGATTGCAGATGTGAAAAAAGAAAATGATTTTCTCAAAGTAACGACTTCAGATCTGAAAAGAAAGAGGGAGTTCCTCATTCTAAGGAATGGTGATTGCAGATTTTAAAAGAGAAAATGATTTTCTCAAAGTGATGACTTAGAAGAGAGATATAGTTTCTTAATCCAAGAAACGGTGATTGTAGATCTGAAAATAGAAATGGATTTTCCCAAAGTAATGACTTCGTATCTGAGAAGAGAGATATAGTTTCTTAATCCAAGAAACAGTGATTGTAGATTTGAAAAAAGTAAAGGATTTTTCTAAAGTAATGACTCCAGATCTGAGAAGAGAGATGGAGTTTCTTAACCCAAGGAACAGTGATTGCAGATCTGAAAAGAGAAATGGATTTTCTCAAAGTAATGACTTTAGATCTGAGAAGAGAGATAGAGTTTCTTAATCAAGGAACAATGACTGCAGATTTGAAAAGAGAAAATAATTTTCTCAAAGTGATGACTTAAACCGTTGGATCGGCGGAACACGATCCTTGTCTTTCGAAAACCAATGTTGTCCTGGCAACATCGGGAAGGCCCAAAACTTAAACTCCTCGAGTTGCCCGGAGATAGGCAACGCCGAGGACCACTAAAAAACTAACTCGTCACGTTGCCCAGACATAAGCAACACCGAGGAGCAGTAAATAAAACTAACTCCTCGCGTTGCCCGAAGATAGGCAACGCCGAGGAGCATCAAAAGCTAACTCCTCGCGTTGCTCGGAGATAGGCAACGCCAAGGACCATCAAAAACTAACTCCTCGTGTTGGCCGGAGATAGGCAACGCCGATGAGATCAAAACTTACACTCCTTGCGTTACCCGGAGATAGGCAACGCCAAGGAGCACCAAAGGCCGCGCATCTCGTATGTCTCGCATCAAAAACTAACTTCTCTCATTGCCCGGAGATAGGCAACGCTAAAGAGCACTAAAAAAATAACTCCTCACGTTGCCCGGAGATAGGCAACACCGAGGAGCATCAAAAGCTAACTCCTTGCGTTGCCCGGAGATAGGCAACACCGAGGAGCATCAAAAGCTAACTCCTCGCGTTGCCCGGAGATAAGCAACACCGAGGACCATCAAAATCTAACTCCTCGCGTTGCCCGAATATAGGCAACACCGAGGAGCATCAAAAAATATGCTCCCCGCGTTGCCTGGAGATAGGAAGCACCGAGGAGCACCAAAAGCCGCGCATTCCATAAGCCATGCCAAAACATATGCCCCTCGCGTTGCCCGAAGATAGGCAACAACGAGGAGCCCCAAAAGCCGCGCATTCCATAAGCCGTGCCAAAATATACGCTCCTCGCGTTGCCCGGAGATAGGCAACGCCGAGGAGCACCAAAAGCCGTGCATTTCATAAGCTGCGCACTAACTCCTAAAACATACGCTCCTCACATTTCTCGAAGATAGACAACACCGAGGAGCATGGAAAGTCGTGCATTTCGTAAGTCGCGCACTAACACTTAAAGAGCTTAAACTACTCACTTTGATTGAAGATAGGCAACTTTGAAGAAAACTAAAAGCCTCACATCTAATAAGCCATGCACTAACTTTCAAAACACAAACCCCTCACGTTGCCCGAAGATAGGCAACACGGAAGAATTTCATAAGCCATGCACTCTCAAAAGTTGGGCACTTCGATTAACAGGGATCAACTCTCCCTACCGGAAAGAACCGACATTGCTTCGGTAGTACCGCAAAGCTCACAAACCAAGAAGTCGGCAAAGAATTCTGATTTTTGACCAAAGTTAATGTACAAAATGTCAAAATTCAAGGCATCCAAGTCACTAGTTCCCAAAGATAGGAGCTGCGACGTACCTTTGACTGTGGGCATCCAGGGAGCCGCCCAGAATGTCAAGTCTCACATCAATTGTTCAGAATAATTAGCCCTGTGGACTGAGGGGCATAGAATACATTAACACTTGGTCAGGATAAAAGATCCCTCCAACTTACAATAAAAGGAGGAAGTTACTATCGTCTAGAGATAGATGATGACGGAAGGCTGTTCCAGAATCAAATCATCAACGCACCAGTTTCCAAAAAACGGAAGCAAGTGCTCGACTGAGGTCTCAAACCCTAACTTGCAGAAAACCAGATGTTATCCGAAGACAGACTATGGCAAAGAGAGAACGCTTGAAATCGAGCAACTAAACTATTGAGTCCCGAAGATTGGAACCAACGAATAAGATTGATATCCACAATAATGCTATCAGCCTAGCATAATGCATATGGCCTGAAACAAGCAAGGTTAAGTGCCACGGATTCAAGACAAACACTACCGAACTCTACTGGTCCATGATCAGTATAGGAATGAACGCGGTCATACCGGGGGCAATGTGATAACTTGCTCCTAAATTTCAGATTTTCTATAAGAACCTAAAATTTGGCACCTGCAAATAAAGGGTTCCGTAGGTAGTCATCAGAACATAATAAAAACTGTTTAGAGGAAATTTGATTTTTCATGAATAAGAATAACTATGGAATTGGTTAAGCAACATCCTTGGATCTCCAAGGGTAACACTTGATGGCTATAAACAAAGCTAGGTAAAGGAAATGCTTGGGACTCTTATCGTTAGAGAACATGGTGCATCCCGAAGTTAAACAACGTTGATAAAACCACCACATTGGGTTAAAAGGAATCTACGCAACTCTACAAGATCAAATGAATGACTCAACCATCACTAAACTAGCTTTGAGTCCTCGGAGCGTGGACTAGAGTATAAACGATCCACAAAAATCTCTAAGCCCTTGGAGCGTGGACTAGAGTACTCTAGGTCCCCAGAGCGCGGACTAGAGTATAAACGATTTACAAAAATCTCTAAGTTCCTAGAGCGCGGACTAAAGTACTCTAAGTCCCTGGAGCGCGGACTAGAGTATAAACGATTTACAAAATTTCTAAGTCCCCGAAGCGCGGACTAGAGTACTCTAAGTCCCCGGAGCGTGGACTAGAGTATAAACGATTTACAAAAATCTCCAAGTCCCCAAAGCGCGAACTAGAATATAAACGATTCACAAAAATCTCTAAGTCCCCGGAGCGCGGACTAGAGTACTCTAAGTCCCTAGAGCGCGAACTAGAGTATAAATGATTTGCAAAAATCTCTAAGTCCCCGGAGCGCGGACTAGAGTACTCTAAGTCCCTAGAGCGCGGACTAGAGTATAAACGATTCACAGAAATCTCCCAGTTTTCGACTACGAACTGAAGTACAAACAATTTGGCGAAAGTGAAACCACCCGTGAAAGAACTCTAAGTCCCCGAAGCACGGACCGAAGTATGAACACAAATCGAGCGTGATTCGACTGCTCACGGAGTGACTCTAAGTTCCCAGAATGCGGACTAGAATGCAAACACCATGAACCGATGAGTGGGTTTCAACCGCCTCCTATTCCAGTAATTCTAACCTAAAATCGATAAGAGAAGTGCAAACCGTTAAAGACCATCACCAACATGACTTTAACACTGCCCATAAGATAGGTAGCACTAAGAAAATACTTCTACAATCCAACCATCGAAGTGCTAGTTTTCGAAGTCCGAAACTAGTACCCAACTAGATTAAGAGCACCGCCGAATTGACGGGGAAAATCAAACCCAAACTCCTGAGGGTCATTGTTGCCTCGCCAATGCCAAGGCCTTCTTTTATCTTTTAAGTACTGGTATTGCCCTAGCAACACCGGGAAAATTTTATATTTCCTAAGTACTAGTGTTGCCCCGGCAATGCTAGGAAACTTTCTATTTCATAAGTACGGTGTTGCCCCGACAACTCCGAGAAACATTCTACTCACTATGCATCGGTATTGCCCCGGCAATGCTAGGAAAACTTTAATCTACAGGGCAGATGATAAACACTCATCATAGTGAACCATCGATGCACTAGCTTCTGAAGATAGAAGTTGGTCCTGAACTGAGTTTCTACCTTCTCTTCATAAAACTACCATTGCCCAATGATAGGCAGCGGCTGAAAGACATATCCTTTCAAAGGTCAGCCGGATGGGTCGACCTTTCATCACAGGAATCAGCCACTGCACAGGAATAAAGCAGCGTCGAAAGGAAATCCTAGGATTGAATTACCCATGTACTAGTTTCTAGGGATGAAAGCTGGTGCACAACCGAATTTTCTAAATTCAACTTAAAAAGAATTTTGACATAGCCGAAAGATAGGCAACCTCGAGGAAATGTTGCTTGGAACCAAACAACTAGGTTATCAATTTTCAAAGATAGGAGTTGACATATGAACAAAACTTCTATGACAACGTCAGCAACCAAGAAGAGCATGCATGGCCAAGAACAAGAAGGAGCAATCATGGAAGGTTGAAAATAAAATCCCCGAACATCCTCAATTCCAGAATGAGATTGAGAGCCAAACCGGGGGCAGTTGAGCAATTAGCCCCACAGATTTCCATCTCTCAGAATCGCTCAAATACAGGCATTCGAAATAGCTAGTCCCTCAAGAAGGAATAGAAGCACAAATACTTGATCGAAAGAAATGTTTCAAAAGTCCAAATGCGAATAACCACGAGGTTGGTTAGAGAACGGTTCTGTATTACAAAACAGAGCATTCTGGCAACAAAATCACCAACAAAGGAAATGAAGGATTTAACATTCAGAAATCCACCGTCGCTCATAGTCTGGCGATGAAGAGAAGGATCGGTGACCTACTTACAGTCCAACTAGATCATTTGGTTCCAACTTGCAGGATAATGCCAATACCCGAAGTTTGGTCATGCTATTTGAAGATTTACAACATCAAGGAAAAATCCATAGAGTTGAGTCATCCGCATATGAGTTTCCAAAGATAGAAACGAACACATGATTAGGATCTCAACGTAAGACTCAGAAGAATTTACTTTAGCAAAAGATGCCAGAAACGCATCTTTCTAATACATGTTGACATCATTACAAAACTCAGATCTTGGGATCAAGCAACAAAGTCCCTAATTCCCAAAGAAAGGAGTTATTGTTTCAATCAAACTGGGGCAATCGAACTTATTACGTAGGAAACCTAGTCTCCCAAAACATGTTGGCTCGGTAGTTAAAGTAATCAGCTGTACGGACTAAGGCATTTACACTAACACTTTGTTGAAACTAACTCAATTAAGCATAAGTAGGGATTAGCTACAGAACTGGCTAGACTAAGCTACTTCATAGTTCTGAACAAAGCAAAGAAATAGAATATGTTGAAATGACGGTAGAAGTATCACTTACATGTATAGAATTAAAGTAAATGAGTATGCTGCACATGAGCACAAGAAGTGCAATAGCGAGAAAAAGAAATGTTCGGAATTGAGCAATTAAGCCAATAGTCCTGGACACAGAGGCTGGTGTGCATTGAATTCCGAAAAACGCAAGAGAAGGATAAATGCAATCGAACAACTCATGTGCTAGTTTTCGAAGGCTAAAACTGTGCCTGAATGAACTTCAACTATAACTCTATAAGAGCAACTATGCCTCGTAATTTAACTGCAAACAGTCCTCCTAATATGATAGGAATAATAAGCGAAGCCTATGTTGTGAAGGACCCAGCTTCTGGGGGATTGGAAGAACCTCCACCAGACTAAAGATTGGATAACCGAAAAATCATTTTCAACGACAAAACTTGGCATTCAACCCTGTCAGGTATGTTTTACTTTAAATAATATCCTCGTATAACCAACTTCCGGAATCCAAGGGAAGTCAACGTATGTTGACCAATCGGGTCCTGAGCATTGATCGGGGCATATGCAATGTGTTATCTACATGAGAAGAGTCCAGTATCCTAAATACTATGAACAAACAATCCAGTGTAGCTAGCTTGCTTGCATTTAAAATACAATCCATATCTTCCTTTAAAATTATCTCTTCCACACTTACCCGTTATCGATCAACGATCGATAATGGAGCCACTGTACGAAGCGACGCGGGAAGCTTTTTTTTTATGATCACTAGAATACAGAAATAGGAAGAGCGATACGATTGAATCATCCACTATATCCAATATTAGAATAAATTGTCGCATTGGAACTCAAAAACATCGACGGGAACTTAACCAAGTTCTCAAGAAGAAAAAGCTAAAGACAAAGAGCAAGGCTTCGCTCGAGAACAACGTACAATCGTTCGAAACAAACATAGCTTCACCACTGGTCGAATTAAAACTATTTGGAGCAACTCCAAACCTACATCATGCACCCACTTACCGACCTAAACCCTTGCGTAAACTACAAAGTAAGGATTACATCGTCAATACCAGGAATTGAAATTCAGATCGAAATTAAAAAAACGAACAGATGGCTGAAAAGCCAAAGCCAAATTTGCATGGTAGCCTCGACACTTACCCATTACTTCACTGTACCTCAAGAAGCTATGGAGAGAAATTTGATTTGTTACGACAAGCAGTAGCGGTCGAGACCAAAACTAGGTGATCAACAGCATAACTTACTATGTGTCCGCGAGACCCTAATGCGATTATTTAGAACCTAGTAAATAGGTACTATAATCGATAACTTCCAGAGCACGCCTTGTTTCCAACGAAGACGTACTCTGGGGGGCAAATGTTATCCGAGTTTTTAACCCAGTAGGACCCACTAAAAAGTAGAACAATCTCATAACATCAGGATGGCTTAGAACCTAACCAGAAAGGCTAAGGCAAGGAGTGAACGATAGCCAAGCTATATTACTGAGACAACAACTGAGATCGATTAAACTAAGGGACTAGCCTTCTTACAGCCCAATCAGTAGTTGAGTGCAAACAACTAGTGAACTACTATCAAAACAAAACGACTACGATAAAAGACTATGGAAACATCTCCAATTCCAAACTCCAGAAAAATCCTAAGTGCTTGGATCATCAGTGACTCATGCCTCTCCTCAAACCTTCAAACGAGCTAGCTAAGGATTACTACAAAAAGAGGCCAAGACATTGGCTCGCAAACAAGCCAAGTCTATGGGTCGCCAGCGACCCATGTTCTTGTCTCGTTTTGTGAGCCAAACCCTCCCTGGGTCGTTTCCTACCTACCCACAAGCTGATGATGAAATGGCCTGGCCCAGAAGCTCTCTGATCCATATAAATACCATCCTACCTGCAACATAAACTGGATCCTCTTCGGACTGGTTGCTGGAACTCTACTAGAATAATTCTTCACTCTCTACCTTCCTTATAACAATCTCCAAAGGAATACATTGTGATTCTCCAGTGGATTCCAACTCTGGAGATTCAATCTAGCTAGGGAATAACCAAAGCCTTGTAACCAAACATCTCTTGTAACAACAATCAGTCTATAATAAACTAATAAAGTGGATGTAGGCTTCGTTAACAGTCGAACCGCTATAAAAATTATCTATCTACTTTCTTTTACTGTTCTTTCTTGATATTTGTTATCTGTGATATAGCTCTGTCAAAACGGGCTGGTGCTTTCAAACTCAAACTAAGGTGTTGGTCCATTTTTTGGGTCAATAAGGAAGTAGTTTTTTAATGCAAAGAAACAATACCCAAGACTTGGAAAACAAAAGGGAGTTCTTAGGGCAAAGAAACATTGTTTGTTTTTTTTGAAGAAGGGAGGAGAGATATATTTTCCAAGATAATTGGTCCAGATTTAAAAAGAGAAATATACTTTCTGAAAACAATATTCCCTGACCCGATGGGTGGGATAGAAATAATAATTCCAGATCTGAAAAGAGGGAAATAGAATTTCTTATGGCAAGAAATAATACTTTCCCATTTGAAGAAATAGAAGGAAGGATCTTTTTCATAGGCTTCCTTTTATACAGGTTTTGTCACATGAGTTTCAATTTATTCCATGATGTAGGAATACACTAAAAAAATAAAAGAACCTAATATTGTATCACATTTCTCAATTTGAGACCTTAAAAGAGATAAAGATTTTAGATCTGAAAAAGAGAGAGAGAGAGAGTTTCTTATGAAAATAAACAACAATCTCCAATCTGGACAATAGAAACAAGAGATTTTTATTTTAGAATTAGACAATAGTTTGAACTCTAGAGAAAAAGAGATATAGACTTTAATTTCAAAGAGATTGTAATCTTAGATATGAAAAAGGGAAAGAGAATTTTTCTCTTTCAAGTAAACAGTTGTTTGGGTCTAAAAACAAAGAGAGATTTATTTAATGTAAAACGGTTGTTTTAGATCAAAAAAGGAAGAAAGATTTTCTTTTTTCAGTAAAACAATTGTTTTGGTTTTCTTTTTTGTGCAAAACGGTTGTTTTAGATCTAAAAAGGAAGAAAGATTTTCTTTTTTTATGTAAAACAGTTGTTTTAGATCTAAAAAGGAAGAAAGATTTTCTTATTTATGTAAAACAGTGATAGTAGGTCAGAAAAGAGAAATATATTTCAGATCTGAAAAGAAGGGGAGAGAGTTTCTTATGACAAGAAATGATAATCTCTAGTATGAAGATTAGAAATAGTAGTGTTTCTAATTTCAAGGGAATAGTAGTTTAAGACAAAAAGAAGAAGGAGAACTTATAATTTCAAAAGAGAATGGTTTAAAGTTTCAAAATAAAAGGAGAATAGAAAGAGAGAATTTTCTTTTAAAAAAGAGAAGTTCGGCTCTCAATGAAAGCAACAAAATGTTTACATGAAAAATGGGTAAACACTTCCAAGTCGTTGTTGTAGAGCTATAAATATTGTTTGTAATATACAACTGTTGTTTAATGAATTTTAGTTATAGATATTTAAGTAAGAAAGGCACTGATTTGCAATAAAAATGAAGTAAAGGACTGAAATGTAGAAAGACACAGAATTTATAGTGGTTCGGCCAGAATGTGCCTACGTCCACTGTTCATCTTTTATTATCTCTTTGATTTTGATTACAGGAAGAAGATTACAAGAAAATACTACTTAGACAATATTTTAGGAGAGTCTTGTCTGCTCCCTTAATTGCTCGCCATTGTTATCTATAAGGTCCTTTGTTTATAGAGTGAGGTTATGAGGAATGTGGCTTGATATAAGTGGGTCGTGGCCTTGTCTTGCCTTGGAATTTACTTGGTCTTATTGTGAGATGTGGACTTGACTCGTTCGGTGGCAACATGAAACAGGGGGTTTGGTTCAGCGATTGAGGCAAGCAAGGGGTGTAGCCATTGTCGGGTTCAGTGAAGCGAGGAGGAGAACCGATTCATTGAAGCAAGGAGGAGCACCGGTTCAGTAAAGCATAGGGTGAAGGGAATGATGCATATGGTTTGGTAAAGGAAATGGTAGGCTGGACCACTTTCGGTCCGGTGTTGGAGTATGGACTGAACCACTTATGTGGTTCGGTGGTGGCGAGGACCGGACTACTTATGTGGTTCGATGGTGGAGAAATGAGGGCCGGACCACTTTGGTCTGGTGGTTGAGAGAGAAGGGTGCACCAAAGTTTTGGTCTGGTGATGATGCCTACAGACCGGACTATTTGGTCTGGTGTTGGAGCCACTTGCGTCGAGTCGTACTCCATGTACTTCATCCTTCCATTCGTCATAACTTCCTCATTCAGAGTCGGAATCAAGTGAAACTTGTACCTATAGCTTTGTATTGTTGTGTAGGATGTCATATTGTTTTCGGATATTCCATGTGAGGGAAAAAATCAGTAGCTCTCCAAGGTGGGATCCATATAAGTTAGGCAGCGGGCTGATATTGAGATGCTCATATCTTTTAAACTGCTACTCAGATTGAGACATGGTGTCGACCTGGGTTCATATCTTGATCTTTGGAATACTTCTTAATCATTTTGGTCTATTCCAGGACAATGATAATTCTGCCCCTGACTCTTCATATTCACCATGTAGTGGGCAAAAGGTCCACAACACCGAACCATATTGCCGAACTAGATAATGCTGCTACATATCCTGGCTACTATTCTTCTCTATCTCACTCTATAAATAGAGGAGCTTCTACACAATAATGGATACCAGTTTTGAGAGCTCTGTGTGAGCTATTTCTGGATAATTTCGAAGATTTTGCTTTTAGGATTTGAGATATCTTCTCAACGTTTTTGTGGCAATTTCATTGTAATTTTTTTGTTGAATCAATAAAGGTTTTATTTTTAGGGGAATCATTTCTTTTTGCCTTCTTCACAATTTTTCTCTTCTAAATCTAATTTTTTAATGATCTTGGAAATTCCCTAACACTTAACTGCACCAATCTTTATAAGTCACTTATATTTTTATTTATAGTATTTAATCCAATGCTAAAATTATTTATGACTCATTTTATAAATTTCCACTTAAGTTTATAGTCGTTTTATAAAGACATTGCTTTATAGAATATCAAATAAAAACTTACACCACTTTATTTACTTGCATAGTACTCTTCCACATCCTAAGGTTATATACAAATATCAACTTTATTTATCAAAACATTCTTTTTATCAAAAATACTTTTTATTTTGAAATCAATTCCCTTTAAGGGAGCTTATGAATAAAATACCTGTTTTTTTTATTTCAAAATCTTTTTGAAAACATACTACATATATTTCTATATGAAATGACTTTAACAATTTATTTACTAAAACTTACTTTAGGTTTGTTTCAATTCGAATTCATTTCGATCGCATAATGATAAAGAGAATAATTTACTACGTACACTATAATGTTTGCCTAAACAAACATTCGATCGTCACTTATAAGATTATTCAGATTACCATAATACAAATCGAGACTATTCCCTCAAACTGTCTAAAGAAAATTTATCTTACTACTAAAAATTCTCTTTGAAATCATTTCAAGCAACTCTGGGATCTAAATTTAAAAACCCTTTTCAAAACACATTTTTATAACCAAATTTATATAAAGTTACCTATATTTAGAATCACCTCATATTATAATAGTTCCCTTTTATTATAGTAAATTTTTAATGACTACTTATCCTCTAAATATCTTATCTTCCTATTTGGATGATATTAAAAGTTAACCTTTACTCAATATTTTTACCGAACACATTATAGTCAAACTGTGAAACTTAATTCATAACGAGTTCGTTTTAATGTACTCAAACTTATCAAACAACAAATACTTATAAACTAGCTAAGCACAAATAATCAATTAACAAACAATAGTCAATGCTCCTAAACAAGCTGAGCATAACTAATCAATCAGTAATGATAATAAATAAATATTATCATTTCCTAAAAAACAAACACACTGCAAACAACTATAAAAATTTATTCCTTTATATAGCAATAACAAATACACTCAACTCATTCTAGGGTGTCACTTACCCTATCCCTAATGAGTTACTCATTCTAGGGCATTATTAGTTCTATATTTAATGAGTCATTATCCAACCAGGGCCAAAGTTCTCGCTTAACCTTCAGCCTCGACACCAAGTGTGACGACCCACCTATAGTAATACCAAAATCAATGCCATGATAACGGCGGCCGATATCCGAATACCACGAAAGACGAATTTTCAAGGTTAATAAAAAACAAACAAAACCTTCTAACAAGGCCAATTTAAACTGAAACCAAGTAGCGGAATAGCAATACATAAAACAAGGAAAAACTAATTTAATTAATGGATTGGGTCACCAGTTTAGCAACTGCCTACATACTTGTCCAACCTAGTGTACCTAATTTGGAATAGGATCAAATCAAAATGTAGTTCTTTAAGCTAAACAATAAGGGCTAATAAACTCCAAAGGAGTTATGATACATCCAACAAATATGCTATAAACAAACAACAACAAATATAAAGATGTAGTGAACAAACAACATAATAGACATATAGTAAATGGCATGAAGAACAAATATAGTATATAAAATGTCGGTAAAGATATATAATAACAAAACAATCCATATCTATAAAACAAAGGTTATGAAAATAAAAAGGGAACACTTTTCAAATGTAAATGTGAAATGAAACAGCTCCAAGGTCGAATCAAACAAGGAGAAAGAATTTGCAACAATGACTATGAGGGTGCCTCCCCCTTACCGAAAGTATTCCTCCAAAAAATATACTTAAGAGCCATATCAAAAACCATATGAACTCTAAGATGCAGCGAGCCGGACTCCGCCAGCCTTACTGAGAATTCGAATATTTCACATCTCCGTACGCATACAACCGAAATCGTCCAGAGTAGATGTGATATATCCTAATGGAAGCAACCCTCATAATTCGGGCCCTACTTGCTAACTATTTTGTCATTTCTACCAAATGATAACGATGCTCCAAATGTGTAACAGCCCAAAATTTTTAAAACGAAATTTTATTTAAAATTATACAATTTTGAAATATTGATTTAAATATAAAGTGTAGTAATTTGTGTAAAACGAAAAATTTAAACTTTACATTTCGTTACGTATATTTATGTCCGTTCTTAACTTTATATTAGAATCAAATTTTATTAATGATGATAATAGCTATTTTAATTTTGGTTTAAAATGATACGTTATATTTTTAAGAAACCGTTAACATTTTTAAATTTATTAAAAAAAGAAACAAATAACGGTTGTACGTTACTTTGGGCGTTACACTTTACGTTCGTTGTGCCTTTGTCTATTTGATTTTATATGCGTTGACTTTACAAAATTTCAGCTGTATATTTTCCGTTTGAAAATTTCAATAAAATCTTGCATTGAACCGTTCACGTGAGAATTAGTCCATTTCCCTCTTTGCATTCCTTACGTTTAGTTCCAACCTTGAATATAATTTAATAGCTTTAACTTCCTACCGTTCAAAACCTTACCCTTTTGCCTTCTCTCATAAATTATTAAGCAGCTGGCATCTTTCTTTTCACGTTCATAATTTCAATTCTACAAATTTCCTACAGCTTTCAATTGAGATTCACGTGAGCATCTCTCTGGAAGGTAAGGGACAAGCATCTTCTTCCCTTTTTCATTATTTTTGTGTTTCAAATTTTGTGGTCCACTGCTTTTGTTACTGTAACACGTTTTCCCTGCCATCTGCTCCCATGCCTTCACCATTTTTCCCATACGCCTACCTCCTTCACCATTCAATTGTTGTCATCCCCACGTTCCACTTTCCTCCGCCGTCATGTGAAGCCGCTGCCAGGCCAGACCACCCACGTCACCTCCACTGACCCATGCTAGACCACCACGCCACCAGCCGAGAACCCAAGCCACCAGAACGAACCCAACCCCCTTCGTCAGCCCTACCCATCCACCACCACGAGACCAGCCTACACCCAGGCGACCCAACGCCATGCCACCACCACGTACGCCCCACCACGAGATCAGCCTCCACCTAGGCAAACGCCCAAGCCGTGACCTGCCTCCTCCACGAGAACCCAAACCCACATCACTACCGTGCCGGACCCACGAACCCAGGCGGACCAGCCACGCCTCCAACACCCAGTCAACCACCACGTCACGCCTAACCGAGCCTCCCTGCATTGAACCTAGAGCAGTGAGCATTATTGCCGTTTGACACTTTTGTTTTGAATTCATTGTCTCTGTTTTCCTCTAACCTTTGTTATAAAAAAAGGAAATGGACAAACTTTGTTGTCACCTTGTATTTGAAAACAGGAATAAGGAAATGAGTACCTTTTGCAATCTTCATTTGTTGGATTGCCAGACCAAGTTGCTTTAGTTTAGTTTTATTGCGTCTGACCTTTGTATTTAAAATCAAGAAATGAGCAAAATAGTTTGTCATTTGTTTTTTTGAAGATGCCAGACCGAGCCATTTTTGTTGAGAAAAAAAAAAGGGAAAAAAAAATTTCTTTTTGCTTTAGTTTTAGTTGTTGCCTCTGACCTTGTATTGAAGTGAAAAAAAAAATATTGTTTTGTTTCCCTTTTTGTTTTGGGAACCGGGTCCATATTTTTCCCATGACTTTGGTTTTGAAAAGGATAAAAATGTTTGTCACTTTACAAATTTAAAGTTATAATCTATGTTTTAAAGGTAGTCGGGCTAGTGCTTTCAATTTTCAACTTGTTTTTCGTTTGTCGCTTCATTTGAAAATTCGTTATTCGTGAAATTTTAGATATTTATTGTGCTTTTGGTTTGAATCCAGTCGGCGCATCCGCTAACGATTGATCGTGCTATCCGCGTGCTTTCAACTTACATCGTATTTCTTTTTCCGAATCTCCAGCTCCGTAGAGGTGAGTAAATCTCACACGAATATCCATACTTATATGATTGTGAAACGACCGCAACTAAATGTGTAGAAATAAATAAATAAATAAATAAATGATGTTATAACTACTTGTGATTTATTTGTAGTCGATGTTAATTGTTAAAACTGCATATCGTATCATCTGTTATATTCTGTTCTTATTTTACTGTTATTCTATTCTGTTAATCTCACTGCAAGTTCCCTGTAGAATAGAATCACTATGGGTTGAAATGATACATACCCGAACGGACTTTAGAATAAGGGAAGGTCGTTATGGGCTGAAATGATAGGCCTGAACGATTTTCAATTAAATTTTATTTACTTGGGATTGCGGGTTTGAAATGATAAAACCCGGATTTTTCTTTGTAAATTACGGATTGAAATGATATAGTATCCGTATCACTTGAATTAGGCTAGAAAATATTATACAGACCCGTGGTTATTTTTCTGTATTTTCTGGATACTTTGAAATAATTTAAATATTGTAATAATATTAAATTGATTTAAATCGAATTTTTAAGTGATTTATTTTGAATGGAAATGATTTTTCTATGTGATAAATATAAATAAATGGAGGAATATTGATTTTAAAACGAAACTTAAATTTGAAAATTTGACTAAAAGAAAGGATGGAAACTTAAGATAATTAAATTGAAATGGAAATTTAGTTTTAAATTGGTGGAAAAAATGGAGTTTAAAATTTAAATGTTGAAATGAATGTAATAAGCAAATTTGTAAGTTTTGGGTTTAACTTGTAAAATTTGTCTTTAAAATAAATTAGTTAAAGGATCGAAATGAACATTTTTAAATGTATGATTTTATAAGTTCTGAACTAGGTAGAATCTGTAGCACTTGTTAAGTGTTGTGGATTATATAAGTGAACCAAAAGACTAAAATGAACTTAAGCTATGATAGTACTTGGTAAGTGCTATTGTAGCAGAAACTAAATTGAACCTGAACTAATAAAAGGGCTACTGTAGCACTTGTTAAGGACTGCAGTAGGCTGAAATATGATTTAGTTTAAACTGACTGTTATAGCAGTTTATAAATGTTGTTTTGCTGAATAAAATGTTTTCAAATATAACCTATAGCAGTTGTTTTTAATGCTGTGAAATGCTGAAATTTTAATAATTAGGGTTTGACTTAGTAAACGAACTCAGAATGGTTTGAAACTTTGGAAATTGAATACTTGATTTGAAAATATGATAATTACACTTTTAAAAGGTTTAAATGAATTATTTGATTGGAATATAAACTATTTAAAAGGTGACTTGAAATGATAATAAATGAGTATACCTTTAAATTTAAAAGGTATTTAAAGTTGAATATTTAGATTTGAACCCAAATGATATTTGGAATATTAAAATGATTTGAAATGAAGTTTTGAAATGATATGATATTTTAAAAATATGGAAATGGTTTAGAATTGATTTAATCTTTATTTTGATAAAGATTTGGATTTGAAATGATATTCTATTTTGAAGTATAAACTGTTTTTAAAACTTATAACCACGGGTTAAAATAACGTTGGGTTGTTAAAGAGACCGGGATCGGATATGGACATACTCTCTGTCTTACCGAAAACCACTTTGGCAACTGTGTACGCGGTGGAGATTCCAAAATGAAGTAGGATGGTGGCGACGTTCTTAAGGTATGTTACGTGGACCCAACTCCCGTGAGTTGGCATAAGGTGGCTAAAACAGGAGCGATCTCGGACCAGTGAGGTAGCACCTCTTCTCGGACACATTTCTTCGATATTATACTCTTACTTGTGATTTGACTAGATGGCCATCCTCCGATTTGGGAATGTTGTTCGAGGTGGAACGGTAGTGGCTGCTATGCGTATCCATCAGTCCGTGTGCGTAATTGGTATATCTACCCTGGCATTGCCTAGTTGTGCCGTGTCACCTACCATATCGAGCTTTACTACGATTATGATTTTAAGATCCGACCGCGTTAAGGTTCTCCATCCCCTTAACGCTATTTTCCGATATGATTATACTTTACTTATTTAGACACTATTATAATAGCGAATATTACTACATAGTAGATAGTTTAATGGATCCTTAGAGGATGGGCGGTCCCAAGCATCTTCTAAGTTACTTGTACCTTTACTACAGTTCATTTGAGTTGGTTTACATTGTATAAGTATGTATATCCTGACTCGAGTGTTTATGTTTTATTTTACGCTCGGGTCAGCCTGAGTATTAGTTGGACTTCATCTTCATGGAGCTAGGACTACTGGAGATCATCCTTATCCAGCTGCTATCTGGTTTTATCTGTTCAGTCTGTTGTTCTATTTAAGCTCTTGTATTAGTAGACTTCTATGTCTTGAGACTTCTGTTGTACTCTATTCCTTCTGTTGTATCTTATGTAACTTTGTTATATTTATATAGTAGCTTCATGAACTACTATCTCTTTTACTTCCGCTGCATTATTTTACTCTGTGTCTGTGATCTGTGCTTATATTTATTTACTGTATATTCTGAGATTTGCCAAATTTTAATTACAACGCGGTATTTTGAGCAATTCAACTCCGGCATGAGTGTCTACCTATACACTTATAATGGATGCGAATGGTTGAAAATATCGGGTCGTTACAGTTGGTATCAGAGCTTTGGCTTTGAGGCAAAACTTAGAATGTATGGTAAATTTATTTACAGAATCACTTTCGTTCGAGTTTGAATCTCTTCCTTTTGATTCGATTTCCTTTGAATTTTGGAACGTTTCCTACGGTTCCAAAATTCATTCTTGTCCCTCACTATTCATCTACTTTTGATTTTGGAGTATCACATAACTCCACTTCGAATGGTCTTTATAGTGAATTGGCGGTCTCGCCAATATTCTAATTTTCTTGTAAAGGGGTGAAAATCCTTTATAATCAGCATCGATTAACCAGAGATTTATATCTATCCTTGGTTTAGATGCTAATATCTTTTGTTATTCCAAACTTTATCTCTTGAGATCGAACGTAGATTTATCCCAGAAAAATCCACATTGATCTTATTCTTTAAGTCACGGTTGACCCGGTTAAGGTTGTCCGCGATTTATTTAAGCTTGTCCATCTCCCTACTCTGTTATTTAATCATCCTGTCTTTTGTTCCAATCTATCTTCCTAACATTTTTATTTGTACTTGTAAATCTATGTTTTGTCTTAAATATGGTGTTGTTTGAGTTGTTGATGTTGATTTGGCTTTCCGATCGATTCGTCTGATCAACGCTATCGATAGGATTTCTAAAACACTTTGACAGAACAAACTGACACAATATTATTTTAAAATTTGGTTAATGAAATAAATTTGGATATATAATTTTATGGAACTTAATAAATTGATTTAAATTGATAATTTGAAATGATAATACTTGATTTATCATTTATTGTTCTACAAATGAATTTATAAATAGTTGTTTATAAATTTATGTGGGAACTGAAATGAATTTAAAACAAGAAAATTAAAGAATTTAATTTCCAAGGGATTCAAACCTTATGTTAAAAGTTTTAAAAGGATATATTATTTAAAGTATTTCCAAGTAGAAATTTGTTTCTAAAGGATTTTTAAGTTTAAAAATTTAGTGCTCTTCTCTTTGTCGTTGGAAAATAATTTCGGTGATGACTGCAGCATCATCGACATTCATTTTCGAGTTTCGAAGTGAAGAAACCGTTCTGTAGTCTTACTACAGCTTTGTTTTGGAAAATCTAATTGATTTGAATCTCTAAATATGACTGGATTATAATATATATAGATATATGATTTAAATTTGATTTGACATATTATGTATATATAATTTCTTATCTCTAAAATGTTTTGAAAGGAATCAGAAGTTTAATTCTTAAATTTTATTTTAAAGAATAATTTCAGTTATAAGAAGAAAAATCCAAAATTTGGATAAATGACTCAAACTTGAGATAATTGAATTTGAAAGTTTTTCTTGTATAACACACAATTTAATTCCAGCATAACTTACCTACATTACACAGAAGTTGAATATGTAATTGGATAATATACAATATAAAAAGGACTTTTATAAATAAAATTTGAGTGGTTATAATACATGTTATACACTTAAATTTTAGTTATAAAAGATTTACAGAGGCAAATATTGAAAAAGGAATCTAAAGAGATTTTATTTAAATAACTTAATAATCAAATTTGATTTAATATGGAACCTTAAGTCTAACCTAGGAATTTTAATAATGGTTATTTCCTGAAATGAATATGTTGCATAATAAATAATGTATCTTTGAATAGATAAAATAAAATACATTAGAATTGGACATTTTGTAATAAAGTTTATTTAATTTGAATTCATAGTCTAAGTGATGTCTAAATGAATAAAAATTTGATTGTTATATATGCTATGATAAATATTTTATTTATGAATTGATATGTCTTGAAAAATGAATAATTATGATAGTTAAAATGTATTTTAACATCACTAAATTGGAAAATTGAGAATTTGGTTTTTCAAATGGAAAATTTAAGTGTAACTTATTAAAGGAATATCTATTTATGAAATGGGTATTTCAAATAAAGTGTTAGGTTATGTGTTAAATTAAGAGCTAACTAAAATAGTGAACTTTTGAATTAATAAATGAAGTATAGTTTAATTTGGATATTCCATTCATAAAAGTTTGTTTTAATAAGTCATAAGTTAAATGATATCCAAATGAATATTTCTGAAACAAAACTGATTTGAAATACTAATATATCTACTGTAGCATTTTTAAGTGCCGCCGTTTGAAAATACAATGTTTTGGAAATTTTATAATTAAATGAACTTAGAAATGCTACAACTTTAAAATAAATATTATTTGACCTTGAATTAAAATGGTTTTAAGGAAGATTATTTTAAAAGGGTGTTATGATTTTCTAAGTATTATGTACTTTTTAAGAATAACATTTCCAAAGTGTTATGATTTTTAGTAGTATGATTTCCAAATGATAAACATCCCTAAATTGTTATGATTTCAAAGCATTATTGTTTCAAATTTATTATCTTATTTTGTTTTTCGAACTATGATTTGGTTTTCCTTAAGGTCTCTCCCTTAAGGAATGTTATTCGTTTTAGTCGTAGAGGAAAGCTTTCTCCTAGATTTGTAGGTCCTTTCCTCATTTTGGAAAGAATTGGCTCTCTTGCTTATCGTCTGGATTTACCCGAGAAATTTTCTGGAATACACAATGTCTTTCATGTATCTCATCTTCGTCGCTATCTACATGATCCATCTCTTATTATTCAGCCTTATGCTCTTGATAGTTTGGATATTGAGCCAAATCTGACTGTTGAGAGGAAGCCACTTCGTATCGTCGATCGAGGTATGAAGCAGCTAAGAAGAAAATCTGTCAACCTGGTCAAAGTGCAGTGGAGCACTGATGAACGGGATTACACCTGGGAGACGGAGGAGAGCATTCGTGCTTCGAATCCGGAATTGTTTATTTCAGGTACTTTTGCTATTCTGCCTTATCTTTCTTTGTTTTCCTTCTTCGTTCCTTTTCGAGGACGAAAAGCTTTGAGTGGGGGAGAGTGTAACAGCCCAAAATTTTTAAAACGAAATTTTATTTAAAATTATACAATTTTGAAATATTGATTTAAATATAAAGTGTAGTAATTTGTGTAAAACGAAAAATTTAAACTTTACATTTCGTTACGTATATTTATGTCCGTTCTTAACTTTATATTAGAATCAAATTTTATTAATGATGATAATAGCTATTTTAATTTTGGTTTAAAATGATACGTTATATTTTTAAGAAACCGTTAACATTTTTAAATTTATTAATAAAAGAAACAAATAACGGTTGTACGTTACTTTGGGCGTTACACTTTACGTTCGTTGTGCCTTTGTCTATTTGATTTTGTATGCGTTGACTTTACAAAATTTCAGCTGTATATTTTCCGTTTGAAAATTTCAATAAAATCTTGCATTGAACCGTTCACGTGAGAATTAGTCCATTTCCCTCTTTGCATTCCTTACGTTTAGTTCCAGCCTTGAATATAATTTAATAGCTTTAACTTCCTGCCGTTCAAAACCTTACCCTTTTGCCTTCTCTCATAAATTATTAAGCAGCTGGCATCTTTCTTTTCACGTTCATAATTTCAATTCTACAAATTTCCTACAGCTTTCAATTGAGATTCACGTGAGCATCTCTCTGGAAGGTAAGGGACAAGCATCTTCTTCCCTTTTTCATTATTTTTGTGTTTCAAATTTTGTGGTCCACTGCTTTTGTTACTGTAACACGTTTTCCCTGCCATCTGCTCCCATGCCTTCACCATTTTTCCCATACGCCTACCTCCTTCACCATTCAATTGTTGTCATCCCCACGTTCCACTTTCCTCCGCCGTCATGTGAAGCCGCTGCCAGGCCAGACCACCCACGTCACCTCCACTGACCCATGCTAGACCACCACGCCACCAGCCGAGAACCCAAGCCACCAGAACGAACCCAACCCCCTTCGTCAGCCCTACCCATCCACCACCACGACACCAGCCTACACCCAGGCGACCCAACGCCATGCCACCACCACGTACGCCCCACCACGAGATCAGCCTCCACCCAGGCAAACGCCCAAGCCGTGACCTGCCTCCTCCACGAGAACCCAAACCCACATCCCTACCGTGCCGGACCCACGAACCCAGGCGGACCAGCCACGCCTCCAACACCCAGTCAACCACCACGTCACGCCTAACCGAGCCTCCCTGCATTGAACCTAGAGCAGTGAGCATTATTGCCGTTTGACACTTTTGTTTTGAATTCATTGTCTCTGTTTTCCTCTAACCTTTGTTATAAAAAAAGGAAATGGACAAACTTTGTTGTCACCTTGTATTTGAAAACAGGAATAAGGAAATGAGTACCTTTTGCAATCTTCATTTGTTGGATTGCCAGACCAAGTTGCTTTAGTTTAGTTTTATTGCGTCTGACCTTTGTATTTAAAATCAAGAAATGAGCAAAATAGTTTGTCATTTGTTTTTTTGAAGATGCCAGACCGAGCCATTTTTGTTGAGAAAAAAAAGGGAAAAAAAAATTTCTTTTTGCTTTAGTTTTAGTTGTTGCCTCTGACCTTGTATAGAAGTGAAAAAAAAATATTGTTTTGTTTCCCTTTTTGTTTTGGGAACCGGGTCCATATTTTTCCCCTGACTTTGGTTTTGAAAAGGATAAAAATGTTTGTCACTTTACAAATTTAAAGTTATAATCTATGTTTTAAAGGTAGTCGGGCTAGTGCTTTCAATTTTCAACTTGTTTTTCGTTTGTCGCTTCATTTGAAAATTCGTTATTCGTGAAATTTTAGATATTTATTGTGCTTTTGGTTTGAATCCAGTCGGCGCATCCGCTAACGATTGATCGTGCTATCCGCGTGCTTTCAACTTACATCGTATTTCTTTTTCCGAATCTCCAGCTCCGTAGAGGTGAGTAAATCTCACACGAATATCCATACTTATATGATTGTGAAACGACCGCAACTGAATGTGTAGAAATAAATAAATAAATGATGTTATAACGACCTGTGATTTATTTGTAGTCGATGTTAATTGTTAAAACTGCATATCGTATCATCTGTTATATTCTGTTCTTATTTTACTGTTATTCTATTCTGTTAATCACACTGCAAGTTCCCTGTAGAATAGAATCACTATGGGTTGAAATGATACATACCCGAACGGACTTTAGAATAAGGGAAGGTCGTTATGGGCTGAAATGATAGGCCTGAACGATTTTCAATTAAATTTTATTTACTTGGGATTGCGGGTTTGAAATGGTAAAACCCGGATTTTTCTTTGTAAATTACGGATTGAAATGATATAGTATCCGTATCACTTGAATTAGGCTAGAAAATATTATACAGACCCGTGGTTATTTTTCTGTATTTTCTGGATACTTTTAAATAATTTAAATATTGTAATAATATTAAATTGATTTAAATCGAATTTTTAAGTGATTTATTTTGAATGGAAATGATTTTTCTATGTGATAAATATAAATAAATGGAGGAATATTGATTTTAAAACGAAACTTAAATTTGAAAATTTGACTAAAAGAAAGGATGGAAACTTAAGATAATTAAATTGAAATGGAAATTTAGTTTTAAATTGGTGGAAAAAAATGGAGTTTAAAATTTAAATGTTGAAATGAATGTAATAAGCAAATTTGTAAGTTTTGGGTTTAACTTGTAAAATTTCTCTTTAAAATAAATTAGTTAAAGGATCGAAATGAACATTTTTAAATGTATGATTTTATAAGTTCTGAACTAGGTAGAATCTGTAGCACTTGTTAAGTGTTGTGGATTATATAAGTGAACCAAAAGACTAAAATGAACTTAAGCTATGATAGTACTTGGTAAGTGCTGTTGTAGCAGAAACTAAATTGAACCTGAACTAATAAAAGGGCTACTGTAGCACTTGTTAAGGACTGCAGTAGGCTGAAATATGATTTAGTTTAAACTGACTGTTATAGCAGTTTATAAATGTTGTTTTGCTGAATAAAATGTTTTCAAATATAACCTATAGCAGTTGTTTTTAAATGCTGTGAAATGCTGAAATTTTAATAATTAGGGTTTTGACTTAGTAAACGAACTCAGAATGGTTTGAAACTTTGGAAATTGAATACTTGATTTGAAAATATGATAATTACACTTTTAAAAGGTTTAAATGAATTATTTGATTGGAATATAAACTATTTAAAAGGTGACTTGAAATGATAATAAATGAGTATACCTTTAAATTTAAAAGGTATTTAAAGTTGAATATTTAGATTTGAACCCAAATGATATTTGGAATATTAAAATGATTTGAAATGAAGTTTTGAAATGATATGATATTTTAAAAATATGGAAATGGTTTAGAATTGATTTAATCTTTATTTTGATAAAGATTTGGATTTGAAATGATATTCTATTTTGAAGTATAAACTGTTTTTAAAACTTATAACCACGGGTTATAATAACGTTGGGTTGTTAAAGAGACCGGGATCGGATATGGACATACTCTCTGTCTTACCGAAAACCACTTTGGCAACTATGTACGCGGTGGAGATTCCAGAATGAAGTAGGATGGTGGCGACGTTCTTAAGGTATGTTACGTGGACCCAACTCCCGTGAGTTGGCATAAGGTGGCTAAAACAGGAGCGATCTCGGACCAGTGAGGTAGCACCTCTTCTCGGACACATTTCTTCGATATTATACTCTTACTTGTGATTTGACTAGATGGCCATCCTCCGATTTGGGAATGTTGTTCGAGGTGGAACGGTAGTGGCTGCTATGCGTATCCATCAGTCCGTGTGCGTAATTGGTATATCTACCCTGGCATTGCCTAGTTGTGCCATGTCACCTACCATATCGAGCTTTACTACGATTATGATTTTAAGATCCGACCGCGTTAAGGTTCTCCATCCCCTTAACGCTATTTTCCAATATGATTATACTTTACTTATTTAGACACTATTATAATAGCGAATATTACTACATAGTAGATAGTTTAACGGATCCTTAGAGGATGGGCGGTCCCAAGCATCTTCTAAGTTACTTGTACCTTTACTACAGTTCATTTGAGTTGGTTTACATTGTATAAGTATGTATATCCTGACTCGAGTGTTTATGTTTTATTTTACGCTCGGGTCAGCCTGAGTATCAGTTGGACTTCATCTTCACGGAGCTAGGACTACTGGAGATCATCCTTATCCAGCTGCTATCTAGTTTTATCTGTTCAGTCTGTTGTTCTATTTAAGCTCTTGTATTAGTAGACTTCTATGTCTTGAGACTTCTGTTGTACTCTATTCCTTCTGTTGTATCTTATGTAACTTTGTTATATTTATATAGTAGCTTCATGAACTACTATCTCTTTTACTTCCGCTGCATTATTTTACTCTGTGTCTGTGATCTGTGCTTATATTTATTTACTGTATATTCTGAGATTTGCCAAATTTTAATTACAACGCGGTATTTTGAGCAATTCAACTCCGGCATGAGTGTCTACCTATACACTTATAATGGATGCGAATGGTTTAAAATATCGGGTCGTTACAAAATGAGCAATAAATCACCTTATATTGACGAATAAAAGGACAAATATGACGACTTTGGAAGTCAAAGAAATATGGTTAAACATGAGGCGATACCCTTTTAACCAAAGAGAAGCTAAGAAGGGTGAAGTTCCCTCTTAAACAAAAGAGATAGCTAAAAGTAGTGTTATTTTCTTTAACCAATAAGGCTCTAAAATGTCAACCTAATTTAAAAGGTGGAATAAGTTCATTTTAACTAAATGTCAAACTAAATATCAAAGGTAAAGGTGGTGAATTTCTCCTTTAGTTAATTAGATCAAATATACTCAAATTTCACGGAGAGTATTTTAAATAAATAAAGTGATTTAAATGACACTAATTATTTATAACTATCTCTTTATAAATTTAAAACAACATTTACTATCCAAAGAAAATAAATCAATTTAAAGCACTATATTAAATTTAGAACAACATTAACTATTCCGAAAGATAATTAATCAAGTTTATAACTCTTATGTTATTTTTTAAACCACATTAATTATCCTGAAAGATAATTAATTAAATTTATAACACTTTTATAAATTTAGTTATCATGAAATATAATTAATTAAAATTAAATATCTTTCATAAGTTTAAAACAATTTTAATTATCCCAAAGATAATTATAAGGTGTATACCAAACTTTTGAATCTACATAAACAGTTCTACCTAAATCTATTTAAAATGTTGGAAGGTTTAAATCCGATTAATCAAATGCAGGCATTGGCATGTTTAAAGCATAAGTCTACTCTCCCCTAAGAAGTGGCTATTAATTAACAATGCTTTGAAAGCGACAAAGGACAAAGTTAGTAATCTAGTTAAAGTGTTTATATTAATAAATTTGTTAAACAAATAGCTTTTTAACGTATAATCTATACTATATTATGATTAATGAGTTTGATTTCAAGAGCACAGAAGTCCCCTTGAATTTGGATAGCTGAATCGTCTTCCAATTTGCACGTCCGTATTTTTATCTTCCCCCTTTTCCTCCACCGAAACCTTCTGTTCTCTCCAGCCCTAATCTCCTCCTTCCAATTTCCTCCACCCAAAATCGATCGATTCCCCTTCCGCTTATCCCCCCTTCCCCCCTTTTCCTTTGTTTCGTTGGGAATTGATAATTTCCCTTCGATTTCTAGCTCAGCCGTTCCTTTAATCCTGCTTTCGCTTCTCGACGTCAAAACCCTACCCTCAACGTCAAAACCATTTTTTCCTCTCCATCGGTTGCCTCTTTCGCCGTTCCTTGCTTCCCACTGCTTTACGTCTGATCTCAGTGTAACGGAGCTCGGCCACCCTTGGTTGGCTTGCGTTTAAATGTTTAGAGGAGTTGTACGTGCTGTTTGCCTGCGTCTATATCCAATTAGAGGTAAAAAAAACCTACTTTTGTTGATGAATCCATTATGTTGCCATTGCTTTCCTGTTTGACCTTGCATGCGTGCTTTATATATAGAAATAGAGACAATGAGAGTTACAACATAGATACTGATATTTTTCTATTTTCACTTCTCTTGCGATAGCCATTGTCGCTTCAATCATATTTCAGATTGTGAAATGCCGAAGTAAAATGAGCAGAATAAGAAGCAAGCCCTTTCTATTTTTTGCCAAGCATGCTTTCTCCTTGTACAATATATGCTTTTGACATGATGTGTAAGTTTTTGTTTTTAGCTATATTGCCTATTAACTTATAAGTCAGGCCCCTGATGGAAATTGTATATTATATCAGATATATGTTTCCAACTACATAGAAGTTTAAATCGGCAAATCATCTGTTACTATTCATTAAGAAAATTGTTGAGCGTGCTGCGTGCATGTGTTTTACAAGTCATTTTTTAATTCTTAGTAGCTAATTGCTATGATGGTATTGCTCCTAACTCATGTGGATACTTATATTTTCATTTCAATAATTTAATTCGTATCTGAAAATAACATTTACTATTTGCTGATATTTCATTCTAATGGAACTGACGTACAGGATATATTGCCTATTTAGCCTTGCTCACATGCCAATTCATATGGCTAATCGCTTCGATTCAGGTACTAAGGTTAAGTTTAATTTTTAAGAAGATACTTGATGAATGCTTATCTATAATTTTAGTCTATGAGCTCCATGTTAATATTACTGAGGATAATTTAAAGCAATACTCATTTCATCATGTTATTTTTGTAATTTGGCTGTAAAGAACATCATTGGTGTCCACAACATGAAAAGTCAAACATTGGACGACTATAGTTTACATTTATCGATTCAGTTTGTATTCCTCGACTGATGGTTCGATGAGGGCTTCAAATAAGGTATCCATCTTTATTTTTGTGTTGCCAGTAGGAAAGAGATGAAGAAATAATTGGCAAGAGAACTTACAAATATCACTCATTGGTTTTTGTTAAAGTGGGCATGAGATACTTGGTTCCTCTTTATTAATAATATATAGCTGATTATTTTTTGCTATTTTTATGTGTATTATTTCCACATTTCCAGTCTTAGTTTGTATTTATTTACCAATTCAATTTTCTTTTCTTAATTGTCTCCTACTGATTACTATCATCTATAACTTTTTTTCCATAATTGTTTTAAGCCAACGGTGAACTTATGGTTCATGCGTTTTAATAATTCATTTAATTACCTAATCATTGGATTATACCACAAAAAATTAACTTTTAACGCTACATAATATCACAAATAACCATGTTTGACAACACAATATATTCATGCAGTAAACATTTAGTGTGTGTGCTGTTATAAATTTGTTGATCACAACATGTTAAATTCTAAAAATACAAAATATATAACACTTTATCAGTGGATATTTTTAAAAATATTGTTCTAATTTTCTCCAATATCCATTTGTATTTTTCTATCTTAATCGATTTCTATGATTTTGTTCAACTTTATTTGCTCCGCTCCTCAATGTATGCAGTTATTATCTGAAAGTGTTGAGTTCAATAATTGCAACATTATTGTATGCTTAATAGCAGTCTTCTGTATCCATGTACACTTTGTGAGTAGTGGCAAGCTCAGTAATATTTTCTGTGTTGCTTGAATCCTTCGTGTTCTACAAACATCCACACTAAAGAAAACATCAAGTAATGTCTTCAAATAAATTATATAATTTGGCTTACTAACATTTCTAACATTTTGGTAACAAGTCTCGATACCCGTTCCCATTTTCATGCCCCCTCATGAGCTCTGTTGCCACAAAATTTATTGTTTATCTAATGCCAGGGCTTCTTTCCTTATTGGTAGATTTTTACCTAAATGTCAGTATTTCGATTTTTATTGTTGGGATCGACATTTAGTCCAGTTATAGTATTAATATTTATGGTCAAAAACGATCATTTTCATATTAGAATAAGTTTTTTAAATTACGGCTTAATTCTTATACAAAAACTGTTTTCTGGCACTATTTTAATGTGCACTGAGTTTGAAAAATGGGTACTAAAAAATTATATATTTTAACTGCAGACTAAATTTTTTAATAGTAGATGCAATGAATGAGATAGGAATTTTTATGCGAACTCATGAAAGATTCACGACTATTTAAGGCTTTTTATTCCACAAACTATAGGACTCGTTTATACCGCATACACTTTGTCATATTATCTTTAACTATTATGTTTTGTGTCTTCTTATTTTCTAAGTTTTATGTTATAGGATCAAGATAATGCCTTAGTGATTGGAGTTGAAAAACATCAGCAATTGCTAAGTTGTGACAACCTGGAGTTTTATAACGATTTATTTTCGTCCAATGATGATAAAAATTGTTGTTAATCGCTGCTTGGAATTTTATTCGGTTTAAATTCTTTTACAAAAAACAAATTAGTTTAATAGTTCGTGGGCTTTGAATCTTGGCCTATGTTTTATCCTTTGTGCCGTGATAAATCCAAACCCGTTTCCCTTTACCCATTCATTCAAAAACCCTAGAAACGAAATAACGAAAAGAAAATAAATGGCGGCCACGATTCTTCGTTCGCTCGAAATTTAGGGCTTCGGCGATTCTTTGATTCTCTTGCGAATCTGGCTCGTTCTTCCACGTTCCTCTTCTCAACTAGGGCTCGTTCAACTCTTCGATTTCCACGGCTTCAACTTGCGAGCGATTCAAGCAAAGGTAAGTGTTCTCGACACTCACATCTAATTCGACTTCTACGTATTCGCATTAAATTGTTTAATCGGCTGCTTGAGAAATTGATGCTTGCGATTTGGATTTCTAGTATTTTCGATTTCGTGTTTTCGTGGTTTTGCTCTGTTAAGTGAATTCTCTGGGACCGTGGATTGTTGGGTTAACTTGTCTTTTGATTCAACTTGAATCTGTACATTCATGTGGCCACCAGGATTTCGATTCCTGTTAACATCGGTCACTTGATTTGTTTTGGGTGATTTTGGCATTAATTTGTTCGTCGTGGCACTGTGTTGGTTTTGGCACTTGTTCATTTTTCGACTTCATGGAGTTTTAGCATGTCTGCATCTATATATGCATCCATTTTTGTACTTGAATGTGAGTTTCATGGGTACCTTATTATGTTGTACCTTCTGGAGCTTGCATTGTAATTCAAATTTCTATTTTATTAGCAGTCTGTATATATGTGTATGCATACCTGCATTTGTATGTGTGTATGCATGCATTGTTGACCCTATGTACTTCGGCCTCTGGTCATTCGACTTTAGCAGTTATTGCATTTATTCCTGCTGTCACCTCTGTTCATCATTGTAGTAGCATGCACTGTTTTCTGTTGTTGTCTGGACACTTGCATTTTTGCAGTGCTTCATCCTGCACACCGCTACCTGTCTGCACTCATTTGTGATATTGGTTCCTCTGAACATGTTTGCATTTCATTTCCTATAGTTATTCTGTAGCCACTGCAGTCTGATCTTCACCATTTATAATATTGCTGCATCATGTTGTATTGAACTTGATACCATTCCGGTTGAACTTCTTTCCAGTTTTCTCATCCTTGTTCATGTGCACTTGCAGTTGCATTTGTTGTAGAGTTTGTATGGTTGTAGTTTCCATAGCTCGAGCTTAGGCTCAGTCCATACTTGTCCGCTGATTTTGAAGTTGTAACCTGCATACTCTGGTTCATGTAGTAGTTGGACTGTTGGACTTGAATTAGTAGTCTGCACTTGATGTTGTAGCTGTGTTCACTCTTGTAGTATCACTGTGCATTTGTTTATGTGATGCATTCATGTCTGTGGTCTTTGCAGCTTGCATTCACACTGGTTTGCATTCATGTTGTATTGTAGCCTCCATTGACTTTTGTTGTCTGATCTGTGAGGCATTTTGATCATTTTGAAGTACAAGTGAGTTTGCTGGTTGAGTTTGCTGTCTGCATATATGTTGTTCCATATGCTTATTCTTTCAAGTCAGTTGCATTTGAATCTACCAATTGACTTCTACCTGTTGTTGCATAGTTCGATATATTAAAACCCCTCATTTTTGTGAAGATATTACTCCTGCATTTGTACATTGTCATGTGTAATTGTATTAGACTTGTCTGCACTTACTTTATCCACTGTTGCACTCAAGTGTATATCACGTGTTTGTCTCCCTTACTGCCTGTTCTTCGAGGCATGTAGTTCACGTGTACTCTGGGGTATCACTTGTTTCTTTGACATGCTGTCCAGTGTGTAGTTTTTGCGTATGTCAAAATTTGCATTCCTTATATAAGGTTCACTGGCACTTGACTTGCAGTCTTCATCGTCATATCCCTCATGTATTTGCAGTTTGTATGGTGTTGTACTGTCCTGAGTTCGAGTACATGGATCATTAGTTTGACCCTTGGGGCTTGTTGCATTGTTAGATTCTTTGTCATGCATGCCTACTGATCTGATTCGTAGCAAGCTCATGTTATTAACTTGTACCGTCAGTTATATTGTATATCACTTGGTTGTAGATGCACAGTGCATTCAGGAGCTTGCTATGTTGCCATACTAGTCTACTTGCTGGTGTTATTATGTAGTCTGAAGTGTTAATTGTCCATGTCTGCCTGCATTGACATTTGAGGCCGGGGCATTGAGATTTAAATCTTCATTTGATTTTTGTTTCGTTGATCTTTTGGTTGGTGCACACGAGTGGCGAGGCAGTGCACGCGTGCGTGCACTGCAGCCACCCAGAATTGACAATTTTGAATTGATATTTTTCTTTACGTCGTGATGCATTGATCTTTCATGCCGTATTGGCGAGGCCGTATACGCGTGCGTGTACGGCAGCCAATCAAACTTTGATGGCTTTAAAGTGTCAATTCCAATTGTTTTAAATTGATTTAGTTGATTTGATAAATTGTTATTTATCTCTGTTGATGATTTAAATCTGTTGATTTGTCGATTAACACTGTTTAGTATTACATATGCCGTTATCCAATTCTCGTATCGAGAGTTGGATATATGAGATTTCTGTGATTGTCGTCTATTTGATTATCTGATTATTATTGCTGCTATGCACTAATAACTGAGTTTGAATTAGACTGACCCGTGTATTATTTTCTTTTGAATTTAATACTCGGGTCAAACCCGAGTTATTTCAGGTTGTAGATTTCCTGATTTGAGTTGCTGTTTGAGCTATGAAGACTTTTCACATCTTTTGGAGTAATCGTGTCATAGTATAGGTTGATATGTATTCATGTATATTAGTTGATAATGTACGTGTATATATAACTTCCAGAGTCGACAATTGTAGTTGTATCATATGTATTGTATCAACTGTATTGTAACTGACATCAGTTATATATATATGAGACTTTTGTGTTTTATCTGTGTTCCGCATTCTTTGTGTATCTGTGTTGTTTTTATATATATTGTCCTAAACCATTATGAACCATCGTAGTTTGTTTTATACTGGAATTGGATATGTCGATGGGAGTGAATAAATAAGGGATGAAAAATTTAATATATACACCACTCCTATCGAGGTAACCAATACTAGTGTAAGGCCAACTACGGATGGCCGCTCCTACCCAGCCTTATTCTTCATAATAACAGACAGTATTTCTTTTAATACTCTTTGTTATTGTGAGTATAGAGGTGGGGCGTCACAATTGGTATCGGAGCTTGGGGTTTATGGACATAATATAAAACATAACTTAGATGGAACATGTGTTACAACTATTTGTCGATGTTTTCTTTGTGTTTTGAGTCAAAACTAAAGTTTTGAAATTATGATGAAATTTTTAAATATCTTTATTTAAAAATAAAAGTGAAACTGTCTTCGCTGAGTACAACTGATAATCTTTTTGATAAAAAAAAAATCAAAATATGAAATTGAAATAAATTTCATTTGCTGTTTACATAGCTGTGTTTATTTTGTTTCTTTGAGAATTTCGAATCTGAATTGAGGATTCGAAATGATTGCAGTTATGTGATTTTTGTTGAAATTTCCACTGGCTTTCTTTTGTACTAATCATCTATTGATTAGATTTTGCTGTTTTGAATTGTCTTCATTGAAGATATAATCGAAAGATTTCTTTGTTCATTTTGTAGTACGTGCAAATTTGAGTTGCACGTTACTGCATTAATTTTACGTTGAACCGATGCTTGGTTATGAAACGTATTTTGTTACCGTTACCTTTATAACGGGATTTTTACACTAGTGCTATGTTTTGAAGCACAGAGTTTAGTTGAGAATTTTTATGAATGAAAATTCACTGGTGTTACATTGTGGTGTAAATTATTTTGATGAGATTTTGACGTTTAAAAATTACTGTCGCTTTGGCTTCAGTAACCGTCAAATTTTAAAAGTGGATTTTCAAGCGGTAATACCGCAATGCAGATTTGTGACCCGTTTTTTTTACGGTATTTTGAGAAGTACAATTTCCTTATCGAAATTGTTACTAATATTGCTGCTTTAGTCACGTAATTGGGAAATCGTTTTAAAATGAAAATTGTTTTATAAAATTTCTAACAGTTTGCACTTTCAAAAGAAGAGGAAAGTAAGTGATAATCACTTTTGAGATTTATGGCATTAAGACCCAAGTAAGGGCAACCAATTATTTTATATGAAAAATCATATTATGATTTCTGTTAATCTTTATTTCTCTGAATAGATATATGATGATCATGAATGACATTTTGGTTGAATTTTTGGTTACTGTTTTGATTTGCTTTTGGCATTGACTAATTTTGTTTTAAAAATTGTTTAATCAATCATATAACCTGATTACAGAAATGAGTTTATGACTCAGTTTTTATAAGGAAATAATTTGATTAATTTACTGAGAAATATGGTATTGAATAATAATAATGGATTAGGCAGTATGAACAAAGAGGTTTATGCTCATGTCTAGTTCATTTAAAAATTGATATGAACAAAGCAATATATAAAAAAAAATGTGATCAAGCAGAAATGACTTTGAAATGGGTTGTAAAATTTGGCATGAATGTTGGTATGTTTAGATATGATTTTTAAAGAAATTAAATTCCCTACTTATGAAATGAAGAAAGGATTACAAGAGTATTTCTGGAGTTAAAAAGGAAAAATTCCTTAAATGAATAAATATGTATGGTCTCTAAATTACCAAGTAATTTAGGAGAGGTGCCTTGATCTACTCATCATCAGGTGGATGGTGGGTATGTGCATGACTTGTTAAAGTCCTGAAGGCCTCTGTGCAAAGGTTAACAGAATTGAGTCCTTTGCAATGCACACTTTGTGTTCAAAGGCAAGAGTTTGGACCATATAAAAATGTAAAATGGAACTGGAAAATAAGCTAGGCAGTGTGAACAAATGAGGTTCATGCTTATGTCTAGATTGTTTTAAATTGGAGATGAACAATGCAATAAATTATTTATGTGCTGATTTGTTCAGATCTAAAGCTAAAATGTTTTATAGGTTTTTCTCTAAAACCTTACCCTATGTTCACAATAGGATTGAGTATAAGAACTTTTATAGAATTCTCTGAATTTGTTTAAGAGATCATGACATTCTTGAATATAGGAGATATGCAAGTAATAAAACAAATTTTGAAAGAGACAACTGGAGAAATGAAATAAAACATTATTTTCATGAATGAAAGTATGGACAGTTGAGATTTTCTGAAATAAGAAATGAGATTGGTCACTAGATTATAAAACTAATCTAGGAGAGAAGCCTTGATCTATTCATCATAAGGAGTATGATGGGTATGTGCATGACTTGTTTAAGTCCTATAGGCCTTTGTGCAAGGGTTAACAGAATTGAGTCCCTTGCAATGCACACATGGTGTTCAATGGCAAAGAGATATGACCAAATTAAATTGATAAATCGAGATTTAGAGCTGAACTATGGAATTAAAATGAGTTAATTCCATAAGAGTATGTGTACATGTATACTGTATTGAACAATTGAATAATTGTTGATTTGAGATTCGATTATCATTTTCGATAATTGAATATTTGTTGATTTGAGATTCGATTATCGTTTTCGATAATTGAATATTTGTTGATTTGAGAATCGATTATTGTTTTTGATAATTGAATATTTGTTGATTTGAGATTCGATTATCGTTTTTGATAATTGAATATTTGTTGATTTGAGATTCGATTATCGTTTTTGATAATTGAATATTTGTTGATTTGAGATTCGATTATCGTTTTTGATAATTGAATATTTGTTGATTTGAGAATCGATTATTGTTTTTGATAATTGAATAATTGTTGATTTGGGATTTCTGATTATCGTTTTGATAATTTGGCAATTGCTAATTTGCTGATTGTAAGATTTTCTAGTCTCTAATTGATTCTAGATTATGTTGATTATATTAAACTGTTGTTTTCTGTCTATCTCTGTTGATAGTTATAGTTTGCTGATTATGAAGTTCGTGTTTTCTATTTATCTGTTGGATAACTAGATATTTGCAGTTTTGCGATTTGCAAATTTTGTTTTCTAATATCTTTGTTGATAATTAGATATTGCTGTTTTGTGATTTCTGTATTCTAATTATCTAATTGATCATTGAATATTGTGGATTTGGACTGAGTTTGAGTATTGAGTTGCCTGGTCCTTGCATTTCCATTGTACAATCTCGTAGTTTCTTTGATATTGCAGTCTTCATGATTCGTAGACTTGAGTTTTACCTATCAAGTTCACTTGAACTTTGATACATTGTTTTATACAATGATGGTTACTTTCGCACTGGGCCTGGTGTCACATCACTGACCTGATGCACTTGAGCCCTTGCCTACCTTATATATACTCTGTTTCACTTGCTAGTTGTAGTGATGTATTCCATAGAGTAACTGGACTGACTTGAGTCTGGTTCACTCAAGTTGCCTTCCTTGATTTACACTGAACTTGTATACATTCATTTGGTCATTTGGGGAGTTGGTTCTGCATTTTGTTGTACCTGTACCTGTAGTTGTCCAAACCGATTCTTCTGAAGCTTCAGCTTGTAGATATGTTGTTCGTATGTTGCATACATTGTTGATGAATCGCTTTGTTACATCACTTGATATTTGTGGTATTTGCAGTTATATCACTTCGAGCTGCATGTTTAGTTGTTTATAGGTTGGCAACTGGTATCTGTAGTTCATGTTTCATTAAGTTTGATGTGCTCGTGATCACTGTAGTCTGTCCCTGCAGTCTATCTGGTCACTGTAGTTGCATTCCATTCATTTGCAGATATCAGTGCTCGTCCCTTAGTTGTTCATCTTGTAGTCCATTATGAGTTGGTGGATGACATGAGAACTTTTGTTCATTTTGTTCTGATTGCACTCTGCTGTCAGTATCACTGCATTGTTTTAGGTTTCAGATATAGTTGCTTGGACCCTCATATTGTTTCAGGTGTACTCTGTATCACTTTTGATGTAGTTTGCATTTCAGTGTATCCTGGTGGTTACTGTTTCGGCCTGAATTTGATCATTTAAGCATCCCAATCTCTGGTGCTCGAACTCTGTCCATACTTGCACACTGATTCACTATTCTCTGTACAGTATCTAGACCTTATTATATGCACACTTGGTTCGTGACCTTTGTGCTCGAGCTTGATCTTGCAATTTCCAGTTTCATAATTGCTTCATGTAATTGGGTAGTTTGGTCTTCATTTTGCTAGTAGTATTGCTCCATGTAAATAGGGTGTGTTTGTTTCACTTGTCTGGTTGGTCGTGAGACTATAGCATGCATTATTCATGTCAATTTCTTTGGCGTTTGTATTTCCGATCTTTATTTTTTTCTAGCTTAACCCGTTTATGTTAGAAAAATAATTGTTATTGACAACCGTAATTATGAAAATTGCGGGGACGCAATTTCTATAAGGAGGGGAGTCTGTGACAACCTGGAGTTTTATAACGATTTATTTTCGTCCAATGATGATAAAAATTGTTGTTAATCGCTGCTTGGAATTTTATCCGGTTTAAATTCTTTTACAAAAAACAAATTAGTTTAATAGTTCGTGGGCTTTGAATCTTGGCCTATGTTTTATCCTTTGTGCCGTAATAAATCCAAACCCGTTTCCCTTTACCCATTCATTCAAAAACCCTAGAAACGAAATAACGAAAGAAAATAAATGGCGGCCACGATTCTTCGTTCGCTCGAAATTTAGGGCTTCGGTGATTCTTTGATTCTCTTGCGAATCTGGCTCGTTCTTCCTCGTTCCTCTTCTCAACTAGGGCTCGTTCAACTCTTCGATTTCCACGGCTTCAACTCGCGAGCGATTCAAGCAAAGGTGAGTGTTCTCGACACTCACATCTAATTCGACTTCTACGTATTCGCATTAAATTGTTTAATCGGCTGCTTGAGAAATTGATGCTTGCGATTTGGATTTCTAGTATTTTCGATTTCGTGTTTTCATGGTTTTGCTCTGTTAAGTGAATTCTCTGGGACCGTGGATTGTTGGGTTAACTTGTCTTTCGATTCAACTTGAATCTGTACATTCATGTGGCCACCAGGATTTCGATTCCTGTTAACATCGGTCACTTGATTTGTTTTGGGTGATTTTGGCATTAATTTGTTCGTTGTGGCACTGTGTTGGTTTTGGCACTTGTTCATTTTTCGACTTCATGGAGTTTTAGCATGTCTGCATCTATATATGCATCCATTTTTGTACTTGAATGTGAGTTTCATGGGTACCTTATTATGTTGTACCTTCTGGAGCTTGCATTGTAATTCAAATTTCTATTTTATTAGCAGTCTGTATATATGTGTATGCATACCTGCATTTGTATGTGTGTATGCATGCATTGTTGACCCTATGTACTTCGGCCTCTGGTCATTCGACTTTAGCAGTTATTGCATTTATTCCTGCTGTCACCTCTGTTCATCATTGTAGTAGCATGCACTGTTTTCTGTTGTTGTCTGGACACTTGCATTTTTGCAGTGCTTCATCCTGCACACCGCTACCTGTCTGCACTCATTTGTGATATTGGTTCATCTGAACATGTTTGCATTTCATTTCCTGTAGTTATTCTGTAGCCACTGCAGTCTGATCTTCACCATTTATAATATTGCTGCATCATGTTGTATTGAACTTGATACCATTCCGGTTGAACTTCTTTCCAGTTTTCTCATCCTTGTTCATGTGCACTTGCAGTTGCATTTGTTGTAGAGTTTGTATGGTTGTAGTTTCCATAGCTCGAGCTCAGGCTCAGTCCATACTTGTCCGCTGATTTTGAAGTTGTAACCTGCATACTCTGGTTCATGTAGTAGTTGGACTGTTGGACTTGAATTAGTAGTCTGCACTTGATGTTGTAGCTGTGTTCACTCTTGTAGTATCACTGTGCATTTGTTTATGTGATGCATTCATGTCTGTGGTCTTTGCAGCTTGCATTCACACTGGTTTGCATTCATGTTGTATTGTAGCCTCCATTGACTTTTGTTGTCTGATCTGTGAGGCATTTTGATCATTTTGAAGTACAAGTGAGTTTGCTGGTTGAGTTTGCTGTCTGCATATATGTTGTTCCATATGCTTATTCTTTCAAGTCAGTTGCATTTGAATCTACCAATTGACTTCTACCTGTTGTTGCATAGTTCGATATATTAAAACCCCTCATTTTTGTGAAGATATTACTCCTGCATTTGTACATTGTCATGTGTAATTGTATTAGACTTGTCTGCACTTACTTTATCCACTGTTGCACTCAAGTGTATATCACGTGTTTGTCTCCCTTACTGCCTGTTCTTCGAGGCATGTAGTTCACGTGTACTCTGGGGTATCACTTGTTTCTTTGACATGCTGTCCAGTGTGTAGTTTTTGCGTATGTCAAAATTTGCATTCCTTATATAAGGTTCACTGGCACTTGACTTGCAGTCTTCATCGTCATATCCCTCATGTATTTGCAGTTTGTATGGTGTTGTACTGTCCTGAGTTCGAGTACATGGATCATTAGTTTGACCCTTGGGGCTTGTTGCATTGTTAGATTCTTTGTCATGCATGCCTACTAATATGATTCGTAGCAAGCTCATGTTATTAACTTGTACCGTCAGTTATATTGTATATCACTTGGTTGTAGATGCACAGTGCATTCAGGAGCTTGCTATGTTGCCATACTAGTCTACTTGCTGGTGTTATTATGTAGTCTGAAGTGTTAATTGTCCATGTCTGCCTGCATTGACATTTGAGGCCGGGGCATTGTGATTTAAATCTTCATTTGATTTTTGTTTCGTTGATCTTTTGGTTGGTGCACACGAGTGGCGAGGCAGTGCACGCGTGCGTGCACTGCAGCCACCCAGAATTGACAATTTTGAATTGATATTTTTCTTTACATCGTGATGCATTGATCTTTCATGCCGTATTGGCGAGGCCGTATACGCGTGCGTGTACGGCAGCCAATCAAACTTTGATGGCTTTAAAGTGTCAATTCCAATTGTTTTAAATTGATTTAGTTGATTTGATAAATTGTTATTTATCTCTGTTGATGATTTAAATCTGTTGATTTGTCGATTAACACTGTTTAGTGTTACATATGCCGTTATCCAATTCTCGTATCGAGAGTTGGATATACGAGATTTCTGTGATTGTCGTCTATTTGATTATCTGATTATTATTGCTGCTATGCACTAATAATTGAGTTTGAATTAGACTGACCCGTGTATTATTTTCTTTTGAATTTAATACTCGGGTCAGACCCGAGTTATTTCAGGTTGTAGATTTCCTGATTTGAGTTGCTGTTTGAGCTATGAAGACTTTTCACATCTTTTGGAGTAATCGTGTCATAGTATAGGTTGATATGTATTCATGTATATTAGTTGATAATGTACGTGTATATATAACTTCCAGAGTCGACAATTGTAGTTGTATCATATGTATTGTATCAACTGTATTGTAACTGACATCAGTTATATATATATGAGACTTTTGTTTTTATCTGTGTTCCGCATTCTTTGTGTATCTATGTTGTTTTTATATATATTGTCCTAAACCATTATGAACCATCGTAGTTCGTTTTATACTGGAATTGGATATGTCGATGGGAGTGAATAAATAAGAGATGAAAAATTTAAAATATACACCACTCCTATCGAGGTAACCAATACTAGTGTAAGGCCAACTACGGATGGCCGCTCCTACCCAGCCTTATTCTTCATAATAACAGACAGTATTTCTTTTAATACTCTTTGTTATTGTGAGTATAGAGGTGGGGCGTCACATAAGTACCTACTAATATAAGGTGTGCGAGCTTTGTTTACATTAGAAACATCCTCCATTGTCCAATCTATGCATAGCAAAAGGTATATGAAACAGGAGATTACTATCGATGCAAGAAGCCAAAAAGTGGAATAAATACATATTTTGAAAATATTTTATGATAAATAAAAATAGACAATTTTTGTTGTTGTGAACAATCTCTTTCCTACCAAAGTCATTGTAGAGGAATCTAACTCCCTTAAGTGCAGCCTTTACTAGAGCTCTGATTCTACATTGTTCAAGTAAGGCTGATTTTGTAGTTTTTTGTAGTACTTTTTTCATATACACTACTAGAAAATAATGTAATCTTTATCTTGCAAATAACATAAACCCTAAGATCTAGAATTACATGATTATCACAGATGTAATGAATCAATAAAACATACCTCCAAACATCTTGTATATGAATCAGCAATGGTTGTTGTCGAAATTTATTTCAATGGAGAAAGGAAATGGTTTCTCTCTCTTTTCCTATATCTTTCTTTATGTGTTTTTTCTATATCCTTTGTGATGGGCAAATGTTAATATTTATAGGTAGAGAGAGGACCAAATTTCCAGTTTGTAGACTTAGTCTTCATCGTCCATCAAGATCAAGATGAGGGAAATTAACGCTCTAGATTATAACCGTTTTATTGATTAGCATATTAATAGGAAAACCCTTTAGATTCTATTGACCACAAAATGAGGAAGGAAACGTTTGAGGAAGGAAACGAAAAACCATTAATGTTTTCGTATTAATTTCCTTACAAAACAGTCAAATTTCCTTACAGTCTCCCACTTGGTCAATAGTAAAATCCATTAATGTTTTCGTATTAAGGTCATAAGGCGCGCATGATATGCTAAACTTTTTTTTAATCAGTTATCATAAGTGTCTTGGCTAATCCAGTGGTCAATGGAAGTCATGACGTGTACATGTTATTTTGCAACATGCTTACTTCCATGTACTATGACATTGACAACTTTCATAACTAGACCGTAGATGAGCATAACTTAATGGTCACATAATGTCTTGAAGCAAAAGACTGTTTCTGTTATCATTTATCTAAATATAAATGTGTACACATTATAAAACAGAAATAAAAGATGTCCAAATTATTAAGAGCTCAATAATTGTTATGTCTGGCTAAGTACAAAATAAATGGCATAATAAGGAGATAATTACGAACTATCTGCAAGACCCATGCTATTAGTATGTCTCTGAAAGGTCTTTGGAGGGAGTCCTTTCGTGAATATGTCTGCCACTTTTAAGTCTGTACTTATCGATTCAACAACAATTTTCTTTAGTTTAACATCTTGCTTCAGTAGTAGGTATTTCAGGTCCATGTGTTTGGAACCTTTGGTTATCCTATCATGCTTGGAGAAAAAGGTTGCAGCTTCATTGTCGCAGTAGATAGTTAGTGGCTTAGAGATAAAACTTAAAGTGCCAAATTGTGAGACAAAATTACGCAGCCATGTTCCCTGAATTGAAGCCTCATAACATGCTACGTATTCAGCCATCATGGTGGATCCGAAAAGCATCTCAGATTTCTGGCTTCTCCATGATATTGCACCTCCACATAAGAGATACACATAGCCAAGAGTGCAGATCCTAGTGTCAGGACATCCAGCGAGGTCTGAATCAGAATAACCAGTTACCTATAGGTAACTTGATTTTCTATAGGTGAGCATGTAATTCCTTGTTCCCTTTAGGTATCTCAGTACCTTCTTTGCAGCTTTCCAATGAGCGATTCCTGGGTTACTTTGAAATCTACCCAGCATACCAACTGCATGACTGATATCAGGTCTTGTACAGACCTGTGAATACATCAAACTCCCTACAAAAGATGCATAAGGATATTTGGTCATTTCTTCTCGTTCCATAAGAGTCTTTGGGCACTGCTCAAGAACAAGTTTGTCTCCTTTCTGCAGTGGGACAAGACTAGAAGAACAATTCGTCATGCCAAATCTCTCAAGAATTTTGTCAATATATGCTTTTTGATACAATCCTAGAATTCCTTGTGATCTATCACAGAATATTTCTATTCCTATCACATAGGAAACCTCACCCATATCTTTCATTTCAATATTCGTTGAGAGATAATCCTTAGTTTCACGTAATAAACCAAGGTCGCTGCTAGCTAATAATGTGTCATCAACATACAGAATCAAAAATATGAACTTGCTCCCACTGAACTTGAGGTATATACAAGGGTCAACTATGTTTTCTGTGAAATCGAAAGCGGTAATGATTTCATGAAACTTTAGATACCATTGTCTAGAAGATTGTTTCAGTCCATATATTGATTTCTTAAGTTTGTAGACCATATCTTCCTGTCCTTCAATTATGATGCCTTCAGGTTGACACATGTAGACTTCTTCTTCCAAGTCTCCATTTAGAAAGGCTGTTTTCACATCCATTTGATGTAACTCGAGATCATAATGAGCTACTAATGTCATGATAATTCTAAGAGAATCTTTCCTGGAAACATGAGCAAAAGTTTCATTATAGTCAATGCCTTCTTTCTGATTAAAACCTTTGAAAACAAGTCTGGCTTTATATCGTTCAATTTTACCATTGCAGTCATGTTTGGTCTTGAAGACCCACTTACAACCGACTGCTTTATGTCCTTGCGGCAATTGAACGATTTCCCAAACTTGATTATTATCCATAGATTTTAGTTCATCTTTCATGGCATCGATCCATTTAAGAGAGTTAACATCCTTAATGGCTTGTGAATAAGAAATTGGGTCCGTAGTTCCTTCAGATTCTATTAGATAAAGCATATAATCATCAGGAATAGCTGATCTTCTTTGTCTTTGAGATCTTCTTAATACTAGTTCCTGTGGTACTTCATCAACATTATGATTGGTGATAATTTCATTATGGAGTTGTTGATCATTTATTGGGTTTCCCTCATTGTGAACAGGTTCAACAATGGGATGATTCCCAATATCTTTCGAAATAGAGGGTAAGATAATGGGTACCCTTATTTCATGAATGACCACTTCTTGTTGTTTTGTACTCCCAGTGATTTCACCATTTTCATAGAATTTGGCATTGCCGGTTTCAAAAATTCTTGTACTATGGTTAGAACAATAAAATCTATATCCTTTAGATTTTTCTTGGTAACCTATAAAGTAACCACTGACTGTCTTAAAATACAATTTCTTTTCATTTGGATTGTACAGTCTAGCTTCAGCTAGGCAACCCCAAACTTTGAGATGTCTTAAACTAGGTTTCCATCCTTTCCAAAGTTCAAAAGGAGTCTTTGGAACGGACTTTCTTGGAACTCTATTTAAGATGTAGACAGATGTTCGTAATGCATCCATCCATAATGATATAGGTAAATTTGCATGACTCATCATGGATCTAACCATTTCCATGTATGTACGATTTCGCCTTTCAGCTACACAATTCTGCCATGGAGATCCAGGCGTTGTGTATTGTGCAACAATTCCAAGTTTTTGAAGAAGTCTAGCAAAAGATCCAGGATGTTGTCCCGTTTCATCATACCTTCCATAGAATTCACCACCCCTATCTGACCTAATGATTTTCACTTTTCTTTCTAATTGCCTTTCGACTTCAGTAATGAACACTTGTACAGCATCCACTGACTGAGATTTTTCATGCAACAGATAAAGATAGCAATAACGTGAAAAATCATCGATAAAAGTGATGAAATATTTTTCCCCTCCAAAAGTTGGAACATCAAAAGGTCCACAAATATCTGTATGTATTATTTCAAGAAGTTGTGAACTTCTTGTGGCTCCTTTCTTTATGTTTTTTGTTGTTTTTCCTTTAATACAATCAACACATGCTGTAATGTTAGCGAAGTCTAGGTCCAGTAGAACACCATTTTTCACTAACCTCTTGATTCTTTCACTAGATATATGACCCAGTTTTTTATGCCACAAGAAGTAAGAATCATTCTTGGTTGACTTTCCTTTAGTTTCTTTTCCATGCAGGGTGAGTTGGATTTCAGCATTTTGTTTTAAGATGAAGTTTATAAAGTCCATCAATTAATATTCTAGAACCAATAAGACAAGAATTTTTAAATAAACTAAAATTTCCATTTCCAACTTCAAAAGAATATCCAAATTTATCAAGTACACTTACAGAAATCAAATTACGGGAAATAGACAGAACATAAAGAGTTTGACATAAATCTAACTGATAACCGCTATCTAAAATGAGACGAAAAGTTCCAATAGCTTCAACTAGAGCTTTATCTTTATTCCCCATGGAAATGAATTCTCACTTGGGTTTGTGGTTTGGATCGTAATGAATCCCTGCATAGAATTCGAAACATGAACATTAGCAGCAGTATCAATCCACCAAGTAGAAGAAGGTACATTAGTAAGATTTGATTCGAAATGACTTACGAAACCCATTGGGTTACCTTTCTTTTCGAACCATGCTTTGCGCTTAATGCAATCTGCCGGGAAGTGTCCAGGTTTCTTGCAGAATTTGCATACACCATCCTTCTTTTTCTTCTTGGATGGTTGAGTGGCATTATCAGATTTGGGTGGTGCTCTTTTATGTTGTGAGTTGTTCCTTTTGCCAGCTTGTTTTCCAACCCCTTGAGTGAAATAAGCAACTTTAATGCCTTGCGAGCCCTGCCTATACTCCTTTTGAACCAGTTTGTTAGTCAATTCATTTAGACTCCACTTTTCCGTAATAGTGTTGTAATGAATTTTGAATGGTTCATACTGAGGAAGTAAGCTTGTGAGAATGAATTGGACGAGAAAAGCATCGTCCATAACCAATCCCAAGTTCTTAAGTTTGGCAGCAAGGTTAATCATTTCAATGACATGAGCGCTCATTGAGCGAGAACCATCAAACTTCATGGTTACAAGGTCTGCCATAAGTTTCCCAGCAAGGGATTTGTCTGCAGTCTTGAACCGATTTTCAATGTATTGCAAATATTCTTTTGTGCTTTCAGTTTTGGGTAGGGAGGTTTTGATGTTGGTATTAATCACCATTCGCATAAACATCATGCTGAGCCTATTATATCGTTCCCAATCATCATGGAGTTTGTTTTCCTCAGGCGTACTTGTGTCAGAAGTGGGACTGGCTTTTCCTTAAGGAGAGCCATGTCCAGTTCAAGTACGCCCAAAGAAAACTCAACTTGCTCTCTCCATTCTGAGTAGTTGGTTCCATTGAGTCTGATGATAGACGTAGCATGCGAATTAAGGTTTAAGGGTATTGCAACTGCAGATATAAAATAAATGTAGGCTTCTTTATTAGAATAAAACACATGTCATAATAAGAGGTTAGGTATAGTGCCTCCTGTGGGTAGGCAGTAGAACCATACTCATGGAAGAATGATAAACGTTAATGTTTCATGCGTTATTGTGCAAGCAGCAGCCGTCTGTGGATGGGACTGCATGCATCAGACCAGAGGAAACAAGGAAATTAAGCGCGGAAGTTTTTTGTTTTTTTTTCCGCATAAACATTTGCCATTCTTTCAAGTAATCCACAGCAAGGATAATAAATGTCTAGTAACTCCAAGTAAATTTCATACATGAATTTAACATATAAACAATTATTTTGCAAGTTCCAGATCATGAATTTAATGTCAAACTAGGAAACAATTGTTTTCAATATGTATACTTTCTGTAAAGTATTCACACACAATAAGTTGTTCCATATTATAAAGTAGGTCAAACATTAAGGTAGAAAAATTAACTTTTGCGGAAATATAAACTTTCCAGATCCAGATCTAAGCATACAGTAAATAGAATAATATTGATGATCATGATTACTATAGCAAATTAATAATATGAATATTAAACTTGAATCACATTAACACTAATAATCATCATTATTATTATAGTAAAATTACAAACATCATATCATAGATCTATGCTAGTTTCGTTTTATATATATTGATGGATAATCATGAATTCTAAAACCTTGCTCTGATACGACATGTAATCTTTATCTTGCAAATAACATAAACCCTAAGATCTAGAATTACATGATTATCACAGATGTAATGAATCAATAAAACATACCTCCAGACATCTTGTATATGAATCAGCAATGGTTGTTGTCGAAAGTTATTTCAATGGAGAAAGGAAATGGTTTCTCTCTCTTTTCCTATATCTTTCTTTATGTGTTTTTTCTATATCCTTTGTGATGGGCAAAGGTTAATATTTATAGGTAGAGAGAGGACCAAATTTCCAGATTTGTAGACTTAGTCTTGATCGTCCATCAAGATCAAGATGAGGGAAATTAACGCTCTAGATTATAACCGTTTTATTGATTAGCATATTAATAGGAAAACCCTTTAGATTCTATTGACCACAAAATGAGGAAGGAAACGTTTGAGGAATGAAACAGAAAACCATTAATGTTTTCGTATTAATTTCCTTACAAAACGGTCAAATTTCCTTACAAATAAAGTATTAGATGCCCCTTTGGAGAGGCAAAATAAATTATGCGCCTCTACCCATAGCCGATTAAGGGCAATAAAATGTTCTGTCTCTATTGGGACTATTTCCAACCTATGCAAACGCCTCTAATATAGTTTGGTAGTTTGCTCCCTCAAACTCATTTTTAACTATGTGGATTGTTTAGCTGGGTTTTGAAATAAATGCGGTAATTTAATTTAGCTTCATATTAATATGGCGGCAGTGTAAATTTAGGAAAGTGAATACTAAACCCTAAATCGATTGATGTCCAACCTCCCTCCAAATTGAAATCTGTATTATTCTGAAAAATCTCTTAGTCAAATTACTTTGATGAAAACCCTAACAATTTGGTGTTTGTGAAATTTTTTACCAATTTGTGTTGTTGCAACTCAAAGTTGTTTTCTCTTTCAGGAAGTTTCAATCGTAATCCTTATCGATTGTATTGAAGAAATCTAATGAATACTATCTGGCTTGACAAGAAGATGGGGAAGCGAGACTTACCAATTGCAGATCTAGGTATGCCAAGTTTACAATTGAATATTGTATTAAAATATATGCCAGAAAACCTATTTATGAGACTTTTTGTTATAACTTGGCACTATAAAGTAAATCTCATTGATAACCTAGTTTTTTATAAAACTAATTATGTATGTTTGGTATTGTATAGTTTATATATGATTGATATAATCTTAATTTTAGATATTTTTCGTTTTGTTCTCAAGTTCTTCAAATTTGTTTAAGGAAATCTAATATAGTTCAATTTTAGGCATAACTAGATAGTTGCTTTTAACTTAGAAAAGATAATATGCATTTATTTATATAGTTGTAAAAGTGTTATATGTATGGGTTTTCTTAATAAAGAAATGTGTTTTCGATGATACCACTTGAGCTAAAAAGGTAATTTAATAGTATTTCAATTTTTCGGCTTACCATTTTCAATGAGAATACTGACATCATGTTTACCTGGAAGGATATGCTCTATCTTTACCTAAAATAGTTACTGTTTGAATTTGACAACTTGCTTATGTCAAGGTTCATGGCATCGAGGTGTTATTGCTTTGCGCAATTTGTTTCCAGTGTGTTTCTAATGGCAATCAAGCTTACTACTAAATTTTTTAGCTTGTACTAGGTGTCTTCCATTCCTGCCTTTGTATTTTCTTCTGATTTTGATAGCTCCTCTATGCCATAAAGCTTTTTTTCTTCCTTATTTTTGTTTAATCTAAAATTTTGATGCTTTTCCCTACTTGGTATATGGTCTACTTTGTAATAGCTTCATCATTACTATTGGTACCCTCACTAAATTTTGTGTTTAATTTACAAGGTTCATATATTAAATCAGATTATAACATAAATTTGTCATTGAGAACTTTATGTATTATTTGATCATGAACTGTATTTCTTTCTGGGTTAATACTTCATAGGTCAATTGTAGAATCAAAAGTAAGACAGTTACCTATTGGTGTAATTATTTTGTTGGTGGTATTAATATTCAGGGTTGTTTGTAAATAGGTCTTTGCATGAAAACTCGTAATATCAGTTTTCAAGCGATTGTATAAGTTTATACATAATTAACTTTGGAGTTGTCTACTTAACTTAAATTCTTCCATCGCTTAGTAGTATTTGAAAGAATAAACTTTTGTTTGCTTGAACATATACACAATAAAACATTGTAAATATGGGAAATCATTCTCATGTCCAAATAATTGTCACTTGATAAGAAAATTTTAACTTATCATACTCCACTTCTTTGCCATTATCTTCATCTTCAATTTCAAACTCAACTTAATTTTGTCCAGAAGTAGTGTGACAATTGCGACTCAATTCAGGAGCAATTGCTCAATGGAAAGAAGCTTATGTCTGAGCTATGATCAAATAAATCAATGGATTGTAGTATTGAACTTTTTATGTTCTAGAATTGGGTGTGGTTATATTGGAGTAGCTTTATACTAACGTTCAAGTGATTCATCTCTACAGATATTGAGTCATATTATATATACAAAATTCCTATAAAAAATAATTTTAAAATGGTATAGGTAATGTGGACTGCAAATTTTATTATACTAACACCAATACATGTGTTGCAAGCGAGAACGGAACTGTAATCCAACTTTTTACATAATAAAAAGTTAAAATTTTCCAAAATATCTTAGGGCCATTTCTTAATAATTTTATCAATGTGTCACAAATTATCGGTAGATTAATGAATTCGTATATTCCAAGTAATAATCAGCATGCTTCATGTACTAATAGGTTGGAGATATGTTGACACTTAGCTATATGTTTATGTTCAAAATAAAAGAAATATGATCATTCATCAACTCTTTTCCTGGATAAGTACAACTAAAAACTATCATAGAAAAATTTTCAAGTCTCGTTTTCTAGTAAAAAACCTACAAATTATATATCATGTTTCCGAGCTAACAAAAATAAACTTCGAAGAAGCACATAGAAATATAAGAACCATTCCATCATAATTTTTATTGTGTTGACTACATTTTTGTTTCAGGTTAAGAAGAGTGCTTTTCATTTTACCAAAAAGACTTAGCTAAAAAAGTGAATGCTAGTGGTGATGCTCTGAACTAATGCATAAGAAGGCATGTAATCTGATGTGCTTAGCTATGAAATTAAAGGTGCAAACTCAACTTCCACTTTTCCAGTTTATTTCATTTTTATCTTCCAATATGTTTCCAACTCTTTTAGAAGCCTTACATTTGTCAACTTTGTCCCTGATCCATTATTTTCTTAATTACTATATTTAAATTGATTTTGGTATGATTGTAGTCTTTGTTGCTTTAATGAAGTTGATTTTTTTCTAAGAATTTGAATGAAGTTGGGAATTCATTCTTTTTAATTAATGAGGTACTATTGCCTACATTTGAAGTTCTTAAACATCACATTCACATATAAATGAGGTGCCATTGGTTACATTTTTGCTTTATTATTTACTTATAAAATAAGTTCTAAGCAAGCCTCAGTTTCAATTATATGACACAATTCTGCATTTTCTTACTATATTATTTGAACTCCCAATTTTCTTATGACGGTAAATTATTAGAATAATTAAATTGTCTAATGATTTTATGGCTTGAACATTGCAAATCTTTTGTTATATCTAAGGTAATCATCATGCATCTAGATCCATTTTCGAGCTGCTATCAGTTTCCATAAACAAATAATCATCATGGGAAAGTTATTTTCATAACTTTGCAGTGCTTGAGGTTCATTTTATCAAAGTTATTTATCACCTTCTGACTATATTAGTTTTATAGCTCTTTTACCACCTGAAATATCAACAAATGTATGTCATTCTATTTATCTATAAGCAACTACAATGTGTTAGATTGCCACTTATTCTTATGTGGTTTTTCTATGTAATTGGAAAAGAAAATTATCACGATGTCTAAGTTGTTTGAATATTTAAGTTCTTATTTTATTTTATTATAGATAGAAGTATAAAAATATAATTGATCATATAAAAGTAGTTCTTATTTTATTGCACTTTAATCTTAATTGCGAGGGTTAAGTTCGACTTTTCTTATTTTGGTGGTACCGAGGCTTGCTATGATTTTGATTTTGAAATTGTCAAAAACTTTAGTTTTGAAATTCAACTGTTTTATTAATCAAAGTTTCAATATCAAAGATTTTGGGGGTGAGAAATTAGTCTGTTAACACTGCTCTACTAACTCCACCAGTATGATACAATTAGCCACCTTAGTTGATGTTCATGTTGGATCATTAGTTAATTACTTTTAACACTTTGTCTTAGCTTAGTTTTTTTTGTAAACCTACAATAAAGACTTTATTCATATTTGAGCATGATTATTTATTAATTATAATGCTACTTCAATGTTATATTCAAAGATTACAGGTGCAGCAGCAATTGTATCTTTTGGTGATAATTCTGCTAGGCTTCTTGTGGAAAATAGACACATGACTTCAAAGGCATTTAGTTTATGCAGGGATGACAATTTAGATCTTTCTGCCAATCTTTTTGCAGCCTTTTTTTTCAGCTCAACACCGGAACTTTCAAAGGCTTGTCTTTGATTTGACGAGGATAAATGCACGCATAAATATTCCTTCTGGTTCAATGTTTGTGTTTGGTGATGCTTGTTTAGTAGAGAAACTTTACAATTCTCAAGTTCTAGATTCAAAGGCCATCCATGCTGTTTGCCCAGAGCTGACCGTATCTCTTCAGCAACAGGTATTCATGCTATAACATCTTAAGCATTATTCGTTAAATCTTTGTAGCCTTGGGCCTCTTGGCCCTAGTGCGATAGGTTATAAATTATTCAAGGTATAGTTAATTTGTTTATTTTAAAAAACTCAGGTTATGGATTTATGAACATCTTATGCACATTAAAATTTAATACCGTAAAGCCAAATGATTGCACCAAGAAACATACAAGTTGATTACGTGCATTTGTTTTTGGTATCAAAAATATTATGCTAATCACTTTTCTTAGTCACTCAGCTAAACGGAACACTATCAGCAATTTTTCTATATGTGAGGCTTATCATGATTAAAATTGCCTTGCATAAAATAATAACATACAGATCAACAGTATTAGATATATAGTTAAAGTGCTTGGGTTCACAAACTAGTTATGATTGACTAAATTACTCCACAATTATAGTTACTAAGAGAAAGGCCATTCTTCATCCAGTTAGCTTCAACTTTTAGATTAGGGACCACTGATAAATCAAATTTTGGGCCCCAAGGGGTATGGCACGTCCGTGCATGCACACCGCTCCGCCCCCCCCAACGCGAAACAATAGTAATTATCGTAATCTTCGATTGCAATGTTTTAGCCAAATACATCAAGATACCAAATATTAGGCCAGTGTTTGAAATCTTGTTTCAACAAATAATTTAATAGTTCGGTTTATTTCTTGCCAAATATCGGACTATTTGTTTCGTATAAAGAGAGTAATTTAGAGTTTACATTTTTGACTTGGTTTCGTAACTAAAAAGTAAAATGACCGACCTAAAACATTGGGTATTATGTTTTTTAACGAACATTATTTGTTCCATTTTAGTTACAAAACCACAAGCAAGCCAATTTAGTAACAATTGACCAGTAAATCACATTGTTTATGTTTAATTATTTACAATTTATGTATTGTTCTAACAAATGCATAGTTTAACATGTCCCCCGATATTTGTCCCTACATTTACGACCAGTATTTTTTCACTTCTCCTTATATATTGTTTGACATTGAATTATGATTATGAAAAGCATAATGCAATAATGTGGATATGAATAAGGTTGGCATTGGCCGTTAAAATTTGCAATCTAAACATTTGATTCCTGAAAAATCTCCAAGTATATATCTTGTGAATCTAAAATTGTAGTCTAAACTTTTGAATCCTGAAAACTCTCCAAATCCTAAAAAGTCACAAGATAGTATCTTCAATGCCTACATGATATATTATCTTGTGAAGCTTATGTGTCATGGGTCATTTAACGATATAAAATGCACATGACAATGATGTATACAAATTTCCTCCAATGCAAAATGTGTTAGAAACTAACTTTTCTGATGTGTCAACTTTTCCATGGATGAAGATTTTTTTCTTCTTCAATAATTGGAGTAATTTATTCATTATTATATCAAATCAATTAATAAAAGTTAATGTGTAATACTTCACATTGTGATGTTCAATGTCTGAGACCATATTGTATTTCACATCATCTTATTAGATTATAAGTTGTGACATCTAACTTAACGTGTAAAAGACTTTTCATTTTGATTAGTTGTTATTATGATGGGTACTATACTGTTTTCTGTAAACAGATTAATTTTTGCTCACTTAAAGTTAGAGATTTGACTATTAATTGCTGATTGGTTTTAAATTTATTTATTACCTAGTATTTTAATATTGAAAAAAGCAGTGAAGATGTTTATTATAAAACACATATTGCACTAAATACTAATCACTTTCTAAATGAAAATAAATTTAACAAATGTGTAGTGCTGATGTCCATTTTAAGCCTTGAAGATGATGTCAAATAAGCACTTAAACCGTTCAATATCCACATTTATAATCTTCAATTATAGGATGTTATAAACTTTTATAGCCGTCATACACTAGAATCTTTTTTATAATGCCCAATCCTAGCTATGTTTAAATGATGCACAATTTAGTTTAATCATAGCAAGTGCAAATAATGCTTACATATCTTGTTACTAGTTTGTTATCCTCCTTACACGAACAAGGAATACTCGAGGACTATCGTCAACATAGTAATAAGATACGATTTTACTGCATATACCCTAATTGAAATCAAAATAGGTGTTTAGTTGCTACTACCAGTTTAGCTAATAATTAAATTTGTAAATGATAACTCAAACTCAAGTAGGGTTTAAGTACTCATCTTGTTTTAGGATACACAAGAAGTACATGACCTGTAAATAAAAGGACAATTCTACATATAAATTAATGAATCTTATGTTCTTTCAAAATTTTGATAATATCTCTTTATTTGATATACCATGCTCAATTTTGATATTCTCCGTATATCACCGGAATAGAAATAAAAACACGGCTTTCATCATCTATAGAGGTATATGTTTGGGTTCTCAAAAGAAAGGATGAGCATTGAAGTTGGGTTAATAATTTATCATAGAAAACATGGTAAGACCGAATTCTTTTGGCACTGTCTTTTAATTTTTAAAGAGATGTTTTCTAAAATGATAAGAATATCTCCTATACATAGTTGCATAATGTCAGTTTAAACGTATGATGTATAACCTGTTTCCTCATAATATATGTAACAACCCGGAAATTTCGATCCCGAAAATTCCAGATAGTTAGGAAAAGAAGAAAGAGATAGAAGAAGAAGAAACAAAAACACATCACTGATTATCACAAATCGCAGCGGATCAAAATATAATATCAAATAATAACAGTTTACAAAGAATACGTGTATCTGTCAATTATATTTTAATACATCAGAGTTCACACATACATAATCACTGGACATATACAAATCAACATATCTCAGATAAACAGAAAGATATCACAGCGGAAACACTTCATACGTTCCTGCCACCTTACCTGAAAATCTGTAATACTCGGTATGACCCGAGCATTACATCAAAGTAACACCCGGGTAAGGCTGGAAACCAGCGTGAGTAAACCCATCTAACATGAAATATTCAATATGAAACTTATTTAAAACCCGGGGTAACATGTTCATCACTACAAGTTTACAACTTGCTATGGTCAACATTTATTTTTAATTCCTAAGTACCTTTACTTAGTTTTAAATAGTCCAGTCATTTAAATTATTCCATTTCTGCCTATTGATTTCACAAACCAATCTATAAAGAATCAATGTAGGTTACAAATCGAAGTGGGTTGGGGTATTTACTGATATCCGATCCCGGTCTCTTCGAATTCAATAACTTCTTAACCCAAGTTATTCAAGTGAAATACAATTCAACATTAAATACAAGATGTCACTTTTATACACAGCAATTCATCAACGATAGATAACCTTACTATCACTGTCTATCCAAACATATCATATCAGAAAACATTTCATATTAGAGATATCAACCAATTCAAGACATTTACATCATTAAATCATTCATAAGGAAGATTGATTACTTCCAAAATTAATTTAATTTATCTCTAATTAAATTAATTACTAGTCTTTAATCACTTAGATTACTTACTTAACATTTATTAATTACAAACCGATTAATTAATCATCCTTTAATTATCATCTTAATTAATCTCCCTTGATTAATTATCCTTCAATTATATTAAGTAATTAGCTCTAAATTAATTACACAAATTAATTTACCTTTACCCATTCACATTAATCACATTTATCCTTGATTAATTACTCAAATTTATTATCCTATAATCACTTACCTTGATTAATCAACCCTTTAATTAATTACACTAAGTAATTAATTCTCAATTACTTCCCTTAAGTAATTTACCTTTAATTACTTTCATCAAGTAATTATCTAATTAATTCACCTCTAATTATCAATTAATTAATCTTATTTCTTAATTAATTAATCCAGTAATTATCCATTAATTACTCACTAAGTAATTACACTTCATTAATTACATTAAGTAATTATACTTAACCATCCTCAAGTAATTCTCTATAATTAATTAAACTTTATTAATTAACTAAAATTAACCACATTAACTTAATTAATTACATTTAGTAATTAATTCCTTTAAATTACTTCATTAAGTAATTATCTTTAATAATTCTTTAAATTAAGTAATTAACCTCTTAATTACTTATTACTTAATTATTCCTTAATTAATTAACCTTGATTAATTTATCCTCAATTAAGTAATCAATTACGCTTAATTAATTACACAAATTAATTTATCTTAATTAAATTACTTATCTTACTTAAATTACTTAAATTACTACACTAAGTAATCATTTTAGTTTAAAACTTGAACAAATTTAAAAATGCTGGAAACAAAAAATATTCAGAGCAATCAACATATTCCCGATATAGACTAGAGACAACCCTCGCGCGGACTCAAAGCCACCAAAACAAGGCCTCCCCACTTCGACACTCCGAGTCGAACACGTGAAAAATCATGAAACACTCCGGGTCAACATCTCCTTTCCCAAACCCATACACTCTGATGCACGTGATGGCCACCGTGCACGTGCACGGCAACCCCAGCCCCCTCCGATCATCATTCAGGCCTTTAACAAGTCAACGTCGAACTCGACTTCTTCCTCAACCACCCAGAAATGAAGATCGAATCGAAAAACGAAATCGAGCTACTCGACGTTCGCTGGAACACAACTTCGATCCACTCAATCGCCTCGCTCCAACTCCACAAACCACCAGTGGCCACACAATTCTGGCCGTAGCTGCGTAAGGCTTTCCAGCTTCGATCGCCTCCGGAGCAATCAACTCCGGTGCGACGACGAAGCTACAGCAACGCGAAAACCCTCCATGACTAAAACAAGGGATAAAACCCTAAATCATCCTCGTTCATCATCCACGATGAATTATAAAATCATCGAACATTTTTTTGATGATCCTTGACCTCCAAACATGCTCCATCTTCGATCGCGAGATTTATCATTACTCTGATCACCAGAATTTCATCAAAACCCAATTAACGTTCATCTCACAAATTCTCGCAATTTACTAAGTTAAAATTTATGAATTTTATTTTAAAAATCATAGTTTTCGATGCCGAACACAATGATGTATATGAATCAAAAAATTACGAGATTCGAATTTATCATGTTTTAATGTTTCTATGTGTATTTTTAAAATTTCCAGATAAATTAAAAACAATTCTTTTCAAAAATATTTTTAGGACCTAGATCTTGAGTATACAAACAAATTCCATGTAGATCTTGAAGTCTAACAAGAACTAGAAAAGAAGAATTTGATTTTTAAATAGATTTTTGAAAACTGGGAACTAAGAACAGAGATATATTTCCTGTTCCAGACATGCACAAGCAACATGTATAGATTTTCATACATATAGCATAGTTTCAAATATTTCTACTTTAAGCATAGTCACAAAACAACAATTATATACAGATCCAGACATTAAGTATATAGGTTTACTCACAGTTCCTTGAGAAAGAAACTCTGTTGCTTGGTTATGCTTCTGTTTCAAATCTTTGATCCTCGTTTGCTTCGTCAATGGCAGTTTGTAATGGAAGTATATATTTTCTTTTCAACTCAGCTTGTTCGAATGGAGTAAATGAAGATAGGTGGAGGTATATAGAATAGGAGAATGAAGCTTACAGGGTAAGCCAAACTGAGGTATTGTACAGATATTTACATATTTACATTTTCTTTTACTTTCTTTTTTTTGTTTATTTCTTGATTTGTACACTGTTGACCTGACATGAATTGATTTTATAGGGAAAGCTTTGATGTATTTGGTTTTGTATGCTAAAGTTGCCATGTGCATTAAATGCTTGTCCCCCTATGTGTATGCATCTATATCTATATGCACTACTTTAATAATCTGTAAACATCTTTCTATACACCTTTTCTTGAATATTATTTCATATGAACATATATACATGTATATACATTTATATACCCATATATACTATTAACATCATAAAGCTTGCATTCATTATATACATACATATTCATTTTTGGATATTTTACCTTAGTTTTAAATGGTGGAGTTTTATATATTCATAAAATTTATTTTTCTATGAAGTTTATTATATTCAAAGATTTATAATTAAATATTTATTATAGTTTTCAAACCAATTTATATATATATATATATATCCAGATACTTTAATTATCTGAATTTTTATTGGTTCGACTTATAAAATCGATAATTCAATAATTAAAATCAGTTAATTCCCCGACTAACAGACGTTCAAAAATCCAGGTCGTCGCACTCCTTCCCCCTTTAGAACTTTTCGTCCTCGTAAAGGAACGAAGCCAGAATTTATGAAAATGCTTGAAATCAGATAAATATTCTTAAATCATTTATAAACAATTTTTAATATCTATATAATATTATTCCAAAGTAGTTGTTATAAAAAATACTTTTATAACTCGATGTCTCAACAAGTCAATCCTCGTTCTTATAGAAATCCGGTCATACGTTGATCAGGCGTAGGACTGAAAATCTATAAGTACTTAGTAAACCCATTTTCAACACCCAATGAAAATACTTGAAAAATAATTTTATTGAAAATATCGAAAACATTTTTGAAAATAGAGGAAATATCTTTGGTGAGAATGCTCTGGAAATCATCACCCCCATCCATGGTCGAAGTTAACCCGATGGTTACGTTGCCATCCCGGCAAAATCCATAGATAACTGTAGGCCTCCGCGCCCCTCGATTACACCATGGAACCCGCTAAAGATCGCAGTTATACCCGGGCTTTACGTTGCTATCACAGCAAAAACCCACATAACTGTAGGCATCAGCGCCCTCGAATTTCGCTGCCAAAAGAATGAAACTCCTCCACTCGACCATAGATCGCAGTCTACCGTACATTGCCGTCCCGGCAAAATCAAGTGTAGACTGTTGGCACTCATCCTCCACACGATTTTCGCTATGGTCCACATAGTAGATCGCAACGACATCGAGTTACATTGTCGTCACAGCATAACCCAAATGCCTCTGTAGGCATCAGCGCCCTCGACTTTCGCTACCCAACAATCCTCAGGAACTAGTTTGTCCGGACTCCTCATAGGATCAACTTTAGAGCCTCCCTCTCTTTGAGGCTCAAGGAAGTACCACTCTGTGGCACTCCTGAGAAGTTCATTCAAGGGAGCGCCTTTTCCCCCAGAGCCACTTTCAAAACACTTTATACTATACATACAAAGTATTTTCCAAATCATACACCAAGTATGAATCTCATATAAATCTCCTTTCTCAAAATCGATTATCCCAAAATCGATAATTCACAAACTAGGCTTACCAAATTCCAAATTTGATTTTCCTCAAAAATCAAAGCCTTTCCAAATTCAAAGGTTCCCAAAACTTTTTCCCAAAATCATTTTCACAAAATCCTTTATATATATACGTATATATATATATATATATAATAACTTTGGGAAATTTTTGAATCACTTCATATTTGTATAAATTCACTTTTATACTTTAAATACTTTCAAAAACCCTTTTTCTCCTGGCAATAGATTCATTAAGGGGAGTTTACCATATAATACATATATATGACTTACTTCATTCCAAATCAAATATTCAAATTTGATTATTCTTTTTTTAAAAAGTCAATTACCATATTACTTAATTCCAAAAGGTAAATTTTTACCATAGAAATATCCAATTTCCACTTTACTTCATCATATATTTCACAAAATATACTTCCAATTTCAAAAATCATTTACATTTCTTATCCACAAATTTTCAATATCAATTTTATTCAAACTCGTACGATGTCCACATATCATCCGTACGCAATATCAATTTGATCGCTCACTCGATCACACAATTTCACTTCCAAACTAGTATTGTCCACCCGACTTCCTAGTGTGGACTCAGATCTGGTTTCTTGATCAGAAACCGTAATTCTCCTTGCATAGTCACAATTATGATAGAGAATATCCAGAACCAATCAAAAAAAAATCCATATCCAGGTTCGCCATCGAAAATCGAGCGAAAAATCCCAACTCGTATCAATAATATTATCTCGAAATTCTGTGCTCGAATCTGGATCAAATCACTATGCGTATAGAATAATACACGTACATCCTACGTATTTATCTTTATTGGTTATTAGCCAAATCAATTCTCTTTCTATTCACCTTCACTTTGATTTTCATTCACTTACTCACAATTGCTTAAATCCTCATTTGGATTATCACCTCAATTCTTACCTCAAATGGATATTTAATCATAAACAGTTTGAACTCTGTCCAGCTTGAATTTAGAAAATAGCTTGAAAAATTAAGAATAGATAAGTAGTTGAAAAATAATTATTAGTTTGTAAAATAGTTAAGTAATTGTAAAATAGTTGGAAAATAGACAAATAGTTATAGAAATTTCAAATAAAATGCAAAATAGTTGTAAAATAGTAATTAGTTATAAAGTAGTTGAAAAGCAGTAATTAGTTTATAAAACAGTTGAAAAATTGTTAAATGGTTACAAAAATATTTATAAAATAAGTATAAGATGGTTTGGGCTTTAAAAAGAAAGCTTGTATATATAAATAGCTTGGAAAATAGGTTTATATTAAAACAATTCATTTTGAAAATAGTCCAGAGCCAAACTGTTCAACTTCCCAATCTCCCTTTTCAATCAATTCAATTTAAATTCCCACTTCCATTTAAATTGACTCAGTTCCAATTTGAATAACTTCAATTACCCTTGTACTTGATTTATCTCCAAATTCAAGTTGAATTAACCTCAATTTCTTTCCAAATTCAATTCAAATTCCATTTGATTTTAAACCTATTCAACTTTAATTTCAATTCCAAATTATTCAAATTAATTTAGACTAATTTCAAATTGAATCCACTTCAATTTCAAATCATTTCAATTTCTATATGAATTAATCTGAATTCCCATTTGAATTTGAACTCATTCAATCTTCAATTTTATTTCAAATTTTCCATTTGAATTTTATACTTATCCATCTTCAATTCTAATTAATTCAAATCAAATTCAGTTTGAACTAATTCAATTTAAATCTCCATTTTAAACCATCTCGAATTATATAAATTCGAGTTAAATTTTAAAATGTTGATTTAATCCCTTAAATCAAATTAACCTTTACTTCTTCACAAACCTATTTCTAGGTTCAAATAATAATTCAAATCCTTTTTAAACAATTTAATCTTTGAAATCCAATTTATTCCCCAATTTCAGTTTTTGAAACCAATCCTTAACAATTTAAATTTCGAAGTTCCTTTTGAACATTTAAATCTTAAATTCAAAGTAATTTCATCTCCTTAATTTCAAATTAAAGTTTAATTTCCCTTTTGATCTCAATTGGATATATTACCACACTTCAAATCCAATTCACAGTTTAAAGATTATTAATAGGATAATATTATACAAATTATTTTTAAACCATCCATCCGTTTCCAATTTCCAGATCTCAAACCCATTTTGAGATCACACAAACTCCCCATTCAAATCACCATTTAACTTCCCAAGTTAAATCCCAATTTCATCTTGAAATTTCCAATTCAGGTTGTTTGTTCTAAACCTATTTAACTTTCCCAAAGTTAAATTCAATTTACTTAATCCAGTCAACCCTACTCAAATTTGAATTCCCGCTTCAAATTTCAAAATTCTTTCCCACTTATAAGTTCAAAACTTATATCACTTTGGGTTTTCACATCTCATTCCAAATAAAAATTTAAAACTCAACATTTAGAGTTTATCTCAAATCATCTTTGATATTATGTATATCCACATATATACATATTAATTTCCTTTACACACCAAGTTATACTTTAAATTTTAAACCAACCTGGTTTCAATTCAAAACAAATTCCTTTAAATTTTCAAACAACTCTTGTTTGAAATAGGACCCTTTCATTCAAATACATTAAATAATATTATTTATTATTTCTTTATTACTTTGAAAAAATTTCAAATTCTGGACCCAGATTTAAAACTTCATAATTTAAATCATCTTCAATTCCCATTTATAAGTCATACTTCCCTAAAACATTTCATTTTGCTTACTCATTAATACATATTTATTATTAAACACAACAATCATTTATGATAATAACCTAGATTATCATATCTGGAAACCAATTCATTATTATCTTATTCTGAAACTTTTTCCCAAATTCAAGATTTAATTTCAGTTTGAATCCATTTTAAACTTACTTTTATTTAATTTCAATTTGGTTGTATTTCTATTACCTCTTAATTTAATTCCAATAATTTTTAACAACCAATTACCTTAACATATATTAGTAAGAAATATTGCTTTATATATATCAAAATATATTCTCATAAAATCATTTAAAATCTTTATATAAGAAAATAACAAGTACGTTCTCATATATATATATATATATACACTCAACTCATTCTAGGGTACTATTGACCCTATCCTTATGAGTACACCCACCAGAGCCAAGGTTCTCGCTTAACCTTTCAGCTCTGATACCAAATGTAACAACCCGGAAATTTCGATCCCGAAAATTCCAAATAGTTAGGAAAAGAAGAAAGAGATAGAAGAAGAAGAAACAGAAACACAGCACTGATTCTCACAAATCACAGTGGATCAAAATATAATATCAAATAATAACAGTTTACAAAGAATACCTGTATCTGTCAATTATATTTTAATACATCAGATTTCACACATACACAATCACTGGACATATACAAATCAACATATCTCAGATAAACAGAAATATATCACAGCGGAAACACTCCATACGTTCCTGCCATCCAGCTCGTCTCCTGAGCTCCAGAACATCCTTACCTGAAAATCTGTAATACTCGGTCTGACCCGAGCATTACATCAAAGTAACACCCGAGTAAGGCTGGAAACCAGCGTGAGTAAACCCATCTAACATGAAATATTCAATATGAAACTTATTTAAAACCCGGGGTAACATGTTCATCACTACAAGTTCACAACTTGCTATTGTCAACATTTATTTTCAATTCCTAAGTACCTTTACTTAGTTTTAAATGGTCCAGTCATTTAAATTATTCCATTTCTGCCTATTGATTTCACAAATCAATCTATAAAGAATCAATTTAGGTTACAAATCGAAGTGGGTTCGGATATTTACTGATATCCAACCCCGGTCTCTTCGAGTTCAATACCTTCTTAACCCAAGTTATTCAAGTGAAATACAATTCAACATTAAATACAAGATGTCACTTTTATACACAGCAATTCATCAACGATATATAACCTTACTTTCACTGTCTATCCAAACATATCATATCAAAAAACATTTCATATCAGAGATATCAACCAATTCAAGACATTTACACCATTCAATCATTCATAAGCAAGATTGATTACTTCCAAAATTAATTTAATTTATCTCTAATTAAATTAATTACTAGTCTTTAATCACTTAGATTACTTACTTAACATTTATTAATTACAAACCGATTAATTAATTATCCTTTAATTACCATCTTAATTAATCTCCCTTGATTAATTATCCTTCAATTATATTAAGTAATTAGCTCTAAATTAATTACACAAATTAATTTACCTTTACCCATTCACATTAATCATATTTATCGTTGATTAATTACTCAAATTTATTATCCTATAATCACTTACCTTGATTAATCAACCCTTTAATTAATTACACTAAGTAATTAATTCTCAATTACTTCCCTTAAGTAATTTACCTTTAATTACTTTCATCAAGTAATTATCTAATTAATTAACCTCTAATTATCAATTAATTAATCTTATTTCTTAATTAATCAATCCAGTAATTATCCATTAATTACTCACTAAGTAATTTCACTTCATTAATTACATTAAGTAATTATACTTAACCATCCTCAAGTAATTCTCTATAATTAGTTAAACTTAATTAATTAACTAAAATTAACCACATTAACTTAATTAATTACACCGAGTAAATAATTCCTTTAAATTACTTCATTAAGTAATTACCTTTAATAATTCTTTAAATTAAGTAATTAACCTCTTAATTACTTATTACTTAATTATTCCTTAATTAATTAACCTTGATTAATTTATCCTCAATTAAGTAATCAATTACGCTTAATTAATTACACAAATTAATTTATCTTAATTAAATTACTTACCTTACTTAAATTACTTAAATTACTACACCAAGTAATCATTTTAGTTTAAAACCTGAACAAATTTAAAAATGCTGGAAACAAAAAATATTCTGAGCAATCAACATATTCCCGAGATAGACTTGAGATAACCCTCGCGCGGACTCGAAGCCACCAAAACAAGGCCTCCCCACTTCGACACACCGAGTCGAACATGTGAAAAATCATGAAACACTCCGGGTCAACATCTCCTTTCCCAAACCCATACACTCTGATGCACGCGATAGCCACCGTGCACATGCACGACAACCCCAGCCCCCTCCGATCATCATTCAGGCCTTCAACAAGTCGACGTCGAACTCGACTTCTTCCTCAACCACCCAGAAATGAAGATCGAATCGAAAAACGAAATCGAGCTACTTGACGTTCGCTGGAACACAACTTCGATCCACTCAATCGCCTCGCTCCGACTCCACAGGCCACCTGAGGCCACACAATTCTGGCCATAGCTGCATAAGGCTTTCCAGCTTCGATTGCCTCCGGAGCGATCAACTCCGGTGCGACGACGAAGCTACAGCAACGCGAAAACCCTCCATGACTAAAACAAGGGATAAAACCCTAAATCATCCTCGTTCATCATCCACGATGAATTATAAAATCATCGAACATTTTTCTGATGATCCTTGACCTCCAAACATGCTCCATCTTCGATCGCGAGATTTATCATGACTTTGATCACCAGAATTTCGTCAAAACCCAATTAACGTTCATCTCACAAATTCTCGCAATTTACTAAGTTAAAATTTATGAATTTTATTTTAAAAATCATAGTTTTCGATGCCGAACACAATGGTGTATATGAACCAACAAATTACGAGATTCGAATTTATCATGTTTTAAGGTTTCTCTGTGTATTTTTAAAATTTCCAGATAAATTAAAAACAATTCTTTTCAAAAATATTTTTAGGACCTAGATCTTGAGTATACAACAAATTCCATGTAGATCTTGAAGTCTAACAAGAACTAGAAAAGAAGAATTCAATTTTTAAACATATTTTTGAAAACTGGGAACTAAGAACAGAGATATATTTCCTGTTCCAGACATGCACAGGCAACATGTACAGATTTGCATACATATAGCATAGTTTCAAAATTTTCTACTTTAAGCATAGTCACAAAACAACAATTATATACAGATCCAAACATTAAGTATATAGGTTTACTCACAGTTCCTTGAGAAAGAAACTCTGTTGCTTGGTTATGCTTCTGTTTTAAATCTTTGATCCTCTTTTGCTTCGTCAATGGCAGTTTGTAATGGAAGTTTATATTTTCTTTTCAACTCAGCTTGTTCGAATGGAGTAAATGAAGACAGGTGGAGGTATATAGAATAGGAGAATGAAGCTTACAGGGTAAGCCAAACTGAGGTATTGTACAGATATTTACATATTTACATTTTCTTTTACTTTCTTTTCTTTGTTTATTTCTTGATTTGTACACTGTTGACCTGACATGAATTGATTTTATAGGGAAAGCTTTGATGTATTTGGTTTTGTATGCTAAAGTTGCCATGTGCATTAAATGCTTGTCCCCCTATGTGTATGCATCTATATCTATATGCACTACTTTTATAATCTGTAAACATCTTTCTATACACCTTTTCTTGAATATTATTTCATATGAGCATATATACATGTATATACATTTATATACCCATATATACTATTAACATCATAAAGCTTGCATTCATTATATACATACATATATATATATATACATATTCATTTTTGGATATTTTACCTTAGTTTAAATTGGTGGAGTTTTATATATTCATAAAATTTATTTTTCTATGAAGTTTATTATATTCAAAGATTTATAATTAAATATTTATTATAGTTTTCAAACCAATTTATATATATATCCAGATACTTTAATTATCTGAATTTTTATTGGTTCGACTTATAAAATCAGTATTTCAATAATTAAAATCAGTTAATTCCCCGACTAACAGACGTTCAAAAATCCGGGTCATCACAATATACATCTAATCAGTAGTGAATTATTATCATTTTAGTAATGAAGTTGTAGAATAACATTATAGGTTGTAGTGTTAGTAAATTAATTATATCATTACTCTTTCTTACCCATTTATTACTACTCTTTCTTACCCATTTATTATGCAAATTACTTATAATATCAAATATAATACTTACTATAATATTGGATATCTGCCAATGACCAGTCTTTAGTGGTAGATTTTCTAGCTTGATTTGTTAGTAGAACTTATGGATTCGTCCACTAAACATACATTAGAGTCAATATTGAAAAAAAGAGGATATTTTATGCATATGCATATGCACGTATTATGAATGCAAAATTTCTAATATTTTATGTTACTTGACCTTTGATATTAGATGAATAGTCCACCTACTACAACGAATATTTTTTCTTTCTAAACTATTGAATCATTTGACATAAAAAATATTATTCAAACTATGTACATTAACCCATGTCTAGGATATCTGCTTTGGTCATCCATGACATACCTCCATGTGTAACAAAATAGATATTGTTTTTAACTTTTATTAACCTGATTTTATCTATGTCTGACTGCATTTATTATTTCAGCAACATCATCCAGCTTATGTGCACCAATACCCCACACTATTTGAGATATTACATCACTCTCAATGATATGGATTCCTTGCAACAATGTGTGCATCCACATGGGATACGTAATGTGTTAGCATCAACGCTATAACGTACTATTTTGGTCCACTTGAACGATTTGATTAGAGTGAGGTTGAAACGGTATGAACAAAAAACTTCAATTGCTTTTATGAAGTTTCTTATTTTGTGTCATATAACAGTGTAAATTTTATGTTTTTCTTATAATGCTCTTCTTGATTAAAATGTGTAATATTTTTTGTGATGCTAGTTATATGCACCCAATGTTGATATTCACTTTGTTTTTTCTTTTGAATAACATATAGAATGGTATGTTGTGGCACAAATTTCTTTTTGTTGAATGAAATGTATGATGTTATATTGCAGTATCATCTGTTTGTCAAATATTGAAGTGTATATACTTTACTGTATTTAAGTTTTGACACGTTGGTTGTAGGGTGTATTATTTATAATACTCACTAGGGGCACATAGTTCTGCCACTATTTAAATTCATGGTTCTAACAAATTTTAGCAATAGGGGCATTTTCACATGTCCCTGGTATATTTTGAGCTTTATTTCTTACGTGGCATACATTTTATTGGAGGCAGATAAAATGTTGTAAAACAGACGTGAGAAAGATAGATTTCTGCTAAATTGCATTAAATTGATTGAATGAGAAACTAGGCTTAAATAGCCATTACAAATGCTGAAACTTAGCGCACGTTTTCACTAACAAGTAATGCCTAGAAACGTGGCCATTTACTGACTCAATAATGCTAACAAATAGCTCAACAAACTAGCTAACAAATTGACCAAATCAAACTCCTAAAAACTAGCAACAGATACGACTTATTAAAAGCTGAACTTCAAACACATTCCAGACTTCTAGCCTAAGCTTCCAACGGCTAGTTAGTTGCAAACTTGATCACTTTCAGCACCCCCTCTTGATCCATGTTTGCACATTCCATTCTTCTCCATAAAATGCTGATGCTTAACCTGATTTAGAGCCTTGGTAAATAGATCTGCATTCTGAAAATCTGTACCACAAAATTGCAGAACAATCTTTCTTTCAAAGACCAATTTCCTTATGAAATGATACTGAACTTCAATATGCTTTGTTCTGGCATGAAACCCTAGATTTTTTGTCATTGCTATGGTTGATTTGTTATCACACCACACTTCCAACGCTTCTTGTTGCTCACAGCATAAATCCCTCAATAGTTTCCTTAGCCAGATAGCTTGCTTAGCTGCAGCTCCTGCAGCCATATATTCTGCTTCAGATGAGGAGAGTGCGACAGTATCTTGCTTCTTAGAACTCCAAGTAATGGCACCTGATCCTAGATCAAACACTGAGCCAGAGGTGCTTTTTCTGTCATCGACACACCCTGCCCAATCACTATCAGTGTAGCCTCTTAACTTGAAGTTTTTGACACTCTCATACCAAATGCCAGACTGAACAGAACCTGCAACATATCTCAGAATCCTCTTTGCTACACCAAGATGTTGCTTTGTAGGACAATGCATATATCTTGACACAACACTAACACAATATGCAATATCTGGTCTAGTGTGTGTAAGATAGTTTAGACCTCCCACTAAGCTTCTGAATAATCTCTCATCTGCCTTGCCAGTTCCATCTTCCTTCTGCAGTTTCTCATTTGCATTCATGGGCGTCTTAGCAATTTCACAATTCTCCATATGAAACCTTTTTAGCAGATCATGAGCATACTTCTTCTAACAAACAAAGATTCCATCTTTTCCTTGTTTTACTTCCAATCCAAGGAAGTATTTCAATGCACCAAGATCAGTCATTTCAAATTCATGCATCATTGAATGTTTAAATTCATCTAGCAAGCTTTGTGATGAACTTAGATAGATAATATCATCAACATACAAGCATACTATAATGAATTCATTCATACCTCTTTTCTTCACATATAAGGTAGGCTCATTCTCACTTCTTTCAAAGCCTGTGTTGGTGAAGAAGGCATCAATCTTGCTATACCACGCCTTTGGAGCCTGCTTTAAGTCATATAAAGCCTTTCTTAGCTTATACACTTTCTCTTCTTCATCTTCTTTGACAAACCCTTGAGGCTACTCAACAAATACCTCTTCTTGCAGCTCACCACTCAAAAAAGCAGACTTGACATCAAATTGGAATACCTTTAGCCTCCATTGAGTAGCAAGAGCCAACACAATTCTCACAGTTTCAAACCTTGCAACTGGAGAAAAAGTCTCTTCATAATCTATCCCTTCCTGCTGAGCATATCCCTTTGCCACAAGTCGAGCTTTGTGCTTGGATATGCTTCCATCAGAGTTGAATTTCGTCCTGAACACCCACTTGAGACCTATAACATTCTTGTCTTGAGGTAGGTTCACTAGCTCCTACGTCTCATTCTTCTGTATTGATTTAATTTCCTCCTTCATTGCTTGTTGCCATTTAACTTGTGAGACAGCTTCCTCAAAACTTGATGGTTCTGTGGTTACAAGGGCAAAATCACAGTTTGCATAAATGTCAACTAAAGCCCTCACCCGAGCTGGTGGAGTGTCACTTGAGAATGATGATGGTGATGAAGGATTTGAACTGTCACTGCTTGAGGATGATGATGTTGAAGTTGGTGTTGATGGTGGTGTTGGCTCAAATTGTGCAGGGGCTGGATCACCAACTTCATCTCGAAGAGAGACAATTCTTGCTGCTGTCTGGTTACCATTCAGTTTCTGTTCAAACTTCCAGCTTGCTTCTTCATCAAACATTACATTCCTGCTAATAAAAATCTTGCCGGACAATGGATTGTATAATCTATATGCTTTAGACTGAGCTGAGTAACCAACAAATACGCATTTCTCAGCCTTATCATCTAGCTTAGCTCTCAAATTTATCAAAGCATATGCAACACACCCAAACACTTTTAAATGACTTATGAAGGATTTTTTCTTTCTCCAAACTTCAAATGGAGTGGAGTTCATGATTGCCTTGGTTGGTGAAATGTTGAGGATGTAGACAGCAGTAGCAACAACTTCACTCCAAAACTCATTTGGCAGCCCCTTGATCTTTAGCATGCATCTTGCCATTTCAACAACAGTCCTGTTTTTCCTCTCTGCTACTCCGTTTTGCTTAGGTGTGTAAAGTGTAGTTAACTCATGTCTAATACCATGATCTTCATAGAACTTTGTAAACTCATTTGACATGAATTCACCACCTCTGTCAGTTCTGAGAGATTTTACTTGCAATCCACTCTGCTTCTCCACAAGGTTTTTGAACTTCTTGAAGTTCTCAAATGACTCTGACTTAGCTCGTTGGAAGAATACCCAACTCATTCTGCTGTAATCATCAGTGATTAGCAGAAAATATTTGCTCCCACCAAGTGATGATGTTTGCATAGGTCCACACAGGTCAGCGTGGACTAACTCTAAGCATTCACTTGCTCTCCATGACCCTTCACTTGGAAAGGATCCTTTGGCCTGTTTACCATACACACATCCTTCACAAAATTCTTGATTACCCATACGTGGTAATCCAAACACAAGTTCCTTTGCAGACAGAAGCTTTAATCCTTGAGAATTCAAGTGCCCATACCTCAAGTGCCATAGTTTAGCAACTTCATCTCCTTTGACAATGAGTGCTTGGCCTGCACTTCTTGTCAAATCCAGTGGGAAAACCTTGTTTCTCCCCATTGCAATTCTCATCACAGCCTCATTGCTCTTCTTCTCCTTGATCACACACATGTCATCTTCAAACACAACTCTGTAGCCGCCAGACACCAGTTGCCCAACACTCAGAAGATTGTGTGCCAAATTTGGCACAAACTGGACATTGTGCAGAAGTCTTGATTTGCCTTGCTTAGTTGAAAAGGCAATTGTGCCAAGCCCTTCAACTTTTAATTCCTTCCCATCTCCAAGTCTGACAACACTCTTTTTGCTGTCATCCAAATTCTGAAACATATATCTTGAGCTTGTCATGTGGTTAGAACAACCACTATCTACATACCAGACTGCATTTCCTGCATCATCATATTTATGTTGAGCCAAAAACAGGTTTTCTTGCTCAGCATAATTAGATTTCTGCTCCTGCTTTCCTTTTTCCTTGTCTTCATTTTTCTTCCAACAAGAGGCTTCCTTATGACCTGGTTTGTTGCAATAGTAACATTTGATTGGCCCCTTGTAGTTGCTTTTAGAGGAGTTTTCTCTCCTTCACCAGATTGGCCTCTTCCATGGCCCCTGCCTTTGTAGCCTCCTCTTCCTCTTCCTCTTCCTCTTCCTGAATTCTGGTTTGATTTCTCCTTGTTTGAAGACTCTCCTTTGACATGGAACGCTTTCTCCTCATTCTTGTCATCGCTTTTGGAATGTCTCTCTTCATGAGCTTGGAGTGACCCCATGACTTCATCAAAGTTGTATGTTTACATGTCTTTGGATTCTTCGATTGCTGTTACAACATGATCAAATTTGGTTGTGAGACTTCTTAGCACCTTATTCACAACTTGTTGAGATTTGATCTCTTCTCCATATGACCTCATTTGCTGAACAGTGCTTGACACACGTGAGAGATACTCTTGGACCGTCTCTTTTTCTTTCATTTGAAACGTCCCAAACTCTCTCCTAAGAGATTGCAATCTCACTGCAATCACCTTCTTGTCTCCCAAGTATTCTTGCTTGAGAGTGCTCCAAGCTTCTTTTGCTGTAGAAGCTGTTGCAATTCTTGGGAACACTTCATCATCCAAAGATTGCTGAATGATGTAAAGTGCCTTTGCATCCTTCTTTCTCATGTCTCTCAATGCTTGATCTGGTTCAGCTGGTGCATCATCCGTGAACCCATCTTCTACAATGCTCCATAACTCCTGCGATCTAAAGAGAGTTTTCATCTTTAGACTCCAAAAATGGTAGTTCACTCCTTTGAACATAGGCAACTGGGTAATCGAGTTCCCATTGCCACCAACACCATTGTTGTTTTGCATTGTTTTTCTCTGTGTTTCCCTGTGTTTGATCCTCACACGAAACACTCAATCAAGCCCCTAGATTACCCTCTACCTCTGATACCAATTGTTGTAGAACAGACGCGAGAAAGATAGATTTCTGCTGAATTGTATTAAATTGATTGAATGAGAAACTCGGCTTAAATAGCCATTACAAATGCTGAAACTTAGCGCACGTTTTCACTAACAAGTAATGCCTAGAAACGTGTCCATTTACTGACTCAATAATGCTAACAAATAGCTCAACAAACTAGCTAACAAATTGACCAAATCAAACTCCTAAAAACTAGCAACAGATACGACTTATTAAAAGCTGAACTTCAAACACATTCCAGACTTCTAGCCTAAGTTTCCAACAGCTAGTTAGTTGCAAACTTGATCACTTTCAACATAAAAAACACTAATTGCCCCTATTTACCTTTAGGGACTTGATTTTTAAAGGCAAATTTTAATTTTCCTCTCATAATCATAGAGGCAAACTAATGCATTTTTTGGCCTCTACTTAAAATGTTAGGGATATTTCAAAATGCCCTTACTGCTTTCATTTTTGGTAGTGATATAATTTGCATGATTGGTCTGCACAGACCTTTATGTTTCAATTTAAACTCCACGAGGTTGTGGGATCCTTTTACTCAATTTGATTTTGTTAACCATTTTATCCAATAGCCTTAGCTTATACATGATTGGTTTGAATTTAATAGGGATGTTATGGTTGAACCATCAACCGCTCAACCGTATCAACCGTTTGTGCGGTTATCATCTATAATGGTAATGGTTACGGTAATGGTTGAAGGATTACATAACTGCGGTTAACCATACCAACCATACATGACTATTTTGTATAATATTTAACGTTAAAGTATAAAATTTAGTAATTTAAGTTAAAGGAATAGCTTGTACATCAATAATGTGTGCCCTCATGAACTAATAACATGTGTATGCATATTGGTCATTTTATAAACAAATAAATAAATTTGCAAAAAATAATTAAAGCTATATGAAATTATCATTAATAATGCAGATAGTTGAAAATATATGTACAACATGCTTCAAAATTGGAAATATGACGGTTAACCATCATAGATGGTTGTGGTAACGGTTATAGGAATTTATAACCGTCAATAACAGTTATGGTTACGGTTAGTGGCAATAACGACGGTAGCCGCGGCAATAACGACCCTAGAATTTAATGGTATGCATTTATTAAACTTTAATTTCACCAAGTTTAGAATTTGTACTAAGTTTAGATTATGGTCATGCATGTATATTTATGCTTATTAGGAAAACACAATTGTGTATGTTTGTTTGTGAATGTGAGGTCCATGGATGTTTGTAGATAAGAAAACAATGAAATTATACATTCGTTATTGGAAGCGGCAACTATTTGTTTTACCCCATGCATAGATTTCCTAAGTGTTTGGTATTCTTGGTATAAACTCATTTTAATTTTGCTAGATGCATTTTTCTTTCGAAGGACATGCCGAGGGTCTTTTTTTTCCACGTAATGCAAAGTTAGCTATTTTTAGACTTTATTTTGATAAATTAGCATGTATTCTGTAACTTAATTAATGATGACGCTAACTAATTCTAACACGAGATGAATTTAATATGCATGTTCGTCAGGTTCATGGAGTGATTTGGTGGGAGTTGCTTAAGAGGAAGGAAAAAGATTGGAAAGCTGTTATCGATGCTTCGATGTTAGTATTTGATTAATATTTTATGTTCTATTTATTTATTTGGTTATTTTCTGGACCATTTATCATTTAATCGAAAGCAAACCAATATTGTTCTGATGTTAGTTACCTAAATTTATGGAAATCATATTCTATTTTTGTTCATAAATCATAGAAGGGATAACAAACCATTTGTCTATGGGTATCTAATTGTGCAAGTTGTGAATATAATATGCATGCTCTTTTGAACAAGGTACTACATATTTTTTGTCTACATAGTGCAACCGAACTGATATTTCTTTTATATAGCAGAAGGCAAATAGAGTGGGTTCCATGGATAATTTGATTGCTAGGTGGACTGTTATGTGAGGTTGATGAAGAGCAACTGAATTTTTATTAAAAGTTTGACAGTGGATGCAAGTTAAGTATTATGTTCTTTAGGTCAAAAATCATTCTTATGTCAGTTTTCTTCTAGGCTGAGTATGATGAAATAGAAGCGAATGGTTTCACTGCAATCAAGTTGGAGCAAAACTGCAGATTCACATATTTTAAATTCATGGCTTGAACTGTCTCTCCACCAAGCGGATGTATCTTGATTTCTTTTGATAGTTTATTCCAAGGTTCAACATTCCGGCCGGCACGTCGGAACTCCGGCGATACCGTCCCAGTTCCGACGTCGACCGCACCGGAATATGTGAAAAATACCGTTCCGGATCTAGGGTTAAAAAAATTACACTAAAAATTTAAGAAGAAAGTAAGATCAACGGAAAACTGAAAATTACTTGCATCGAAGATCCATTCTTTGTTGAAGTTGAAGCCGAAGTCGAAGTTTAAAGCCGTAGTCGAAGTCGAAGTCGAGGCTGAGGTTGACGTTGTATTGAAGTCGAGGCTGAATTTGAAACCATTCTCTGTCGACGTTGTATCGGCATGTATCGTTTTGTTTTTGGATTTAATTGACGGAGGAAAGAAAAGATAGGCACATATAGAAAATGAGAGAGAAGAAAGTGTTGCTCGATTTGAGGAACTAATTTGGGCTGGGCTGCACAAATTTTTTAAGAATAAAATATATTTGTTAAGTTGATGGGCTAACTAATTTAGTATGTATAACTTTGAATTAGTTAAATTTGATGTATTGGACAGAACATACAATTTTAAATTGTTTAATTTTAATTTATTTAAATAATTTAGCTTATATAATTTGTATAAATTAAATTATTTACAACTTCAGGTGGTTGCTTGTGGCAAATCGTAATATCATTTGAAATTACTGTACAACAGCCCGTGTTGATAAGAAAAAACTCAAATATAATGACAACATTTTTAAATTCAGATCAGATGCAACAATATAATTTCCAACATACTATAATCTAACACAAAACGGAAAACGATGACCACAATACATATGATGCTTAAAATAAAATCAGTTCTTGGTATTAAATTTTTATGTTGGATGTATTATATTTTCTATGTAATTTGAATAATTTACCATTATATATTGCATATTTATTGACATATTTACAAAAAACACCGGAATTCAACAAACCAGAATTAAAACGAAATTTCCGGAATTTCCGAAACGGAACCGAAATTTTAAAATTTTCCGATGGCCGGAACGGAAACGGAAAACGGTTTTGAACCTTGGTTTATTCGGTGAATCCTTATTTATGTTTCTTTTCTCATGCTCACTATTATCACTATAGCCTTCTTCATTAAGTTTTAATATGCGATGAAACATCTTATTTATATGGTATTGTTATCCCACATAAATAAACCTTTTATAGCTATTTTGCATTTACTTGTGTTTTACTAACTAATTTGCATTTTTATGGTATACTATCAAGCTTTGCGGTCAGGTTATGCTTGCATCTTTGTCGATATATTCCAATCTTACTACGTGAAAACATGAAGGAATATTTTTCAGTGTTTGTTCCACATGCTTAGTGCAATTTACATTTATGTAACCTTCTTTAATCTTATATTTGAAGCAATGCCGCAAAATTTATTCTTACAAAAAAAGGAAGGTAAACACTTTATCCTTTTTTTTATTAATTATGTCTTATACCAATAAAATTTTGAAGCTGTAAAGGTTGTTTTTCATGACAATATATGATCGTCCACAAAGGTGGGCTACAATTTTTTATGCTTTCTTGATTACAAGTGTAGTGAAAAATAAAACTTCACTCCTGCTTTTACATATTGCTTATGTTTTTTAGCCAAAAAATTACAACTGCCACTATTCTTTTGTTTTTGCTGAGTTGAAAAAGCATCCATTAGTACTGCCACTATTACTGAATTTAATAATTGAAGGAACACAACGAATGAGACCAACTGACTAGATAGCTTGCATCTGTGGCCAAGGAAAAAGATGAAAAAAAATTCTTCATGCTCGCTTGCTTAATTTCTAACATGAACATGTTACTAACAACTGCATTATTAGCATCTGAATTTTTTGTTTAGCTTTAATAAACCATATTTTTCGTTGCTAAATTCCTCCTTCTTTGTTAATTTTGGTTGATTAATGTATTAATTGTTTCTAATACTTCTGTTGGGTTGTGTATAAAAGTTTTGCATGTGAATTGTTTGTAAGACACACATTACTTTTATTTACTTTGTTTATTAACTATTGAGATATTGTTTTAATCTTCTCCGTGGTTTTCCTAATGGCCGTGACGTTGAGGTTATTGTTGTTTAATATTATAAATTCTCCTTACACACGCACACATATATTAACATTTGTTGTGTGTCAACTAAATACTTATTATTCAGCAGTAATATAGTATCATTTGCAACAGAAATGTGCCCTCTACATCACGTCCAACATTGCACATTAGTAATATAATCTATTTTATTTATCAAAATAATTTATATTCTAATTGCAATAAACATTTTTTTCCATACCTAGCACACGGGTTCACACTAGTAAAAAAGTATGACTCGGGTATGAGCACAACGTCTGTACGCTTCCACCATGCACGCACAGACACCATCCCTCTGTTAAATATGAACATCGAACTTTGCCTAGCTCCACTACACCCCGCATCCATTATCAAGCCAAGCTCTTCCACCTGCCTCCGCTTGGACCCAGAATCAACCTCTGTCAGCTCGAGCACCAGCAGCCAAGCCCGCCTGCCTCGTCTCCATGTCCGCTTGGTCACGAACCTCCTCGTCTCTAGCACCAAAGAAATCTTCTCCATCATGGTACTCCCTCCTCGGACAATGAAATAAGTAGCCATCTCGAGTTCAACGTGAATGAAAAATGTAGCTAGCTTGCTTCATCCTCTACAACTTTCGGGCAGATTGTTTTGGCTAAACTTGAGTATGGAGGGAGTTATGGAAATTATTAAAATGGAAGGAAGTGAAAATATAGTTGCATACGTGAAAAAGGTTGGTGGGGATATAATTAGTTTTTGCATACTTGGTTCTCTCCCTTAATTTTGTCCCCCCTTTTTTCTAAACTGAAGTAGCATATTTATTACCAAACCGTCAGCAAACAAATGAAAGACAGGAAATACTCTTTATTTAGATAGATAGATAGATAATAACAAAGTAGTAGAAGGGATATACAACGACAGCCCATCTACAGCACTGGCACATGGACAATAATACAAAATAAAAATTACAAGAGAAATACTAGCTAGCACCAGAGTCTAGCATACTTGCCACATGACAATTATTGAAAACAGAAGATGGAACAACATTGCAAATTACATAGCTATATGTATCTCCATACATAAGCTTAGGCAGATTCAAGTGCAATGGTGGAGCCCTTGGTGCAGAAAGCAGAGCATGCATTGGTACATTGTTCAACCTCATCAGCACTAACAACTTCTTCACCTGCAACTGGCCCTCAAAACAAGTTGTATTAGAACAGTACGTACTTGTTGTTATAAATAAAAGAAGTAAACTGAAAGTAATGGTTTTGCTTTACCATAGTTCTGGAGATTGCTAAAGCTGTTGCACATGGAGGATGCACATCCCAACTTGCAGTAGTGATATATAGTATCTGGATTCGAAATGAAGAGAATTTGCATTAAAGTAGAATTTCTTGTATGTAGTAAAACAAGCATAATATAAATAACGATCGAGCTCATTTTACCCGTAGAGTTTTCCAGGCTTGTTTTAGGGTAATCAGGGGGGCATTTTTGCCCACTAATAATTTTGCATGAACAGGTTTGTGCACAAATTGTCTGGGGGTGCCCGGAAGACGGCAAGCATTATAACAATTTCTTCCGGCAGTGGTCTTGCAGCAGCTCTTTGCCTCAACTTGTGTTTGAGCTAGGACTAGGCTCAGTATGAGAGCACCCATTATCACAGCACCAAAGGGATAACAGAAATGTATGAAACGGTCAAAGTAGCAATCGGTGGATTGAAAATACCAAATGCCCAAATCCGTTGATCTCAAAGATACCGGATTCTAGCTATCTTCGTCACGTTGATCGCGCACGATGCCATGAAAGAAGATCTACGATTCTTCATACGTTGATCTAGCGCACTAGATTCCGTGAATCGGCTTCAGCAATTGTTGATTCGAGCGCACTCTAATGCCGAAGGTGGAGATAGGAGATCACACTCAACTACCAATTTAAGAAGAGGCACAAAGCACTCAAACAAAGTTTTATTCAAAATCAACTACTTTACAAATGACACGACTCGCCTATTTATAGGCTTACAACACAACACAACACTTACATCACAACACATTACAAGGCCATCACGACCTAACTTATTTACACATGACCGACCTAACATAGGTCGTTAACGACCTAACAAATACAAGACGACTTAAAGCAATGACTCAACGACACATAATGACATAACAAATACAATTTACAACATGCGACCTAAGGATACAACACACACAACCTTAGATCACAACACCATGCGGCATAAGCTTCAGCGACATAAGGAGAATCAGCTTCCGGAATGACTTATGCGACCTATAGGACGAGCGACTTAAGGAGTTGAGCGACCTTGGCTTGAGCGACCTAAGATTGATGCAGCCTATGGTCGAGCGACTCAAGACAGGAGCGACATAAGAAATACGGCAGCGACATAACGAAGATAGCAACATAAGAAGGAGCGACATAACTTCTTGCGACCTAAGGAATAACATCTTCAGCGACCTAAGCGACCTAACATGAAGTAGCATATGTGAGCGACCTAGCATAGGTCGTAGCTCGCTCGTACATCCTGAGCGACTTAAAGTTTCTCGCATATGTGAGTGACCTAGCATAGGTCGTAGCTCGCTCGTACGTCCTGAGCGACTTAATGTTTCTCGCGACCTAAGATTCTGCGCTTTAAGTACTGGCTTCTGGAATGACTCGCTAGGTCGTAGCCCTTTAGGTCGTAGCTCTTTAGGTCGTAGCTCAGTAGTTCGTAGCGACCTAAGATAAGGTGGCTTCTTGCTAGGTCGTTGGCGACCTAAGACCTTCACGACATATGAGCTTCGCGACCTAACTTGTTGACTTAGCTCGCTAGGTCGTCCAAGCGACTTAAGAATATCCAGTTGGTGTTCTGCATGGTCATCACCTATCTCGTTCTTTCCTCTTATCTCGTCATTCTTCACTCTGTTAGGTCGCACGCGACTTAACAGCTCGTTAGGTCGCTCGCGACCTAAGTCTTCATCAGGCTGGGCTGCATCATCCTCCCCTGGTTGGGAAAAATTCGTCCTCGAATTAAAAAGTTCTTCGTCTTCGATACTCTTATCCTCGTGAAATGGAACCAAGTGTTTGATATTGTCAATGTTGGCAATAGGAAGATGATCCGGGAAACTCAATTTATAAACATTCTTGTTAATTCCCTTCATGACTTCTAAATGACCATTCCTTCTAGCTTCTAGCTTGTTGTAAGTTCCAAAAAGAAATCGATCATTGGTAAACACTACATACATAAAATCTCCTTCCTTGCATTCAACGCTTCGTCGCTTAATCTCTGCTGATTGCTTATATTTCTCAGTTGCCTTAAGAAATCGTTCCTGTACAACTTTGTAGCATCCTTGCAACTCATTCACAAAAACATTAGCCCGTTTAATCACCCCTCTCTGCAGTGGCACTGTTGATAGATCTAACGGTCCTTTAGGGATTGTTGAATAAACAGCCTGGACTGGACAGAACCCAGTGCTACGATTAACTGTGTGGTTGTGTGCAAACTCTGCTTCACATATCTTCGGATCCCAACTTTTCAAATTATCATCCACGAGGCATCGCAATAGATTACCTAGGGATCTGTTCACAACTTCAGCTTGTCTATCTGTCTGTGTATGATTAGCGCTACTAGATTTCAACTTAGTTCCAGCCATTTTCCGTAGACTCATCCAGATATGGTTCAGAAATCGAGTATCTCTATTCGAAATAATAGATTCAGGTAATCCATGAAATTTATAGATCTCTTTGAAGCATAACTGAATGACATTAACGGCCTCTGCAGTCTTCTTAAAGATAATGATATGAACCAATTCTGAACACCGGTTAACCACCACATAAATAGAATCATTGCCATGTTGCTTTCGCGACAATCCCAAAACAAAGTCCACACTAACCTCTTCCCGTAATTTAGCATGTATATGCAACGGCAAACATAAACTTGCATTTGTCGTGGTCTTCTTTGAAACTTGTCGATTATGGCTCTTCTGAACAAACCTTTCAACTTCCTTCCTCAGTGACGGTTCAAAATAAGACTGTGAGATTAGCTGCATGGTACGATCACGGCCCACGATTTTATCTCTATGCAAGTCTTTGAGGATTTTTGCTGACTGCAATCAGTAGTAGACAATTGACTTCCTTCGACTAGCAACCCATCAACCAGTTTTCTCAACTCTTCCTGCTCTGTCGGACACATATGATAATGTGGCCTATGTGGTACAGTAGCATCTAGCATTTGATCAACATGATATTGTATGTCCCTCGGTGGCGGTACCTCCTTGGGCAACTCTGCAGGGAGTACATCTTCGAATTCATTTACCACTGGCTCATCCTCCTCAGGAGTCTCGAGATCTCTACTGGTTTCATTCCTATTCAACATAAACACTTCCGCTCTATCCTGCACTTCTTTAACAAACTCTTCTGTAGATAATAGACTAATCGAATCCACCTTCTTCACTGATAAATTACCCCCTTCATCTCTTGACACACTTTCTTCATCCTCATCAAACCTCGCTGGTTGTGAATTTTCAACTTCATGTTCATCAAACTTTGTTGGTTGAAAAACATCAACTTCATCTCTATCTAACTTCGCGGATTGTGAGTAATCAACTTCGTGGTCATCAAACTTCGCGGGTTGAGAAGAATCTACTTTATCTTCCACTTCAACATTATCTTTCACTTCTTCAACAAATTCTTTCGAAGATATTAAATTAGTTGCTTCCACCTTCTTCACTGACTTGCAGTCACTTTGTTCACGCTTCTTAAGAACTAAGGTAATTTTGGTTCCTTCGAACATGAAACTATAGCTGTTGGCGTGACTATTATGTTGTACAGCTCGATCATACTGCCATGGACTTCCCAATAGTAGGTGACATACATCCATATCGACAACATCACACCATATATCATCTTTGTACTTTTTCCCAATAGAAAATGTAACCAATGTTCGTCTTCCCACTGTCACTTCTTCACCTTCCTTTATCTATGCCAGTTTATACGGTCTAGGGTGTTTTTCAGTCTTCAACCCCAACTTCATGACGGCTTCTTCAGAAATAAGGTTATCGCAACTTCCCGCATCAATAACGAATTTACAAACTGTTCTCAAGATAGTACAGGTAGACTGAAAAATATTGTTCCTTAGCCAAATAGAATCATTCTCATGCTTTGGAAAATGACACCCTTCGTCTCTATGATCACGTATGTCTCTATGATCATGAAAATCTCTTTTACTCGGTCTTTTGACATCACGACATGGTTTATTGTCAAACCCATGTTGACTTATTTTCTCTTCCCCATGGTGATCTTGTCTTATTGAAATTGATGATTCCCTTTTATCTTGATAAGTTTGTGGCGACACCCTCCTTGCTTCCGTAACCAATGGCGAAACTCTATTTCCTCCATGGTTCAAGACTGGTGACCTTCCTCTTTGACTTTGATTCAAATCCATCATCAACTTCTCCAACTTTCCAAAACCTTTATTGAACTTCTCTTCGAGGCTATCACTAATTCGTTGCTCTATTGCCTTAGCATCTTCTCTTCTATACACATCGGCAATATTCTGATGACGATTACCTCTTCTCGGATGCATGATTGATCTTCAACAAATCTTCGAAAAAATTCAAACACAAACTTCAAAAACTTGGCTTTGGTCTAGCTCTGAACAAACCAAACTAATGCAACCTTCAACACTCGGCCTAGATCAAACTTTATACTCGGCTCGACTTCAACTAGTTCGGCTTGCTCCACACATGGCTCAAACTTCAAATACTTCAGCTTAGCTCTCAGATCTAACACTGATAGGCTCGATTGAACTTGAACAAACACTTCTCTTTGCTCCAACAGGCTCGTCTTAGCTATGATTTGCTAAGTCTCGCTCTGATACCAAATGATGCAGCAGCGGATAACAGAAATGTATGAAACGGTAAAAGTAGCAATCGATGGATTGAAAATACCAAACGCCCAAATCCGTTGATCTCAAAGATACCGGATTCTAGCTATCTTCGTCACGTTGATCGCGCACGATGCCGTGAAAGAAGATCTACGATTCTTCATACGTTGATCTAGCGCACTAGATTCTGTGAATCGGCTTCAGCAATCGTTGATTCGAGCGCACTCGAATGCCGAAGGTGGAGATAGGAGATCACACTAAACTACCAATTTAAGAAGAGGCACAAAGCACTCAAACAAAGTTTTATTCAAAATCAACTACTTTACAAATGACACGACTCGCCTATTTATAGGCTTACAACACAACACAACACTTACATCACAACACATTACAAGGCCATCACGACCTAACTTATTTACACATGACCGACCTAACATAGGTCGTTAACGACCTAACAAATACAAGACGACTTAAAGCAACGACTCAATGACACATAACGACATAACAAATACAATTTACAACATGCGACCTAAGGATACAACACACACGACCTAAGATCACAACACCACGCGTCATAAGCTTCAGCGACATGAGGAGAATCAGCTTCCGGAATGACTTATGCGACCTATAGGACGAGCGACTTAAGGAGTTGAGCGACCTTGGCTTGAGCGACCTAAGATTGATGCGGCCTATGGTCGAGCGACTCAAGACAGGAGCGACATAAGAAATACGGCAGCGACATAACGAAGATAGCAACATAAGAAGGAGCGACATAACTTCTTGCGACCTAAGGAATAACATCTTCAGCGACCTAAGCGACCTAACATGAAGTGGCATATGTGAGCGACCTAGCATAGGTCGTAGCTCGCTCGTACGTCCTGAGCGACTTAAAGTTTCTCGCATATGTGAGCGACCTAGCATAGGTCGTAGCTCGCTCGTACGTCCTGAGCGACTTAATGTTTCTCGCGACCTAAGATTCTGCGCCTTAAGTACTGGCTTCTGGAATGACTTGCTAGGTCGTAGCCTTTTAGGTCGTAGCCCTTTAGGTCGTAGCTCTTTAGGTCGTAGCTCAGTAGTTCGTAGCGACCTAAGATAAGGGGGCTTCCTGCTAGGTCGTTGGCGACCTAAGACCTTCGCGACATATGAGCTTCGCGACCTAACTTGTTGACTTAGCTCGCTAGGTCGTCCAAGGGACTTAAGAATATCCAGTTGGTGTTCTGCATGGTCATCACCTGTCTCGTTCTTTCCTCTTATCTCGTCATTCTTCACTCTGTTAGGTCGCATGCGACTTAACAGCTCGTTAGGTCGCTTGCGACCTAAGTCTTCATCGGGATGGGCTGCATCAGCATGAAATGCTAAAAGAATCTATCAGAACAAAATCATATAAAAATGTCATTTACCAGCATAGCATTCTCATCAAGGACAATGTGTTCTTGATGTTGGTGCCGGAACATGAATCCTCTCTCCTTTCTGTATGAAAGCAGAAGCTAAAAGTTAGTGTTTAGTTTTTAATATAATAGCTGATTAACTGCCTTAATTGTGGAAGATAAATTTCCCCATTTCACATTTACAATTCTTACCATATGACAATGATAATGGCATTATATATTACATCATATTATTTCTATTAAATAATAGTAAAGAGGAAACATTTGCCCTGCTCTCTTAAATTTTCTCACTATTTTTTTATTTAAAACCTTATATTTTCACAGTCTCGTGTATTATCTCTTTGTCACTCATCAGTATTTTCTCTTAACTTCTCCATATTTCCAAAATTCTGTTTATTTAATATCGATATCAAAATTTCGACTTAAATCCTTTGAAATATTGAAATCATCGTCCACTTAAATACAAACTTTTGAATAAAATACTTCATTTTTTCCAAAATTAACATCCATTTGAATACAAAATTTTCAATTTCAAATTTGTCCATCATTTATTTAAGCTCTTTTTTTATATACATCTAACAAATTAGATATTTATCTCAATAAATATTTTTCTCATTTTTTAATTAAGATAATAAACATGATTAAGTGCTTATTAATCCACATAACGAATATTAAATCAATAAAATATCAAAAGTTTATTCTATAACTCATTTATCTTAACGAGGGTACAAATTTGATTTATATTCAAACTTTAAACATATAAGGCACAACAACTATTGTATTTCTATACAATTTATTTAATAGTTTTTTTCTACAACATCGTCATTTGCAATGCACGTATTACACAGTAGTATATCTTGAAGTAAGTATCTTGTACTACCAAGTTCTTAAAGTTATCAATTTTAATGATTGATAATTATAAATTTACTGGTAAAGTAGGCATGCATAGTATATAAGCTAGGTAGGTTAACAATGAGTTTATTTGCGTACATTTTGAATACGTGGTTTGAAATATCAATTGACAGGCTACTTACATGTTGGGTAAAAATCCCTAATCCGACTTTAAGCGCAGTGGAAACTTTTCAAGGACCATGATTGTAGTGAGACATAAAAAAACATAGACAAACATCAGAACAAGCAATCACATATCAAATAAATAAAAGAAAAGTAAATCACACTAGGATTTATAGTGGTCAACTACCGCGAGGTAGTGTACGTCTACATGGGAAGAGGTTATTTTATTAATTACTGAAAGAAGAGTTACAAGATTGATTTAATACTTAAGGATAAACTTAAAAGAAGAATGAATCTATACAAGATAATTTCTGCAGCGTAATGACTCTCCAATTGTCCATCACTATCGTCTAGAAGCTTCTCTATTTATAGAGTGAGATAATGAGAGAGAGGCAGTTGATATATAATAGCCCAAATTCCCTAGACAAACCCACCGTCAAATCTCAAGCAACGAGCCTTCTCAAGCAGAGTTCGATTCATCCTCTCAGCAACTTCATTGGATTACGGATCATCAGGTGTAGTTAAATGTTTCTAAATACCATGATATCTACAATAATCAAGGAACTCCATAGAGACAAATTCACTGTCATTATCAGACTTTAGCACCTTCAACCTAAAACTAGATTGATTCTCAACAAGAATCTTCCAAGCTTTAAACTTCTCAAAGCTCTCTGATTTGGCCTTCATTACTTACACAAAAACCTTCCGAGAAAAGTCATCAATAAAAGAAATAAAGTATTTTGCTCCCCCAAGGGAAGCAATAGCAACTCGTCCCCAAACATCTGTATGCACATAATCAAGCACTCTCTTTGATTTATGGAGTCCAACTTGTCGAAGTTGTCTCTTTTGATCATCTTCCGTCCCTAAAGCAACTCTAAACTCTTCTCTAAAATATGAATCAATCTGAGATGCCAAAGCCCTGTGGTATCCAAAGCACGAAACTTTCTACTTCAACACACGACTCTCTAAGAATTATGGTTCCCTTTAGTAAATATAGATTCCGGATTACATTTCCTTGAACAAGCGCACCTCTAGAAACCTTCAAGCCATCCTTCTCCAAATTTACCTTGCATCCAAAGAATGCCGACTATCCTAAAGAAATCAAGGACTTCCGAAGACCCAAAACATACCGAATACCCATCAAAGTGCGTATCACTCTGTCAAACATCCTAACTCATATAGTACATTCTTCCAGGGCTCTACAACCAGCATCATTACCCATAAGAATTGTACTTCCCTCTCTGCCAACAAATGAACTGAAGTAATCCTTATTAGGAGTCATATGGAAAGATGCCCCCAAGTCCAGCATACAATGGTCTAAAACATCTGATAACACTATAGACAACATATCGTCAAATACTGCCTTCTCCACCACAAATGATGAATATCCTTCTTCTTCCTTCTTCTTCAAATCTGAATAATCCCTTTTCCAATGGTCTGGTTTCTTATAAAGATAAGACTTCCAATCTTTTAACTTTCCTCTCCCACCATTACCGGGCTTATTGGACTTGGAACGCCCTATAGGATTCCAATTCTTTTTATCCTCTCTTCCTCTATCTATAAATAGGCCTTGAATACTACTTCCTCCCAAGGTTGTGAAAATCGCTAGGCGGATGCTTGGCGGTAAGCATGAATTAATGATTAATCGCTTAGGTGGGGATTGATCGAGGATTAATCAGAACTAGCATTTTTGATAAAATCATGCGTTTTGAATGAAATTTTAGTATTTTGTTTAGTATTAACTATTGCACAATGTGATATCATGAATTTGGGTGAGTTTGGAAGCAATTATGTGGACATAATTGCTTGAAACAAACATTTTGATGCTTATAAGAGGCATCAAGCCTAAACTGGTGCATATATAGTTTCTATAAACCTGTTTATATGCTTAGATAATGCAGTAGGTCTCATCTAAGCGGAATGGGAAAAAATCTAGACGGTAAGGCTAGCCTAGCGCCTAAGCGGGGTCTAGGCGGGAGCCTAAAAGAATTTTTAAAACACTGCTTCCTCATATACCTCCTTCACTCATCTCCTTTATCTGATCCCTTAAGCCCTCAGATAGAACACCCAACTTCACAACCACAACTGTTAATCTGTCTACAATAATGATAAGACTAATAACAAAACCTATGTATCGTTCCAGTAGAGAACACAAAAGAATCATGGTCATTTGCTCCTCGTCCACTTTCAAGTCAACAGTCTTTTTTTTCATCATAAGATTGTCGAAGAAACTAAGATGTGTCTTCGTTAAAGTACCCTCTCTCATCAACATGGTCAAAAATGTCTTGAATGGTATTAGATGGTTACTCAAAGATTTCTTCAAATTGAGATTTTCTAAATTGGTCCAAATGCCCCCAGTAGTGATTTCACTGCTAATCTTTGAAATGACATTCTCTCATATAGGTAATTGCAAAAAACTAAACGCTCATTTCTCCATCTCCTTCCTTTCAACGACTGAAATCTTAGTCATCAACTCCTCAGTGGAAACCACTACTGAATGAACTTCATTTCTCATTAGAACTACATTCATCCTCCATTTCCACTTCTTGAAGTCTTTATCCCGTTCCACTGCTCTATTTTCAAGTGAGATCCTGATGCAAAACAAGCCCCTTTAACATAGGGTCATGGTTCAACCGCTGGGGTCGCTTTATCTCCTTCCATAACGCCCAATACCCCTCAATCAACCTTGTCCCTTTGATACCAAACTGTTAGGTAAAAATTGCTCTGAACCCTAACTGTTGGGGAAAATCCCTAAGTCGCCTTAAAATAAGAAAAAACCCAACGCAGCGGAAACTATAAATTATAAGGATCGTGATTGTAGTGAGACAAAACAAACAGAGTCAATAACCAGAACAAGCAGTCATAGATCGATGCTAAAACATAAAAGTAGATCACACCAGATCTATAGTAGTTCCACTACCGGAAGGTAGTGTACATCCATTTGGGGAGAGGAGATTTAATTAATCACTAAACGAATAAGAGTTACAAGATTGATACTTTAATTTTGAAAATACTATTAAATACTGATTTTTGATTTGAAATGTTTTAAAGGTAATTTTGGAATTTTTTATGTTTAATAATCATTTGTGATTTATTAAATGAAGAGTTTATTTGAAAATAAAGAGATGTATGATTTTTGAAATTTTGAAGAAATTGTTTTGTGAAATGGTTTTAAATGAAAATTCCGAACTATATTTTGAGTATTTTAAATCCTAAAAATGAGTTTATCTTTTATAAATAAGAAATGTTATTTTTATAAGAAGATTGAAATATTTTGGAGTAAAAATTTATTAAACGGATTATATAAAGTGATGGATTATGAACAAAGTGATGGATTATGAACAATGTTTTATAAAAGAAATATATCTTTAAGTGATATCTTATAAATAGAATTTAATAAAGAAAATTTTATAAGAAAAAGAAATTTTATAAAATAGAAAAAAAATTATGAACATGGTTTTATAAATATAAAAGGGATCTATTTCGATAAGTAAAGTATGGGTTTTTATAAAGGAAAATACATTACAGTTAGGTACATACATTACAGTTAGGTACAAACTGGTTTAAATCTCAGTTGGTTTCCTTATTTTCTAGCTTAGGTTATATGTCCAGTTGGCTTTTGCATCTAGTTATATGTACCCCTTAGTTTGTACATCTGATTGGCTTTTGCATTCTGCGGTTAGCTCGAATAACCATTGTTCTAATTTTGTTATAGATTTATTTTATGATGTACCGGTTTAGTTGCGCATCCGGTTAGCTTTTGCATTCGGGAGTTTTCTTGAATAACCATTATTCTAGGGTATAGATTGATTTTTTGATGTACCCACTTAGGTTGTGTATTCGGTTGGCATTTGCATCTAGTGGTTAGTTAGGATAACCGTTGTTCTAAATTGGGTGCAGATTGGTTTATGATGTACCCGCTTAGGCTGGCTTTTGTATCCAATGGTTTGCTTGATTAACCCTTGTTCTAACTCAATTGTAGATTAGTTTTCTGATGGTTTAGCTTAGGTTGTGTGTCTAGTTGGCTTTTGCATCCAATGGCTAGCTCGATTAACCTTTGAGTTAGTTGAGCATAGATTGGTTTTCCCATGTACCCGCTTAGGTTGTGCGTCCCTTTAGCTTTTGCATCCAATGTTTAGCTTGGACAATCATTGTTTCAACTCTGGTGCAGATTGGTTTTTTGATGTACTTGCTTAGGTTGTCCATCTGGTTGGCATTTGCATCGGGTGGTTAGCTCGGTTAACCGTTGTGGTAACTTTGGTAAAGATTGGTTTTCTAATGTACCCACTTAAATTGTGCAACTGGTTGGCATTTGTATCCGATGGTTTGCTCGGTTAACCATTGTTCCAACTCTAGTGCAGATTGATTTTCTTAAGTACCCGCTTAGGTTATGCATCTGGTTGGCTTTTTCGCCTGGTGGTTAGCTCGGTCCAACGTTCTTTTAACTCATGTACATTAATGTTTTCTGATGTACTTGCTTAGGTTGTGCTTTCGGTTAGATTTTGCATTCGGTGTCAGCTAAGTTAACTGTTGTTGTAACTCAAATACAACCTGAGCGGGTACATCAAAAAACTAATCCATGTCCGTTAGCTCGATTATATTTTGCATTCAGTGGTTAGCTCAGTTAAATCCATGTCCGTATGAGTTCTATAGGTCTATTTTAAGTTGTCTGGTCCAAAAGCGGGTAAATGGAACGGTTGAGTCTTCACTTCTTAAACTAAGTTGCTTAGAACGCTAAGAAACTTGTAAAGTATACTTTGTAGAGGTACATAATCATGATGCAAAAGGTTATGATGGATCTGCATGCTCCAATTTGGATTGGTACAGGTCCATAGGATTCAGATTAGTGCCGATCCGAATACTTTTGGGATTTCAGAGTGATCTTTGTTGAAGTCCATTGTCTTATTCTTTTAAGCCCTTTGGTCTTGTTTTAAGTCATTCGGGATTAACCTGGATGTTCTAACTCCCATTGAATTTTGATGGGTGAAAAACCCAGTTAACAATAGGCTTGGGCTAGTAAAAAAGGGTCAAGAAGAATATGGCCCATGCAAAACACATAGGAGATCCAGAAACAGGAGCTAAAGAAGTCAAAATGAGTATTTCTAAGGAATATGGGTCATGAGCGCTCCATATTTATAATGGTAACTAAAAGCAAATGGAAGCCAATATGGGTCGCCCTCTAGCACCATGATGATCAGAACATGTTAAAGAACAACTCTAGAAAGTTTGAAGTCGAAACTCCCAAACATGGGTCACTAGCGACCCATATGTCATTTGACTAATAACGGTCGCTGAGGCCACATAGCACCTAAGAAGGGTCGCTCTCTTAGCTCCCTCACCTACATGTCCTAAAGGACCCACCTGCCAAGTTTCATGAAGTTTGGAACATGGGATGGGTCGCTAGCTAGCAACCCATATCTCCCAAGGATAATAACGGTCGTTGTGTGGCACAAAATGCATGGATATGGATGGATACATGTCATACTTTACCTACCTATGAAGTTTGTGTCTTTTTGACGAGATTTGATTAGTCATTTACAATTTACTAATTCAAGAGATAATCAACAAAGAAGACACATCATTACGACACATGAACACTTAGGCCCGGATCTGAAGCCTAACCTATTGAAAACCAATAAGACTCAAGCATAGAATTTGTCTATAAATACTTGTAGCCTAGAAATTAATAAAGGACTTTTCTCTATTTTTCTATGCTTATAGGATGCCATTGTTGTAACTCAAACAAATCTCTTGTAATCACCTAAAAGAATTTTAAAGAGATTCAAAGTGGAGGTAGGAATCTTTATAGATCCAAACCTCTATAATAACTTCTTGTGTCTTGCTCTACATTTTTCTTATTATTTTACATTTATTTCTACAATTTGGGCGTTAGTCCACTTTTTGGGTTAATATGGAGGTTCCACTACTGTGAGGTAGTGTACATCCACTTGGAGAGAGGAGATTTATTGATTATTGAAAGAAGAATTTAATACATAAGGCTAAACTTAGAAGAAGAATAAATCTATGCAAGACAATTTCTATGGCATAATGGCTCTCCAATTGTCTACCGTTGTTGTCTAGAAGCTTTTCTATTTATAGAGTGAGATAATGAGAGAGAGAAAGTTAATATATAACAGACCAGGGGTTTTGTTCAACATCAGTTGGTTCGGAACTATCTGGATCAGAAGCCAACTGGTCAAGCATCACCTTCAGAGCTTGGTCCTGTATGCCCTCATCTGCAACGTTCGGTATGCCAACATCAACATCGAACAAAGATTTGGCTTGGTGATGTGCACGTAAAAGTGCATATTTTTACATCCATACTTAATCTACTTTTATTTAAATAAATGAGCATATTAGGGTATTTTACATGTTTATACCAAAATTTAAATAGTTTTCAAATCATCATTTAATCATCTTCATTTGGGGGGTAAAAGGTAATTTTGTGTATGATTTAGTTTGAGAAAATTTATTTGCGCATTTTAATTTTATTTGTAGGAAATGAAGTGCAAATATGAAGAGATTTCATGGATGTATGCATGCACATATGTTGAAGGCAAATGGAGAATGAAAATAAATGAATTCTTGCAACATGGAGGAGCCCACGTACCCACTACCATTTGGTCCATAATTAAAAGCACATGCACATGTTAATGGAGGCTTAAAGGCATGTTAGTGGGGATTAATTAATTCCCTAATGATTACTTAGAGGATACACTTTCTCAAGGGTATTTTAGGTAGTCCCCTAAAATATGAATTAGGGTTTTAAGCATGTATAAATACCTCTTATGTCTCATGTAATTATCTTCTTCCTTTCATGCAAGTTGTAGCCCCAAAAATCAATGGTAAATAAACTGCCTTTTCAATGGCTTCTTACCCTTCTTCTTATTAGCTTTTGTTTACTTGCTCATTTCTTTTATGCAACTTTCTTTATGCCCTTTTATTATCTTATGCCCTCTTTTAATTCATGCAATTAGTTTTGATTTATTTTATACAAGTAGTTAGTTCTCTTTTCTTGTATTTAGCTCTCATTTTCCTTTTATATTATATTGAAATCATTTTATGTTAACATGTTTTTGAGTACCTAATCCCCTTCAATTTAGGGGTAATGAAGCTCTCATGAAACATATTAAATTAACATAATGATTTCATTTGTGATCTCTCATATGTGCTTATTGGAAAATATGATGATGGTGGTTAATGTTTCTTTTTTATTGAATTTTGATAACCTATGTTGACATCTGAAATAGGCTATGCTTAACTCCATTTAAAACATAAACTATTTGAACATTTGCCTAAGTGATTTTGATAATGTTAGCCAGACTAGAATCAAAATTTGATGGTCTATGTTACTATTAATAGTAAATAGATCATAGTTAAAATAGATTTTATTATTAATTTTCATGTCATTTTCATGAGTACTAATAAGTGGGTTTGAAAGGCGTGTTAGAGTTTGATGATTTAAGTTGTGCTAATTAATAGCACAAATAAATCATACTTATAACAAGCACATCTATCATTTCTACTTAATATTTTAATGAAAGATTACAAGTGAACTTTGTGTTGATTTATATGAATGATTGGAAGTTGATTTTTCTCTAAATTGCTCTTTGATATCATAGTTTATTCACTTTTCCTCTAGCATATTTTCTACAATTTTCTTAGTTTAAAACCACTTCAAAACTTTGGGTTAATTTGACTGAGTATTATTAAAATTTAATTCTTTCCCTGCGGATTGACCCATACTCGCATATGTACTACGATTGTACGTCGTGTGATTGTGATTTTTAATGACATATTTTTAACGACGGTTTCCTAATCAATAGAAACTTCCATCGTTATCCAACAAATTTTTGGCGCCGTTGTCGGGGAATTGCATTTTTATTTTAATTCTACTGTTTGGATTATTTTTGTTTTCTTTTATTTTGTGTTGACTTTCATTAAAAAAAATTTCATTACATATTCTCTGTTACATCCGTAAATTTTCTCTTCTCTGTACAACCATTTACAAACATTCTCATACAAAAAAAGAAACAAAACAATTGCATTACCCTTCTGCTATTCCTCCTGCCTTCCTTATCTACAAAATACATTTATCTCTGTTTCAATCACCATTCTCCACTGCCTTGCAAACTTTCACTACTCCTCATTGTGCAACATAACAACCTTCTCCAATACACTCCTGCAAACATTTCGTTATACAAAATCACCTTCATCCACTTCCGCTAACTTGCCTTCACCAGTAGTTTCAAACTCCTTCCAATCACCAACCTCACTTCTTCAACTTGCTTCCCCTCCCTATACAAACCTGCTCGTTACTGCAACCTCATCAAACCACCATCAACTGCAGCAACACACCAACTGCAACCATCCTCTTCCTCTGCCTTGAACCATTACAACAACACCATTTGCCTTCCATATTCATTGTCATTCCTCACCTTCACTACAGCGAAAACACCAAACACCTCCTCCAATCCATCATTTCACTACTACTACTCCACCGTCCTCTCTGCTTACAAATACCACCATTGCCATTTCAACAACATCACCAGTATATCAACCTCCTACAATACACTCCACCATCACACACATTTCAACCAAGCTCCTGACCACAAACAAAACAACCCCATTCCCATCAGCTACTTCACCAAATCCACTCTCCTTCTCTAACAATTGCCACCATCCTGCATTCCTCCCTATGTCAGTATAACCAGAAACAACCCACGGCCTCGATCACTGCCTTCCACTTTAACCATACTTCCTCCTTCTACAACAAACTGCATCAACCCAGCACTATAAACACTTCAGCACCCTACCCAAACAACCTCTGCTTCAACTTCAGACGCTAACTTCAACCATTCAAATCCTCCTCCTTACTGCCTCGATCACTTGTGCCACTCCATACAACCACTTGAGGTACGTGCTTCCAACTCCAAAACGCTACATCACCAACTGCTACAACCTCATCCTTCCATCAACTGTCCATCGTAACAATTTACTCCTAACCTCCTTCTCCATCACCATGCAACATACTACACCCATTACCAGCAATACCATCATCCCATAGATTTGTTGAACTTCCCACAAACCACCACCTTCCATCATAGAAAACGAGCAACCCCAAGTCCACTAACTCCAACCATCACTTCCTTCCCATTTCAAACTTCCATCTCCTTCAATAGATTGTGACCAGACCTTTCCTCACATTCTCCTTCCCACTGCAACTACTCACATAAATCCCCACTGTTGAAACCACACCCTACCCTTATGCACTTCAATCAACACAAATTTCAAACCCACTTGATCCCTGCATCACTACAACACACTCTGCCATTTCCAACTCCCGAACGTGAACCCTGCAATTGCCTCGAACAAAATTGGAAATCCAAGAAAATCGCCTCGCCCAAATCCGATTCCAAACTCCTCAAATTGCCACCCTCCTCAATCCAAGAACAACTCGAACCATGCGGTTCACTAACGCTATGAAATTTCCAGAGTTTTTTTTTTCTTTTTTTCTTTTTTTGATTTCGTATTAAACTTGTTTTTAATTTTAGCAAGAGACAAGGTGCGTGTAGTGTAAAAATTGCATTGTGGAAAGAATGAAATTAGTAATGTATTGGGCTTTAGCTGCTTGATTGGGCCGCGTTTGATTTTTCTAAGTGTAATTTCAAGTTTTTTTAAAAGAGAAACAAACTTAACTTAATAAAACTATGTTGCCTTTTAAGTTTTGAGTTTTCTTTTATAATTGGGTTTCTAGGTTTTGTAATTGGTTTTATTTTTTTAATTTCCGTCTTTTTTCATTTAAATTAAATTAGAAAAAACTGTAAATATTAGGTTCAAAATTTTAGGTTGCAAAAGTAGAAAATCAAAAGGAAGAATCACTTGTTAGAAAACCAAATAAATTGCTTGCTTTAAAAAATCATCGCTTAAACAAAAAAAGTTGCTAATAATTATGCACGCTCTGGTATCTTGCTCTTATCACTTATTTTTATTTTCATTGCACTATTGATTGCTGGCATTTTAAAAATCCAAAAACTAAATAAAAATCAATTCTCGGTCGTAGTTGCATTATTTAAATCACGATTAATTTGATTTCTGCATTCATTTCATTTTATTTTCTTTTCTAAGGGCACAACCAAATCCACAAAAGGTAGGAGGTTTCATCATCCCTTCCTTAGCCTACAAATTGCATCTCATAGTAGAATCTGACTAATAATAATTTTTATACATTGGACTTAAGGGTGTCACGAGCTCACCTAGGGCTTAATTGTATCTTGACAAGTTGTCTTCTTTTGACAATCTAACTTCTTGGTTTCTAGGCTACGGTAGAATAGTAATCATATGTAAATATTACGATGATTCGTAAATATTATAGTGATTGTTTCTCTAAAGGTACTTAAACCTTCGGCTACATTGCTATAGTGATTCGTGGTGCACCGATAACTCTTGTCCGTTACCTGGTTAAGAACTATTTTGTTGGATTAAGACAAAGTATGATTATACAATTTTGACTTATGAGCTACTAAGGATAGAAATTTGTAATTAGGTCCTTGCATTCATTTAGTTGCACTAGTTCATGCATATTTTTTAAAAAAAGAAAAAAGTCAAAATACAAAAGTAATTTTTTTTTATATTTTACTTAACTTATTTTTTTTTAAATCCAATTCAAAAACTAGAAAGAAGGAAAAAACATATAAAAAAATTTGAAAAATAAATTCTCTTCGGAAAATACTTTTCGTTTCAAAAAGTTTTTATAAATAAAAAACAATTTTTCACTTGATTTCATTTTCTAAACCTTGTTTCATTCTCTTAACTTGATTCTCACTTCTTTCTCTTCTTGACCTTTTCACTTGTGCATGAGTCTGTGCAGTTAATGCCCCGCTATATCCCCGCTATAACTCCGATATATCTTATAGCGGATTCCTACCGCTACGATTTTTCCATATATCCCCAACATATAGCCTTTCCGCTTTAATCCCCGCTATTTCCGCTATATCCCGTTATTTCCGCTATATTCCGCTATTTACGCTATATCTTCTATAAAAAATTGGATTGAAAAATGATATTTATACGCTATAAAAATTATGAAATTAATTAATTTCATTGAATTTTTGATATATGTTTAGAAATGATAATACTCCAATATTCTACTAAATTAAATTAAGTTATATAACAGTTTTACGTTCATTTACAATACATTTGCACATATTTTTATTTAAAATTATTTTTGTATTAATTATAATTCAATTGAATGTTAATTTTTCACATAATTACTATCTATATATTTGTAAAAACAACAAGTATGGGATTTATATGCTATTTTAGAGTAATTCGATATATCCCGCTATATCTTCGCTACATCCCCACTATGACTTTTTGCACCTCTACCGCATTGAATCCACCGAGCGCTTTAACTGCATAGGCATGAGTACTTGAACTCGTGACACAAATGTTTAACTCGAATAAACAATCCCCCAATGATGGCGAAGGAAAACGCCCCTCACACTCTCGTGGATAGAATCTTTCCCGATAGAGTTTCTATTCCTTCTTGCATCACATTACCCGTCCCAACGGGTAACCATTACGAAATTTATTCCAATCATATTGCTACGCTCCCTAAATTTGGAAATTTTGAACACGATGACCCATACATTTTCTTAACAAATTCGAACAAGTTTGTGCAACCATTAAACTCCAACAATTATGTGATGACAGAATCAAACTTCGATTAGTTCCATTTGCACTTACTGATTACGCTGAAAAATGGTTGTACAGCTTGCCATCAAACTTGATCAAAACAAGGGAAGAATTCGTTAATATTCTCTTAAAAAAGTTTTACCCCTTGAAAAAATAACTAAAATCCGTAACGAAATTGTCAATTTTCATCAATTCAGGGGTGAACATTTTGGAAAATATTTTGAAAGATTTAAAGATCTTTTGATAAAATATCCACACCATAATTTTGAAAAATGGACTCTTTGCCAAATTTTATACGATGGACATGAAAATAGTTCACGACCATGCTTGAATCAATGTGCCAAAGCAATTTTCTCGCTCAATATCACGACGATGCTTGGAAATATCTTAAAAAATTAGTCGAAAAGTCATCCCAATAGGAACGTTCTAACGAAAAATCCATTTACCCACGATCGAGTGCACACTAGATAGGATCGGCTTTGGCTTTGGAAGCTAAAATTGATGGAATGATCGAAAAATTTGACAACATTTTCTCATCCAATCAAATGAATCAATCTTCCCAACTAATGTGTTATAAATGCAATGATCCAAATCATATAACCGATCAGTGTCCTAACTCGATAGAGTAGCTCAATGATTTCAATAAGGTTAAGAATGACCCATTTTCTCCAACGTACAATCCTGGTTGGAGAAATCATCCTAATTTTTCATGGAACCAAAATAGTTCCAACATGAATTTAGTTCATCCCAATTTTCAAACATTTTCGAACAATGCTTCGAATCCTCCCTTTCAACCCAATCATTTTCAACAAAATTTTATGGGTCCATCCCAAAATCAACCACAACAATCTTTTGCTCCCCAAGACAATAAACGTTTGACTTCACTTGAGAAAAGTCTTGAAACTTTGGCTAAACCAACCACTCAAATCCTTCAATTAAATAACAATTTGTTAAATTTGTTAACCTTGGACATGCAGAATATAAGTCAATCAATTGCTAAACTTTAAATGCAAATGAGTCAATTAGCCACGTCTGTGAGTGAATGTGAATGAGGCACATTCCCAAGTCAGCCAGTTCTGAATCCCAAAAATCAGAATACGAATTCGAATCAAGCCTATGTTGTACAAGATAGCAATATAAACCAAGTGAATGTTATCATAACTTTGCGTTCCGATAAACAAATCAATAATCAAGTTGTTAATCCAAATAATTTACTGGAAGCTCCTCTTGGCACTTCAAAAATGACAAGCGATTCATCACAAAACATTACGCCAAAAATTGAATCAAATGTCAATCCAAATTCTTCTTCTACTCAAGTAGACCGACCTACTAATTATCGTGTTCCATTTCTACATCCTCTTCGACCTAAGAACACTCTGATCAAATGGAAAAGTTGTTGGAAATTTTGAAGAAAGTGAAAGTAAACATTCCTCTTCTTGATATCGTTCAACAAGTCCCAACCTATGCTAAGTTTCTCAAGGACTTATGTACACAAAAACAATGCACTAATGTACCCGAGAAAGTTTTCTTAGATTTCGGTCTTAGCGAAGTTTTGTCTCAATCAATTCCCGTTAAATACAAAGAGCTTGGATGTCTGATGGTCTTGTGCACGATAGGAGACAAGACGATAAATAAGTGCTAACTTGACATGGGTGCTAGTGTCGATTTGATTCCTTATTCAGTTTAACAACAACTTGGCTTAATTAAACTAAATCCAACGAAAGTAACTCTTTAGTTTGCCGATCATTCGATAAAGAAACCCGTGGGAGAAATCGAGGACGTGCTCATCAAAATTAATCAATTCATATCCCCCGTCAATTTCATCGTTTTAGAGACACAATCCAGGAACAATCCCATGAGTCAAATTCCATTGATTTTAGGCTGACCTTTCTTGGCTACTTCAAATACTCTTATCAATAGTCGAAACAGTTTGATGAAAATTTCTATTGGAAACATGACTTTTGATCTTAACATCTTCAATCTTGAAAATCAATCAAACAAACCATGTGACCAAATGTTGGAAGTTAGCTGCATTCAAGAAAATTTTGATAATGAAAAAGTTGACCTAAACCACGAACGCGAGATCGAATACGAACACTGTTTCAAGATGAGCATAACAAAATTGAAAATGTGCTTCCATTTGAACCCCTTATTGTTAATTCGGATCTTCAACCAAATTCTTCGACTGAGCAACCCCCGAGGTTGGAACTCAAACCCCTTCCTGATCACCTTAAGTACACATACTTAGGTGACAACGAAACATTTCCGGTCATAATTTCTTCAACTCCCTCTCTCAATCAAGAAGCTTCTCTTCTCTCAATTTTATCGAAAAACGAAGAGGCAATTGGATGGTCGATTACTGATATAAAGTGAATTAGTCCCGCTCTTGTTCAACATCATATCCATTTAGTTGGCAATGCCATGCCTATTCGTGGCAAGCAACGAAGGCTTAACTCAAAAATGAAGGATGTAGTTCGAGATGAAATTCTTAAACTCCTCGATAATGGAATCATGCACCCAATCTCTAATAGTTTGTAGGTTAGCCTAATTAATGTCGTGCCTAAAAATTATGGACTTGCTGTTATCAAGAACAATGCTAACAAACTCGTTTCAACTTGAACTCAAACGGGTTGGTGTGTTTGCATTAATTATCAAAAATTAAATGATACAACATGCAAAGATCACTTCCCTTCCTTTTATCCACCAAATGCTTGAAAGTTTAGCCGGCCACGAATTATATTGCTTTCTTGATAGTTATTCCAGTTATAACCAAATTCCAATCGCTTCCGAAGATCAAGAGAAAACAGCTTTCAAGTATCCCATTGGCACCTTTGCATATGCCTTTAGGCTTTTGCAGTGCTCCTGCTACTTTTCAAAGATGCATGGTCGGCATCTTTGATGATATGATCGAACGCTTTCTTGAAGTGTTTATGGATGATTTTTCTATCTTTGGAAACTCTTTTTCCAAGTGCTTATACCATCTTGAGTTGGTTCTCAATCGATGTAAAGACAAACATTTAGCGTTGAATTGGGAAAAATGCCATTTTATGGTCAAATACGGCATTGTCCTTGGGCATGTCATTTCAAACAAAGGTATTGAGGTAGACATAGCTAAAGTTGACTTAATTGCGAATCTACCTATCCCTAAATCTGTTAAGGACATTGCAAATCAACTAATTAGAGGAGATTAGGAATGACTCGTATGAAAATGTGAAAATTTACAAAGAAAGAACAAAAGTTTTTTATGACAAGTCAATCCTAAGGAAAATATTTCGCCAAATCAAAAAGTTCTTTTGCATGACTCTCAACTTCATTTGTTCTCTGGGAAATTAAAATCAAGGTTTACACAACCATATATCGTATGTACTGTTTTTCCACATAGTGCCATGGAAATAGAAAATCCTAGGGATGCATCCATTTTTAAAGTCAATAGTCATCGTTTAAAATCTTACTTGGAATTTCCGAGTGATCGAGAGGAGGAGCTCATGATTCTTCATGAGCCACACTATGTCTAGTAAGAAAATTTAACCCTCTCTTGTAAATATGTACATATTTTTCTCCGTTTCACACATTATATCATGTATTGACAGTAGGGGACATAGTCAAAATCAAGTGTGGAGGGAGTCTCAGGTTCATTTTTGATTTTCATGGTTTATTTTTTGCATTTTCTTTCCAAAACAAAAATAAAAATCCAAAACAAATTTTCTTTTTAGCATATTGATTTGCTTTTAAAGAAACGCTATAGGATAAGTATATGTTTTTGGTTATCAAATTAAATTTTTTAAAAATTTATTTATCACAACAAAAATACAAATTAAGTTTGATTACAAGTAACTATGGATTAACTAGTATATAAGAAGGCTCATAGGTGATAATTATGAAGTATGTCCTAATTGTAATCTATGTTTAAAAGAGTGGTTGATTTAAAGTAAAGGCGATAACATTTTTGATCTTCTAAAGTTAAGTGGTGCTAAGATGATTTTGCAAAATTCCCTCTCTACAAAAAAAATGAAAAATATATATATATATATATATAAAGGAAAAAATGGTTTCTATAAAAATAAGAAACAGTTAGAGTCATGTGTTCATACGAAAGTGTGTACACTCGCCACGCTCTGTACTCTTCTCACGTAAGTTCAAAAGGCAGTGCATGATCGTTATATCTGGCCTTAGTTTATCTAAGTTAGGTGTACATAAATAAATTTAAAATAAAATTATAAACACCTAGAGTCATGTGTTCATACACAAGTGTGTACACTCGCCATGCTTTGCACTCTTCTCACTAAGCCCAAAAGGCAGTAAATGATCAATATATCTGGCCTTAGTTTATCTAAGTTAAGTGTGTAAATAATTATAATGTTAATACTTTTCAAAAGAGAGAGAGAGAGCAAGAAATTGAAATCCAAGGACTATCTTCACTTAGTTGATTCAACTTTTTATTCAAAGGAAACAAAAATACCATTTTGAGAACATTGATATCAACTAAAGGATTCATTTCATAGTTGCACTACATTATCAACCAAAACAACTAGCCAAACTAATTTTTTTTTGTTAATGACCTAAACTTATATACAACTTACTTGTGTCAATTTAAAAGTGAATTCTTCATTTGTAAATATTTTTGAAAGTTGCATCATGTAATCACATTAGAATTTGCATATCGCATTTGGATTTTGGTGGTAGTATCTGCTGAAAACCCCCACGAGACAACACTCGCCCTACTAGGGACACCTTGATCTTTAACGGCTTGTTGCATACGCTCAATGCAGTCGTGTTTCCTACGAAAAAGGATTTATCTTAGTTTTAGTTTATTCGATGACGAATAAAAAGCTAAGTGTAGGAGTATTTGATGTGCATGTAAAAGTGCATATTTTTACTTCCATATTTAATCTACTTTTATTTAAATAAATGAGCTATTAGGATATTTTACATGCTTAAACTGAAATTTAAATTGTTTTCCAATCATCATTTATTCATCTTCATTTTGGGGGGTAAATGGTAAATCTGTGTATGATCTAATTTGAGAAATTTTATTCACGCATTTTTATTTTTATTTGTAGGAAATGAAGTGCAAATATGAAGAGATTTCATGGATGTATGCATGCACATATGTTGAAGGCAAATGGAGAATGGAAATAAATGAATTCATGCAACATGAAGAAGCCCACATACCCACTACAATTTGGTCCATAATTAAAAGCACTACACCTGTTAATGGAGGCTTAAAGGCATGTTAGTATGGATTAATTAATTCCCTAATGATTACATGGAGGTTACACTTTCTCAAGGGTATTTTAGGTAGTCCCCTAAAATATGAATTAGGGTTTTAAGCATGTACAAATACTCCTTATGTCTCATGTAATTATCTTCTTACTTTCATGCAAGTTGTAACCACAAAAATCAAAGATAAATAAAATGTCTTTTTATGACTTCTTAGCCTTCTTCTTATTAGCTTTTGTTTACTTGCTCATTTCATGTTTTCAACTTTCTTTTATGCTCTTTTATTATCTTATGCTCTCTTTTAATTCATGCAATTAGTTTAAATTTATTTCATGCAAGTAGTTAATTCTCTTTTTTGTAATTAGCTCTCATTTTCCTTTTATTTTATATTGAAATTACTTTATGTTAACATGTTTTCAAATATTAGTAGCTAAACCCCTTCAATTTAAGGGTAATGAAGCTCTCATGAAACATACTAAATTAACATAATGATTTCATTTATGATCTCTCATATGTGCTTAATGGAAAATATGAATATGGTGGTGGTTTATGTTTCTTTTTTATTGAAATTTGATAGTCTATGTTGACATCTCAAATAGGCTATGCTTAACTCCATTTAAAACATAAATTATTTGATCATTTGCCTAAGTGATTTTGATAACGAAAGTCAAAATAAAATCAAAAATTTGATGGACTATGTTACTAATTAATAGTAAATAGATCATACTAAAAATAGATTTTATTTTTAATTTTCATGTATTTTTCATGAGTATTGATAAGTGGGTTTGAATGGTATTTAGTGTTTCATGATTTAAGTTGTTATAATTAATAGCACAAATAAATCATACATATAATAAGCACATCTATCATTTCTACTTAATATTTTAATGGGAGATTACAAGTGAATTTTGTGTTGATTTATATGAATGATTGAAAGTGGATTTGCCTCTAAATTGCTCCTTAGTATCCTATTTTTATTCACTTTTCTTCTAGCTTATTTTCTACAATTTTCTTAGTTTAAAACCACTTCAAAACTTTGGGTTAACTTGATTGAGCATTATTAGAATTTAGTTCTTTCCCTATGGATCGACCCATACTCGCATACATACTATGACTTTACACCGGGCGCTTGTGGTTTTTAACGACGGTTTTCTAATCAATAGAAACTTATGTCACTGTCTAACACTCGGCAACCGTAGTTCCTACCATACCAGAGATTGGATCTAGCATCTTACTGCTTACTCTACCAATCCAACTCCCATGACTCCTTCTCATCTCCTCCGATTTCAGTTTTTCCGACGTCGCTTCTTCTCCCTTCAATGGAAATAAGGTATCACCACTAACAATCTCCACCTTGATATAATATTTCCATATAATCCATCTAACATCATCTACACCTTTATAGTCCCAGCGATCTCGGATAAGCACGGATACTTTCCCAATGAGCTTCGGTAATGCCACCACGAATTACACTTTGTCAACGAACTTTGGCAAGGCCTACCGTGCGCCAGCAAAGTGCTTAAAGTACCTAATCCGTGTAGAAGCCATCAATCTCCTCAATGAAAACCAATGTCTCTATCTACCAACTCACTCTCCCTCATGCCACCCCGTGGCACGTAGCACTTCAATAATAAAATCAAGTTCGAGCAATGCTCGGACTTAGCAACAAGTAAGGACTTAGTAAACATAACTGCTGTATTCTCCTATGTGTGAACCTTCTAAAGACGAACTAGCTTCTTTTCATCCATCGAGACAAGAAAACACCCTCTCACCTCTAAATTCTTTGTCCTTTAGCTTAAAGCCAAATTTTCAATTAAGTAAATTTCACTTTGACTATCACAATTCTTATCCACCCCTCGAATACCAAGCCCAAATCACACATCAATCACTTCAAATAAAGCGCATACTTAGTTGCTTCAAGTGTAGCTATAATTATGCCTCTGTAGTAGACAAAGCAATAGTCATCTGCATCCTCGCTCTCTAACTAATAGTTGTTCCACCAAATGTGAAAATATACATCACTGCCACCTAATGCGTCTTTCTCGGATTCTCTATATACCGACTAACTAATCCAACTACATGTACACTGTCAGACCTGGTATAGACCATAGCATACATCAAACTACCAACTACACTCGCATATGGGACCTTCTCTATGTAAGCCTTGTACTTTTCTAAGATTGGAGAACCTCTACAAAAAAGATGTACGTGCAAAGGCATGGGTATGCTAATTGTCTTTGCTCCTTCCATGCTAAACCAAGCAAATATATTCCTTTTGAAAAAGGATCATAAGGCCTAGATTTCTATTCCTTTGGATTTCCATACCTAAGTCATCCTTACTTATCCAAGGTCTTTTATCTCGCATTCCACCGTTAGCTTCAATTTCAATCCATTAGTTTCAGCTTTATCCTTAGAAGCAATCAACATATCATCCACATACAAGAGTATATACATCCAATAACCATTCTTATAATGCTTGAAGTACATACACCATCTTTGATGCTACGATCAAAACCAAGTGAAAGCATAAAAGAATCAAACCACTTGTACCACTGTCTAGGCGACTGCTTAAGTCCATATAAAGGCTTCTTCAATTTGCAAACCCGTTTCTCCTTCCCACTTACAACAAATCCCTCTGACTACTTCATGTAAATGGTCTCATCTAAGTCTCTATGCAAGAAAGCAGTCTTTACATCAATTTGCTCCAACTCCAAGTCATGTGCGGCAACAATAGCAAGTAAAATATGGATGAAGGTATGCCTCACTATCGGAGAAAATATCTCAACATACTCCAATTTCTTCCTTTGTGAAAACCTTTTAGCAACTAATCTAGCCTTGTATCTCCCATCATCATTTACCTTGATTACTCACTTGCAACCTATAAGTCTACAACTAATCTAACCTTTTAGCTCTACTTTGAACTGAACTTCCTTTAGTTTCATGCACATCACCAACACTATTAAAAGGCATCCGTGGACTACTTTGTGATGTCTCATCAACTGAGTCTCTCTTAACAGCATCAACATCTCTACCCTAGGCTGAAATGGAATCTTTTCCATCCCCTAAGGCCTATCTTATTCATCAAATGTGGTAGGTAGCTCTTCCTTAGGATTGAACAGTGTTGACTCATCAAAAGTAACATGTCTAGAATAAACAATCTTCATATTAACAGAGTTTCTATAACAACTCTATTTTCTACATCGTTTATTTAATAAGTTTAATTAAAATAAGATAATTGAAATTAAATTTTGTGCTAATTATAATTTTGAAATAATGGAATCCTTTGAATAAATTAAATTATTTAATAAACTTTTTTAGAAAAAATATTAATCTCAAATATTTTTTTACAACGAATATAACATATTTTATTATATAAATAATTTTATATAATTTGGAGTAGAAAATAGTTAATTTTTGTTCGATATTGATAAAATGAATAAATCTACGAAGATAGGCGATTATTGAATTTAAATAATTTGGAACGTTTGTTAAAATACATTTTGGAAAATATAGTAAATAAATTTAGATTGGAAATATATTTTCATATAAATAAGAAAATTATTATACATAAATAAAAAGGGATAAATGAAAATTTTAATTACATAAGTATCTAATTGCAAATAGTGGGTCTTGTATATTTTATCCTTCTCTCTAGAATATTCTCAAGCCCAATAAACAAGTCCAACCAAAACCCGTCTCCCCTTCTTTTTATCTTCTCCCAGCCCTAATTCCAAAGGAGAACGCGTAGCAAAATCAAATTAAGAATTAAAAGGAGGCACGCTTTGGAATGGCGATTAAAGGGTAAGTCGTGACCTGACATCATGATTAGGAGATAAGGCATCACAACTTTGGGATGTGTGATTCTCTAGCATGCGAGGAGAAGAAGGTGACTAGGCTTTTCGACGTTGGAGCACTTGTTTGCATGACACTGGCTGAAGTAAAGACTCGACTGTTTGTGAATGGGGTAATGGACATTAAAACCTTGGCAATGATGACTATTGGTCGCGAGATGAATGGGATAGGTAGAATTGACGAAGGCAAGTGGATGTCGACAATTGGCAGGAAAGGTGCAAGCGGTGGAAACGATGGTGCATTAATGTGTGGTGGTGGTTGTATGTGTTAGTGTGTGTGTTAGGTTGCGATGGCGTCGGTGTTTGGGTTGACGGTAGTGAAAGGCTGAGGTATGGGGATATGTTATGTTGATCAATGATGGATGTTGGTAGGAAAAATGCTTTGATTTTCGGTTAGTAAATTTACTTACTTACAACTGTGTTAATGGAAAGGTAATTAAGGGTTTTGAATTAATTTAATTAATTTGAATTATCTCAAATATTCAATATTAATAATTCGTTCGTTGTTAAACGGATTGAGGCACATTGGTGCTTATGGGATCGTGGCGATAAGAGCTACATGATGGTGTAGTGTTTGGATTGTTTTGAGTAAAGGAAATTTTCAGAGAAATTCGAATGTCGTTCAATCACTGGGCTGAGCAGAAGCGCAGCAGCGCCAGCCAGGAGTAAAAGAGAGTTATCTCACTCTGTCGTACCTTCTTATATATTATATAAGTGTGGTTATTTTTATTGTGCATTTCGGTCACCTGTGATTGCTTGTTTGGATCATTTAGTTTATTTATCAGTTAGTATAGATATATTCCCGCCCTTAGAGCGAATGACCTTTATTACATTCCCGCTAAGAAGTGGATGACCTTTATATAAGACATACATACCCGCCATGAAGCAGATGACTCAAATTCTATTGTATTATATACTGTCTGATGTAGAGAGGACATTTTGAAAGGATCCAATAGGATTCCTCACCGCTATGATTTTATATATATACACACTGATCTATATGAGCTGTAGTGTAGAGGGATAGATTAAAGGGATCCAACGAGATTCCTCATAGTGTTTTTATTTATTTATCATATCTGATGTGCTATATGATTTTATTTAATGCCGTATTTTTGATTTTGACATGATATCACTTTTGAAGTGCTATGGTAGCACTGTGCTTGATTTTAGTATTTTTGAAAATACCATTAAATACTGTTTTTTGATCTGTAATGTTTTAAAGCTAATTTCGAAATTGTTTACGTTTGATAATCATTTATGAATTATCAAATGAACGGTTTATCTGAAAATAAAGAGATGTATGATTTTTGAGACTTTAAAGTAATTATTTTGTGAAATGGTTTTAAATGGAAATTTTGAACTATATTATAAGTAATTTAAATCCTAAAAATGATTTTATCCTTTATAAACAAGAAATACTATTTTTAAAAGAAGATAGAAATATTCTAGAGTAAAACTTTATTAAAATATTTATATAAAATGGTATATATATATAAAGTAAAGATTTATAAAATCATATTTTATAAATAAAGTGATAGATTATAAACAGGTTTTTATAAAAGAAATATAGCTTTAAGTGATATCTTATGTATGGATTTTCATAAAGGAAATTTTATCAAAAAACAAGTAGTTTTATAAAATAAAAAGGAATTTATAAACATGGTTTTATAAATATAAAAGGGATTTATTTTGATAAGTAAAGTATAGATTTTTTTATAAAGGAAAATACATTACGGTATAAAGGTTAAACTAATATTTTAAAAGAAATGGTTTGAAAGTGGTATTTTAAAAGGAGATAAAGCGTTTCAAAAGTGATTTTAAATGTGTTAAGTGACTAGAGGGCATGGATTTCGACACCGTTGTCATAATAAATGTTTTCGAGATAAAAGAAGAAGGCATAGACTATGACATCGTTGTTATAGTAAGTGATTTCTAAAAGAAGATGTTTTACATAGTGTACGGGATTTATATATATCATATATGTTTGTACCAAAATTAGGTACATCACACTTTAGACGTATTTGAAGAGATTAGAATGAAGAATATAAATGTAAAAAGAGGCTAATCTAACAAACACGCCAAAATAGACAAACAGAAATTCAAGAACACATGAATTTATAGTGGTTCGGCATTGTTGCCTACGTCCACTTTAGAAAGTTTGTTGTTTTATTGATGTCTACTAACTGATTACAACAGAGAATACTCAAGCACTCGGGTTACAATGGGTTCCTGATAGAGTATCGGCGTAGTAGAATCAAAAAGTCCCTTTTCTAAAGCCATAGGGCTACTATTTATAGTCATAGTCTGACAATATTCGGCTTAGACCTTGGAATACTCCTTCTAACATGTGGGTGGGCCCACTTGATCGATCCGAAGTAAGTTGGAATGATCCCTGATCGATCACTACCTTATTCATATCGATCAAAACAACATCCATTTGAGCTGAGATCGATCGGAGACAATGTTGAGGTGGTAATTAAGCTCCTGTGAAAATTTGGTAGCATTTGGACTGTAGATTTTGGGTTATGATCGATCCATGTTTGATTTTGCAATAGCCTGTTGAGTTCGTATCGATCCATGTTCGGTCGATCACACTTTGTATTGATGCTTATGCGTATCGACCGGTCGCGCTCTGATGGCATAGAGCGACAATCATGTGAAGATCCACTTTTGGTGCCAAGTGAATATTTCCTCTGGTTGACCAAGCCATTTCATATCAATCTAACATAATTCCTTTCGTATCGATCCTTGGACGTCATTTTGTATTGATGTCTTCTGTTGAATTCGTATCGGTAACTGTAGGCCGCTTCGTATCGATAGGAAATGGTGGCATTCGTACCGATCTGTTATGTGCTCTTCATGTCGATTATTTGGTGGGAAGCTTCATATCGATCATTGGCCGATCGATAAAAGCTGTGTGGTTGAGAGGATCGGTACGAAGAGGGTTTAGAGCCAAGTAGATGAAATCCGATCGATGCCAGCACTTGATGGATACGAGGGACATGGATGGTACGAAGGAGAACTAAAGTTGATGGATACGAACTAACTCTTCCTTCATGGATCGATACAAAATCGTATGGATACAAATGAGGTTGATGGATATGAATTTGCATGGATACGAATGGGGTTTGTTTTCTTGATCTCGATCGATCCATATCTTGTGCATACAAACTCCGATTGATCTGAAATTTGGAATGTTTCCTTTCATAGCTTTGCTTGCCATGTTATATCAATGGTAGCTTAATCCAGACTCAGACTAAACTTGCTTGTATCCATATTGAACCTCTGTATAACCGATCTTCGAGTCTAATTGTCTTTGATTTCCAGTCTAGTTCTTGATATCAGGGCCTTGCCAAAAGGTGGGATAACATTTTCCCCCAAAAGTATGTCTCATGTGAACATGATGTGCTTTGAAAAGCTGCACTATTTATTCTGGAAAAGTTCTATCTGATTCGTTGAATAGTCGTTGCCTTTTCGTCGAAAAAGTAACCTTCGATCGATTTTCAACAATATAAAGGCTGAATTGTTGACTGCCAATGATCATGCAGTGTTTTGTTGTAACTGAGTATCGAGTGCTAGCAATTCATCGTTCACTATTTTGATTATCATCAGGTGAGCATTCAATTCCTGTTAATTTTGAAAATTGAATGTTAGTTCGTCATATATGCATGTACATTTACCTGACTCCTATTCACGTTTGCACATTCATGGGTCGTTATCAAGTTCTTTAGTTTTTGTTTGGATTGAGTTTCGTATCGATCCTCTTCTGGATCGATGTGAAATTCGAGTTGTAACCACGTTTGATGGTTGTTTTAAGTCCTTCCTTCATATCGATCCTCTCTTAAATCGCTTAGAGAAGTTAGAATGTATGCTTCGTATCGATGGCTATCGATACGAAGTAGTTGGCCTTTTGAGATGATTTGTATCGATGAATACGAGCTCTTGCAGTTTTTGAATGGACGAATAAGAAATCGACATTTCGTATCGATAGAAAACAAACCATCTAAACAGGTCTTAGCAGCGGCGTTCGTATCGATGACACATGAGAATGATAACCGATGTATACAAAATGTTGTTCCTCAGACCGTTCTGGATTGATGGTTATGAATAAGCTTCTTCATAACGATGATATGGGAGACCATTTTAGGTTAGTTTGCACAGTGTCCTTCGTATCGATCTGGCTTCGACCGTTTCGATCGGTCCATGCTACTAGGAGACGAATCGTTTCTTCCCCTTGGTTTTGCACCCATATAAGTTCATTTTGGACTTAGCCAAACTTTTAGTTGCTTTCATTCCATACTTTGCCTTTGTATCGATCAGAACAAAGAGAAAGAAAATTGTCCTTGTCTTCAAACCGATCAAGCTACTAATCTCTCGAACCAAATCTTTAATCTAGGTAATTACTTGAAATAATTCCTCTCAGAACGATGAGACTCGAGTTCTTGTGCCAATCCATTCATAACCATGACCGATTCTGGTGATGTTGAGGTCAGAGTTTGTCGGAACATGGTTGAGGGAGGAGAGAACGACATTCAGGCTGTTTAGAGAAGAAGAAGTGATGATGGATTGGAAAGAATCAGTGGAAGGATCCTTGGCTTTGACCTCGTATCGATGGATGAAAGAAGGAACGCCTTTCGTATCGATCTGGAATCGATGGGTGGAAGAGGGAGCTTCGTATCCATCTGGAGTGGTGGAAATTCGTATCGATCTGAAGTGATCGATACAAAGTATTGGTAGTGTGATCAATACGAAATTGAGGAATCGATGATCGATACAAATTCTTTATTGGCGATCGATACGAAAGTGAGAGTCTCCTATCGATATGAAGCTTGCTTTTCCTCGATCAATACGAATTGGGCTTCCAGTGATCGATCCAAGTTCGAACTTTGATGGACACTTTGCACACTTGAACATATGACTCCGACGAGCTTCTTCCTTGCATAACTGGACTTAACCGTTTCATTGTATATTTGACTGCCTTTTGAAGCTCGTTAATGGAACTGTAACTTGACAGAATTGATGAACTCTAACTTGGATCGTTCTTCGAAATCTGAGTGGCATGATTGTGACGATCAGCCATGACGGTCACTCCAGTTGAATCTCGAAGTCTTGTCGTTTGAAGATCTCTCAAATTCTGAAGAATTCTAAGTATTATATAACACTGCACAACACATTCATGCACTTCACACCGGGGGAAGCACAGGTTTATTATTGTCTAACTATAATTTTTACCGAGTGTCATAGCTATGGAACCCGGAAGTTCTAAGTTGCAGGATGTCTAGAGTTCGTCTCTTTCTGTAATCAAAGTGCCCTCCATTGCAGTTGAAGTAATTAGCCATGCTCTGGATGAGTTGCCGGGAGTAGTTTTTATTATGAACCCGTATGATTCTGTCCACTCTAATATCTCCGAAGAAATGTTAGGCAGGGTTTGCCTAAGGCACGGGTTGCCACTAAATGATGTCTTATTACCGGGGCCGGAAGATAGAGCTCACAACCCCCCGGAGGGATACACGGCTTGAAATAGATTCATGTGTGTAGCTCGGACGCTTCCTCCCTTCAATCAGTTCATTCGAGAAGTGTTGCTTTACTTAGGGATCGCTCCATCCAAGTTGCACCCGAATGGGTACGCTTTGCTCAACATTCTATTTGTTATCTTCAAGGAGCACCTCTTCCCACCTCCGACTGTAGAAGAGATCAAATACTTATTCAACATAAAAAGTCGCGGGGACAACCCTAATTTCACTTTTCTGGAAGCGGTTAGAAATTGCCAGGTAGTTGCGAGAGCTTGGAGCAAGCTTAACTATTTCAAAACCGAATGGTTCTTTGTTCGGTGTCCGCGGGGATTCGCAAGACGTTGGCTAGTCAGACGTAAGTGCTCCAACCCTTTTATCGATTAACCGAATAATATTAATTGATGAGAAGTCTAACACTTTGCTTCTTATATGCCTTCGATTCCACGACCTGAAGGGGCTCAGTTTAAAGAAATAGCAAGGGTTCTTCAAACGGTGCCAGCCACGCATAAAGAAATCGACGAAGTCCTCACAGATGAAAATTTGATTGCCATGGGGGCTGATAGATAGATATCAGAGCATAGGACTAGTAGGAGTTCTTAGGATGGCTCTGGTGAGGTAAATAAGAAGGAGAGCTCCCAGAATTGTTATAATCGAACAAGGCGATGAAGAGAGCTCGCTAGCTAGAGACGAGCCTGTGGATGTGCCTTCGCAGGACCCTCAAGCATCGGGAAAAAGAAAAGGCAAGAATGTTGCCAATAAATCTCTAAGGCACAAAACCGTCATGGTGTCTCTACCCGCTACTAGTCAGGAGATTCCTCCTTCGCAAATGGAGAGCTTGTTAGAAGGATTGGTAGACATCCCATGGAAACTTCTCGTCAAGTACCACCTCCTCAAACTTCAAGGCTCGATGAGCAACATCGGAGGACTAAGGTTGAATCCCTCGTTACTACTGAACAAGTCGCTATAGAACCCACCGAGGAAGGAGCGATCAGAATCGCTAAGTTGAAGAAGGATATCCCAACTATCTGCTTCGACGGTTTCGTATTTTCTCCGCACTTAAAGCGAATTCCCAATGAGGCAGAACGGACGATACATAACTACGTACATGATGTTTATAGTCAATATCGAGAATGGATGAAGACTGCAGAGAAAGTTTTAGCAGTGGCCTTTGAGCGGGCGAAGACAATCGAGAAACTAGAAACTGATCTCGCTCAGAAGGACCACATAATTCAGGTGCTCAACACTGAGAATGAATCTTCGAGAAATTCGAAAATGGAGGCTAATAAGATGGCAGATGAGGCTACCCAGAAGATGGAGAAGATAAGACAAACACATTTAGCCTTGGTTGAGGAAATGGGACACCGGACCACCACGGTCATGGCAGAGAGAGACGCGGTGCTCAAAGAGCTTGAGGAGCTAAAAGTAAATTTGCTAAAGTCAACAAGGAGAAAGATGACGCTAATAGAGCTGCCCAAGAGGCGTGTGAGCAGGCCGTCGTACTTAGGGATGAGCGGGATGCGGCCAAGCTAAAGGTCCAAGAAACCGAGGCCAAAATTGAGACTGAGGTTAGAGTGGCAGAGACCATGTTGGAAGGTGATATCGAAGACCTCCTGGTCACTTATAATGCCAATGTCTTGAGACATCGCAACCTAGGCTAGCTCGATGACTACCCGCTACACTGTACAATGCCTGGTGCCGCTTGGTAGAGGATGGGAAAGCGGACCGTAACACTACATCTATTGACGATTTTGAGCTAGAGAATCGGATATTAACCGAAGACGAGAGAAAAGTTCTTCACGATGCCATTGTCACTTTTGAAAAGGAGAAACTAGCCACTAAATACCCGGACGTTAGAGAGGGGTCCGGAGTTGAGCACCATGAAGAAAGCTCTAAAATGCCTACAGCGACTCAAACCGAGCTTACTTCTACAATTAACCTTCCAGCTGTTCCGACGTATGACCCAGATAGGCCGCACATTTCCCGGTCCATGAGCATGTTTCTGAAGGCGCACCTGCTCAACATGCAAGTCAATCTGAGGACGGTACTTCGAACACTTCTTATATTCATCCAAAGGCTGTAGCATTATTAAAAGATATCTCTAACACCTCTTCGTGTCTTTATTCCATTATAGGTTCTGCACCAGCTGATCCTCCTACAACCCAAGAATTGCATCATGAGCATGACGGAGGCAAAAAACACAACGGTTGCCACATCAACCGGGGAGGTGCACGAAGTAGATTCTTTCTTGATGAGAAAATGATGGAACAACTCCTCGGTCACCAAAGCGACCAACCATTGACCTGCCTTTCAACATAAATGAAACTGTGTTTACAACTAGCTCAATAGGCCCGACTAGCAACATTCCAGTGGACGCTCAAGCAGTGCGGGAGGAGGAGATAATGGCGGAAATTAACGTCGAATTGGAGAGAGTCTAGCAGGCTAGCAGCATGGGAGGTGGCATGGCGGGCCCTGGTCTAGTCCCTATGCTTATCGTTTCTCCAGGTGGCACGATCGTTGATACCCGCATGCCTCCTCTATCTTTTAACATTGAAAGTGTCATTGTTCCTCCAGCTCCACATACCGAAAGCATTCTGTTCCCGGTGAATTCCCCCGGCCGAAGACCAACCAGCTAAAGGAGGTCGGGGAGGCAAAGGCTTAAAAAGACAGCCAAGCGGTAGCTCTAGTGGATCAACACTGAAGAAGAAGAAGAAGTCAAAGGAGTAGACATGTCTTTTTGTTTCCTTTTTTGGTAGATAGGAAGAAATTTCCTTTTGTTTTCTATAGGCCGTGTATAGATGCGGGTTCGGCTCCTGCCTATAGGAATCCTTGAAATAATTTTTGTACTTATCTTTTTCTTTTGAAGAATAGTTGAAACGAGATTCCATTTTGTTTTTCATCATAACTCTATGTCTATTCACTTAAGCATTTCTGCACTCATATTTCCATTCAATGTACTCGTGAGGCTTTTAATTTTTGAGTCAAACTTGAGTTTGGTCGTTAAGTCCCGAAGTCATGGCTCTGTGTCATAACTAAACATCGAGTCGAATTTTGATGTTACACTACCTCGGTCAGTGGTTGGTACTTGAGTTATGCCCCGAGTCTCGAGGAAAATTGAAGTAGTCGGTCGGCGAACACTTTTCTCCTTTGTTGACCTCTATTTAACTAAGTCGAAATGAAGTTAAAGTGAGATGAATTTGAGCAGTCGATCACACTCGTTCATAGATAAGTATTTAAATCCACACTTTGGGGGTTGAGCTTGAGTGTTGGCGGTCGGTCACGCCTGCTCGTCATTTAGAATCACATCCACGCTCCGGGGACATAGGATAATTCAGGGGTGGTCGGTCAAACCCATTTAGAAATTGGAGTCATATCCGCGCTCCGGAGAAAATAGTTGTTTTATGGGCGGTTATTCACGTCCGTTTAATGTTTTATACTCTAGTTTGCGCTTCGGGAATCTGGAGTTGGTTGATGGGCAGTCAGTCACACCCATTTAGTGTTTAAAATTAGGTCCGTGCTCCGGGGACTTAAGTTGTTTTATGGGCGATCAGTCATACCCGTTTAATGTTTATACTCCGGTCCGTGCTCTTGGAATCAAAGTTAGTTAATGTTTATACTCCAGTTCGCACTCCAGGAATTTGGAGTTGTTTGATGGGTGGTCAGTCATACCCATTTTGGTTATACTCCGATTCACACTTTAGGAATATGGTGCTGGCCGACAGATGGTCATTCACATCTATTTAGGCATTTGGATCTCGTTCGCACTTTGGAAACAGGGAGTTGATCAAGGTTGTGGACGGTCGGGTCACATCTACCTTGATTTGATAAGCGAAGTCGTAGATGGACGGGTCCATCTTCCCCGAGCTTGGATTTGGAATTTGCACTCCAGCTCACACTATAGGAACTGGAATTTGTTAGAGGATTGTCGTGTTTCAATCCTTTTTGATTTAATTGTGTCGGTCCTTGAGCTCGGGTTTCACTTAGCGAGTGATCGGTCGGATCATGATCACTCCCTATTTGAATGAGTCCCACCGGGAGATGGAACTTAGCTCTTTGTGCATCGCGATGATTGCATGACGCATTTCAGGAATCGCCACTCTTGCTTGACAAGTTTGCATTTTATTGTTGAAATAAGAAAGTACGGCAAAGTCAGTTGCTTTATTACAAGTTCAAATTTTGAAATGCATAAACAAATTTCAAAGGAAAAGCAGACTAAATGAATAAATAAAGCCTATTATGTGTAATAGCGATGGAGACTCTTGCTGTTCCAGGCTCTTGGTAAAGTGAGACCATCAACAGTTGATAGTTTGAATGTGTCGTCTCCAAGTCTCCGTTCGATTACATACGGTCCTTCCCATGTTGGTTTCATATGTGAACGGACTGGATAGACTGTCTTGAGTACGAGATCGCCAAGTTCAAAGGTTCTGGGTCGGACCTTAGCATTGTATAATCGGGCGATTCGACTTCGGTGTGCGGCTGCCCTCAAATCAGCCTCTTTACGCTTCTCGTCCAATAAATCCAAAGATTCAACAAGTAATATGGCATTTGTCTTTGGATCATAATATATCACACGATGAGAAGGTACTTCCAACTCAAACGGAATAACGACTTTAGAGTCGTGGGAAAGTGAAAATCGAGTGTGGCCGGTCGCGGACTTGTGTGTAGTTCGATATACCCATAAGGCCACGCGAAGTTCATCGACCCATCTGCCTCCAGCCTTCTCCAGTCGTTTCTTCATGATGGACTTAATAACTTTGTTAATAGCTTCAACCTGTCCATTTGCTTGAGGGTGAGCAACAGCCGAGAATTTCTTCTGGATGTGGAAACATTGACATAAATTCTTGAACTCGACACTATCGAATTGGGCTCCATTGTCAGTGATGATTATATGCGGGATGCCAAAATGACAGATAATGTTGCGTACAACAAAGTTGATTACTTTCTTCGTCGTGATAGTAGCGAGGGGCTCGACCTCCGTCCATTTAGTAAAGTTGTCAACTGCAACGATGGCGTACTTCACACCACCTTTAGCTAGAGGTAAAGACCCAATTATATCAATACCCCATGTGGAAAACGGCTATGGACTGACCATCTGTGTGATTTTGGTAGGCGGGGCTCTTGGAATCCTGGCATGCTTCTGGCATCTATCGCATCTCTTGGCATAAGATAATGCGTCCCTATTCATAGTCGGCCAGTAATATCAATATCTCAATATCTTTTTGGCAAGGGCTTTCCCCCCAGTGTGATCGCCATATTCTCCCTCGTGCATGTCATGTAACACTCGCTTGATTTCATCGTAGGTGATACACCAAAGAAAAGGAATTGAATACCCTCTTCTATATAGGACTCTGTTCTGGTTAATGAATCATGAAGCCTTTCGGAGAATCTGTCTTCTCTCACTCCTTCATTCGGGCAAAGTTCCGTCCTCAAGATAATTCCTGAACGGAGTCATCCATGACTCCTTCTTGGGTGATGCTTCGTGTACCCAGTGCGTCTCTAACTGATCGATACTCATAGCGGTAATTGTCTCAACAGGAACGAGTCCCATTTGCTGCGCTTCGCTAGTGCTAGCTAGTTTCACCATAGAATTGGCTTTTTGATTCTGCTCTCGGGGTATACAATAGATATCATAGTAGTCGAACTGATCCAACACTTCTTAGACCTGAGTAAGGTAAGTGGCTAATCTTCGATCTCTGGCTCGATATTCTCCACGAACTTAGTATGACCAATTGCGAGTCATAGTAAATCTCCACAGAAATAATTCTCAAATCTTTAGCAAGTCTGAGTCCAGCGAGTAAAGCATCGTACTCGACTTCGTTGTTATTTGCGTGGAAGTCAAACTTCAAAGCATAGCATTTGGATCGACCTTCGAGAGTTTCAAGTACTATTCCAGCACCTGAGCCATGGTCTTTTGATGCACCATCAGTATATAGCTTCCATATGTACTAGGGAGATTCACTGGTTTCAGGCAAGTCCTCCGGTATAGTGAATTCAACTATGAAGTCCGCCAGAACTTGTCCATGAATGGTTTGCCTTAGTCTGTAAGTGATATCAAATTGACTCAATTCTATATTCCACTTGAGCAACCGACCAGATTCCGAATGGTTCGCCTTAGTTTGTAAGGGAATGCACCTGCCCGTGGATTTGGAGATGAATCTGCTTAGGCTGCCACCTTCCCGTTGAGGCTTTGCACTTGCTTTATGGTTCTGGGAGTCTCAAGATTCCGAATCGCCCATATTTTCTCAGGATTGGCTTCAATTCCTCGAGCATTGACAATGAATCTAAGGAATTTTCCAAATGCGACTCCAAAGTGACATATCAACGAGTTGAGCTTCATTGGTACTGTCTGAGGATGTTGAACATTGTTTCCAAGTCTTTGACATGATTGATGGACAGTGGTGACTATACAAGCATATCGTCCACGTACACCTCCATGGTTTTCCCAATCTGGTTAGCGAACATTCAGTTCACAAGCCTTTGGTAAGTTTCCCTAGTGTTCTTGAGTCCGAACAGCATCACTTTATAGCAATAGAGTCCTATATCGGTGACAAAGCTGATATGATCCTAATCAGGTAGGTGCATCGGTATTTGATTATAGACGGAATATGCGTCCATGAAAGATAAGAGTTTGTGTCCGGCCATTGAATCTATATGTTGATTAATTCTAGGAAGTGGAAAACTATCTTTAGGGCAGGCTTTATTCAGATCTGAGTAGTCCACACAAGTTCTCCATTTCCCGTTGGATTTCCTGACAAGCACTGGGTTGGATACCCACTCCTGGTATAATGCATCTCGAGTAAACCCATTCGACTTAAGTTTATTTACCTCTTTCTTCAGGGTGGCAGATCTCTCTAGATCCATACCATGCCTTTTCTGTTTTACCGGGACATGCCGTGGGTCAATATTTAATGCTTGGCTCACGATATTCGGCGAGATCCCACACATATCAGAGTGAGTCCAGGCAAACACGTCGAGGTTTGCCCGAAGAAATTCAACCAATTCCTCTCTCATCTGGTGGCTAAGTTGAGATCCGACCTTTATCATTTTAGAGTCATCATTATCATCAATCGGAGCATCGATCGTCAACTCTACCGGGAAAGCCTGACTGTCTTTGACTTCCACTTCATTATCATTATCTCGTGGATCAAGATCATTTAGGAACTGGTTGTGGTGCCTGGGCCTTGGCCCAGGCGTTAACTGTCAATTCTCAGAAAAACAGAAGAAGGGAGATTCCTCTACGTCCTTGCCCTTCTCTTTACGCTGCACCTCCCGCAGTTCAGCAACATAATAGATGCATCCAGCCGCCTGATCTCCTTGAACAACTTCAACCACGTTATCTATGGGGAACTGAAGAGTCAAACACAATGGGGCAATAGCTGCCCTGAATTCAGCGAGGGCCGGTCGGCCCAAGAAAGCATTATACAGAGAATTAATGTCTAACACAACAAACTATAGCATTCGGACTCTCCAACGATCTCTAATTCCCAACTCGACTGGCAACTCCACCATCCTAGCAGGTATCATTGTGCTTCCATTAAAGCCATGTATGCGAGATTGGCATGGCTTAAGATCCTTCGCCTCCATTCTCATCTGTTCATAGCTCATTTAAAAAGAATATTCACGGAGTATCTACCAAGATCCTCTTCATCCAAGCAGGTCCTATTTGAGCTGATACGACTAGTGGATCGATAGTGGGGGCTTTGACTCTATCAGCATCTCTATTTCGAAAAATAATGTCGTCTGTCATCGTTTTCTGTTGTTTTGCCGGAGCCCCATCATCAATATTACTACAACACCGAATCTACATACCTAATCGAACTGGCATACGACTCCATTTCCTTCCAACTCTGATCAGTTGGATGAGGACCACCACTAACTGTATTTTTATCACCAACCTCCTGCCAGTACGTGCGCCTTCCTCTGGTCTAGCCTGGTTTTGACCTTAATTCAGGTTTGATGGGCCCGCACCTCCGGCCTAAGGCGCCCGAACGAACAATTCCAACTTCCTCTCTTTGATTAACTTCTCAATAATGTCTTGTAAATGACGACTCTCATTAGTATTGTGGTCATAGCAATCATGGAATGTGAAAAACTTTCCAGTTTGAATCTGGTTCTTAGAAGAATGCTTTGGAGTTGGTTTCTTATACTATCCAGTATTGCATGTCTGTAAATAAACACTCTCTAGAGATGTATTCAAAGGGGTATATCGGTCAAACATGGGAGCCCTGGGTCTCAGTCCACGATTTTCATCTTGCTTCTTACCCTAACCTCCATTGCCTTTCTACTGGCTCTGCTTATTCTGTATATTCAATTGCACGTTGTCGGAGTTCTCGCCGGTCTGTTTCACAGCAACATTACTTTGAACGTCTTCACCACTAGGCCCCACATCGTCCTGCTTCCTAGATCACCTAGCGTCTTCTCTCCTCGAAAACTGGGCTGCCTTAGCATAGAAATGATCCAACGACGCGTGTGGTTTCCCAGCCAACCAACTACAAAACTCGGAATCGGGATCGATTCCTTTAGTCAGTGCCATTAAGATAGAATTGTCATTTTGGTTGCTGCCCTCAACACAGGCAGCATGAAACCTTTCCAGATAACGTCCGAGTGTCTCCCCCAGAGCTTGGGTGACGCTGGACAAGGTGTTGACATCCTTTGGCCTTGTAACATGCATATGGAATTGTTTAACAAACTTCGTTGCCAACTAATCAAAACTGGAAATAGTTCTGGGTGGTAAATGAGTAAACCACATCATTGCAATACCTCCCAAGGAAATAGGGGAACTCCTGCACTTAACCGCATCATCAGATCGAGCGGCGTTCATGAGCCCTTCATACTTTAATATATGCTGATTGGGTCCGAGCTTCCTTCATACATAGGAAAAGTGGGCATCCTGAATTGACGAGGTGGCTCAGCATAAAGAATGTCATTGGTAAAGGTGTATGACTTCAGGAGATTCCCAGTCGCCATTAGTAAGGCCTTGACTTTCACAAATCATTTGGCGGATCATGGTTGGAATGTCAGGCATTTGGACATTTGGGGCCAAGGCGTGGTCGGGTTTCACATTGCGGGGACGGTCCGGGCGCGGTCGACGGTCCATTCCTCGCCTCCTTGGCTCTGGGTCTTCAGGAATATAGGGTTTTGGAGCATGAACATGTTGACAAAGGGTCGGATCTACTCTGTTCCGAATCTCAGCTTCCAAGTCTACAACGGCAGCAGTTTCATGGCTATCGATGGTGTCATAAGAAAGTGCCCCTCCTCGGGAGGAGGGTCGATCTTGATGTCCTAAAGAAGGACTAGCCCCGGCTTGTCCATGGTTCAGAGCATGTTGATGTCCGGAGGCTAGCGCATAGTTTCCATACAGTCGTTGGTTTGTTGGTCTATGATTGTAATCAGAGGAATCTGAGCATTCCGTGGATGAATAGGAAGCACGATCCCTTTTGGAACTCCTTCGTATTTCCTCATTCAGTCGGTTCACGAGCTCCGTGTTGGCACGGATCTACCGTGTGAGCTGCTAACGGCTCTGGGTTAGCTCTTGCATCAGAATCTTGAATTCCTCCCTAGTCACAGGGCCTTGTGGATCCGGGGCTCCGGCAGATGCTTGACTCGTTGTGTTCAGCTGCGTGGGATTCTGTCTATCCCTTCCTTCTGGATCTGCAACAGTTGAAGCAGTCCTGGTAATAACCATGGTGAGTGGTGTAGCTCTTTCCTAGATCAAATGAAATCTAAATAGAATGGAAGGAACTACTAGATGATAGATCTGGATCTCCTCCTTAGATTTCTGCAATCCAACAACGGCAGTAGATCCAACGAGGAGGGGAAAAACTGGGTTTTCTCAGTGAAAGCACCAAAGTGTTTGTACCAAAATTGGGCACAACACTCTTCGGATGTATTTGATGAGATTAGAATGAAGAATATAAATGTAAAAAGAGCCTATGCTAACAAACACGCTAAAATAGACAAACATAAATGCAAGAACACATGAATTTATAGTGGTTCGACGTTGTAGCCTATGTCCACTTTGGAAAGTTTGCTACTTTATTAATGTATACAAATTGATTACAACAAAGAATACTCAAGCACTCGAGTTACAATGGGTTCCCGGTAGAGTATCGGCGTAACAAAATCAAAAAGTCCATTTTCTTAAGGCATAGGGCTGCTATTTATAGCGTAGTCTGAAAATATCTGGCATACTCCTTGGAATACTCCTTCTCACACATGGATGGGCCTACTTGATCGATCCGAGTTCATTTAGGATCGATTGCTGATCGATCACTACCTTATTTGTATCGATCAAAATGACATCCATTTGAGCTGAGATCGATCAGAGACAATGTTGAGGTGGTAATTAAGCTCCTTTGAAAATTTGGTAGCATTTGGACTTGTAGATTTTGAGTTATGATCGATCCAAGTTTGATTTTGCAATAGGCTGACACTTCGTATCAATGCTTGTGCGTATCGATCGGTCGCGCTCTAATGGCATGGAGCGGCTATCACGTGAAGATCCACTTTTAGTACCGAGTGAAAATTTCCTCTGGTTAACCAAGCCATTTCATATCGTTCTAACAAAATTCCTTTCATATCGATCCTTGGACGTCATTTCGTATCGATGTCTGCTGCTGGATTCATTTCGATAACTATGGGCCACTTCGTATCGATAGGGAATGGTGGAATTTGTACCGATCTGTTACGTGCTCTTCGTATCGATTATTTGGTGGGAAGCTTCGTATCGATCATTGGCCGATAGGTACAAACTGTGTGGTTGGGAGGATCGGTACAAAGAGGGTTTAGAGCCAAGTAGATGAAATCTGATCGATGCCAGCACTTGATGGATACGAGGGACATGGATGGATACGAAGGAGAACTGAAGTTGATGGATACGAACTAACTCTTCCTTCATGGATGGATACAAAATCGTATGGATACGAATGAGGTTGATGGATATGAAATCACATGGATACGAATGAGGTTGGTTTTCTTGATCTCGATCGATCCATATCTTGAGCACACGAACTCCAATTGGCCTAAAATTTGGATATTGCCTTCCATAGCTTTGCTTGCCATGTCATACCAATTGTAGCTTGATCCAAACTCGGACCAAATTTGCTAGTATCTATAGTGAACCTATGTATAAAAGATCTCCAAGTCAAATTGTCTTTGGTTTCCAGTCAAGTTCTTGGTATCAGAGCCTTGCCAACAAGCGGGATAACACTATATTTGATGTTAATATTCGAGGTAGGTAACTTTTATCTATTTTGAAGTTAAAAATGTCGTCCAATCAAGGTCTAAGAAGTAATAGTACCCCAACTTGATCGGCTTCATTATTAACTAATAAATAGTTGAAGTTCGACATCGAAGATTAATGTTAAGTATAATTAGTCGAATCCATATACTAGTGTTTTTGGGTTGTCATAATGATGTTTTACGCAACACTCATATTGACCCAATAGTTTTGTGTTTTGACCTTCCGTTGTGAAATACACAAGTTGTTTTCTATGATCATACTAAAGGCTTGGTATTGTAGGAAGCTTTGCTTCTTATAGTTCACACCCGTCCTGAAGTGTATGAACTTGGGACTTGTATGGTTATAGATGGTAAATACTGTGTTTCGAAGTGGCAATGTTAGTGAATATACTTATACTGCTAAGATAAGTATATTGAAATGTTTTCCAAGTATTGAAAGTGATTTAATTAATAAAGATTACTTAAACAAGCTCAGTGAATGCTTGTGTGCTGAGATATATTTTTGGGTTCCTTGACTTGATATACGGGAACAGATTAATCGTTACTTGTCATGGAGCCAATTGAGTAGTATTGTATATCGTTTTGTGTTGAGAATGATGATTCAAGTAGGGTAGAATATCTATAGCATTCCAGTCTATCGGGCTTCCTTCTTGGCTGAAGGATAGCAAGTTGAGAAGTTTTGGAAACATGATAAGTCTACAAGACTTGGTTTCCATATGAGGTTGAGGGCCTCTTTTATCGATTGTTGGTCCGGAGAGACCCGGATTGGATTTGTTGTGATTCTCATACAAAACCACTTCAGACCAACGTATGTGTTTGATGTGACTATAGCATGATGATGATGATTTTGAAGATTGGAGATCTTCATAACGTAGGGGATTCTTACCACTAACCTCTGGGGGGAATCTCATATTATATATATGGTGGTAGTAGTGCCTTCATTTTGAAATCTTCATATTGCAAGGGTTGCTTGCCACTAATCCTAGGGGTAATTCCCAAACAGGATGTAGTAGGAGTGCCTTCGGTCTGTCCTATTCTTGGATAACTTGTACGGACGAGTGTTTGACATTGCATTTCGAGAACCACATACATTGGTATCTACAAACGTACATCTGCTTGGTAGTGTAGGTAGTAAGCCCTTGTATACTTAACGCCCTTTCCTCAGATGTATGAGCCCGGGAGTTGTACTTTTATGGAAATCAATTAATGTGTTGTCGAAAATGGCAATGTGGCATTCTAAGTGAGATTTTCTATTGTGAAAGGTAATACGTTACCTAAGGCCTCACACATCGGTCATGATAGAAACAAGGTAGATGCGGCAGGGTTAAGTGATTCGCAACAGTTAGGATATGATCATCACCTTTCTATTTCTTTCTATATGTCGAGTTCTGTATGTTGTGGCCACAGATAGGTTGGTAATGACCGGGGTGATGACATATTCGATACTATCCAGGAAGGAATAGGCTGATTCTGTGTTGGTAGAGGGCAGTTGGGTTGTGCCTCGATACATTCTCCTAGAGATGTACTGTACAAAAGCTAGTCCCTTGCTTTGTCATTATGGGATCCATTATCCACTGGTAAAACGAAACATAGAGCGGTAAATTATTTTGGCTGGCCGCTCATTTCTCTTACTCTAAATTAACACTACAGCAACTCTACTCGTCGCCTTCTCCCTTAAAAACCTAATTTTCGTGTTTTTATTCGATCTAACCTCCAATCAACGCATCTGAACTCACTTCTTCTCAAAATCATCGCGTCTTTGTTAGATTGTAGGTAAATTCATTTTGCTTGACGCAATCTAGTAATTTAAAGAAAGTATATCGATAATTTCATGATAGTTCTGAGGAATTGGTGAATGTGTCTTTCTTATTTCATTGATTGGTGAAGTTTTTATTTAAAATAAAATAAAAAATTATTTCATTAAGCAGTTATAGGATTTTATGCTTGCTTAGATTCTTTTTTAAAATAAGCTCATAGTTCCTTAGCTTTATTATCTTATTCAATGAAGTAGCTATTGAATTCGATTCTTTGAATTCGATTTTTAAATTCAAATGGGATTTCCTTTGTCGAGCATGCCTTGTGAGTCTGGCAATGATTGGCGATGTGTCACTTGAATTGGGATTGGTATTGGAATAACTTGCAATTTGTTTACTTGCTTTTACTGATGGTATCTTTTTACTTTTGTTAACCATCTAGGGATTGCCAAAATTAAGAATAGCTTCAGGTAGGGCGGCCTTCCCTGAAGATGAAGCAGCCATGTCAGGAATTGGCGAAGTGTTAATTCCAGTCTTGCTTGGAGTTAGGACAGAGTATTCGCTAGGTGTTTAGTGTATTGGGGAGGCAGTCTTGTTAAACATAGTTCAGATAGTAGCAGATGATCCCGACTGACTTGTAAACTGAAATGGGGTGTCAGAACTAATATGGTTGTTATGGTCTTGATGTAACGAGTCAGCAGGTAGATCGTCTTCTCTGAATTTCACACCCATTACCTTGAGAAAAGTCGCTGCCTCTCTAGGTGTCATAGGACAGCCTCCCGAGCTTCGCTTTTTTGTACTATTGATTTCTTTCTCGTTCCAGTGTTGTACATGATATCTCATTTATTTGAGTTCTTGTGCTTCACTTGATGTTAGGTTGTGGCTACAACCTGTAAATGCTAGCATGTCCATCTCTTATCTACAATGAAGGTTTGGATGAGATTTTTTACTAGTAAAGTACAGGTAATACATTTCAATAAATTTGCTCAACTATAGCTATGTACATGTATCCAAAACAGAAAAATTAATTGGATCTTTAATCTAGCAGAATTTATGTGAATTTTTTTATGTGTCATGCTGCAAAAATTTGTGATCATGCTCTTACTTGATATGTAATACATATGTAGATATGCATTATATTATGATTTTTATGTTAACCCATATATACATTTTCCTAGGATTCACATACTATCACTATGTGAAAACTGAGAAGACTGACCCTGGTTAATACCTCAAAAGTAGAGCAATGTAATAGATGCTTCCATTTCTCAGTCTTTCAACATGTTTCATTCCTAAATCTTCGATCTGAGGTGTATATTTAAGTGCCTTGTAATTTGCATGACATCTGAGCTTCTGAATCGAAGGAGAAAGGCCAATGCAAGTCTTGAACCTGTATGAGTAAACTTAACCACCTTGAACTTCTTAAAAACTTTCTCATAACCTTTATAGTAAAAAGTCTGCACAATAAAATGTCAATACAATAAAACTACATTCAAAAACTTGCATTCAATTGGAAATATAGAGAAGAATGGCGCTCATGGATTTTATCTTTTGGTCTCGCAATGCACTGATGATAGCCTTTATTATGGGATCTTCTCTATATTTCAGGGATCTGTAACCTGTTAGTTTGTTATAATGTCATGCTAAGTAAAAATATTGCAGTTTAGAAGGAAATTTCCATGTAAACTTGTTACCTATATGCAATATGACCAGGATGGGTAAGTGATTCATTCACCATATAAAATATTTATCAAGAGCTAATAGACTTTACATTTTAATCTTGTACTTTTTCAACACTAACTACGTAGTATGCATACTGACAGTACTGAGAATAATATACATCATATTTTTTGGTTTATCCATCTTCGACAGTAATAATAATTTATTTTTTAAAATGCAGAGTACTATTTAAATATTTCTTGCTGCTTTTTCCATGATTGAACATTCAAACATCATACATGACTAAAAATGTCTAAATTAACTCTATAATTTAAAAAAAATTGGTATAAAATAATTTATAAAGTTTGATTGAGGGAATACATGAATAACTATTTGATGGTTAAATTTATATAACATGAAAACAGAAATATGAGAAATTACTGGATTTTACCTCTTAATGTCCTTAGATTCCCAAAAAGCAATTCCCATTTCCTTGTTTTTTTTCACCACTTTTAAATTGAAAACTTAAACATAATGACATGTTAAACTTGAGAATTATAAAGTTTATGTAAGTGTTGATTGACTGTTGGTTAATTGGTTATCAAAGATAGGAGTTTAAACATTAATGAAAATTTTGGCTTTGTAGATTGTAAAACGTATTGGTCGGAAATGTTTGGCTAAGTTGTTTATTTAAATTTTGTTGATAGAAAAGGAAGTTAAATAATAAGTTAATTAATAAGTTAAATTATAAGTTGAATAAAAGCAGGTTGAGGTCAAAAGGTGACTCAATTTTTCTTTTACATGAACATGGGATATCCCTGTCAGTATATATGTACAAATTACATATGCTGGAGATAACATGATGAATAGGATTATGCGCTTGTTATTAGAATAGTTAAACCAAAAAATGAAAATGGATGTTGGCTTTAATAATTTATATTCAAGTACTATTGCTTTAATAATAAACATGGTGTTATGCTGCTATGGTGCATTGCAGTATTCATAACCTACAATGCATGCCTTTATCCTCAGTTCAAGTATTATTTTAATAATCATGGATAATTTATTATTTTATTCATACCTTTCAATGTAGGAAATGAGTAATCTAGAACGTAAGCTTAAAAGAGCAATGGAATTGAAAGCGACGCATAAACAAAGTCAATCAAGTAGCTAACAATGTTTATCATTCCAGGCTTCTGAACTTGAAATCAAGGCATATCCCTTGTTAGATGAGCTGACATCAAAAATCAGTACCTTGAACCTAGAGCATGTATGTCGTTTGAAAAGCAGACTTGTTGCTTTGACCCGTAGAGTCCAAAAGGTAAGACCCACTTGCTTCCTCATTCATTTGTGTTGTATATTGTTTCAGCCCAACCATATAACTCTTTATTATACAGGTCAGGATGAAATAGAGCAGTTAATGGATGATGATGGTGACATGGCTGAAATGTACCTTATCGAAAAGAAAAAGAAAATGGAACCTTTTTATGGCGATCAGTCTTTACAAGAATTTAATTCTACTGGACAACTAGTATCCGTGTTTGTTCCAGTTTCCCCAGTTTCTTCACCTCTCGATTCCAGGGCTGAATCCAGAAGGCTTGAGAAATCCCTAAGCCTCACTAGGAGCAGACATAGTAGTATAAAGAGTTCAGACATCATTCAAGAAAATATAGAGGAGTTGAAAATGTTGTTAGAAGCTTATTTTTTTGTTATTGATAACACTCTCAACAAATTAACTTCGGTATGTTCAATAAGTTTGATCTTGATTTCCTTTTACTTACTCTTTTTGTTCCTAAAATTATCTAAAGTGCCCATAGTCCTATTTCAGTTAAAAGAGTACATCGATGACACAGAAGATTTTATCAACATTCAGCTGGTAAGTTAAGTTAATTTTTTTTTACTAATTCTGTTAATGTTTTATTACATCCAATGGTACATGATGTTTTAAGTTTACCCTATGCAAAAAACATTTCCAACCGTGAGTATGAAAATTACAGAATTGTAATTTGAACCAAAAATCGTTTTCCAACAGTTAATTATGAAGTGTAATATCATAAAAAATAAAATCAGCAAATCGGTTACAAATTTGTAACAATAGTTGGATGAATGTTTTGATGTTTGTTTAACAAAGTACCCTATTAAAATTGCCTTTTATAACAATAGTTGGATGAATGTTTTGATGTTTGTTTAACAAAGTACCCTATTAAAAATGCCTGTTTAACATACATCTTTAAATTACTAATGCTAATACATAGCGCGTCTAGTAAACATATGGCCAATACGAAATAATAAATTATATAATATTATAAAGTGACATTGTTTATCTATTAATCAACATAATACTATGTGGTACTATGAATTGAAATGCTCATATATCTATACTATATTATTATTAGTGAGTTAAATTTCAAGCTCACACAGGCTCCCTTGAAATTTGGCAACTGAACAGTCTCCGAGTTAACCCTAAATCATTCTTTCTCTTTCTCAACTCAACTGTCACGGCTCCTCTTTCTCTTTCGTCCCTTCCATATTTTCTACCCTTCTTACGAAAGACCATCATTTAATTCTTCTCCCATTCCTCTTTTCTCCTGCTAACCCTAAATCTTCATTTCCCAATATATACTCGCTGAATCATGTCGGCTTAGATTATCCTTTCAGTTTGATTTTCGTTCATTTTTCAAGTTTTAATTCAAATTTTGATGAAGTCTTATTTGGATTCTTTTATATCTAGGTTTCGATTTGGATAAAAATGATGCATCTGTCCTTCGCAGCTTGATTTACTTCTGTAATCTTTGATGGTAATTCCTATCATTTTCTACAAGTTATTTTATTGATAATTTTAGTTTATTTATCACTTTCTGCTAGCAAAAAATGTTTAATATCTTTTTTAGTTTAGTTTGGGGTTTTCAGTTTCAAACTTAAGATTCCCATAATTTGGTTTCCTTGCAGCCGTAAGTTGGCACTGATTGAGTGGAACTTGATTTGTTACATGATATACTAATTACCGATTAAAGTTTTAAGTCTGCCCATATGAAACAGATGAGTCAGTCACCTAAAGTTATATTTCCAGCATGGTAGGAATTTTTTTATAGGTTATACTCCAAATTTAGCACCACTGGTAAATTTGATGATAGTGGAAAAAGACATGATGATTATACAAATTTTTCCTCTTTGCTCCATTTAACATTCAATATAATGACAAAATTATTATCCATGTTTTTTCCAAGTTGTGGGGTTAGGAGTAAAATTGTTAATTTTCTATCATAGATGCGAATGGTTGACGTCGACTGAATTTTATTCGATCTCGATGTTGAATAAAGTTTATTTTATATTTCCCTTTTTTCCAATGACTTCAGTGCTTTGTTTGTTTTGGTAGTTTAATGAATTGAATGTTAACGATATTTAGCTAATAAGGGAAAATTGAGTACACAATCAATCTAGCAGTGTCAGATTTTGGGATACGTGAAACGACGTCCGTTTTCTTTCTAAAGATTTTAACACTTTCAATTAATTTAGTATTACAATAAGATGATGGATTTGAACACACTATTTCGATGCTATTTCTTAAATTACTTCTAGAAGATAATAAGAAAACCAAAATTTTGTACGTTTTCCTTTTGGAATTTGATATCCACATATAATTTGTTTTATAGGAGATGTTTAAATTTATCTTTTTGGATCCAATTGAAAGCTTAGTGGATAGCATGCTTTTTTTTGAAAAATATATACCATTTTTGAATCATGATGAGTAAAAGCCTATAACGACCCGCTATTTTAGACCATTCGCATCTGCACATGTCGGACTTGAATAATTCAAAGTACCGAATAGTTAATTTAAATTTGACAAAATTGAACATATACAGTAAATAAATAATCATAGATCACAGACAGAGAGTAATAAATGCAGCGGAAACAAAAGATAGTAGTTCATGAAGCTACTATATACATATAAGAGTTAAATAAGGTACAACAGATGTCTCGAATACAATAATCAAATGCAATATCAGAATACATCACTGGAATCAACTGAATATCTGAAAGCTGGATAGATAGTTGGATCTCCAAGCGAAGCTCCAATTCCAAAGGTGAGTCTCGAATACTGGTACACTCAGTCTGACCCGAGCGTAAAGCAAAACACAAAACACTCGAGTCAGGATTAACATTCTTATATCAATAAATCCAACTCAAGTGAAATAGCAACCGAAATACAAGTAACTCAAAGGATGTTTGGAATAACCATCCTTTAAGGATCCGTTAAACTATCTACTATGTAGTAGTGTACGATAAGTAGATAATGCCTATCAGTAATATAAAATATCAAAATAGTGTTAAGGCATTACCATTATCCCCATTAACACATTTATATAAACGTTATAGTCTATACAGCACTGTAAACTCCCTCGTAAACTAGTGGGATATCAGGGAGTACTCCATAGGTATAACGCAAAACAAATCGTAGTGGTCGCTTATAAAGGGATACAAGTATGACAAGGCACTTGAGGCAATACCCAAGGTAGTGAAACTACCGTTTGCCTGATCCGGACTGGTGAGAACGCATCGCCGCAGCGATCGCAACACCGCGAAACAACACTCCCAAAATCAAGGGTGCACCAATCGACAACAAGTAATGAGTAGTTTTCGAAGAAATGTGTTCGCTTGAGGTAGCTAACCCCCATTTGGCCCGGCACGGCTCTTGTTTTAGTCATTTCCAATTTAACACAAGTGTCAAGGCTATCCATTATCGTTCTCTTTCTTCAGTCATCACGTACATCATTCCAACCACTTCATTCTGGATCACACTCCGCGTATAGTTATTAAAGTGGTTTTCGGTTTAGACAGTGAGTATGTCCCTAACCGATTCCGGTCTCTTTAATAACTTTCGTCATTATTTCACCGATTGGTCGTTTATTTATTTCAAAACCAAATCAAATTCAATTTCAAATAGAATTCGTAAACCAACATTTCATTTGTCTTTCTAAATCAATTTCCATAATTTACGTTTCAAAACTTCCAAATTACCATTTCAAAATCTTATAATACAATTTCAATTTTTATTTAAACCATTCCAATATTCATTTAAATTCGTATATAAGTTTCCTTCCGAAATCATTTAAATTAATTTATCAATTTAAATTCATTGGTCGATTTCAATCAATATTCGTTAAGTAAATTTGTCTTTCAAAACAATTTCTATTTAATTTCCAATTCACTAAATCAATTACTAAAGTTCAACTTCATTATCAAAACTTACAAATAGCATTAAATTAAATTCATCAAATCAAATTCTTTACATTTCAAGTCTTACATTAATTTCAATAAACACATTTTATTTCTTGTTAAATAAAATTCAATTTCACTTATTTATTTACTTAGTTACAATTTCAAAACTCAATTTATGAAGAAACTTAATTTCGCTTATTCAAGAAGTTCAATTTCACTTAACAAAGAATTCAATTTTATTTAATTATTAAATAATTCAATCTTATTTAATTATTAAATAATTCACTCTTATTTAATTATTAAATAATTTCAAAAATTAATTATTAAATAATTTCAAACTTAATTATTAATAATTCCAAATTTTAAAACAACGTTCTCTCATCAATTACTATGTTAATATTTTGATTCAGATTATTAAATATTAACATTTTCCTTTCATTAAAGTCCAAATTCCAACTTCATTTCAAAACCATATTATTTATTCAAATAAAATCTTTATTTTATTTTTAAATCAAATTTTGACCAATCGGGTTTTATTTAATTCTCTATCCTAGGTCAAAGTTTAATTTGGGTATTTATCATTTCAACCCGATTCCAATTCAATTCAAAATCAAAGCATAGCAAAGGTAACTTGCACTGTGATAACTGGGATGTGTCAAAGTAAATGAACAAGCAATAACAACAATCAATATCAATCCAATAATCAATTCAAATAATCCCGAAATAATCGTATTAATTCACATTTGTTGTTTGTGCAAATTAATATAATTATTTCTAGAATCTACACTATCATTTCATGTAGATTAAAGATTACTGTACTAATATTTTATGCGGTTCTTCACTTCGTATTTATTATTCAATTCATACTACATCAATTTAGACAACATACATTCAAATGGTTCAAGTGTAATTAATCATTTTTCTATGTGTCAAATAATTAAACATTTAAGGGGTCATATTGTACAAATTTAACTAATCAAATTCAACACATATGTCAATTCAAATTTTTAACTATCCTACGTCAATTTCAATTGCATAATATTTATCACTTTATACATTACAATTTACATCCAATATAAACAACAAACAATCAATCAATTATCAACCAAATGGGATTATCATCGTATAATTAACAGATAATGGTGTCAAATGTCACAGGTGAACTGATACAGGTAATAACATATAAAACAGTGTAAATAACTAACAACAACATATTTCAATTGTCGTTTCAATTGAAATCAAATTTAATAAATAAAAGAACATTAATCGTGAGTGATTTCTCACCTTTCGAGGCTATGGAGACCACGATAACTAAGAAAGTGGCACGGACATGCACAGGTATATAGACACGAGCAAGGCAAAGCGAATTTACAGCTGGAATCGATGGAAAAATCAAGATAAGCTATAGATTGATGGAAACGAAGCTGATGACCAGATATCGACGAAACAAATCGAAACTGGATTGATGAAGATAAATGGTATAAGTGAACACACATATATAACTATATATACTATTCATATAGATAGAGATTGTATTCTAAATTCAAACACATTTTAAATTTAAGTATATATATGTATTCCAAAATCATTGGTTTAAGTAAAATATAAAATGAAACAAAGCAAACATATATTTTCAAACTACTATTAAATTCAAACACATATATTTAAGATCAAACACATATACATTATATTTTAAACAAGTGTGTGTATATATATATAACTCAGACTTTGAACAAAAATATGCAAATAATATATTTTAACTCATGCTATAAACCAGATATACGCAAATAAAACTTGTTGGAAAGCAATATATACATATATATATATATATATAATAAAATTTCAAAAATCATATCATAAATTAAATGTCGACAGTCATATCATATGATATATCTCTTATAAAAAACTACCAGTGGTGAGACTTTTGGAAATACAAATAAAACATCACTATAAACTCATATCAGCAACTTTAATGAACACGGTAAATTATTACAACAAAAAAGAAGTCAATACTTTCAAACACATTCCATATCTTATACAACTAATAAATATAACTTACATGTAGATTATGTGACTCACCAGTATGACAATATTAGATATACATCACAAATATATATAGTAAACATGAGATATCATATACTATAAACCCAGATATAGCAAACATATATAACATAACATAACCCACGCATACTTATCAAATAGGAGCTTTAAAATCATACAGCAAACAAAACAAAGTATATAACTGCTCTGTTAAAGTATACGTGACGTATATAATAACTTCACCTGAAATCTAGTATATGTAAAAAAAAAATACTCAGACCATATCCTATATACGTAAGTTAAACTTGCGTATGAAATCCCTATATAGTGAAAAGCTGTAACCATTCTAATATAGCTCATTGCCTTGTCCAATCTCAAAATAGAAAGTTGTAGATTATAGGCTAATTGATGCATAGACCAATATATAAGAACATGCACTCCACTACATACCTCACCAATATTACAAATCTTCTTTAATATAAAAGATTATAAAGTGGAATATAAAATAGTATACTACTTACATAACGTTATATATAATATGCCTTTTCTTTCAGTAATGAAATCGGAAAACAAAACATACAATTACCAAGCCAATATACTAACTCTTAACATAAATAAACTTTCATATATATATAAAAGAAGACAAAGACAATATTGGAATTATGAATGATATAGGACAGCCATATATATATATATATATATATATATCATACTTACACACGCACAGAGGTAGAGGACAAGATGATGGTCCGTCCTAGGTCCAAGAGAGGAGCACACGGAGGTTAAAAGGGGTCGGTGAGTTTGGCAGTGGGAAGAAAGGCTCGGGAAGGAGGTCGATTGGTCGGCGGTTGTGGGAGTCGAAGTGGGTTGGTGGTTCTGGGCGCACGGAGGGTGAGGGGGAAGGCGCGGTTGACAAGGGCTGCTCGTCGGAGGTAGGGCTATGGAGCAAAGTCGGAGTGGTGAGGCGGAGTGGTAGAGGGGTTGCGAGCTTCACATGAGCCGGAGCAAGTCAGGTGGATGAGCGGCACGAGTGGAGCAAGGAGATGGGAAGAAGAGGCACTTGCGCATGGGTGAGGTCAAGCAACTAAAAGAATGAAAAGGAAAAGGTGGAAGTGAGTTATTCAAATGGAAGAGAAAAGAAATTAGAGCCTGCGTAAATGAGAAATGGAAGAGCTCTTTCCATTAAAACCAGAGAAAATATTTGGACTAGTGTGAATTTGAAAGGACCAACGTTGAATTCAGAGAGTATTGGGACCATGGAAAAGCAAAAGTTACAAATAAATTTTCTAGGAATTATAAAGGTTGTGGCCGTTCATTACCTCACATCTAAACAATTGAAAGGGCGCATAACTATAAAGGGCTCAAACGGATACCGGTACGGTTATCGTTTCGTAAAGTTCGTCGTGTATCTGACTTCAAAACACGTAATTTAATATACTGTATGGATCAGCGCGACGAGACGATCAAAACAGTGTATGGATATCAGTGGTACGATTTAATTATAAAAATTCAATTTTTTTACTAGCGGAAAATGCAAGAAAAACACAGAAAAATAAGATCGACGGAGCTAAAGAAGTCCGAATTTGGAAAAACGAAAAATGACAACTTGCTCAGAAGATGGTTTAGAATTTTTCTATGTAAAAATTTTTAGGTTTCGAAAACGTTTTATTTTCATCGCTTTTTAACTGATTAAATTGAAGTAAATTTACGCACGAAATAAACTTTCATATTTTCGGACGAAAATTTACCAGTTGCTATGTTTAACTAGACGCATTCCAAATATCAAATTTATATCTCAAAATTTTATCGTTTAAAGTTTCACAAAATTTCAATTAATAACGTTATTAAAAACTGGTTAAATTTACGGGTTGTTACTCTCTCCCCCACTCAAAACTTTTCGTCCCCGAAAAGGAAGGAGGTAGGAGAATAGAAACAACTGGAAGAAAATAGACCGAAACAAAATAAAACAATTAGTTCAAACCACATAAATTTAATTTAAATTAATATAAATTGAACACTTGACCTTAAATTCAAGATAATTCATTAAGTTGATTTTATTTAATTTATTAACTTCCAAAACAATTTTTTCTTCTATTAATCATACCTATTATTTATTTAACTTGTTATTCCATTTATCTCAATAAACATTTTATAATTTAAATTTAAGTGAATAACATTTATTATACGCACTCACATTTATTTATAAAGACAATTTATATCATATATTATCCAATTTTCTTAAATTAACACTTTCATAGATCATAAATTTGAATAGTCATTTATTATAATCATATTTTATTCGACAAATTTAATTCTTCTTTATTCCGAATTATTATTAATTTTATTCTACTTAATATATCTTATCACATATATATTAAGTATATTTACATTTATTATAACTACTCAAATTTATTTGAAAATTCCTTTGATATCATTTATATTGTATAATATTCAATCACATAATTTACTTTTGAAATTTAGGTAAGTTGTATATAATGCAATCGAGTATTATACAAGTGAATTTCCAATTCAATCCTCTCAAGTTTAAATATTAATTCGAAATTTTGGTTTCATTTATAACTGAAATCATCTTTTACCCAGATTTTAAGAATTAAATTTCCGATTAACTTCTAATAATTCAAAGATAAATATATACTATATATCAAATCATATTAATAATATACCTATATATATAAATCAAATCATACTCAAGAAATTTAAACAATATAATTTCCAAAACAAAACTGTAGCAAAGCTACGAATTGGTCTCTTCATTTCGAAACTCGAAAATGAATGTCGATGATGCGGCCACCATTACCGAAATTATTTTCCAGCGACAAAGAGAAGAGCACTGATTTAAACATTTAAAATTCTTTGGAAATGATTTCTATTTGAAAATATTTTAAATAATATACATTTTAAACTTTAAAACCATAGCTCGAAATTATCGGAAATTAAATTCTTAAATTCTAATTTAAATTCACTTCAAATTCCAAATCAAATTATAATAAGTTTTATAAATTCATTTATTATATTATACAATAATCAATGGTTTACAAAACAATAAATGAAAATCAAATATTCAATTTTGTTAACCCATTCATTTAACAATTTAGAAAATTTACTTATATACAATATAATCACACAAAATTTTATTTTATTTATCAAATTTGAAAATGATATTGTGTCAGTTTGCTCTACTCAAGTGTTTTGGAAATCCTATCGATAGCGTTGATCAGACGAATCGATCGAAAACCCAAATCAACATCCGCAACTCAAACAACACAATATATTTATATATATAAATAAAACATTTTTAAATATTAATTCACAAATACACTTCCTCGCTCGACGATACAAGAATGGATTTCAAAGCAAGGATAGAGATTCAAATTTGATGGACTCAAATCAAAGAGAATTTTTATTCGAAGATAGGTTCGAAACAAAGATAAGATGATTAAATAACAAAATAGAAAGATGGGTAAGTTATATAAATCGAGGGCAACCTTAACCGAATCGACCGTGACTTAAAGAATAAGATCGACGCAGAATTCCGAGGCAAATCGACATTCGATCGCAAGAGATAGAATTCAGGCATAGCAGGAGATAGATAGAATCGTAAACCGAGGATAAAGAAATCTCCGGTAAATCAATGCCTATTGTAAAGGAGTTTCACCCCTTTACAAATCATTCGAAGTTTGGCGAGACCGCCGATTCATTATAAGGGTCATTCGAAGTGGAGTTATGGGATGCTCCAGAATTGAAAGAAGACGAATAGTGAGGGACACGAATGAATTTTGAAACCGCGGGGAACGTTCCAAAATTAAAAGGAATTGAGTCAAAAGGAAGAGATTGAAACTCGAATGAGAGTGATTCTGTAAATACATTTACCCTATATGCTAAGTTTTTCCTAGAGCTACCAAAGCTCTGATACCAACTATAATGACCCGCTATTTTAGACCATTCGCATCCGCACATGTCGGACTTGAATAATTCAAAATACCGAATAGTCAATTTCAATTTGACAAAACTGAACATATACAGTAAATAAATAATCACAGATCACAGACACAGAGTAATAAATGCAGCGGAAACAAAAGATAGTAGTTCATGAAGCCACTATATACATATCAGAGTTAAATAAGGTACAACAGATGTCTCGAATACAATAATCAAATGCAATATCAGAATACATCACTGGAATCAACTGAATATCTGAAAGCTGGATAGATAGCTGGATCTCCAAGCGAAGCTCCAACTCCAAAGGTGAGTCTCGAATACTGGTACACTCAGTCTGACCCGAGCGTAAAGCAAAACACAAAACACTCGAGTCAGGATTAACATTCTTATATCAATAAATCCAACTCAAGTGAAATAGCAACCGAAATACAAGTAACTCAAAGGATGTTTGGAATAACCATCCTTTAAGGATCCGTTAAACTATCTACTATGTAGTAGTGTACGATAAGTAGATAATGCCTATCAGTAATATAAAATATCAAAATAGTGTTAAGGCGTTACCATTATCCCCCCTTAACACATTTATATAAACGTTATAGTCTATACAGCACTGTAAACTCCACCGTAAACTAGTGGGATATCAGGGAGTACTCCATAGGTATAACGCAAAACAAATCGTAGTGGTCGCGTATAAAGGGATACAAGTATGACAAGGCACATGAGGCAATACCCAAGGTAGTGAAACTACCGTTTGCCTGATCCGGACTAGTGAGAATGCATCGCCGCAGCGATCGCAACACCGTGAAACAACACTCCCAAAATCAAGGGTGCACCAATCGACAACAAGTAATGAGTAGTTTTCGAAGAAGTGTGTTTGCTTGAGGTAGGTAACCCCCATTTGGCCCGGCACGGCTCCTGTTTTAGTCATTTCCAATTTGACACAAGTGTCAAGGCTATCCATTATCGTTCTCTTTCTTCAGTCATCACGTACATCATTCCAACCACTTCATTCTGGATCACACTCCGCGTATAGTTATTAAAGTGGTTTTCGGTTTAGACAGTGAGTATGTCCCTAACCGATTCCGGTCTCTTTAATAACTTTCGTCATTATTTCACCGATTGGTCGTTTATTTATTTCAAAACCAAATCAAATTCAATTTCAAATAGAATTCGTAAACCAACATTTCATTTGTCTTCCTAAATCAATTTCCATAATTTACGTTTCAAAACTTCCAAATTACCATTTCAAAATCTTATAATACAATTTCAATTTTTATTTAAACCATTCCAATATTCATTTAAATTCGTATATAAGTTTCCTACCGAAATCATTTAAATTAATTTATCAATTTAAATTCATTGGTCGATTTCATTCAATATTCGTTAAGTAAATTTGTCATTCAAAACAATTTCTATTTAATTTCCAATTCACTAAATCAATTACTAAAGTTCAACTTCATTGTATCAAAACTTACAAATAGCATTAAATTAAATTCATCAAATCAAATTCTTTACATTTCAAGTCTTACATTAATTTCAATAAACACATTTTATTTCTTGTTAAAGAAAATTCAATTTCACTTATTTATTTACTTAGTTACAATTTCAAAACTCAATTTAGGAAGAAACTTAATTTCGCTTATTCAAGAAGTTCAATTTCACTTAACAAAGAATTCAATTTTATTTAATTATTAAATAGTTCTATCTTATTTAATTATTAAATAATTCAATCTTATTTAATTATTAAATAATTTCAAAACTTAATTATCAAATAATTTCAAACTTAATTATTAATAATTCCAAATTTTAAAACAACGTTCTCTCATCAATTACTATGTTAATATTTTGATTCAGATTATTAAATATTAACATTTTCCTTTCATTAAAGTCCAAATTCCAACTTCATTTCAAAACCATATTATTTATTCAAATAAAATCTTTATTTTATTTTTAAATCAAATTTTGACCAATCGGGTTTTATTTAATTCTCTATCCTAGGTCAAAGTTTAATTTGGGTATTTATCATTTCAACCCGATTCCAATTCAATTCAAAATCAAAGCATAGCAAAGGGAACTTGCAGTGTGATAACTGGGATGTGTCAAAGTAAATGAACAAGCAATAACAACAATCAATATCAATCCAATAATCAATTCAAATAATCCCGAAATAATCGTATTAATTTACATTTGTTGTTTGTGCAAATTAATATAATTATTTCTAGAATCTACACTATCATTTCATGTAGATTTAAGATTACTGTACTAATATTTTATGCGGTTCTTCACTTAGTATTTATTATTCAATTCATACTACATCAATTTATACAACATACATTCAAATGGTTCCAGTGTAATTAACCATTTTTTCTACATGTCAAATAATTAAACATTTAAGGGGTCATATTGTACAAATTTAACTAATCAAATTCAACACATATGTCAATTCAAATTTTTAACTATCCTATGTCAATTTCAATTGCATAATATTTATCACTTTATACATTACAATTTACATCCAATATAAACAACAAACAATCAATCAATTATCAACCAAACGGGATTATCATCGTATAATTAACAGATAATGGTGTCAGATGTCACAGGTGAACTGATACAGGTAATAACATATAAAGCAGTATAAATAACTAACAAAAACATATTTCAATTGTCGTTTCAATTGAAATCAAATTTATTAAATAAAAGAACATTAATCGTGAGTGATTGCTCACCTTTCGAGGCTATGGAGACCACGATAACTGAGATAGTGGCACGGACATGCACAGGTATACAAACACGAGCAAGGCAAAGCGAATTTACAGCTGGAATCGAAGGAAAAATCAAGATAAGCTATAGATAGATGGAAACGAAGCTGATGACCAGGTATCGACGAAACAAATCGAAACTGGATTGATGGAGATAAATGGTATAAGTGAACACACATATATAACTATATATACTATTCATATAGATAGAGATTGTATTCTAAATTCAAACACATTTTAAATTTAAGTATATATATGTATTCCAAAATCATTGGTTTAAGTAAAATATAAAATGAAACAAAGCAAACGTATATTTTCAAACTACTATTAAATTCAAACACATATATTTAAGATCAAACACATATACATTATATTTTAAACAAGTGTGTGTGTGTGTGTATATATAACTCAGACTTTGAACAAAAATATGCAAACAATATATTTTAACTCATGATATAAACCAGATATACGCAAATAAAGCTTGTTGGAAAGCAATATATACATATATATATATATACTAAAATTTCAAAAATCATATCATAAATTAAATGTCGACAGTCATATCATATGATATATCTCTTATAAAAAACTACCAGTGGTGAGACTTTTGGAAATACAAATAAAACATCACTATAAACTCATATCAGCAACTTTAATGAACCCAGTAAATTATTACAACAACAAAAAAATCAATACTTTCAAACAGATTCCATATCTTATACAACTAATAAATATAACTTACATGTAGATTATGAGACTCGCCAGTATGACAATATTAGATATACATCACAAATATGTAACAACCCGGTTTTTCGCGTCAGTTTATAAATGACGATTAAATCACTTTTAACTGCTAATGCAGATTTGAATCAAGTTTAAATTCATTTGAAAATTGTTAAAAGAATTGTTTGGGCCTTAAATGAAAATTGCAACCTATGTTTCTTTAGTTCTACCTGGGTCGTGTTTTATCAAAGAATACCCGTTCCACTTACTCGATCCATTCATTTTTCGTTCGAAACCCTTAAAGCAACAAACGAACAAAAATGGTGGCTGCCTCGTTCCAAAATTTAAGGCACGCTTATCTTCTCGTCTTCTCTGCTCAGGGCGTGGGTAAATCGAAGAGGCCACCAATGATCGTCTCTCCGACTTTTCAGAGGCTATTTGGGTTTCTGACGAGCGTATTCCTTCGCTTCGTGTTGCCGCGACGTCGAATTCGAGCTCTTCGGTGGCTAAGGTGAGTAATCGCAATTACTCACATCTAATTTAACCTCATAGATATGCGATTTTGTGAATTGATCTACACGGCTTTGAATTTACTGCTCCGTGAATTTCTTGTTTTCATTTGTTCGACTCGCGACTTGTTTTCGTGATGACCACGGCTTGACTGTTTTTCAAAACACTTCGACTTTAACCCTCTGCCTTAATTTACTCTGTAGCCTACTTGCTTTATTCGCTGTGACTTTGGATGTTGATTTGGTTTGAATTGGGCACTGACTTGTTTAAAGAACCGGCCTTGGTATTTTTTGTGACAGTTGTTTTTCAATGGCCCAGTTTATGCTGTGACGATTTGGTTTACTAACTTGTTTCAATCTACTTGAGTTGTCGTCTCAGCCAGTCGAGTATAATTGATGATGATTTATCATGGCTATTTGAGTTTTGTTAAAACGCTTTGGCCATGTTTTCTTGGTCGTCATGGTTTTGTGAATTTGCTGTTTTTAGTTGACTTCGGTCACTATGATTTTTGGATTGACATTTGAATTTGCTTGATACTTCGGTTACTCTCTCTCAACCTGATACTCAATCACTGTCACTCAGTTGCATACACATTCATCATGTAGTTCACTGAGTATATGCACAATTTCATACATTGCGTCATTTGGTTTGCTCTGAAGTGACATTGTTCTTCTGGAGCTCGTACTTGAGTCTGTTGAGAACAGTTCGACTTTGACTTGGTCTTTGAGTTATTTCACAGTCTTGTTGTCTGCTGTTGTTCATTCTACTGGTACCATTTGTCCATTCATGGGTTTGTTTGAGTCAGTGGAGTTTGCATTCATCTTTTCCACTGTTTTGCTCAAGTCTGCATTATATTGTACCTGTACTTGCAGTTGCATATCTGTTCATCGAGTTTTGCAAGTGAACATGTTTGCATTCATCATGTTTGATTTATCAGAGTACCTCAGTTTTTAAACCTCTGGAGCATCCCATATCCTAAAGTAAACAAAATTCACAAGGTTAAACAACTGTTTGATGAATCCACTGCATTCTGTAGTTCTTGAATCTATTATGTAATGTTTGCATGATTGGGCTATTTGAATAAATGCTTTGAATTGCCCTGTTTAATTGTGTATACATCTGTATAATATATATATAACTTGTCCCTGTTTGTGAATCATTTCATACTTGACTTTTCAAATATACGAACTGGATTTTGTTTCTTTTCTGTTTGTGAATTTTTTTTATCTGATAAACATACGTGCTAGGTTTTGTTAAACCTTCCTCTTTGTCTTCGACATTTGAGTTTACATAAACTTTCATCCTTGCCTTAGTTGATATGTAGTTCACTGCATCATTTCTTTGAATTGGCTGTTGCGTGAATTTGGCAACTTGCTTCTCTGCCACTTCTCTGTTACTTCATCGAATACTGCTTTCCTGTTCACTTGAGATTTTGTTGTTAACTTCCTTGATTAATCTGCATTCACATGGCATCCATGTTGATATTTGCATTTTGATTCCATCGTAAATGTTGATTCTGTAGCCTGCACCTCATATTGTAGTGGTTGTACTTGAAAGTGATTCCAGTTGTAATCAGTGTTGTTACTAATGTTGTCCACTGTTTTACTTGGCCATTTGTAATTTTTACTTTGGTCATTCTTGTTTATGCTTCATCTTGCATTCCTGGTTGTTTCAGTGGATTCACTGATCCATTTTTATTTTAGTTGGTCTGCATTTTCTTGTGGGCCTTTGTGCCTGCTGCACTTGGTTGACCAGTTTCATTCATCCTTGTTTATTTTTGTTGCCTTCACCCAAACTTCCATGTGGAGGCTGCATTTTCGTTGCAGTTTTACCCTTGTCCCTTGTGGTGACTTTATATTCAGTGGTGGCGAGGCAGTGCACGCGTGCGTGCACTGCAGCCACCCAGAATTGACAATTTTGAATTGATATTTCCTTTGTGTCGTGATGCGTTGATCTTTTATGCCGTATTGGCGAGGCCGTACACGCGTGGGTGTACGGCAGCCAATCGAACCCTGATGGTTTTAAAGTGACAATTTCAATTGTTTTAAATTGATTTAGTCGATTTGATAAATTGTTTATTTATCTCTATTGATGATTTAAATCTGCTGGTTTTTGTTAAACACTGTTAAGTGTTATATTGACCGTTATCCGGTTTCTTTGTTTAAAGAATCGGATAGACGGGAATTATGGTGACTGTCGTCTATTTAAATTATTACTGCCTATATGCACTAATAAACTGGTTTGAATTAGACTGACCTGGGTATTATTTTCCTTTTGAATGTAATACTCGGGTCAGACCCGAGTTATTTCAGGTTGTAGATTTCTTTCTTTGAGTTGCTATTCGGGATTTGAAGACTTTTCACATCTTCTGAAGTTGTCATTGTCCTTTTGTCGTAGTCGTGTCATTCTATAGAACGATATGTATTCATGTATATTAGTTGATAATGTACTTGTGTATATAACTTCTAGAGTGGACAGTTGTAGTTGTATCATTTGTATCGTGTCAACTATATTGTAACTGACATCGGTTATATATATTTTAGATTTTTGTTAATCTGTATTCCGCATTTATATTATCTGTGTTATTGTTATATCTAATGTCCTAAACTATTATGAACTATCGTAGTTTGTTTTATACTGATAATTGGATATGTCGATGGGAGTAAATAAATAATTGATGAAAAATAAAAAGTATATACCACTCCTATCGAGATAACCAATATTAGTGTAAGGCCAATTACGGATGGTCGCTCCTATCCAGCCTTATTCTTCGTAATAATAAACAGTATTTCTTTTAATACTCTTTGTTATTATGAGCATAGAGGTGGGGCGTCACAGTTGGTATCAGAGCTTGGGGTTTATGGACATAATATAAAACTTAACTCGGATGGAACATATGTTACAACTATTGGTCGATGTTTAATTTGTGCTTGAGTCAAAACTAAAGTTTTGAAATTTGGATGAAATTTTTAAATATCTTTATTTAAAAATAATAGTGAAATTGTGTTTTGATGATTTGATTGATTTGTGTTCTGTTTATCAGAGTGCGCAGCGGAAATAGTGAAACAGTCTTCGCTGAGTACAACTGATAATCTTTTTGATTTAAAAATCAAAATACGAAATTGATATGAATTTCATTTGTTGTTTACATAGATGTAATTATTTTGTTTCTTTGAGAATTTCGAATCCGAATTGAGGATTCGAAGTAATTGCAGCTATGTGATTTTTGTTGAAACTTCCGCTGGCTTTCTTTTGTACTAATCATATATTGATCAGATTTTTGCTATTTTGAATTGTCTTCATTGAAGATACCTTCGAATAGTTTCTTTGTTCATTTTGTAGTACGTACACAATTTGAATTGCACGTTTCTGCATTTATTTTACGTTGAACTGATGCTAGGTTATAAAACGTATTTTGTTGCCATTATTTTTGTAACGGGATTTTTACACCAATGCTGAATTCTTGAAGCACGGTGTTTTATGGCATTTTGATGAATGAAAATTCTCTGATATTACATTTTGATGTAAATTGTTTTGATGTGATTTTGACATTTCAAAATTACTGTCGCTTTGGCTTCAGTAACCGTCAAATTTTAAAAGTGGATTTTCAAGCGGTTATTCCGCAATGCTGTTTTGTGACCGTTTTTACGGTATTTTGAGAAGTACGATTTCCTTACCAAAATTGTTACTGATTTACTGTTCTAATCACATGATTGGAAAATCGTTTAAAAATAAAAATTGTTTTATAAAATTTTAGCAGTTTGTGTTTTCAAAAGAATGAGAAAGCGACTTAAACGATTCAGCAAAATCGAGGATTATGACCCCTTTCTTTTACTGTTTCGCTTAACTCCGGACTTGTTCAGTTGAGAATGCGAATTGTTATTTTTAAAAAATAAATAAAATTGTTTTCAAAAATTTTACAGTTTGCGATTTCAAAAGAATGAGGAAGCGATTTAAACGTTTCAACAAAATCGAGGACTATGACCCCTTTCTTTTACTGATTCGCTTAATTCCGGACTTGTCCGTTTGAGAATGTAAAGTGTATTTTTACAAAATACACAATTTTGCACTTTCAAGGAAACGATGAAGTGATTTAAACGATTTAGCAAAAGTGCGGAGTATGGAACCACACTTTTACTATTTCGGTTAATTCCGGACTCGTTAATTGAAATATCTATCATTTTGATGATTTTGATGATTTTACACTTTCAAGGAAACGATGAAGAGAATTAAACAATTTAGTAAAACTCGTGGTTATGGGACATGTGCGTTTGCTATTTTGGTTAATTCCGGACTCGTTAATTGAAACATTTTGATGCTTTCGTGTGCTTTCGAGCCACTATGAGGACCTTCGGGTCATATGTTGGACCTTCGGGTCATTTGTTGGGCTTTCGGGCCACTCTGCGGACCTTCGGGTCAAATACCAGTACTAGACCTTCGGGTCACTCTGCGGACCTTCGGGTCAATCTGATGGGCGCCAAAAATTATGTTGAGTACTTGGTAGGCTTCGGCCACTCTGAGATGCACGTGCGGCGAATTAAAAACTCGCCATCTGATGGGATCGATCCAAGCTTTTATGTTGATTTTCTAGTCTTCTTAATTGATTTCTAGATATTTGTTGCTTCCAATTATCTGCAGGTAATTGGATATTTGTTGATATGAGTTCTGATTATCGTTTTTGATAATCGGATATTTGTTGTTTCTAATTATCGCTTGTGATAATTAGATATTTTTTGATATGAGTTCTGATTATCGTTTTTGATAATCGGATATTTGTTGTTCCTAATTATCGCTTGTGATAATTAGATATTTGTTGATATGAGTTCTGATTATCGTTTTTGATAATCGGATATTTGTTGTTTCTAATTATCGCTTGTGATAATTAGATATTTGTTGATATGAGTTCTGATTATCGTTTTCGATAATCGGATATTTGTTGCTTTTAATTATCGCTTGAGATAATTAAATATTTGTTGATTTTAGATTTAATTATCGCTGTTAGATAATTAAATATTTGCTGATTCGAGATTTAATTATCGTCTTTGATAATTAAATATTTGCTGATTTGAGATTTAATTATCGTCTTTGATAATTAAATATTTGTTGATTTTAGATTTAATTATCGCTGTTAGATAATTAAATATTTGCTGATTCGAGATTTAATTATCGTCTTTGGTAATTAAATATTTGCTGATTTGAGATTTAATTATCGTCCTTGATAATTAAATATTTGTTGATTTTAGATTTAATTATCGCTGTTAGATAATTAAATATTTGCAGATTTGAGATTTAATTATCGTCTTGGATAATTAAATATTTGTTGATTTTAGATTTAATTATCGCTGTTAGATAATTAAATATTTGCTGATTTGAGATTTAATTATCATCTTTGATAATTAAATAATTGTTGTTTTGAGATTTAATTATCGCTTGAGATAATTAAATATTTATTGATTTGAGATTTAATTATCGTCTGAGATAATTAAATAGTTGTTGATTTAAAATTTAATTATCGCCTAAGGTAATTAAATATTTTCTGTTTTGAAATTTGATTATCGCTTTAGATAATTAAATATTTGTTGATTTGAGAAATTTGATTATCGCTTGTGATAATCGAATATTTGTTGATTTGAGAAATTTGATTATCGTTTTGGATAATTGAATATTTGTTTTCTGACTATCGTTTGAGATAATCAGATATTTGATTTGTTTTCTGATTATCGTTTGAGATAATCAGATATTTGAGTTATCTTCTGACTATCGTTTGAGATAATCAGATATTTGTTTTGTCTTCTGATTATCGTTTGAAATAAGTAAATATTTGCGATTTGAAAATTCAATTATCGTTTTTGATGATTGAATATTTGCGACTTTTGAGATTTGAGCTTCGTCTTTTTCTCTGACGATTCAGGTGAGTAATTTGATTTACTCACATTCAATTCGTGCTCTGTATGGGATTTCTGCTCTGTTTTTCCTCCTCTTTTAGTTGCTGGAACCCGATTGTTCTTGCTTTAGTTAGTCGTCTGATTTTGATCCCTGATTCCCACGATGTTGATTCTTTTGATTTGAAGCAGTCGAACCTTTTGATTTCTTATCTAATGCTTCCCCGCTGACACTTGATTTTCTTATACATTCGACATTGCCATGCTCTTTTGGTTGTTACCTTTTATCCATTTATTCCCTATGATTGCGTGGATGCAATTTCTTTAAGGAGGGGAGTCTGTAACAACCCGGTTTTTCGCGTCAGTTTATAAATGACGATTAAATCACTTTTAACTGCTAATGCAGATTTGAATCAAGTTTAAATTCATTTGAAAATTGTTAAAAGAATTGTTTGGGCCTTAAATGAAAATTGCAACCCATGTTTCTTTAGTTCTACCTGGGTCGTGTTTTATCAAAGAATACCCGTTCCACTTACACGATCCATTCATTTTTCATTCGAAACCCTTAAAGCAACAAACGAACAAAAATGGTGGCTGCCTCGTTCCAAAATTTAGGGCACGCTTATCTGCTCGTCTTCTCCGCTCAGGGCGTGGGAAAATCGAAGAGGCCACCAATGATCGTCTCTCCGACTTTTCAGAGGCTATTAGGGTTGCTGACGAGCGTATTCCTTCGCTTCGTGTTGCCGCGACGTCGAATTCGAGCTCTTCGGTGGCTAAGGTGAGTAATCGCAATTACTCACATCTAATTTAACCTCATAGATATGCGATTTTGTGAATTGATCTACACGGCTTTGAATTTACTGCTCCGTGAATTTCTTGTTTTCATTTGTTCGACTCGCGACTTGTTTTCGTGATGACCACGGCTTGACTGTTTTTCAAAACACTTCGACTTTAACCCTCTACCTTAATTTACTCTGTAGCCTACTTGCTTTATTCGCTGTGACTTTGGATGTTGATTTGGTTTGAATTGGGTACTGACTTGTTTAAAGAACCGGCCTTGGTATTATTTGTGATAGTTGTTTTTCCATGGCCCAGTTTATGCTGTGACGATTTGGTTTACTAACTTGTTTCAATCTACTTGAGTTGTCGTCTCATCCAGTCGAGTATAATTGATGATGATTTATCATGGCTATTTGAGTTTTGTTAAAACGCTTTGGCCATGTTTTCTTGGTCGTCATGGTTTTGTGAATTTGCTGTTTTTAGTTGACTTCGGTCACTATGATTTTTGGATTGACATTTGAATTTGCTTGATACTTCGGTTACTATCTCTCAACCTGATACTCAATCACTGTCACTCAGTTGCATACACATTCATCATGTAGTTCACTGAGTATATGCACAATTTCATACATTGCATCATTTGGTTTGCTCTGAAGTGACATTGTTCTTCTGGAGCTCGTACTTGAGTCTGTTGAGAACAGTTCGACTTCGACTTAGTCTTTGAGTTATTTCACAGTCTTGTTGTCTGCTGTTGTTCATTCTACTAGTACCATTTGTCCATTCATGGGTTTGTTTGAGTCAGTGGAGTTTGCATTCATCTTTTCCACTGTTTTGCTCAAGTCTGCATTATATTGTACCTATACTTGCAGTTGCGTATCTGTTCATCAAGTTTTGCAAGTGAACATGTTTGCATTCATCATGTTTGATTTATCAGAGTACCTCAGTTTTTAAACCTCTGGAGCATCCCATATCCTAAAGTAAACAAAATTCACAAGTTTAAACAACTGTTTGATGAATCTACTGCATTCTGTAGTTCTTGAATCTATTATGTAATGTTTGCATGATTGGGCTATCTGAATAAATGCTTTGAATTGCCCTGTTTAATTGTGTATACATCTGTATAATATATATATAACTTGTCCCTGTTTGTGAATCTTTTCATACTTGACTTTTCAAATATACGAACTGGATTTTGTTTCTTTTCTGTTTGTGAATTTTTTTTATCTGATAAACATACGTGCTAGGTTTTGTTTAACCTTCCTCTTTGTCTTCGACATTTGAGTTTACATAAACTTTCATCCTTGCCTTAGTTGATATGTAGTTCACTGCATTATTTCTTTGAAATGGCTGTTGCGTGAATTTGGCAACTTGCTTCTCTGCCACTTCTCTGTTACTTCATCGAATACTGCATTCCTGTTCACTTGAGATTTTGTTGTTAACTTCCTTGATTAATCTGCATTCACATGGCATCCATGTTGATATTTGCATTTTGATTCCATCGTAAATGTTGATTCTGTAGCCTGCACCTCATATTGTAGTGGTTGTACTTGAAAGTGATTCCAGTTGTAATCAGTGTTGTTACTAATGTTGTCCACTGTTTTACTTGGCCATTTGTAATTTTTACTTTGGTCATTCTTGTTTATGCTTCAGCTTGCATTCCTGGTTGTTTCAGTGGATTCACTGATCCATTTTTATTTTAGTTGGTCTGCATTTTCTTTTGGGCCTTTGTGCCTGCTGCACTTGGTTGACCAGTTTCATTCATCCTTGTTTATTTTTGTTGCCTTCACCCAAACTTCCATGTGGAGGCTGCATTTTCGTTGCAGTTTTACCCTTGTCCCTTGTGGTGAATTTATATTCAGTGGTGGCGAGGCAGTGCACGCGTGCGTGCACTACAGCCACCCAGAATTGACAATTTTGAATTGATATTTCCTTTGTGTCGTGATGCGTTGATCTTTTATGCCGTATTGGCGAGGCCGTACACGCGTGCGTGTACGGGAGCCAATCGAACTCTGATGGTTTTAAAGTGACAATTTCAATTGTTTTATATTGATTTAGTCGATTTGATAAATTGTTTATTTATCTCTGTTGATGATTTAAATCTGCTGGTTTTTGTTAAACACTGTTAAGTGTTATATTGACCGTTATCCGGTTTCTTTGTTTAAAGAATCGGATAGACGGGAATTATGGTGACTGTCGTCTATTTAAATTATTACTGCCTATATGCACTAATAAACTGGTTTGAATTAGACTGACCTGGGTATTATTTTCCTTTTGAATGTAATACTCGGGTCAGACCCGAGTTATTTCAGGTTGTAGATTTCTTTCTTTGAGTTGCTGTTCGGGATTTGAAGACTTTTCACATCTTCTGAAGTTGTCATTGTCCTTTTGTCGTAGTCGTGTCATTCTATAGTCAGATATGTATTCATGTATATTAGTTGATAATGTACTTGTGTATATAACTTCTAGAGTCGACAGTTGTAGTTGTATCATTTGTATCGTGTCAACTATATTGTAACTGACATCGGTTATATATATATGAGATTTTTGTTAATCTGTGTTCCGCATTTATATTATCTGTGTTATTGTTATATCTAATGTCCTAAACTATTATGAACTATCGTAGTTTGTTTTATACTGATAATTGGATATGTCGATGGGAGTAAATAAATAATTGATGAAAAATAAAAAGTATATACCACTCCTATCGAGATAACCAATATTAGTGTAAGGCCAATTATGGATGGTCGCTCCTATCCAGCCTTATTCTTCGTAATAATAGGCAGTATTTCTTTTAATACTCTTTGTTATTATGAGCATAGAGGTGGGGCGTCACAAAATATATATAGTAAACATGAGATATCATATACTATAAACCCAGATATAGCAAAAACATATAACATAACATAACCCACGCATACTTACCAAATATGAACTTTAAAATCATACAGCAAACAAAACAAAGTATATAACTGCTCTATTAAAGTATACGTGACGTATATAATAACTTCACCTGAAATCTAGTATATGTAAAAAAAAATACTCAGAACATATCCTATATACGTAAGTTAAACTTGCGTATGAAATCCCTATATAGTGAAAAGCTGTAACCATTCTAATATAGCTCATGGCCTTGTCCAATCTCGAAATAGAAAGTTGTAGATTATAGGCTAATTGATGCATAGACCAATATATAAGAACAGGCACTCCAGTACATACCTCACCAGTATTACAAATCTGCTTTAATATAAAAGATTATAAAGTGGAATATGAAATAGTATACTACTTACATAACGTTATATATAATATGCCTTTTCTTTCAGCAATGAAATCAGAAAACAAAACATACAATTACCAAGCCAATATACTAACTCTTAACATAAATAAACTTTCATATATATATATATATATATATAAAAGAAGACAAAGACAATATTGGAATTATGAATGATATAGGACAGCCATTTATATATATCATACTTACACACGCACAGAGGTAGAGGACGAGATGATGGTCCGTCCTAGGTCCAAGAGAGGAGAACGCGGAGGTTAAAAGGGGTCGGTGAGTTTGGCAGTGGGAAGAAAGGCTCGGGAAGGAGGTCGATTGGTCGGCGGTTGTGGGAGTCGAAGTGGGTTAGTGGTTCTGGGCGCACGGAGGGTGAGGAGGAAGGCGCGGTTGACAAGGGCTGCTCATCAGAGGTAAGGCTATGGAGCAAAGTCGGAGTGGTGAGGCGGAGTGGCCGAGGGGTTGCGAGCTTCACATGAGCCGGAGCAAGTCAGGTGGATGAGCGGCACGAGTGGAGCAGGGAGATGGGAAGAAGAGGCACTTGCGCATGGGTGAGGTCAAGCAACTAAAAGAATGAAAAGGTGGAAGTGAGTTATTCAAATGGAAGGGAAAAGAAATTAGAGCCTGCGTAAATGAGAAATGGAAGAGCTCTTTCCATTGAAACCAGAGAAAATATTTGGACTAGTGTGAATTTGAAAGGACCAACGTTGAATTCAGAGAGTATTGGGACCATGGAAAAGCAAAAGTTACAAATAAATTTTCTAGGAATTATAAAGGTTGTGGCCATTCACTACCTCACATCTAAACAATTGAAAGGGCGCATAACTATAAAGGGCTCAAACGGATACCGGTACGGTTACCGTTTCGTAAAGTTCGTCGTGTATCTGACTTCAAAACACGTAATTTAATATACCGTATAGATCAGCGCGACGAGACGATCAAAACGGTGTATGGATATCAGTGGTACGATTTAATTATAAAAATTCGAATTTTTTTTACTAGCGGAAAATGCAAGAAAAACACAGAAAAATAAGATCGACGGAGCTAAAAAAGTCCGAATTTGGAAAAACGAAAAATGACGTCTTGCTCAGAAAATGATTTAGAATTTTTCTATGTAAAAATATTTAGGTTTCGAAAACGTTTTATTTTCATCGCTTTTTAACTGATTAAATTGAAGTAAATTTACGCACGAAATAAACTTTCATATTTTCGGACGAAAATTTACCAGTTGCTATGTTTAACTAGACGCATTCCAAATATCAAATTTATATCTCAAAATTTTATCGTTTAAAGTTTCACAAAATTTCAATTAATAACGTTATTAAAAACCGGTTAAATTTACGGGTTGTTACAAAGCCATTATTCAAATCATTTATTTCCTTTAAAAGCAAACGTGTAGATACGAAGATTTATGAAAAACTACTTTGTGAACTTTATATACTTCATATTCACTTGATGGAATGGAATTTAAATTATCACTGATAATTTGCAACTTGCTTCTTTTGTACAAAATTACAAGGAATCTGCAATGGATCGGCATTACTAATTATATAGTCATTATCAAGGTACTTAACTTTTTCGAGCTGGTAGTCATTTTCTGTTGTGTTTTCAATAATCAAAGAAATTATAACAAATCATACTTAATTAATGAACATAATACATGTAATAATTGTTTTGCCAACTAAATTACGATGAAAATATATATCGTTACAACCGAGGCATTGGCCTTTTTCAATTCATATTAATGTGAGCGCGCTGTTAAAATAAGTAAAGCGATCTAATTTTTGCAAACCCTGCTAAAAAATTTATTGACTATTTATTTTGTTGGAGTGTTTTAGAGTATGATTTTGGTTTTTTTTGTTATTGCTCTTAGTTTTATGAAAATAGTTGGTTACTATTTATAAGACCACTGAATTGATCATAGGAAAGCAGAATCACAGCAGTCAAGCTAGATGATTTGTCTAATGTCATTATTGTTTGTTTTTTTCGTTTTAGATTCTCTACATTATATGTACGCTGTAATTTTTACATCAAGGGATAATGGAGAGCCGGTTATAAGATCTAGAAGTTATATTATTTCAATATATATATTTTGCTTGCTGTGACATATACTGATTCTCTAGAACTTAGGAAGCGTATTGTTTACATGTTGTCTCTTTTTGTTATGGTCACTTAGAACTCAGGTAATTATTTCTCTATTTTTTAATTATAAATTATACATTAATTACCTGTATTTCTTTTTACAATTTAGTAAGTACATTACTCCGTACGGAAGTTTCAAATGTTTTTCCTTCGTTTTTACTTTGTCCATTTGCTTAAGATTTTAGTTTCAATTTTACAATCAATGGATTGAATTTCATCATGTTGTGATATGTACAGTATAGAACAAAACAAATTTAGACACTTATTGATCAATTCAGTTCTAACCAAAACACAACTTTTCTAACAACATATTCGATCAATTTTTTATCTCAATTTGTTTTCTTTCCTTTGTCTAGACAACTTGGCATGAGCTTATTACATCAGATTTGTTTGTGCCATTTTTGTTAGTATGCAGTTACCCATTTTTTCACAATATGTAGAGTATTATGGTGTTTTATACATTGGAAACCCAAAGAGATACCAACTGATAATTTATACACATGATTCATGTTGCTGATGATGCTCCGTAAAATTTTAATCTTTGTATTCTATAAAAATTATGGTAGTAATGTACAATATTTAATGTCATCTGTTCATATGGTATAGGTCCACTCTAGGCATCATCAATTTGTTAATCATATACTTTATGCATGGCGACTAAATTGGTTCATATTTCTTCTTGTAATTTATGTGTTTTACATTCCATCATTATAAATTGCTCAACAATGAAAACCTGATTTTTTTAGTAAAAAGTGTTCAAAGAGGTTGGTTGGCCTAAGCATTTCTTTTGCATAAAATATTTACAATTGTACCACATTACTTTTGTAGTAAAATAATAGTAAAAGATTTATATATTCTTTTATAATCATGGTTTAACCAAAATATAAGTGTACAAATTGGAAACAAATGTTTGGTCGAGTTGTTTCAATGTAGAAAGGGAATATATTGATGCTAAAATAATCTTATAGTTCGACCTAAATGTGTAGTTTATATCACTTTAATTATATCATTTTTTTATTATTGTTTGTTCCTGTGTTGCTAAGTGATTAAAATTGTGTTTGAATATACAACCTGTCAGCGTATAATATGTTACAGCTATGTTTATTTCCGTCTGTCATAGTAGAAGATGTAATATGGCCTTTTACTATGAAGGTTCGCTGTTTAATTATATTTTTGTAGTACATGGAAAAGTACTCAAACAGTTTAGGAATGTGTAATCTGCATAGGCCTATTGAATTTATTATAATTTGTGAGTATATTCTCTTTGTTTATCATAGGTGATGTAATGGTATTTATCATGAAGTGGCTCTCAAACTCTATATGATAGCCGCCACAAGGAATGTGGGTTGCTTGCTCTGCTTCTTCTCTCTTTTCTCTAGCTCTGCTTTTTCCTATAAGGTATTTATCATGTTGTTTCAATTGAGGTTATCCATTCCCATAAAATTATTATACCTATAAATAGCAATAGTCTGAAAGGAGCTCCCTAGGGACATGACATCAAATTTCATTATCATCTACCTAATGAAATAATTGTGATTTGAAAATTTACATACTCTCCAAAAAAAATTGATGTGTTAAATTAGCTAATTAATCTAATATTTGATAACATTTTTATTTACCTTAGTGCCAAGTATACCATCAATCTTAAATTAATAGTAGCAATATATCTTATTTAAGAAATTAACTTAAAATTTTGTTCCTTCCATAAAATGGAGATAAGGTACATGCATCCGTTTACAGAGTGGTGGTAGCAATTAATTATCTTGAATCTTGGTTTACTCATATAAACATGTAAAAATTGAATTTTTTTTCCTATTTAACGTTCTATTTTGAATTGTAGTGAAAAAAAAACACTGCCCTTTTTGACATGTCCAAAAATTCAATGGACATGATGTAGACTGGATCATTTTCTTTCGTATGTTCCCAACTTAACTTCTATGGTACAAAAGAAAAAATTAGATAATTTACTATTTTTGTATACGAAATTTTTTAAAATAAAAAAATAATATAAGAGAGTTGATTATTCTTTTTTTTTGAAACATGAGTATAAATAAACTTCCTTTCATAATATACAAAGGAGTGTAAATGAAGATGAGGAAAAGTTCATATAACCAACTTGAATTGGACATCATCAATAAGAATATGACTTTTGATGCAATAATACCTATAATTATAATAGGTGCATTTTTTTAACATAATACTTTCCTTCACATTTTTTTTACTCACACGTGCCTTCCGTATTGGTCTTCGTGGAAGTAGTACCTTGAGTTGTGTTCTAATGCGTAACATTGATTACTGTTTTTATGCACACTGATTTGGAGGTAACTACTGTAAGTTTAATTTGTTGCTAAATCAACCTTTACTAAAAATAGTAAATTTTGGTAGGAAAATGTAAACTAATAGTTTACACTCTCCAACAATTAATTCCACACCTGATAATTTTTTTCAAAGGCTAAACTAGCTATGATGACCAGCATATACTTAAATTACAAAATATTAACAATTACTTAGATAACTGTTAGGCTGATGGTCGTTATTAAATATTGACTATATTATTTTAAAGGTGCAACAATAATAATAATAATAATAAATTTAGTTATTATGATCAAACATTTGACAGTTTTTCATGCTCATTTTTACATCGGGGTTCTTGGTAATCTTATTATGTTTTTGAGTATTTTTATTTTTATTTTTTTAGTTGAGTGTTTCCCTTTTACGGACCTGTAAATTTTAATAAAAGGTTTTAGAGGTTGAGTATGATTAAGTCATCAAGTGCGTTCTTTGTTTCTACTTAAAAATCCCCTTGATTTTACCAAGGCATACTTTTCTTGCACATGAGGAATTCTATGTTTCTTTTTTATTTAAGTTACAATATTATTTGTATAGTGTTAATTGTTGGCTGTAACTCCAATGAACATTAACTATAGAAAATTTTGGCTCCTATTTTTGGAGTTTGCTGGCTTATATGTATAAAGATTGTTCTTCAAATAATAGCAGTTTGTTCATTTAGTTTGCTAGAGGAAAAACAATTATCCATTGAAATTGTTAGTGGTCTTATTATATAAAAATGCCATGTTACTAAACTACTATTTTATAGGCTTCTAATTTCTCATGAATTTTGTTAAGAAATTCTATCGATTTGAAAATGTTTTTATTTCAACCGACACAATTCAAGTCCACTTCCACTATTTTCGTATTTAGTTAATTCTACTTCACCTACCTATTCAATTCATTGTTTTCTCTATCTCATCAGTGGTAAATATCCATAACATATGTAGAAAACTTTAATTTCATAAAAACCCGTTGACCGGAATTCTACCGATATTTTAATATTTCCACTGCCGATTCCTTTTGTGACGCCCCACCTCTATGCTCATAATAACAAAGAGTATTAAAAGAAATACTGTCTATTATTACGAAGAATAAGGCTGGATAGGAGCGACCATCCGTAGTTGGCCTTACACTAATATTGGTTATCTCGATAGGAGTGGTATATACTTTTTATTTTTCATCTATTATTTATTTACTCCCATCGACACACCCAATTATCAGTATAAAACAAACTACGATAGTTCATAGTAGTTTAGGACATTAGATATAACAATAACACAGATAATATAAATGCGGAACACATATTAACAAAAATCTCATATATATATAACCGATGTCAGTTACAATATAGTTGACACGATACATATGATACAACTACAACTGCCGACTCTAGAAGTTATATATACAAGTACATTATCGACTAATATACATGAATACATATCGTTCTATACAATGACACGACTACTACAAAATGACACTGACAACTTCAGAAGATGTGAAAAGTCTTCATATCCTGAACAACAACTCAAAGAAGAAAACCTACAACCTGAAATAACTCGGGTCTGACCCGAGTATTACATTCAAAAGAAAATAATACACGGGTCAGTCTAATTCAAACTTAGTTATTAATGCACAGAAGCAATAATAATCAAATAGTCAAATAGACGACAGTCACAGAAATCTCGTATACCCAACTCCTCGATAAAAGAATCGGATAACGGCAGATATAACACTAAATAGTGTTAAACAACAAATCAACCATCCAAATCAGAATACGACTCCAAAACATTGAAATTTACCAACGAAACAATTCAACAATTCGAAACATCAATTTAAAAACTGTCAAATCTGATAGGGCTGCAGTACACGCACGCGTGTACTGCCTCGCCACTATCGCAAGAGATACACAAAAGCTCAGTGAAAGTCAAAAGTGATCACAAGGTCAAACCCCGAAATCGGGTTCAACTCAAGTGAATTCAAGAACAAATCCCAACAGGGGGAAAAACTGCAAAGCACATGCAACTGCAGACATAAGCGAATACGAAGCAACCACCACGATGAAGCTATAGTAGCAAACAGTTGCAAAGAAAAGGGCAGAATGCAACTACAAAGAAGACAGTGGCAGCAAGTGAAACAAGTTCAACCAATATCAAAGAGCATGCGCAAGAGGCAACAAAACTCAAACTAGCAACTGCAGCAAGACCAGAACCCAACAAAGGTCAGAAGTACAAAATAGCCAAGCAGGTGCATCACTAAACCACAACCAAGATCAAAGGCAAATCAGTAAAACGAATTAACAAGAGAGGCAAGTGCTGCACTGCTAAGAAGAAAAATGAAGTGCAACCACAAATGTACATGGTCAAACAACAGTTCAGATATGAAGCAATGCCAAAGTCGAGCATGCTTACAGGTATGAAAGATCACAAGACAAAATTCCCAAGCTAGAAGCCAGAGCTAATATCGAAGTGGAACAATATGCAACTGTCTCAAAGAATTGATATCAGATTCAATGTAAACTACTAGTGATCACCAGACCAACAACTCAATGCATTTGGAACCAAAATGAATGCAACCCAAAACTGGTACCTCATGGAAACAGTAAATGGTGAAGCATTAGATTTCAAGTGAAGCAATGGACATGAACAATAATTGCCAAGCAATAACCAGACAGAATATCACAGGCGATATGCAACACTCAGATGAAACCAAAATGACCAAGGCTACAATATGCAGACTCAAGCACACTGATCAAATGAAGTCTTACACATGATATGAAGAACACAAGGCTCGAACTAAAATGTGATCAAGCAAATTCAAGTCAAACCAGAGTCCATGAAACTCTGTAACAATCAACCATATATATATATATACATACATGAATGCATATATACATATGAAGCAATGCCACAGTCAAGTACGCTACAGATATGAAAGATCACATGTCTAAACCAGTGAATAGCATGGCAAAATATCAAACGAACATGCATAACACAGCAGTATCAAAGACAGAGTAGCTCAATGAAACAGACATCACAAAATCAAGTCCAGATTCAAAGCCGTGAATGAACAAGACAGAACACACAATCCTCTCAACCATTCGAACATTATCAAGCAGCCGAGATAAAGCAAGTTGAAGAATTCAAGCATATGAAAAGGTCAGAGAAAAATCCCAAAATCAAGTCCAGATTCAAAACCGTGGAGAACAAGTATCAAATATACGAATATATAAGATTTTGAATAAGTCGTAAATCATCTCGTTCATCAATACGAAAATCAATGGCCATAATATATTAGTTGACGAATTCAAAAGCTATACCATATCAAAGTGCTACTAGAGGCAGTGGACAACATGGCAAAAGTCGAACTAGACCAACATCGCAAAATCGAGTGTGCAGCCGAAGACAACTACAGGTACAAATACAACAAAATGCAGACCCAACTCCTCAAATGACCGAGTAAAGTTCAAAGACAGCGAGCTACACCAACTACAAGCCCAATGTGACAGCAACCACAAATGAAATGCAACCACCAGGCATGGAACCATAGTGGAACAGGTCGAGCAATCAACATGAAGCAGTGCAGACTACCCTAAATGAAGACTACCCGAGGACCACAAGTATCCAGACCGAAGTCAACATGAAATCCAGATACAAGTTCAGTTATACACAATAAACTAGGTGCACTAGCAGTTTAAAGCAAGTCAGAGAATCATCTCAGGCCTCAAAACAAAACCCTATGGCTGAACAACGAAACCAACGAAATCAACACCAGAGAAAACCCCAATCAAATCGAGTAAATCACATTAGCACAATAACACAAAGCGTGAATTAGATGTGAGAAAACTCACCATTTTCGACGAGGCAGTGAAATAAAAACCCTAGCAGCCTCGAGTGACTCCAAGCGGTTTTGCGATCGACAAGGCAAGGCTGAAACGTCATTTGATCGAGCTATGGGGGTTGGCGCCTTTGATTTCTCGATGCCCTGATTTCGAACGATGAAGAAGGGACAGGTTTGAATTGAATAAGGAGGAAACCAGCCACCATTTTTATTTCTCGCTTCGATTTTTGGATTTAGGGTTACGAATAAAAAAATGGGAGAAAGGGTCGGGTTTCTCCTTGACAAAAGAGAACGGCAACAAAGGAATAAAAACATGGGCTAGATTCAAAAGCCCATTTCAATCATTTGAGAATTGTTTAAAAGAATAACAATTTGATTCAAATTCCCAAACAACGTTTTACCCTTCTTATTTATTCTACTTACAATGTTTAATAGAGGATTATACAAATCAAAAGAAAATGACTTTCAGATCGATTTAAAATCTCTAACCACGTATAACAACTTTATTAAAGAATTTAAATACGATTTAAATCCCAATATCAATTGTCAACTGAATTAAATTGTTATTTTGACGATAATTAAAATTACAAAAATCCCGGTTGTTACAGACTCCCCTCCTTAAAGAAATTGCGTCCACGCAATCATAGGGAATAAATGGATAAAAGGTAACAACCAAAAGAGCATGGCAATGTCGAAGGTATAAGCAAAGCAAGTGTCAGCAGGGAAGTATTTGATAAGAAATCGAAAGGTTCGACTGCTTCAAATCAAAAGAATCAACATCGTGGGGATCAAGGAATCAAAATCAGATGACTGTCTAAAGCAAGAATCAATCGAGTTCCAGCAACTAAAAGAGAAGGAAAAACAGAGCAGAAATCCCATACAGAGCACGAATTGAATGTGAGTAAATCAAATTACTCACCTGAATCGCCAGAGAAAAAGACGAAGCTCAAATCTCAAAAATCGCAAATATTCAATCATCAAAAACGATAATCAAATTTCTCAAATCAACAAATATTCGATTATCACAAACGATAATCAAATTTCAATTTCAACAAATATTCGATTATCAAAAACGATAATCAAATTTCAAATTCAACAAATATTCGATTATCAAAAACGATAATCAAATTTCTCAAATCAACAAATATTCGATTATCACAAACTATAATCAAATTTCAATTTCAACAAATATTCGATTATCAAAAACGATAATCAAATTTCAAATTCAACAAATATTCGATTATCAAAAACGATAATCAAATTTCTCAAATCAACAAATATTTAATTATCTAAAGCGATAATTAAATCTAAAATCAACAAATATTTAATTATCTCAAGCGATAATTAAATCTCAAATCAGCAAATATTTAATTATCAAAAGCGATAATTAAATCTCAAATCAGTAATTATTTAATTATCTAAAGCGATAATTAAAAACAACAAATATCTGATTATCAAAAACGATAATCAGAACTCATATCAACAAATATCTAATTATCACAAGCGATAATTAGAAACAACAAATATCTGATTATCAAAAACGATAATCCGAACTCATATCAACAAATATCTAATTATCACAAGCGATAATTAGAAACAACAAATATCTGATTATCAAAAACGATAATCAGAACTCATATCAACAAATATCTAATTATCACAAGCGATAATTAGAAACAACAAATATCTGATTATAAAAAACGATAATCAGAACTCATATCCACAAATATCTAATTATCACAAGCGATAATTAGAAACAACAAATATCTGATTATCAAAAACGATAATCAGAACTCATATCAACAAATATCTAATTATCACAAGCGATAATTAGAAACAACAAATATCTGATTATCAAAAACGATAATCAGAACTCATATCAACAAATATCTAATTATCACAAGCGATAATTAGAAACAACAAATATCTGATTATCAAAAACGATAATCAGAACTCATATCAACAAATATCTAATTATCACAAGCGATAATTAGAAACAACAAATATCTAATTATCAAAAACGATAATCAGAACTCATATCAACAAATATCTAATTATCACAAGCGATAATTAGAAACAACAAATATCTGATTATCAAAAACGATAATCAGAACTCATATCAACAAATATCTAATTATCACAAGCGATAATTAGAAACAACAAATATCTGATTATCAAAAACGATAATCAGAACTCATATCAACAAATATCCAATTACCTGCAGATAATTGGAAGCAACAAATATCTAGAAATCAATTAAGAAGACTAGAAAATCAACATAAAAGCTTGGATCGATCCCATCAGATGGCGAGTTTTTAATTCGCCGCACGTGCATCTCAGAGTGGCCGAAGCCTACCAAGTACTCAACATAATTTTGGCGCCCATCAGATTGACCCGAAGGTCCGCAGAGTGACCCGAAGGTCTAGTACTGGTATTTGACCCGAAGGTCCGCAGAGTGGCCCGAAAGCCCAACAAATGACCCGAAGGTCCGTAGAGTGGCTCGAAAGCCCAACAAATGACCCGAAGGTCCGCAGAGTGGCTCGAAAGCACACAAAATCATCAAATATTTCAATTAACGAGTCCGGAATTAACCGAAATAGCAAACGCACATGTCCCATACCATGTGTTTTACTAAATCGTTTGATTCTCTTCATCGTTTCCTTGAAAGTGCAAAATTGTGTATTTTGTAAAAATACATTTCACATTCTCAAACGGACAAGTCCGGAATTAAGCGAATCAGTAAAAGAAAGGGGTCATAGTCCTCGATTTTGCTGAAACGTTTAAATCGCTTCCTCATTCTTTTGAAATCGCAAACTGTAAAATTTTTGAAAAATAACAATTCGCATTCTCAACTGAACAAGTCCGAAGTTAAGCGAAACAGTAAAAGAAAGGGGTCATAATCCTCGATTTTGCTGAATCGTTTAAGTCGCTTTCTCATTCTTTTGAAAACGCAAACTGCTAAAATTTTATAAAACAATTTTCATTTTAAAACGATTTTCCAATCACGTGATTAAAATAGCAAATCAGTAACAATTTCGATAAGGAAATTGTACTTCTCAAAATCCCGTAAAAACGGTTACAAATCAGCATTGCGGAATAACCGCTTGAAAATCCACTTTTAAAATTTGACGGTTACGGAAGCCAAAGCGACAGTAGTTTTAAAACGTCAAAATCACATCAAAACAATCTACATCAAAATGTAATGTCAGTGAATTCTCATTCATCAAAATGCCACAAAACACCGTACTTCAAAATATAGCATTGGTGTAAAATTCCGTTGTAAAAATAACGGCAACAAAATACGTTTCATAACCAAGCATCGGTTCAACGTAAAATAAATGCAATAACGTGCAATTTAAATTTTTTGCACGTACTACAAAATGAACAAAGAATCATTCAAATGTATCTTCAATGAAGATAATTTAAAACAGTAAAAATCTAATCAATAGATGATTAGTACAAAAGAAAGCCAGCGGAAATTTCAACAAAAATCACATATCTGCAATTTCTTCGAATCCTCAATTCGGATTCGAAGTTCTCAAAGAAATAAAATAATTACAGCTATGTAAACAACAAATGAAATTCATATCAATTTCGTATTTTGATTTTTAAATCAAAAGGATTATCAGTTGTACTCAGCAAAGACAGTTTCACTGTTTCCGCTGCGCACTCTGATAAACAGAACACAAACCAATCAAATCATCAGAACACAATTTCACTATTATTTTTAAATAAAGTTATTTAAAAATTTCATCCAAATTTCAAAACTTTAGTTTTGACTCAAGCACAAATAAAACATCGACCAATAGTTGTAACATATGTTCCTTCCGAGTTAAGTTTTATATTATGTCCATAAACCCCAAGCTCTGATACCAACTGTGACGCCCCATCTCTATGCTCATAATAACAAAGAGTATTAAAAGAAATACTGTCTATTATTACGAAGAATAAGGCTGGATAGGAGCGACCATCCGTAGTTGGCCTTACACTAATATTGGTTATCTCGATAGGAGTGGTATATACTTTTTATTTTTCATCTATTATTTATTTACTCCCATCGACACACCCAATTATCAGTATAAAACAAACTACGATAGTTCATAGTAGTTTAGGACATTAGATATAACAATAACACAGATAATATAAATGCGGAACACAGATTAACAAAAATCTCATATATATATAACCGATGTCAGTTACAATATAGTTGACACGATACATATGATACAACTACAACTGCCGACTCTAGAAGTTATATATACAAGTACATTATCGACTAATATACATGAATACATATCGTTCTATACAATGACACGACTACTACAAAATGACACTGACAACTTCAGAAGATGTGAAAAGTCTTCATATCCTGAACAGCAACTCAAAGAAGAAAATCTACAACCTGAAATAACTCGGGTCTGACCCGAGTATTACATTCAAAAGAAAATAATACATGGGTCAGTCTAATTCAAACTCAGTTATTAATGCACAGAAGCAATAATAATCAAATAGACGACAGTCACAGAAATCTCGTATACCCAACTCCTCGATAAAAGAATCGGATAACGGCAGATATAACACTAAATAGTGTTAAACAACAAATCAACCATCCAAATCAGAATACGACTCCAAAACATTGAAATTTACCAACGAAACAATTCAACAATTCGAAACAACAATTTAAAAACTGTCAAATCTGATAGGGCTGCAGTACACGCATGCGTGTACTGCCTCGCCACTATCGCAAGAGATACACAAAAGCTCAGTGAAAGTCAAAAGTGATCATAAGGTCAAACCCCGAAATCGGGTTCAACTCAAGTGAATTCAAGAACAAATCCCAACATGGGGAAAAACTGCAAAGCACATGCAACTGCAGACATAAGCGAATACGAAGCAACCACCACGATGAAGCTATAGTAGCAAACAGTTGCAAAGAAAAGGGCAGAATGCAACTACAAAGAAGACAGTGGCAGCAAGTGAAACAAGTTCAACCAATATCAAAGAGCATGCGCAAGAGGCAACAAAACTAAAACTAGCAACTGCAGCAAGATCAGAACCCAACAAAGGTCAGAAGTACAAAATAGCCAAGTAGGTGCATCACTAAACCACAACCAAGATCAAAGGCAAATCAGTAAAACGAAGTAACAAGAGAGGCAAGTGCTGCACTGCTAACAAGACAAATGAAGTGCAACCACAAATGTACATGGTCGAACAACAGTTCAGATATGAAGCAATGCCAAAGTCGAGCATGCTTACAGGTATGAAAGATCACAAGACAAAATTCCCAAGCTAGAAGCCAGAGCTAATATCGAAGTGGAACAATATGCAACTGTCTCAAAGAATTGATATCAGATTCAATGTAAACTACTAGTGATCACCAGACCAACAACTCAATGCATTTGGAACCAAAATGAATGCAACCCAAAACTGGTACCTCATGGAAACAGTAAATGGTGAAGCATTAGATTTCAAGTGAAGCAATGGACAGGAACAATAATTTCCAAGCAATAACCAGACAGAATATCACAGGCGATATGCAACACTCAGATGAAACCAAAATGACCAAGGCTACAATATGCAGACTCAAGCACACTGATCAAATGAAGTCTTACACATGATATGAAGAACACAAGGCTCGAACTAAAATGTGATCAAGCAAATTCAAGTCAAACCAGAGTCCATGAAACTCTGTAACAATCAACCATATATATATATATATACATACATGAATGCATATATACATATGAAGCAATGCCACAGTCAAGTACGCTACAGATATGAAAGATCACATGTCTAAACCAGTGAATAGCATGGCAAAATATCAAATGGACATGCATAACACAGCAGTATCAAAGACAGAGTAGCTCAATGAAACAGACATCACAAAATCAAGTCCAGATTCAAAACCGTGAATGAACAAGACAGAACACACAATCCTCTCAACCATTCGAACATTATCAAGCAGCCGAGATAAAGCAAGTTGAAGAATTCAAGCATATGAAAAGGTCAGAGAAAAATCCCAAAATCAAGTCCAGATTCAAAACCGTGGAGAACAAGTATCAAATATACGAATATATACGATTTTGAATAAGTCATAAATCATCTCGTTCATCAATACGAAAATCAATGGCCATAATATATTAGTTGACGAATTCAAAAGCTATACCATATCAAAGTGCTACTAGAGGCAGTGGACAACATGGCAAAAGTCGAACCAGACCAACATCGCAAAATCGAGTGTGCAGCCGAAGACAACTACAGGTACAGATACAACAAAATGCAGACCCAACTCCTCAAATGACCGAGTAAAGTTCAAAGACAGCGAGCTACACCAACTACAAGCCCAATGTGACAGCAACCACAAATGAAATGCAACCACCAGGCATGGAACCATAGTGGAACAGGTCGAGCAATCAACATGAAGCAGTGCAGACTACCCTAAATGAAGACTACCCGAGGACCACAAGTATCCAGACCGAAGTCAACATGAAATCAAGATACAAGTTCAGTTATACACATGAAACTAGGTTCACTAGCAGTTTAAAGCAAGTCAGAGAATCATCTCAGGCCTCAAAACAAAACCCTATGGCTGAACAACGAAACCAACGAAATCAACACCAGAGAAAACCCCAATCAAATCGGGTAAATCACATTAGCACAATAACACAAAGCGTGAATTAGATGTGAGAAAACTCACCATTTTCGACGAGGCAGTGAAATCAAAACCCTAGCAGCCTCGAGTGACTCCAAGCGGTTTTGCGATCGACAAGGCAAGGATGAAACGTCATTTGATCGAGCTATGGGGGTTGGCGCCTTTGATTTCTCGATGCCCTGATTTCGAACGATGAAGAAGGGACAGGTTTGAATTGAATAAGGAGGAAACCAGCCACCATTTTTATTTATCGCTTCGATTTTTGGATTTAGGGTTACGAATAAAAAAATGGGAGAAAGGGTCGGGTTTCTCCTTGACAAAAGAGAATGGCAACAAAGGAATAAAAACATGGGCTAGATTCAAAAGCCCATTTCAATCATTTGAGAATTGTTTAAAAGAATAACAATTTGATTCAAATTTCCAAACAACGTTTTACCCTTCTTATTTATTCTACTTACAATGTTTAATAGAGGATTATACAAATCAAAAGAAAATGAATTTCAGATCGATTTAAAATCTCTAACCACGTATAACAACTTTATTAAAGAATTTAAATACGATTTAAATCCCAATATCAATTGTCAACTGAATTAAATTGTTATTTTGACGATAATTAAAATTACAAAAATCCCGATTGTTACACCTTTCATCAAAGTCTACATAGTTGAGGTTCCTTCTCACTCTTTAACATCTTTAAAAAAAGCATATGATTGTATGGTTTTGGATTTAGTTTTTTGCTTACTCAAAATGAACCTAAGCTTTGTCTACATGGGTAAGCTAATATTTAATCTCTTTCACCTAATATTTAAATGTTTTTATAGATTATTAAATTCGCCCGATGAATTTATTTATTTATCTTTTTGTTAATATACTTTTCATTCAGATCTGTCATATACAACATATTATTGTATCAAATTAAATTAGTTAGACGTGTTCATGTTTTCTGTGATGAAGTGGCATACAAACACTTTTGTCGTGACCATTAAAATTATCTCTCATACTTTTACCCATAATAGTAAGCATGTCAATAGATCTAACCCTTCCCAGAATCATCTTCAGTTATGTTCAAATGGATTTTATGTGACGAAGCGTTATGTGGTAAACAAATAATTTATATGTTTCTATATTTCTGCAAAGTGCATATAAAGAATTGCCATATATGAATATTTTATATGACTGAGCTCCGTTTGAAACTATTGCAATAAGTTTGTTTAGAAGATTTTAATTTTTGTAAGTTGTTTCAATATGATTGCTTGGTTATATTATTAGTAATCCTCTATTCATTAACAATATTTTCAAGAAACCCAAATAAAGCTAAATAAAAATCTAACCACCACATCGTCCTTTGCATGGATTATGGGGCCTTGGTCCCAACCGTGGGAGGAAGCAAAACGTCCTTGCCCGATTAATCGACGATGGATGAGAACAATAAGATTGTAATCCTTACTACAGTGACGGTCAAAACCTACCTTAGTAAATTCTCCAACAATATGCCACTTACTACATCTATTTCACATTACAACGATCTCCTTTTGATGATATCTGCATTTTATTATAGGTAAGCAAAACCTCGGGTCAACGATAGAAACCCGAGTGTACACTAATCTTGATATTAGTGAGGGTACTGAATTGCTGAGGAGGTGAGTTTTAATGCATTCAACCCTTTTACAATCAATATTTGGCCAACAAATTTGACATGGTTTATACTATTGCTATACCAAAGCTTCCGAAAGAAGAAACTTTCGGCAACCAACGATCAGGAGAGCCGACCGAAAAAAACGTGTTGATGTAATCAATGGGAAAAGCCTGTCAGAAATAATCGCCTCAGATCTGAAAAACAAATCCAAGGTAACCACATATATGTCATTGAAAATTATCTGATAAACCTCTGGATATTTGATCCATTAATATTAGAGATATAAAAATGCTTGGTACCTCCTTCTTATTCTTCTGTAGAAAATAAAAATGTCAATTATTATTGCTATAACTACTTATTAATTAAATTTAATATGAAACTCTTAAGTCAACATTTTATTTCTACCTCACGTTGTAGGAGTAGCAATTAAAGATGCTTTTCTTTCTTAGTTTACTTCAATAGAAAGTTTATCCCTTATAACCATATAATAATTGCAAAAATTGTAATTTGTATTTCCATTATTCGTCTTAAAAAGCCTTTTTCTCAAAAAAATGCACATACCTTCAAACTGTATTTTTTTACATACTAAAAATGAGTATTTTACTTACAAATTCATGGACAATAGTTTTTGATATGATTCTCACTTTGCATTATTAGTTTTATCCACTCTGAAAAAAGCTTTGAATCTGGTAGTTTTCTCATTCAAAATCATTCCATCGAAAGATGCAACTGCCAATTACTGTTGCTCTAATTGCTTAAATTTTTTACATAGTTTCGTACATATATTTTTACAATGTTCTCAGTACAAATATAAATATATGTTAATTTCATTAAATTTATACAAGACATAAATTGCCATTATAAACTTTTTGTTACATACTATATACAACAAATGTACATTTGCATTATCTTGGACATCTAATAGATAGTTTAGTGAGCAAATTTTTTGATGAAATACCGAAAAAAGAAAATCAATTTTTCATTTATTTTTGTACATGTTAAGGTTAGACTTCTTATATTCACTACATACCAATATGAAATTAGGATGTTGGATTTTCTCTTATTAATTATTTTATTTTATTAAAAAGTCTATTTTTTCCTTACTGCAATAACTGTAATGACAATCATGCCAGAAGTTGTCCATATGAACTATTTCTTTCACAATATAAAAAACTAATTTAAATCTATAAATTTACATGTCTACATTCACTTTTTTTGCATAATTTTAGCATCGTCTATTTTCATGAACGAATGATATTTTTCATTTCCTTTTTTAATCTAATTCATATGGACTGTTTAAACATAATTAACAGCATATTTTTGGCCTTAATTGTTTATCAAGAACAATAAACCATTTTTGTGAAGAACAATAACTGATAGATTAAAATGCTTTGTTTACAAAATTTCAAACATTGTCATATTTTATCTAATTCTGATTTCTAATTCATATTACTTTATTTTCATAGAATATAATGCAAGATTTTAATCATTAAATTTTCCAAAACTTTATTTTTTTTAACTACAAATAATTTTAAGCCTTTGTGCAATTGAAAATTTTGATTCATTAAATAAATGACACAATTAAAGGATTAATGAGGGTAAATCTATATAGGATTCATTAAATAATTGCAAAATTGTAAAACTTTTTTCCCTTAATTTCCTCCCAACATATGCAAACTATTTCTTAATATTTATGCAGTTTAATGTACAACTCTAATCCTGTCAACTACTGTCCCACTTGAGGCCATTACTAATAGGTAAAATTTGCATTCTACAGTAATTAAATGTATAAAATACATATATAATTTAAGAAGTCAATAGCTTTAGAGTAATTTTATTTAGGCCATTATTTTAATTTATCCATATAAGCACATTTAGAATTGACTTAGCAAATTGACTTATCAAACAATGCATCTCTAATAAACTACTTATGTGACTACCATATGCGTATGCCTTTTTCTTGCCTTATTAAACATCTTTTCACATGTAACACTCCATGTATGACCCTTTCTTACATAATCGCTTTCTATTCACATAGGCAGTTGCTACTTTTAGAGAGAAATAAAATTAAATTCATGTCTAACACAAAGAATTTTATTCTTTTTTTCATTTCAAATGTCCTATAACCATATATATTTTACTCCGTACATGTTTTTTTTTCATTCTACTAAATTACATCCATAACATACTCTTCCATTTTCTTTACTTTCTATACTGCAGGTATAGAAAGAAACAATGATTCATTCCTGCTTTAAAAATTAACTTTTGTTATTTTTTCAAAATAATAAAACTTACACTATTATTTTCTTTCTACTGCTTTATAACAGCTTCCAAAAAGGCTTGATCGATTACTGACTTTACCAAAATTAAATTGCAGGAATGAAGCGACTACTACCAAATCTACACATCACATCTTTGTCAAAGAAAAAGAAGCATGGTTACTCCCTTCTCATTTTCTTGCATTCCGACGTTAACATTTTCCTTCACTCTGCATAATTACTTTCCAAGTTTGTTGTCATGCTGTTATAATAACATATATAAAGCATCTTTGTCATTTCTAAAGTCCAGCTTCTTTGTTACTTTTTTATTCTTTGATGTTTTATCACTCTGTATTACTAATTTCCTATTGTGCATAAATACTATTCAAACTCAATGTTCAAAGGGAAGACAATACTTTAATCCTGATTACACTATTTGCTGTTGTGATACTGTTATAATCTTCATAGTGTTTTTCTCATTTCATCGCAAACACTTATCATGTATGTCAACATTATCGCGTACATTCCACTATCTACTTTATAAAATCATTCATAATGAGAAATTTACACAACCTATTATATAACACGTTCTCTACAATTCGTTATATTAGAAATCTATTGAAATAAATATATGCTGGGTAGTAGAAACATTATTTTCTTATCCACCTTTATTCCTATTTTATAAGACCCATGTTTTTTTACCTACTTTAATGTATGCTTTTGTATTTCACCATTATTTTCTTATACAACTATATTTTTTCCATTTCCGTGTGCGAAGCACGGGTTCGCACTAGTTATGTATATATTAGTGAATACTGTATGAAGTTGGACATGTATTGCCCTGTTCCAACCAAGTTGTAATATATTGATTATGGGATGGCATGAAAATGAAGTTGCTTTAAAAGTTGATTTGGCTGATGTTTATCAGAGACTTTCTGCTTTCTCAGAGTCTCAAAGAGCTCAGTTGAAACTGGATTTACAGAAATTACAGGGAGGACAACTGTGATAGAAAGCAAGTTTGAACAAGCTTTGAATGAGCCAGGTAATTTCCTTCTCTGTTGCTAATTTAAGTTTAATAGTTTTGTTGGATTTTATATGCTATTTTATAAATTAAGATAATGAACATCAGGTATGAAAGAAATAATGGCAGAGTTTAAATCACACTTTTCATCTCTTTCAAAGGATATGTCTGCCATGCAAAAAGAAATCATTAAATATAAAGCATCAGCCCCAGATTTACATGTTCTACGATCTGAAGTACAGTCACTTTCTAGTTTATTAAATAGGAAGGTGAAGTATATCATACTTTGTTGGAATATTTCTTATTATGAATTAGTTTTTAAGGCATTGCTTTGTCATCAAGCATACTGTATCATACTTGCAGGTGAGTAAGTCAGATTCATTGTCTAACAAATCCTCATGACAAGTTTAGAGATAAAGAAAAAAGATGTACGGTTTCTTTTAATTCAACTTATATTTTTTCATCATGTTCTGGGAATAGTAATCAGTACAACAATACCTTAATTTGCTTTTCAGAGTACTTAAATGGTTTTGGTCCTGTAATTTGCAATATAGATATTTTATATTATTTCAGACAGAATTTTGAGCAAACATCATACAGTTCAAAATTCTATAAGCTTATTGCAATCTTTTGCCGTGGAAGTTAAGGGAAGAATAACCTGGTTTGGTTTTACAAATATTTTTTGATAACTGAAGAGTGTCAAAACTGATTTCATGTATATTCTTCCACTTGGTGTTTAAGAATCATGGTTATTTATTCGCTATTTGTTTTTTGAATTTTGCTTTAATAATCTTGTTACCTTTGTCAATGATGCATGTGGATTACTTTATACTTATTGGTTGGAAAGGGTAGTAACCCTGATTTGATCAAAGGACTTCCGACAAACATGACCCTTATTCAAGCATGCTTTAGTTTTACTTGTAGGATCCAGTACTTAAATGTAGTTATCAGTTGCACTTTTAGGGATTATCGATTTTATGTTCTTTAACATGTTTCATAACAGAGTAGTTTATATATATAAAATCTAGTTTTTAGGCTTCCAAATTCTAGAAGTTGTTCTGATGAAATCCTTATATGCAGTAAATTTTTGATACTTTCATTTTATTCATGATTTTATAACGGTCATTTTTTCCACACTCAAACTCAGTTCTGCTAAAGAAAAGTTCTTTTGAAAATATATATGCTATTTTCCAGGTCCAAAGGTTGAGAAAAAGTGACCGTGAGTTGAAGTTGTTTATAGAAATGTACAAACGCGAATCAACTGATTCCAGGTATTGCTATCACGTTATTTCAGAAATATATAGTTATTCATCCTATATGTTTTGATGAAAAATAATAATTCGATCACAACTCTCATGGATGAGTCACATTTTGTGGTTTTATTATTTTGTATGAGATGACAAATGTTTTTATTAGGAAATGTTGGATTGTTGCCTTAGCTCCTTAGAGAGTGTGTGTGTAGTTATCACCAAAGTTTTCATTATCGTTACATATACGCACACAGTATAACTGTAAATAGCTAATATGTTGTGGAAATCCTAGCCTTGGTACCCCTAGTAAGAGCACTAAAATAGCCGTGGAAACAAAATACATTATTTATTGTATAAGTACATGAAGAAAACTTCCCCTTGCCTTATCAATCGATGTAAAAAATGATTAATTTATCAATCATGTATGTATTTTTAACTTGCTTGCAATTTCATTCTCATTTAATGATCATAATTCTTTAACTACTTACATTGATATATACTTTTCCCACTTCCTTTCGAATTTTCATAATGCACAGTACTTACTAACCCTTTTTTAACACCACATGCTATAAAAGAAATTACTTACGTTAATTGGAAGGCTTAATTATTTTTTATAAAAAATTAATCAAATGTATAAAAATTAACTATGTAAAATAAGTTTCATAAATAGTAATTAAAATTTTAAAAATAACGAAATTTTAAAAGTTAACTTTTTTATATAAAAAATTAGCCAAGTTAACTAAGTTTAATAAAATATAATTCTGTTAGCTAAGTTTAGATAATTTAACAATGTTTATAAAAATTAACTAAGTTTTATAAAAATTAATTAAGTTTATAAAAATCATTTAAATTATATAAAATTTGACCAAGTTAACGAAGTTTTATAAAAATTAACTAGATTTTATAAAGTTAATAAAAATTAAAAAAGTCTTATGAAAAACAGATTTATAAAAAATTAAATAAGATCTATAAAAATTAAATTAGCATTAAAAAATTAACTAAGTTAACTTAGTTTTATAAAAATTAATTAAGTTTATAAAATTTTAACTAAATTAACCAAGTTTTACAAAATTTAACTAAATGTTATAAAAATTTACTAAGTAAACTAAATTTTATAGAAATTAACCTAGTTTATAAAAATTAACTAAATTTTGTAAAAAATAACCATGTTAATAAAAATTAATTATTTTTTTATAGTTTAACTAAGTTTTATAAAAATTTAACTAATTTAACTAAATTTTATAAAAATTAATCTAGTTTACAAAAATTAAATATTTTTTGTAAAAATTAACTAAATCTTATAAAAATTAACCTTTCTATAAAATTAACCAAGTTAACTAAATTTTATATCAATTAAATAAGTTTATAAAAATTAACCTATCTATAAAACTAACCAAGTTAACTAAATTTTATAATAATTAAATAAGTTTATAAAAATTAACTAAGTTAATTTATTTCTATAATAACTAATAAGTTTATAAAAGTTAACTAAGTTTTATAATAACTAAATAAATTCATAAAAATTAACTAAGTTCAACCATAAAACGTGACTGATAGATATATAAGGTCAACATGTATTTATTCTAATCAGAGTTTGAATTGTGAATAATAAATAATATAAACAATCCTTAACTGTGATAGCATTATATATCTGACATAAGATTATGTAGAATGTGTATCGACATTAAGCATGTCAAAATGTTTCATATGTATGTTTCTGTTTATGCCTTACTCGTATATCCTTTTATATATGTTTTCGTACATATGCTTTAAATGCTCTCTCCTTTTCTTTTAGGGAATTGGATGTTTGAAGATGACAAACATGGACGTTTTACGATCATGATATTTGGGTATTTTCTTTTATAGAGTCCTAATGGTACTATTATCATGTATATTTAAAAATATCGATTATGAAATATTGTATACAATATTGAATTTGGTGTAATTTTGTTTGTTTATAATATATAATATGTTTTGATTATCAAAATTTTTATATTATTGTTGTTTGAGCTGATTGAATTGTTCATTAATTGAGGTATATCTTGTTGTTAGATGTTCTAATGTATAGATAGACTATTGTAAACTCAAAGTGGGGTAAAGAAAATAGCGTTTTTGAATAGTGTAGAAAATTTATAATGGCATTTTTTATATGCTGTAGAAAACATACAATAACGTTTCTATTTTGTTGTAGAAAATATACAATAGCGTTTCCTTTATACTATAATAGGCCATGAATCTACCATAACATGTCCCTATATGGCATACATAAAAACGCTGTTAGATCCTTTAACAACATTCTTCAAATGTTGTTAAAAATGGGCTATAAACGCTATAAAAAGTATTCTCATCATTGATCAAAATGCTATAAAAAAGTACTCTTAGCTCTGAAAAAACGCTATGAAAAACTGTTTAACAACATATCATAAACGCTATTGAAAGCTATGCTTTTATAGCGTTTTATCTAATGCTATGTTAGATCCCTGACTTTAATGGCATGTTGATATACAGCGTCATAAAAAAGGCTATTAAAGCCTTTTATATAATTTTCTAAACGCTGTTAAAATCCCTGAATGTTGTAGTGACCTAGAACGGTGATGACCATATCCTAATTGTTGCAAACCACATAACCCTATTACATCTTCCATGTTTTAGTCATTCCCGATGCGCGAGACCTAAGGTAGTGTTTTACCTTTTACAAAACATCAAATCCTACTTGGAATGCCATATCGCCATTTGTGAAAACAAACAAACTAGTTCCCACAATTGTACAACCCCCAAGTTTATATGCCTCAGGTAAGGGTGTTAAGTATAAGAGGGGTTACCTTCCACACCACCAAACAGATGTATGCTTGTAGAAACCAATTTGTATGGTTCAAAAATACAATGCCGACACTTTTCCATACATGTTGTCCGGGGACAGGATAAACCGAAGGCACTCCTTCTATTACATCCTTTTTGGGAATCACCCCAAGGATTAGTAGCAAGCAGCACTTGCAACATGAAGACCTCAAAACGAAGGCACTACTGCCACCATATTTAGTTTTGGGAATTACCCCAGAGATTAGTGGCAAGCAGCCCTACATAATGAAGATTTCTAATCTTCAAAATCATTGCCTTTAATATGTCTTCACTTCCGAACACATATGTTGGTTCGAAGTGGTTTTCGAACAGGAAACACCCAAATCTGATCATGGTCTCTCTAACCCAACTATCGATAAAATGATTAATAAGCGTATACAGGATTATTAAACCTCTTTCACTTAATCCTTTTGTTCAACTTTGGAAAACTCTCTACTTTTATCTTAGTAAGATGTGGTCTAGGATAATCAAATTAACTACCCCTCCATCGGGCCAGGCTGGATAGCTAGGGGTAGCAGGGAATTGGTTTTCTAAACTCCAGCCTAAATACTATAATTTTGTCACCCATAAGGTGGTCAAGTTATTTGATCAACTCAAACCTTAATATTATCTTTTTAGAGCATCCAGGCTTTCCCTTTGACCTGTTCCGTCCCTCGTTAAGTTCTCTTGACTCTCACAGATGAGACCTGTGTACTAGTCGTTTCCGCATACTTAGTTTATTATTCAAACTTTTTAATTAACTTTAAAATACTTATATAATCATTAGAAAAAAATTCTCAAAAGACATAAAAAACCAAGTTTAAACCATGTTTTCGATAGTTGCCAAATTTCGTCAGTAAACTGTCAATGAATAGTGATTTAAGAGATTTGTGGCTCTAATCACATAACTAATCACATATATGTCCAAATTTTCCATTTAAAACTCTTTATAAATTTTTTTATATAAAATAGAATTTACTTTATATTTTAAAGATTAAAAATCTCTATTTTTCAAAGATTCAAAACTATGGATATCGAACTGCCGATAAGGGATTACTTTGAAAACTTGATTTGGACATGCTTTCCATTTCATAATATGAAATCTTGTTTTTTTCTATTTGAAAACCATATTAATAAAGGTTCAGAAAATTCTTATTTCAAAGAATTTCAATCCATATCTCACCCTACATATTTAATTATCTTTTTATTGTGCGAAATCGCGAACTGCCGTTACGCGATGCATTTATTTTTACTCAAAATTTCAAACTTTGAAGGAACAAGTTCAAATGTTTATAATACTAGTATAAACCATTTTAAACCATTTATGGATAATATTTCGAATATTTTAAGGAGGATAATAATGTCGCATATACCTTTATAATTCATAAAAATAGTGATATTTTTGTGTGAATTCGACATGTAATTTATCGTGGATCATAACTATTTCAAACAAAGCATATTATCAACATCCAAGCATGATTATCAAGCAAAATAAACAAGCATAGCAATCATATCATATCATCGTGAAATTTATAAATAAAAGTGTGGAGTTCTTCTCACTTATATAGTTATCCTTTCTAACTTTATAGCTTCTTCTCAACACAAGCCAAGGAGCTCGACCTTGATGGGAGTGTACACGACCTAGAAAAGAGAAGGTGGAGGTGCTCGACAAGGTGGTGGTGGCTCTTTGAAGTGCATGGCCAAGAAGAGAAAGATTGGAGATGAACTAACTTTGTTATAGAATTATGGTGACATATATATATATATATATATATATATCTGTGTGTGTGTGGAATTTATTTTAGCATAGCTTCGCCTTGATGGAGGAGGAGCTTACGGAGGGTATCGAAGCAATTACTTTTCTTATGAAGAAGGAAAAGAAGCTTAATAGAAATGAGAAGGAATGTTTACTAAAAGGATAGGGTATGCTTGCATATTTATAAACTCTCAAACCTTAGCCCTTAAGCAACATACACAATGACCAAAACACCTCCCCCCACTCACACGCACTTCCCCTAGCATGGCTGGCTACCCTCCCCATCACCTCCATCACTTCTTGTCCCTACCTTAGCTCTTAAGTAATGCATATTGCATGATATGTTTGACTAAGGGTAGATTTGGTTGATTTTTGTATAAAAATAACTAATTTTTTTACTTAAGTAAATGAAAATGTATATTAGTTTATGTGCATGTACATATGCATATATATGTCTTATTTGACAAACAACTTTGCAACATTCCATCAAAACTTCTATTCGTCAGACCGTTAAAAATCCGGAATCCAAAATCCAAACTACGGTCGTATTTTACTTTTATGTTAAACTATATATATAAAATAAAATTTAAGAATAAACTTTTCTACAATTATTAATAATAAATAAGGCCTTATTTAATATTTAAAATAATTATCTAAATAGTTAAACTCAATTTAAAATTTTCGAAACATTTTTTGAAATGATGACATCACTAATGATATCGACAAAATATTTTACTTCCAAAAATGGAAAAAATTATTTTATTTCTTTACTTTAATTTTTTAATAGTTAAAACAGTGTATGGAGAAAAATTTGTGGTAACTTATATCTATCTAGAAAATCCCTGTTTTATCGAAAACCGACTTTCGTCACTTTTTCCGACGAAATCCAAAATATTTATTTTTGTAAATATATTCTCAAAAAAAGTTCAACATTATAAATTATTACACAAAACATAATTATTTATGTTATAAAATCTTATACTTGAATAATTAAAATAAATTAAATAATATAATATAGTGTGATTAAATTTTGGGTTGTTACATTAACGGACATATATACGAGGTGTGAAAGTCTCTACACATGCAAAAAGATCTATGTTTTTATTTATTATGAAGAACAAAAAGGAAAAACTATTCTAAGGTGATCAATCCAAAACAATTACCTTTCAAGCATGAAAAACGAAACACACATAGTAAATTCTTCTACTTACCTAATTGGCTTGTAAAACCTCATGAATAGTTTAACTCATAATACTAGAGATGATGATGATGAATCTTGTTGATAAAGATGACATAATTAAAATACGAGAATTGAATATAGAAAGTAAAACGAGCATAAAAAGTAAAGAACTTGAACTAGAATTAATAGAACTTTATCTTCTTTATAAAATAAAGTAAAACCTAATATGACACTTCATTTTAAGATCAAATAGGTACAATTCCATGGAGGCTTGATTATTTATAGACCTAGAGTCACATTTACAATAAAACACTGAAAAACGGAATGAAACTTCTAGAAAAGCTTTAGACTGGTTCCATTGATCTTCAGGGCTTCAAACTTCATAAGATGGTCCTCAAAAACATTAATAAATGATCCATAAAGGGCTGTCAAGGTTCTGGAGAGAAGCAACTTGTTTGGGGTGAGTTGGATTGGCCTTGGAGGTCGCTTGGAGCGAGTTATGTAGAGATTAATTTTTGTGTTTTGTCTGAATTTGAGTTAACTTCTAATTATGTTGTACTACTCCTCTTGCCTTTATATTTAATACCCTTGAAGTTAAGATTATGGTCTTTCCAATGGTGCTTTCAGATTGCGAATCAGACTTTTACAACCTTGTCTTCCGTGAGCTCCAAAATGCTTCATGTTAAAAGCTTTTCGGTGTCTTTTCTTTATTTCTCCTTTTTGTCGTGTCTCTGACCAAAAATGTTGTAAAACTAACAAAACCACGCATATCGTATCACCTAAAGATTAACTTAGGAAAAATATAAGTGATTTAGATGGATGTATAAGTACTTTTAAGTGCTTGTCAATAGTTCAAACACAAAATAGTCTAGTTTCTATTTTAGTGAACTCGTCGGCGTTATGATGGATGTTTCTACAAGCCATGACAAGTCAATTAAATTATGACAATGTGTGAGTTGGGTGTTAAAAATTGACTCAAGAATAAGCCAATATCTATTAAACAAAGTCACAACTTCGTCTCCCTTGCTGCATTACTATATAATCATCTAGACAGAATGGCAGTTTTCCAGGTGTAAAACAAGGATGTAAATAAACTCTACATCGACATTATTGTAATCGATATTGTGTTTAGCTATTATATATTAGTGCTTTTGATGAAAATAATATGAAAAATATAATGTCAAATATATGTCTCATAAAAAAGTAATTCTTTCAAACATTAGTATTTTAATCCCCAAATTTTGTAAATCGGACCTATACCATCCTAAATTTTACAAATCAAATCAAACAGATCCTTAATAATTCAAATGACAAATTTATGGACAGACAAGATTATACTTATCAAGATCATACAAATGGCTATTTTTGCAAAGTACTATATATTCATGTTTAATATATAAAGAAAATATTATCAAAAAATTATTAATTAAATATATTTACATATTAAATATTTCCATGCTATCAAAATACAAAATCTATATTCCATGAGTGGAAATATCATTACAAGACAAAAATACAGCCTAAACAAAATAATATCTTATACTTAAAGTATGTATGCCATAAACTCCCACCTTCGAGCTAACAGATTTCATTGTAACTAGCCCACCAAGAAAGATAATTAATCGTGCTGCAATTTATTTTTAAAATAATACAATTAAATATGATAATAAATAAATGACTGAATAAATCAAATTTTATCATAAATGCTTATGGAGAAAATGAAAAATGGACAAGCTTCAACATAGACAAATTAAAGGGGAAATCAATCGTATTGATTTAGAATTGGCTTGTTCGATGTGAATTTCATCAATACGAACTATTTTCCCCTGTAACTCCAACTAAAGCTTTACAGTTTTTGTTGAATGGTACGAATTGACCAGTCACTAATTCGGGCTTTCTAATTGCATGCCTACAATTAATCATAATAAAGGCACCACATACACGGTGAGTTTTTTGAAGTTTCTCAGCATGGCATACTATGTGAGTTTCATCAATACGAACTGTTTTCCTTTATAACTCCAACAAATCTCTATATTTTTAGTTCAATAGTGTATAAGATACTAGAGGACCAGTCATTAATTCGGACTTTCTAATTTCATGCCCATAATTAATCATAATAAAAGCACCACATACACAGAGGAAGGGTTGACTGGGTGGATGGGGTGGGTTTTTTGAAGTTTCTCCAAATGGCATACAAAGCTAACGACACCCGACAAATTGTGAAATGATAATACCATAAAAATACCTTCTTCTACATCCTTATGGTATGTTGTTCACATTTCAAACTAAAACTAATACAACTTTTAATTCCATGAAAAATGAGAATCCGAAATTCATTGAACTACTCGTTTGGTAAATCGTCAATCTTGTACAACTTCTTAATAATTAAACCCAAATCCAACTTTGAAAAAACTTCACTACATTAAACATTATATTGTTAAATTGTTTTAAATAAACAATTCGTTTTGAATTCCTAAATTCAATGACATTTTGAATAAATCAATTGCGATCACAAATGCTTACAGAGAAAGTCACAAATGGACAAGCTCGTGCACTGAGAACCAAGCGCTAATTACCGAATCCTAATTCCATACAATAATTTAACCAGAAATCCAACAAATATCTACCCATCTCCACCAACTCAAAAACAAATTCATTCAAATAATTTACTTGCTTAACAACCTTACTTTCCTTGCTACAAAGTAATTCTTCAAATTCAACTCCAATAAGACCCGCATAAACATAATTCAAATTGCTCAATTTGCAATTATTCATGCATCACCTTCTTTTCTTCTTCACAACACTTCCTAACAATTTCTCAAATTATATGCTCTCTCTATCCCAAATTGTTTGTCCACTTTCTAAAATCAAAAGGTTTAAGAAAATATTAATTATATACTAGTTTCCCTAATTTACCCTTATTCGTTATTTATTTAAATACTAAATTATTAGCTTTTCATTACCAACCTATATAGACCCACAAAGTTGACTATTATTCAAAATAGGGGTAATATTAGAAATAAAGCACTAATAAGCTTCAAATAAAAAGTGGACAAACAATCTAGGGCAAACCTAAAAGGAATGGTGGACAAACAATTTAGGACGGAGGGAGTACAGACTAAAATTCATGGATTAAAAAAATGATAATAATTAAAAAAAAGTTAACACATTGAACAAAATACCTTGAACTACTATCTTTAACTTCAAACAAAATTGAATGCCTAAGTTCAATTATGAATTATTTCAAGTACACAACATATACAACAACTTCTAACTTGAAATATACAATACCAAAATACAACACCAACACCAACATCTAACTTGCATTACCCACGTTATAGCAACTTCTAATTTGCATTATCACTCCCTTTTCAACATGCAACCTTCTTCTTTATGCTTATGCAACAACTTAAACTCATAATTTTACTTCGATGTACATTGTTATTGAATTTCAACTAAACTCCTAAAATACTAATACAGTTATACCAATAATGCAGACTGCCAGACCTCTTCCAATAAACGACATTGTAGCTTTACCAACATTCACCACCATAATAGTACCAAAAATAGAAGTTATCCATTTTTTTAAAAAATAACGATTTGTACCTACAATCTACCTATATAATTGGTGTACCACAAACTGCTACAAAATTGTGCTTCTGTAAACAACTACACTAAATAACGCCAGATGCCAAATTAAAAATAAATCCACATAAAGAGCAAATTTCAACCCCATTCCACATCACTATTACAGTCTAATGCACGATTAAACTTGCAACATTATTTTTATTTTAACAATATTCCAATCGTCCTAACATATACATATATACATCCATATACATATATATATGCATACATACATATATATACATATATATAAAACATATAAATACTATGCCATTTTTTGAGGTTGACAACCTCACACTAAAATACATATGTATAGATTATAAACCTTAGTTTATAAAATCACACAACCACTCTAATCAATCCAAAGCAACTTCCATAAAGGAATAAGCTAATACTTACCATTATTTAAAATGATAAGTGACAAACAAATAAAACTTAGCTTAGGTCCACAACTTTCTCGATGGCCTAAGAATATAAATAGTTCCTAAGCATACAATTTTTATCATCAAAGTTTGGTTGTTGCTTAGAAGGTTATCTTAACTATCTCAGGACATAATTGAAAGTCACTCCCCAAACTTTTCCTAAGGCATATAACAAAACAGACAAAGATACTTAAGCTCGTATGATGTACATAAATCATCTGTATGAAATGATTTGCACATAACTTACGTACTTAACCCTATTGGTTTCTTAATTTGGGTTTGATACCACATCGAAGGAAGAAGGGTCAAAAAACTTAGATGCGGTTGGAGATGAAGTGATGAAGTCGAAGAAGATGAAGCATGAGTAGAGAAGTCACAGTTCGGTGAACTAATGGATACCGAACCAAATCTTTAGTCTGGTAGTGATTGGAGTAAAGTTTGCTGGTCCAGAATTCTAAAGCAAGGGTGATTTTGTCTGATTGCAAGCTCGTTCAGTATTTGAAGTATGTTGATTTGAGGATTAAGGCATGGAAGTGATGCAGCTCTAGATAATGACATGTGCCAAATCAAATGAAAGAGAAGCTGGTCCAAATGTAAAAGGGGTATGTCAGACCAGATATCTCGTCCGATGAAATCATGGTTATACCAAACCGAATCTTTAGTTCGGTGGAGATGAAGGAATATCGGGCGAGACTTGCCGAACCAGATAGTGATGTACTAATGCTGAACAAGATAGCTGAACAAGATAGCCGAACCAGATATTGCTACTACATATCCTAGCTATTGCTTTTCTCTATCTCACACTATAAATAAAGGAGATTCTGCATAATAATGGTGCCAGTTTTGAGAGCTTTGTGTGAGCTATTATTGGACAATTTTGAAGATTTTACCTAGGATTTAAGGCATTTTCTCAACGTTTTTATGACAATTTCATGTGGTTTCTTGGTTGAATCAATAAGGTTTTATTTTTGGAGGAACCTTTTTTGTTTCCTTTCTTCACTACTTTTCTCTCTAGAAATTCCCTAATAGTTGGTATCAGAGCCTGCTACACAACTTTTTAGAAGAGCCTTTAACTACGGAGAAGATCAGTGTTGAAAAGGTTAATGCAAGGAATTGGGGACTGTGGAAGGCAAAGATGGAAGATTATCTCCATCTTAATGATCTTCACCAACCCTTGTAAAATAAAGGGGAAAAGAAAAATGGCATAACAGAGGCGAAGTGGGAAACCTTGGATAGCAAGGCTGTGGTAACTATTCGATGTTTCTTGGAGAACTCTGTGTTTTATACTGTTGCTTGTGAAATATCTACTTTTGGAATATGGAAGATATTATAAGGGGTTTATGCTTAGAGTTCCGCAATGAATAAGGTATTTCTGATGAGAAGATTGGTTAATCTAAAGATAAAGGAAGGCGGATTGATTGGTGAACATCTCAATAACTTTCAAGCAATTGCGAACCAATTGGTGGTTGTAAGATTCAAAGTTGATGATGAAACTCAAGCTTTGATATTGATGAGCTCATTGCCTAAAAGTTGGGAAACTCTAGTAGTTGTATTGAACAATTCAAATTTTGATGGAATTGTTTCAATGAAGACAGTTATTAGTAGTCTTCTTAAATGAGGAGATGCAGATAATAAATTCATTGAAAGGAAAGGTCATCAAAGAAAGGAAACTATTCATCCATGGAAAGAGGTCCACGATGCAAGGAGAGAAAGGTGCCCTTACAAACCAAATATATATCAAGACTTAATTTGCTATTACAACGAAAGACCAGGTTACCAGCTGAAATTTTGCGATAAATTAAGAGCGAATAACGAGAAGATGAAAGCTCTAAAAGGTGGGAAAAAAATAAGCTGGAGGAAGACAGTGACAAGGAGGTAAACTTTGGTATTAATAATGATGTTCCCTTCATTGAAATGAGAAGGGGCGGATTGGGTGTTTGATTCGAGTGCATGCTTCCTTATTTGCAATCAAAAGGAAGCATTCATTGATTATTAGGAGGAAGCATGTAAGGTGGAATTTGCTAATGGTGGAAACTTACATGTTCAAGCCGCCGGTTCTATCAGGTTGAAGATGAATATTGGAAGGATGGTAACACTTATAGAGGATAGGCAAATCTTGTTTCTGTTGGACAACTGGAAGGAAAAAGTTGTAAATTCTTAACTCGAGGTGGAGTAACAAAGGTTTGGAAGGGAAACAGGGAGGTACTGCGCACGAAAAAGAAAGAAATAATATATATTCATTGCTTGAAAAAACTTTGGTAAATGCAGAATCCTCTACAAGGGAAGTTAAAGAGAAAAATTTGTCTGAATTAAGGTGGAGTCAACAACTGAAGACCATAAAGCCCACATGGAGGCCTTTGTGATAATACAAGCAGTTCTAATCGCTTATTGATGTCCATGTCCAGTTGGCGGGCATGCACAATTTAAAATGCGATTTAGGTTTTTGGTGGAGACATTTGTTTCCTTGAAATTTGATTGGTGTTTGGAGTTGCAGGTGAAGTTTTAATAAATGTTTTTTAATATGTAGTATCAAGGTGGAGATTGTTGGGTTTGATACCTGATTTCCGCATAGAAGAAAGAATGGTTGAAATCCTAGTTGTGGTTAGAGATGAAGTTATAAAGTGGAAGATGAAGAACCGTGAGAGGAGAAGTCGCAGTTTGGTGAAGTAGTGGATACTAGACCTAATCTTTGGTCCTGTGGTGATTGGAGAAAGGTTTACCACTCGAGAATTCTGAAGCAGGGGTGATCTAGACCGTTGGTAAGCTCGTTCGATTTTTTAACTATTTTGATTTGAGGATTAGGGCATGGGTGATGCCCCTCTAGATAATGACTTGTGTCGAACCAAATGAAGGAGATGTCGTTCCATATAGTGAAGGGGTATGTCATACCAGATATTTGGTTCGGTGGAATCATGGTTATATCGAATCAATTCTTTAGTTCGGTTGAGATGATTGAATACCAGACAAGACTTGCGAAACCAGATAGTGAGGTACTAATGCCAAACATTTGCATGAAAAAGGGGCAAACACCTCTATGTCATTATTATAGAGCTGTAAATATTGTTCGTAGTATAAAGTTGTTATTTAATAAATTTTAGTTACAGTTGTATAAGTAGGAAAGGTGGTGATTTGCAATAAAAAAGAAGTAAAGGACTAAAATGTAAAATGACACAGAAATTATAGTTATTCGATTAAAATGTACCAACATCCACTGTTCATCTTTTATTATCTCTTTGATTATGATTACAGGAAGAAGATTATAAGAAAATAGTTCTTAGGCAATTTCAGTAGATTCTTGTCCTCTCCTTTAATTGGTCGACATTGTTGCCTAGAAGTTCATGTATTTATAGAGTGAGATTATGAGTAGGGTGGCTTGATATAAGCGGGCATTGGTCTTGCCTTTCCTTGCCTTGGAAATTACTTGGTCTTGTGATGAGATGTGGACATGACTCGTTCGATGGCAACATGAAACAAGGGTTTGGTTCAGTGATTGAGGCAAGCAAGTGATGTAGGCTTGGTCCGGAGCACTGATTCGGTGAAGCATATGGTGAAAGGAATGGGGCATATGGTTCAGTACAAGAGATGGTAGGCCAGAGCACCTTGGGTTCGATGTTGGAGTATAAACCGTACCAATTATGTGGTTCGGTGGTGGAGAGGACTAAACCACTTATGTAGTTCGGTGGTGGAGCAATGGGGGCCAGACCACTTTGGTCGGTGGTGATGAGGAATGGCCAGACCAGAGGTTTGGTTCAATGATGATGCCTATAGGCTAGACCACTTGGTCCGGTGTTGGAGCCACTTGTGTCGAATCATACTCCATGTACTTCATCCTTCCATTCGTTATAACTTCCTTATTCGGAGTCAGAACCAAGTGAAACTTGGACCGATAGCTTTGTTGTAACAACCAGAAATTTAAGCTATAGTAATTAATTAACCAATAATTTAAATAATAAAATAACTTTGTGAAATTATCAAAATTGAGCCACATGAGTTGCACCATTGTGTCCGTGGTAATTTTCCGGTCAATTTCCATATATAAATTGTCAAAATCAGAGTTAAAATGAAGAAGTTACGGAAGAAAGAAGAAATCAGAAAATAAGAAGGAAATATATATATATAGGGCTAGGTCGACCCTAGGGTCGACCCTCCCATCTGCTAGGTCGACCTAACTACTACAAGGATCGACACCAAGTTCGACCCACCTTGTATTTTGGACGAGTAATTGTCCAGGTTAAATCGTAACGTGTTTTTTGATTTTTACTCCATCCCGTGCATCCGTGCTTCCATCCGACGGTTCCCATCGAGCCTATAAAGTGGTTGCACCAGATTTAATCTTCAAATCCAATGGTCTGAGATTCACAAGTGACACTATACATAGCCCTAGGTCTAGCTATTTTTCTCATTCAGATTTTCTCCATCTGGGTTCATTGCCCGAGGCTGGACCCTAAAAGGAATATTTTTCTCAAGAGAAGATCATTTTAACTAAAAAATTTTATACCCCTCAAGTGGATTAGAGAAGGCGAAGGAAAAGAGCTAAGGACCACAGGTGAGTGTTTAAGTAATTATTTTAGATTTTTAAGCAATTTTAAATAATAAGGTTTCCAATAGCTGTAGTTTTTCTACAATTTTGGAGTAACCTTTATGCAAGCTTATTTATAGTTTATTTTTAAGTAAATTTTAGACTTGTTTTCCACTCTATTTTCTTTTAGCTATTCTATTTCAGTCATTTGCAATTATTTATTGTTAATTACAGTTTTCCAATTATTTACAGTTATTTACAGTAATTACAGTTATTTACTGTTATTTACATCTATTCTATGTTGGGGTTTCTTCTATAAACGCCGGTTTCTTTTTAATTCCCTTTTTACGCGAATGGAATAAATAGAAGAGAATAATTAGTTAATATGGACTAAAATACAAGAACACTGAATTTATAGAAAATGGGATGTAAAATGAGAAGAACTGTAATAAATTGGACTTAAACTGAAATAGGCAAATTTAAGATATTTGCAAGCATAGTTATAACATGTAATTATTACTAAAAGAGAAAATAGAAGAAATAGCAGAAGAAGCTTATTTTTATACTTAGACCTTGGGTTAAGTTAATAAGTAAGGTTATAGCGCAAAGGTTATAATAAAGGCAAACATAAAAGGCTTATTTTAAGACTTAGAATAAGTTAATAAGCAAATATAGCAGAGATAATAGAAGAGGCTTATTTAAAAAAGACTTATACTAAGTTAATAAGCAAACATAGAAGTAGGACCCGTACCGGCAGCATTCCCCTTATGCTGTTTAGGGTAGATAAGTGGTCAATAATTAAGAAGTAGGACCCGTACCGACAGCATTCCCCTTATGCTGTTTAGGGTAGATAAGTGGTCAATAATTAAGAAGTAGGACCCATACCGATAGCATTCCCTTATGCTGTTTAGGGTGGATAAGTGGTTAATAATTAAGAAGTAGGACACGAACCAGTAGCATTTCCCTTGGGACACGCTTATGCTGTTTAGAGTAGATAAGTAGTCAATAATTAGAAGCTCAAATCAGGGGATTTGAGCAAGGTGCGCAACTAGATTTTGTTTGTTGGGACCCATATTGGCAGCATTCCCCATCAGTAAGGAACTAGTGGTCTCACAACACACTCAGGTGAGGCTGGGCACGCTTATGTTATTTAGGGTAATTAAGAGGTCCAAAGAGGGAGCAACAGATAGTGCGAGCCTAACGGCGGTCGAGCGTGCGGCTTCGGTTCAAGGAGGTAAGTCGCTATTAAGTTTCAAGTACTAAACAGGTGTCTTTTGCTGTAGGACCCACAGGATGGGACTAGCTCACAGTGGCATAACAGAGATAGAAGGCCGGTCAAAGGGTAGAATTAGGTCTTCAGCCTAATTAAACTAGGATTGGATTTCATCCTAATCAAAGCAGTTGTAGAAAAGTGCAAACAATCTAATCGAACTATCTAAGCAAAGCAAACAGTTAAACCGTATTTTATTCCAGCTTTATCATTTCCTTTATTTCCTTTTATACTAAAACTATTGCAAAGTCAATTATCTTTACCTTGCTTAAGAATACTAGCAATTACTTTCATTCACCAAACTTTTAGTCTGACCCACTCCTCTATTTTCCCCTTTTCCCCCATAGGCCAACAGAGACAAGGGCGGTAGATTTCTGCTTTCTTGGAGAGATATTCTTAGAGATTCTTCATGTATTCTTCTTCTTCTTCTTTTCCAGTTGTCTTTTTATTTGAGTTTGGATGTACTGGTACTGATGAGAGGGATGGTTTTATTTATGTACTTTGATACTGTGACTGAGATGGTATTTTCCTTATCATAAGACATGTATTTGGTATTTTGAGGCATCTTATGTATTTGATTTTATGACTCTATTTTATGAAGTTTGATTTTGAATAATGTGATTATTATTTAAATGTTTTCGCTATTTTATTTATTTTGTCTTGTGAATCTTAGTCTCTGTAAGTTTTTAGCTATACCTACAATGCACCACATCTTTTAGGGTGCCCTTTTTTGGGTATACTAAGGGGTGTGGGCTGTTACATTTGGTATAAGAGCCCAAGGTTACAGGATTTCTAAATTTTTTTTTAAAAGTAAAGTATTTTTCAAAATAACTTGTTTTAAAAATAAAATATTTTTCCAAAAGTAACCTATTTTTAAAGTAGCATATCTTCAAACCAGAAGTAATTTTCAGAAAGAAACTCTTATTATAGAAATAGTTTTTCAAGTATAAAAGAGAGTGTTTATAAAAATCCCCTCAAAGTCCAGTTTAACCTTCTTTCGATTCCTTCGAGCCTAAATTCTCTTTTCTCGACAGAGAGTTCAGCCTACATCTTGGCAGCTAATGGGAGAGTTAAAGAGGTTCCTAAGTCAAAAAGCTCTAAGAAGCCGTGGTGGAAGAGTAAGAAGGAAAAGGACAAGAGGAAAGAAGGAGGACCTTAGAAGCGGATCAAGAAAAGCAGGAAATGCAATAGATGTGGACTGGTTGGTCATTACGCATGGGATTGTAAGAATAAGATGGTGAAGAGAAGGTGTTATAGCTGTGGACGGCCTGGTCACCTTAGTAGAACTTGTCCTTAGAGAATGGGGCAAAGAGCAGGCACACCTACAACGCAAGTACGGGCTTTGGAGGTAGCAACTTCTAGCAGTGGACCAGATAGAGGTAGTAAAGTCTCTGCAGTAGGTTTGATCTCTATTTTTGATTTTCCCATTCGGACCCTTTTCGATTCTGGAGCATCACACTCTTTCATTTTGAGTTCTTTAGTTGATTGTTTGCACCTAAATATCTCCTTAATAGTAGACCACATAGCTATTTCAAAGCCCATAGGAGGATTGACACATTTATCTATGATTTGTAGGGGTTTGAAAATTTTTATCCTAGGCGTAGAGTTTGATTATGACGCCTGTGTATTGGGATTTTTGGGGTATGGGATGATTTTGGGAATGGATTGGCTATCCACTTATGGAACGATACTGGACTACGAAAGGAGAGTCGTTAGACTAGAGACATGCAGCGGTAGGACTCTCGAGGTTTCTTGTGACCCACAGTGGTCAGTCATGTTGAGCTTCCTTTATTCCCATGATTCATCACTAAGAGAGCTCGATTATGTTCCAGTCGTTAGAGATTTCCTAGACATTTTGAGTAGGTTCTTTGTACACTTCGCATTCATCGGTTGAAGGCAAGTGTCACTTTTGGCGTAAGGAAATGCGTTTATGAGGCATAGAGAAGGCCTACACATGGTAGAAGTTTGAGAAACGATTTCGTACATTTAGGTTCGGATTTGTAGTTAGAAACTCCTCCAACGTTGGGAATTTGGAAGTTAAGGAGTTTTTAATGAAATAATTGTTCTTATTTACTTCAGTTTTTGCAAAATTGAAAATCTGTGAAAAGAAGATGTTTTGAAAACATGTTAGAACATTTTAAAGATATTTTGAAAGAAAAATGGTTTGGTGAAAAAGTAAATAAGTTTTTGGAAGCGAAAAACATAGTAATAGTTAAATTTAAAAACCCATAAAAAGCTATAAGGATGCAAGTCTAGAAAGATAAAATGTTAAGTAACCAAGCACATTTGAATTTAATGGAAATTTGAAAATAAAACTTTTAAAGGCAAAAAATTTAGGGATATTTTAAAAGTTTAGAAGCTTTTTTGAAATGGAACGATAAATACCAAACCAAACTTTCAAATGTGGAGTGGATAGGAATCATTTCCTAGGTGTTATGGAAAAAGTGTAAGGCGATGAAGGAGATAGCAGTGATTACTTTTAGAAGTAATAATAGAAGTTTCTGTAAAGTGTATAGGACACTAATGAGAACCGAGGATTGTTGCTTCATGTGTGTAGACTATATAAGAATAGTAAAGTGATATTAGTAAGATGGTAAGACACACATGGTTGAGGATGTATATTCTTGATTTTGGAGGAACTTGGGAGGAGCATCTTCCCTTAGTAGAGTTCGCTTATAATTATAGCTTTCAGACTAGCGTTGGAATGGCACCTTTCAAAGTTCTTTATGGAAGACCGTGCAAGTCGCCTTTGTGTTGGTTAGAGTCTAAAGAGAGATTGCTATTTGGTCCCGACATGGTTAGAGAGACTTCAGAGAAGATTGATTTGGTTAGGAAAGAATAAGTACCTCTTATCCACATCTCTTTGATAATAAATTTTGAATTTCCTATTTTCATCTTTAGTTTGAATAGATTCTTTCCTTTATTATCCTTTAGGAGGGTAGAACTTAGGATTTAACCTATGGATGGTAGGATTTGATGTAAACATGTTGTTAGAACAAGTTATGTATGATGGATAGTAGTGGTTGCAAGTGGTTGCTAGTGGATGCTAATGGACGCATATACTTATACCGGGCACTATTATCTCTTAGGGATCGTCCTAATTAGGACACTAGAGCATATGCATGTGGATGTGTATGCATTTGCATTTTTATTTTTACTTTATTCCATGGTTGCAATAAATGGATAATTATCACATGATTGTTGCATTTGAATGATGATTGTAGCGCGCATATAGAACTATCAGTTATCATTAGGAATTTGCATTCATTTAGATACATGGTATGAACAAGATTGCATAAAAGGAGGTCGACTGAATCAATAGACCACCTAATCTTTTGCATTAGTTAGAGACATTGACACCACATTATTTGCATATCTTTACTATTAATAATGAGAATTCAATAAATAGAATTCAACCGTGTCTTTTTGAAATACCCAAAATACCCTTTATATCTCTATGAAGCAATGTAGGTGGCAACCGTTGGATCGTTCGTTGTTGAAGTAGTAGGTTAAAATTGTTTCAACTATTTCTCAATTTGCATGTCATTCATTAATGGACCATGTTAGGCATCATCTCAACTCAATTAGATGTAATTGGAACAACTACCTTCTCCACCCGTTAGCTTATATACAACAACAATTAATATATTTGGACGATGTGGGACTAATTATACATTTATTCATACGCATTAAAAAGCAATCCCCACCAAATCCTATGCCAATCAACTACAATCTTTACTGAGATTCGGAAAATTGGTGATGTAGGCGAAATCGACTGTCGACTTATTTTTTTATGTCGATTCCACCACTCTCGACTTTGATTTTGGGGACTCCTGAGCCCATGAAGTAAAATGCAGATCCATGGATCTGTCATGGCAATAATGTCCTTGCTTCAGATTTGGGTAAGATTCCTCAAATGATTATGGATTTTAGGACTTGGCGATTTTGGGATTTAGTACATTTATCCCTCAGAGTTTCAAAGTTTATTACTTCAGGCGTGTTTTAGATTCTGGTATGATTAATAGTTAACTTAGTAAACTTGATGTTATCAGTAAAATTTTCCAATTGCATAGGGTGAAAATGGGCAATACCTGAAAAGAAACCTAAGGAAAATGCTTTGATAGATCTGACTTTAACCATCCAAAAATAATCAACATTCATTTAGATCCTATTTACTCCAACTTATGCAATTATATCCTCACTATGTGCATTGAGAAATTTTCGTAATTTAGTTTAATGCATTCAAAATGGTCTAATTTATGTTCACGATACCTTTTATATCCAAAAATATAATTTTTGATTTAAAGAGTTATAAAATATTATTTAGTTGATAAATATTACATCAATGACCATTACTTCTATGTGCTAATATGAAGGAAACAATTGAAAAAAAACTTCAAATATTGTGAAACTTTAACGATAATGTTGAGAAATAATATATTATTGTATTTTTGTTTACCTGTTTCAATTTATTTTTGAGCGTTGGGGATGGAATGATAACACAACTACTGGCTTATAATCAAAGATTTGAAAATTCTCAATCATTCATTGGAAATACAAATACCAGGTTATGTTCTGAGAGTTTCATGCTTTACTTGGATTAAATTTAATCTGAAGTGTCTTAGCCTCCAACCTTTTCTGCAACTAACGCAAAGCTGCATAGATAAAAGGTTACATAACATACGATAGATTTACCTAATGAATTGGTCCTTTTTTGAATCAGTATTACATGTTTTATACAAAACTTCTATAAGCATTTTCAATGCATCCCACTTTTCTAACATACTACAAATTCTTTAGACTCCATTCATTGCTTTAGAGGCTTAAAATGCCTTTACCTTTATAGTAGTAAATTGGAAAATCTACGTTCTCAGTCAAAAATTCCTCATGTTGGTCAGTTGATTTTTCAAACAACTTTAATGGATTGCTATGCTTTTTCGTTGATTTATTGCTACAAAGGATGGATATTTTAGTATTGATCAAGTTACCCTTTTTAAATTTGTTTCCTTCAATATGTTGTCTAATTAAGCTATCTTGAATTTTCATTCGGACTAAGCCATCTTCTTTCAAAACTATAAATCACAAATTATTACAAGTAACTAAATTATAGTACTGTTGGATCCTCAAAAGGTCCTATTTAATAACTTTAAAACTGATTACTTATCATATGTTACTCATCCTATATATAAGTCTCTGTGATGAATTATAATTTAGTTTATTATCCCCTTTGTAAGTTATTGTATGCTTCATGTTATTCTTAGTTCTCAATTTGGTAAACTATGTTAAACAAATTTAACTAACGTCAATTTTTATAAACTGTATAGTAATTAAATACATTCATATTTAACTAGAATTAGCTGTAGTGTATAGTAGCACATGACTTAATTTAGTCCACTTAGTCCACTTATACATAGCTTACATGTCGCATTATTTGTTATTGCAAGGTATTATAAACTTATAAATCATCCAACATCATACATGAATGCTTTTTATCATAAAATCAAGAATGAAGTATCTCATTATAATAAATCTTATACTGTTATGGCTATTCTTTACAGGAAAAACATTTCATATCCTTATCATATATTATTTCTTCAATATATTGTCATGTCTACAAAAGATATACCCAAGGGTACAAAAGGGTATATCTATTCTACCATGACCAGTATTGTTATAAATGTTGCAACTGTAATTCCAAGTCGGTTACGTTAGTTAGAAAATAATGAAACTAAGATGGTTGGTCAAATATACTAATTATAGCATACTTTAAAAGTAAGTCTGTTTAGGAAACTTATCACTCTTGATTTTACAATTTTGATGAATAGGGTGGAGTCATTTACTTAACTTTTTGACTTACAAATCAAGATTGAGGAGGATATCAAATGATGGAGACCCTAGATCATTAGAAGGCATATAAGCAAGACTTCTATTTAATATTGCTATATGTTTAATGAGAAGCAAAGAGAGTGAATTAGTAAAGAAGAAATTGAATAAATTTCCAAAAGCTTCTAAGCAGGCATGTCGTAACATTAATGTTTACTTTTGTTGTAAAATATTGTTTACACCCTCTTATATGTAAAAAAATCTTTCTCCCTAGATTATTTAGCTAGATGTCTTACTGGGTAATGTATCATTTCCATTTTTTATAATCAAATATACCTTGGAATAAGATCATTAAGATTTATTACAATATTTATTACCCAAATTTCCATTTTGTCATCTACAAGCAGGACATCTACTAGAGCCAGTAGAAACATTATTAGCAAACCTGTCATTAAATGTGAAAAAAATTACCATTAAGAAAAAAGTTCATTTGTAAAGTTAATAGGATTTTTATTGTTTTAACTCTGTACAACAAATAAGTTTAAATTTGAATGGATTACTATTTTCAAATTTAGTGTTAAAAAAAATTAATGTGAATGAGATGTTGGGAAGTTCTATTTTTATGTGTGTTTGACTACTTTATTTCTAAATTTTGGATTTCATGTGAAATTTGACATAATATATTTCTCATTATTCGTATACTTTTTACATCCTGTTTAATTTATGATGGATATGACATGCAAACATAAAACTTTTCAAAAAAAATTATGTATAGGAATAGAAACTATTATAGTTATCATCATAGTCACATTTATATCTCATGTACCCTATCTAAGTCTTTGACCGTAGAATTAAGTTAGCTTGATTCATATTTTAGGAAACCAACATGATACATTTTATTCTTTAGATTCATATCATAATTTTTTTTAACTTGGGCGGGTCAAGGAGTACTTGGGAAGCAGATAAAGAAAAAGGGTTCGATTTTATAGAAATTTAGAGGTTAATACTATAGAGAAACTTACCAATGATTTTTGTGAGACTGGATTGTTGGTGCATAACAATTCTATGGGTTTGTTAAAACCTAGGGTGATAGTCTCCTCCAGGTTTTCTATTATCACAATGTAAACTTCTAACTTATATTTGAATATAGGGATGTTCTATAAGAGTTTCGAGCGAGGTTCTATATGGAGATTCTTAGCACCATGAATTCAGAAAAGAAGTAAATAGACGAGGTAACACTATAAAGAAGATTGGGTCCCATTTTAGAAGAGAGGGTGGGATTAGCTGGAAAATCGTGTCTACTGGATGGATTGAGTAGACCTTGAAATGAAGTAGAAGTAAATATGAAGCATATGAAAAGAGAGAGGACAAAGTCCAAGAATAAGGGTTCCTTTGATTGCAATAATTTTCCTTTGATGATTTCTATTGACTTTCTAATGATCAAATGAAGTTTCCTCTACATACTTATTGCTTTTGTATATAATACTAGATCATATCTATGTTTTTCTTTCTTTGGTAGAATGATTAAATTTGATAATACAATATACATATATTAAAAAAGCAGTTAACACTTAAGCGTGCATTCCCAATGATTATTTTAAATTCCTAGCAATGCTGTGAAATACATTTTTCCACATTAAATTATGCTTTTCATTCAGATATCGCCTGTTAGCACCAAAATTGGTCACTAACCTCGTTGAGAAAGTTTGTGTAGAGATGTAAGTGATGAAGATAAATTAAACAAAGAAGAATATGCTAATTCAAATGCAGAAAGTAAGGACACCGGATTTATAGTGGTTCAGCATAACTGCCTACGTCCACTTTGAGTTTTGATCTTTATTTCTTTCACAAGTAGTTGAATACAGATACAATCCATATATTAATGACTTGAATACAAGTTTGAATTGAAAATAATCAGTCTTGAAAGTGGCAGAGTCTCCCCATTGTTCTCCCAAAAAAGGTCCATTTCACTGTGCCCCTGCCCCTCTATTTATTGACAAAGGTGGGTTGGACTTCTCTAGCGGGCCTGGTAGCTGAATAACTCTGCCCAGATAGGCTGGTCCATGTGTGTCGAACCAATCAGGACGAACAGTTGGGTGCCGAACCACTCTCCTTCTACCGAACGAGGCGCTTGCTATGTGGGGAGAGTAGGCCGAATAGCCATCGAAGCCGAACGTGCCTCCTGGCCGAGCGAAGTATCTGGTCGAACGTGTCTTCTGGCCGAACAAAGCCCCTTAGCCGAACGTGCCTTTAGGCCGAACTAAGCCCTTAGCTGAACGATGTCCTTAGTTCGAACAAAGCCCTTGGCCGGACGATGTCTCTGGCCGAACGATGCCTCTAACCGAACGTTGCCTGATGCCGAGACATGTCGACTGCATCAAACCTGTATATCCTCAGGCTCTTCTTGGTCAGAATCTTGTCTAGTGCTAATGATAATTTCTTCAACTGTCATCTTGTAGCCGGGCCAAGGTGCTGGTTAACACTTTCCCCCCAAAGTGTGTCGTGTGAAGCAACACAACATGCTTTGAATCAACGAGTATTCCTTGTCTTCAGAAAGAAATCCACCATGTTTCTTGAATAGTCATTATCCTCCAATTTATCCTCCCAAGGTGTTGTATCCTTCTTTGGTCATCGTGATGCTTGGTCGATTCCCAATATTATAAATCCAGGGTTGTAGTTCATCAGTGGCCATCCGTGTCTGATTCTGTAGAGCTAATAAGCTTCGGCTATCTGATCTAGTCTTCTCTTAATAACCCTTAGTGAGAATTCAATTTCTGTTGATTTCAAGAAGTCGAACTTTTTCGGTTGTACACATGCACGTTCGAGTACATGTTCTTGCCATTGGCTCTCGGATGCATTTTATATGCTCATAAGTCGTCGCCAACTCCATCTAGTTTAATTGCAATTCAATCGCGATTCCTTGTTTGTATTTTCTGTGAAATAAGGGTTGCAATCAGCCACTTGAGGAGTTTTCCAAACCTCTCTTCAGTACAAACTCTAAGATTTTGTTCACAGTTTCAACCTGTCCATTTGCAGTTATAATGGATCATGGAAGGTCATAAGGACAGATGACATTACAGATAAAGAAGTTGATTATTTTCTTCATCTTGGTCGTGGTTAAGAGTTCTTTATCTGCCCATTTGGTGACGTAATCAACTGTTATGATGGTGTATTTTGCACCACCTTTAGGATCGACAAGAAGATGATTTCAGTGCCCCCAAGTGACAAACGGCTATGAACTAGCCATTTGAATAATTTCCATCGGTGGGGTTCTCGGATTTTTGGCAAACATCTTGCACTCGTCACATTGTCTAGCATGATCAACCGCATCTGGGTTGATAGTTGGCCAGTAATACCTGTAGCAGAGTATCTTCTTTATCATGGTTTTCCCCCTGATGTTATTACTGCATTCTTCCTCATAGACTTTGCTCAAGATATCATCATGGGCGATATGCCGAAGCATGGGGATGGATAAACTCCTTTTGACACATGACTTATTCTTAGATGATTTGGCGTGAAGCTTTAAGGAGGATCTGTGGTTTTCCATTCCTCCGTTCAGTAAGAATTCCTCATTGTAGATAGTCTTTGATAGGAGTCAACCATGACACCTTTTCATTTTGTTCGCTGAGTACGTGTGTAATGAAGTAATACGTGAAGTCGGTTAGTAGCTCTTGGACTTGGCCGAGATAAAGAGCAAGACAATGCCCCCTAGCAAGATCAACTTCTTTAAATTTGTATACTACCAATCAAGAATCACAAAAGATATGTAAAGTTTTCACTTCAAATCCTCTAGCAAGTTTGAGGCTGGCAGTCAAGGCTTCATACTAAGCTTCGTTGTTTGTTACACGTAAATCGAGTTTTAGGATGTAGCAGATTGATCATTCCTCAGGAGTCATTATCATGACTCCTATGCCATAACACTGATCATTGGATGCTCCATCCGCGTATATTTTCCATCTTATGGTTGGTTCTCTGCTACTCTTCGAGTAGTCATCCGAGGTAGTGAATTTGTGTGTGAGGTCTGCTAATTTCCATCCTTGGGTAGCCCTTCGTGGGAAATATGTGATATCGAATTAGCTTAGTTCGATATTCTATTTAAGTAGTCTTTCAGACGTCTTAGGTCATTGTATGCCCTGTCGCAACGGCTGGTAGGCATAGACGTTGATGGGGTGAGCCTAAAAGTAAGAGTGGAGCTTTCATGATGAAATCAATAGAGATTATGCTAGCTTTTGTAGCTTCGGGTTGATACCCAATGCATGGCTCGCGATAGTTAATGAAATCACATATGCATGTCAGAATGGGTCCAAGGGAACATATCATCATTTATTCCGAAAAATCCAACTAATTCTTTTATCATCACTGCACTGAGCTGTGATCCGATATTCAGCACCCGGAAAGGGTCGCCATGGCTGGCTGTAATGTCGACTGTCAGCTTAGCAGGTGCCATCCCAAATTCTTTGAGTAAAGATGTAACTATTTTGCATAACATTCAATGTGAAATATGGTTAGGACGGTCAATGTTGATGGTTACTCTGGTCGAATCCTAGAGTCTTGTCATGAGTTGTTAAGTCAAATAATGAAGAGCTCTGAATGCTCTAATTGATTATCTGCAAATGGCCAAAGATCAGGCTTAAAAGCACGTTGAAGAAAATGTCGAGTAGGGGCTAGCCTCGAGTTGCGTGCAACTGCATAGCTGGATCTTGCTATGAGTTTGAATTTGCTTGTATATTCGAGTAACGCATTTTCTATTCAATGCATTCATGATCCTTCACTCGCCCTTCGGGTTGGAGTGATAGTCAGTTTCCCACAAGCTTTGGCATCGATTTAATGATTCTATCTCTAGGCATCCTTTCGGTCGTTGCCTTGAGTAGCTGCAAGCACTATATATAAGTTTTAATACTGAGCTATCATAGCCAGTTTTTGGATGACCATGCATCTTCTCCCAGTCTCGGGTTGATAAATGTACTGCATGGACGGTTGAGTCTCGTCCTAGCTATGTTTATGTTTTCATCTAAACTCCAAAGACATAGAGGTGGTTGGTGAATAGTCGGTTCACATTCATCTTGCTTCTTGCTCGTGCCCCCAGGTCTGGGGCATATACCGATAAGTAAGAAGGCCAGCCATGCCCACTTTAGCTTTACTCTCTTTCCCATTGGATCGTGGGATCATGTCAGTTGATGGGAGACTAGGTCTCGCCTATCTTGGATTTTATCGTGGTTTTTCATTCCAAGATGAATACTTCGATGCCACGTAAGTTTCAGGGCGTAGTTTGGACAGTGGATGGTCATCCACATCCACTTTGGTTCATGCTCTGTAATCAGATCTCAGGGTAAAGTTGGCTACAAATGCAGTCGTGTTATGCTCATCCAGTTTCATACTCCTCCTGACGAATCGAACGAGGGTGCTGGAGAATTTTTGACCAAGTATTCGTGGTTTACCCTCCTTTCCATACTCAGGGGGTCATAGTTTTTCAAAAAACATCCGAGTCACATTCGTATGTGCTTGGTGCGGATCGGCATTGACCCTTGGTCTGAGGTATGATATAGTAGGTTGCTCGTAGCTTTGGATGCTGTTTCGATTGGTTCTGTATTGAGTCCTCCCTGCAGTCGCTGCCTCAAGTTATAAAGAACGCCATGCTAGAGCTATAGTAAGCTGTCCTATTCGGCTTTTTAGTGTTTTGTACCCCTGCCCCCAGCATTGATTTGGCCAGGCCACTAGTTGGATGGTCGAACTCCATCCTCAGCGGGTTAATAATCCTCCTGTCGATTCCAGGTCAAAGTTTGCGGAATAGAAAATGGTTGAAATCCACTCGTCTATTTATCGATGTTTATACACCACTCTGCATTCTGGTGACTTAGCGTTATTCTCCCCCTGGTTGACTCACGCCCAATTTGTGTTCATGCTTCGGTCCACGCTCCGGGGACTTGGAGATTTGTCAAACAGTTTATGCTTTAGTCCACAGTTCGAGACGCAGAGATTTTCGTCAACTCGTTTATACTCTAGTTCGCACTCTGGGAACTTAGAGTGATCTGGTCCGCTTCTGGGATTTAGGGATTTTTCTGAAGTCGTCTATAATCTAGTCCATGCTCTGGGGACTGAGAGTACTGTAGTCTGCACTCTGGGGACGTAGAGGTTTTTGAGTCATTTATACTCTAGTCCGCACTTAGGGACTTAGAGTACTTTAGTCCGCATTCTGTCTCCCGTTCCAAAGGGTGAGACCCCCCGGATGGCTGAGAGTTTGCCTAAGCCTAGTAGATAGTCCTTCTCTTTAAGATTCTCTTTAAGATTTCGAAAGTCGTTATTCTTTATGCAGGACTATTGCATTCTAATGCTCGTTTTCCACGATTTTGTGCAGGCCGTTCTGACCCTGAGCCCACTCCGAGGAGCGATGTCGCCAAGGAAGTGGGGGAGAAAACAAGTGAAGCCACTCACGTAGGGGAGGCTTCTGGTCCAGACGCTAAGGTGATCAGAGCGCTTGATGAAGACAAATCTGAAACCTCCTCTCCCACCGACGGGGTTATGAAGTAGAAATTACAGGTGCCTCTGAGCACACATCCGAATTGAGCATGGAGGAGCGGATCGAGAAAGAGAAGGAGGAGATGGTCAAGGTCATAGTAGAGCCCCGAGTTGTGGACTTGGATGATCCTTTGAACAAGCCGTTGAAGGTCATCCTTCCTGGCGGGTCCAAGCCCATGGAAGGCCCCCGTACTCCTTCAGTTGCTACTCCTCTATCAAAGAAGAGTACCAAGGGTAAATGCTCTGGAGAGGAGAAGTTGAAGAAGCACAAGAAGTGATTACTATCCTCGTTCAACGAGAGTTAGTTTAAGTCATGTAATTATTTTCATCTATTTCCTTAGTCCTTGTAAATAGAATGTCGAGTCCAAACGTTGGAGGGGTTGTAATAGAAACTCATTTCTGAATAAGATTTAGCTCCTTTTTCTGTCTTACAAAAGACTCTTATTGTTCAGTTTTCTTTGTGATTGTGATTTTAATCCAAGCAGTTGTGAGTAACATAGAATTCTCAGTCCATCTTCATATAACTCGGAAACTCTTCGGGAGTCGTTGAACTTCCATTCTGTGCTTCGAGCACTTAGAATACTTTCTAGCCCGTATGTCAGGGATTTGACAAATTCAAGTCATTTGTGTCATAGTTCATATTCAGGGAACTTGGAGATCCGATTCGCTTATATTCGAGTCCGCACCCTGGGGAGTTAGAGTACTCCAGTCCGCACTCTGGGGACTTGGAGGTTTAAGTCATTTATACTCCAGTCCGTGCTCTGGGGACTTGGAGGTTTAAGTAATTTATACTCTAGTCCGCACTCTGGGGACTTGGAGGTTTAAGTCATTTATACTCTAGTCCGCGCTATGGGGACTTAGAGTACTCTAGTCCACACTCTGGGGACTTGGAGGTTTAAGTCGTTTATACTCTAGTCCGTGCTCTGGGGACTTAGAGTACTCCAGTCCGCACTCTGGGGACTTGGAGGTTTTAGTCGTTTATACTCTAGTCCGTGCTCTGGGGACTTAGAGTACTCCAGTCCGCACTCTGGGGACTTGGAGGTTTTAGTCGTTTATACTCTAGTCCGCGCTCTAGGGACTTAGAGTACTCCAGTCCGCGCTCTGGGGACTTAGCGGTTTTAGTCATTTATACTCTAGTCCGCGCTCTGGGGACTTAGAGTACTCCAGTCCGCTCTCTGGGGACTTGGAGGTTTTAGTCATTTATACTCTAGTCCGCGCTCTGGGGACTTAGAGTACTCCAGTCCACACTCTGGGGACTTGGAGATTTAAGTCATTTATACTCTAGTCCGCGCTCTGGGACTTAGAGTACTCCAGTCCACACTCTGGGGACTTGGAGGTTTAAGTAATTTATACTCTAGTCCGCGCTCTGGGGACTTAGAGTACTCCGGTCCGCAATCTGGGGACTTGGAGGTTTAAGTCATTTATACTCTAGTCCGCGCTCTGGGGACTTAGAGTACTCCAGTCCACACTCTGGGGACTTGGAGGTTTAAGTCGTTTATACTCTAGTCCGTTCTCTGGGGAATTAGAGTACTCCAGTCCGCGCTCTGGGGACTTGGAGGTTTTAGTCATTTATACTCTAGTCCGCGCTCTGGGGACTTAGAGTACTCCAGTCCGCACTCTGGGGACTTGGAGGTTTTAGTCATTTATACTCTAGTCCGCGCTCTGGGGACTTAGACTACTCCAGTCCACACTCTGGGGATTTGGAGATTTAAGTCATTTATACTCTAGTCCGCGCTCTAAGGACTTAGAGTACTCCATTCCACACTCTGGGGACTTGGAGGTTTAAGTCATTTATACTCTAGTCCACGCTCTGCGGACTTAGAGTACTCCAGTCCGCACTCTGGAGACTTGGAGGTCTAAGTTGAGAGCAGTCGTATTTCCACTCTTTAGTTTGTATTCATCTACTGTATCGAGGCTAATGTCGTCGAATGAACAATCGAACCACGTTTTCTCACGGAATGGGATTCTGCCCCCCAAGATGAGGGATGGAATTTGAAAAATAGACGATCGATTCTCGTCCGCTTGGTGATTATAGCTCTTCCAATCAAGTCAAGGAAGGAGGTATATGACAGATGGTTGGATCACATCCATGTTGGGTTAGATAGCCAAATCTCTTACAATTTTCTCCGTATCTCCTTCTAGAAAATATGGATAATAGATTGTTGAGTAGACAAAGTAAGTTGCATATGTTCCAAGGTGCAGTCGTGTCCATATATTGGGAGCGATGGTTAATGAGTAGGCAGTCCACCACAACTACTTCAAGCTGGACTTTCGAATAACCTTTTGTGTTCGAGGTAGGATTTGATGTGTAGATGAACAAATCATGTCCACTCTAGACAGATCCCAGCGCCACTGAGTTTTAGGAGGGGCATCTGCATTTTGTCGAACTTTGTTCTATGACTCGATTTGAGTGGATGATCAGGCCATACCCATTCCAAGCCGTGCTTAGGTCTCCGAGTCAAACGTGGAGGTCGATGAATGGATGGTTGGTCATGTTGACTTTGTATTGGGCTCTGATCGTGATGAACTTTTCAATATTTAGTCCATAGCCCCAAATCAAAGGCATATGGTTGATGATGAGCGATAGAATTATGCTCGTCCAGATGTAACTCCACACGTCCGGTCATGGTCTGCGTAGATTGGTTGGCAACCAAATCTGAGTACCTGGTCACCTGCATCGTTTTGAAAATAGTTTAGTTCAAGCTAGTCGTAGTTCATAGAACAATTGAAATAGAGATGGAAATGGAAATAATTCAAAGAAGATTATGGTAAATCTCATTGATATGTGAAGCAGCATCGTGTGCTCGCTATTCGACTCCGCCCCTGGCCCCTTTCAAAGGGATGTCGGCCGTCAACCGTCCATTTGAAATCATATCCCTTTATTAATAGGCATCGGATATTCGCGGCCCGCCATTCTACAGGACTTGTACATACTATTGAAGCTTTCCTTTCCAGGTCATCTTTTCGATCACACCTCGGAGGTGTTTGTAATCGCCCGTGTTAGGATCAGTGAGCATCTGGGAATATACAACATTCCCCTGATTTTCTTTAGACTTTGGTGTACTCTCTCGAGGTTGGTTTCTAGTACCACTCCGAGTCGTGAGTCTTCAAGTAGAGGTTGTCAATTGAATCTTTCAAAGAGCATATGAGCTGAATTTTGAAGTCTTGTTTCGGCTACTGGGATCTACATCCTTAGCCAACGGGCCTTCATTGTCATTTCTCTTAGTCTGCTCCACTCCTCCTCACTTTAGTTCTGATTCATTTTGTAAAAGAAACGATCCATAGTCGTAGGAAGCTCTTTAGCTAACTAGCTTCCAAAATATATCTGGAGGTCGACTTTCCTCAAACGCGATCAGCATGATACCCTTGTTAGTATTTGGAATAAATTGCTTGTGTCATCTTGGCATTTGCTAGAATCATATCATCTATGTTCTCCAACCTTTGGGATTACCGTTTGAATAGCGGTTGCTTGTCCGTTCCCTTGATGTCGTTCATAAGCTGCCGCTAGATCCTCTATGCCCTGGTCGATCATGGGATGTCAGGGAAGTGGATAGAATGTTCCTTTATTAAGTTGAGTTTTGCATTCACTATCCGGAGGCACTGCGCTGCGGCTAGTGTTCGGGGGGGTTTCCCTCCGAAATTTTGTTATCCTCATTTTCGAAAATTTGGGTCGTACCCGAAAAAGATTTTTTTTTGAAAATAGGGGTCGTATAAGGGACCGGTGTAACTTAATTCCAGAGGTGTTCGGCATTCGTTCTCGTTCAGCACAACCGAGTCATTCGGCATACAATACCGTTCGGCATTACAGAGGTGTTCGGCATTCATTCTTGTTCGGCACAACCGAGTCGTTCGGCATACAATACCGTTCGGCATTACAGAGGTGTTCGGCATAGAGGTATGGATCGGCCTGGAAGAGCGTTCGGCCTAGAGGTATGATCGGCCTGGAAGAGCGTTCGACCTAGAGGTATGTTCGGCCTGAAAGGGCATTCGGCCTAGAGGTATGGTTGGCCTGGAAGAGCGTTCGGCCTAGAGGTATGTTCGGCCTGGAAGGGCGTTCGGCCTAGAGTGGTTCGGCCAAAGCTGTTCGGCCAAGGCTGTTCGGTATGGGAATGCTGTTCGGCATGGGAGCTCTGCTTGGCCTGGATGCTGCTCGCCATGGGAATTCTTTTCGGCATGGGAGCTCTGCTCGGCCTGGATGCTGCTCGGCATGGGAATTCTGCTCGGCATGGGGAATTCTCTGAAGCGATGGGCATACACCTTTTCTGGAGCGGTCGGCTAAATTGGCTTCAGAGGGGGGTCGGCCTTTATTCAACATGACTGCAAACTTCAACGCCCAGTCCCCATATCTTACATAGACTTGGTTTATATGAATACGGCTATCAGCTTCCTTTAGATTTCTTTCAAATCTGAGTAGAATAGGAAGTTTCCTAGTAAACAACTAGATCAATCTCGCGAATATGAAAATCCACTAGTAGACGATGAGATCTGATCAGGCTGAGAATTCAATTCTCAGTGAAAGCACCAAAGTGTAAGCACCAAAATTGGTCACTAACCTCGTTGAGAAAGTTTGTGTAGAGATGTAAGTGATGAAGATAAATTAAACAAAGAAGAATATGCTAATTCAAATGCAGAAAGTAAGGACACCGGATTTATAGTGGTTCAGCATAACTGCCTACGTCCACTTTGAGTTTTGATCTTTATTTCTTTCACAAGTAGTTGAATACAGATACAATCCATATATTAATGACTTGAATACAAGTTTGAACTGAAAATAATCAGTCTTGAAAGTGGCAGAGTCTCCCCATTGTTCTCCCAAAAAAGGTCCATTTCACTGTGCCTCTGCCCCTCTATTTATAGACAAAGGTGGGTTGGACTTCTCTGGCGGGCCTGGTAGCTGAATAACTCGGCCCAGATAGGCTGGTCCATGTGTGTCGAACCAATCAGGCCGAACAGTTGGGTGCCGAACCACTCTCCTTCTGCCGAACGAGGCGCTTGCTATGTGGGGAGAGTAGGCCGAATAGCCATCAAAGCCGAATGTGCCTCCTGGCCGAGCGAAGTATCTGGTCGAACGTGTCTTCTGGCCGAACGAAGCCCCTTAGCCGAACGTGCCTTTAGGCCGAACTAAGCCCTTAGCCGAACGATGTCCTTAGGCCAAACAAAGCCCTTGGCCGAACGATGTCTCTGGCCGAACGATGCCTCTAGCCGAACGTTGCCTGATGCCGAGACATGTCGACTGCATCAAACTTGTATATCCTCAGGCTCTTCTTGGTCAGAATCTTGTCTAGTGCTAACGATAATTTCTTCAACTGTCGTCTTGTAGCTGGGCCAAGGTGCTGGTTAACACTTGCCCCCCAAGTGTGTCGTGTGAAGCAACACAACACGCTTTGAATCAGCGAGTATTCCTTGTCTTCAGAAAGAAATCCACCATGTTTCTTGAATAGTCATTATCCTCCAATTTATCCTCCCAAGGTGTTGTATCCTTCTTTGGTCATCGTGATGCTTGGTCGATTCCCAATATTATAAATCCAAGGTTGTAGTTCAACAGTGGCCATCCGCGTCTGATTCTGTAGAGCTAATAAGCTTTGGCTATCTGATCTAGTCTTCTCTTAACAACCCTTAGTGAGAAATCAATTTCTGTTGATTTCAAGAAGTCGAACTTTTTCGGATGTACACATGCACGTTCGGTTACATGTTCTTGCCATTGGCTCTCGGATTCGTTTTATATGCTCATAAGTCGTCGCCAACTCCATCTAGTTTAATTGCAATTCAATCGCGATTCCTTGTTTGTATTTTTTGTGAAATAAGGGTTGCAATCAGCCACTTGAGGAATGGATTTTCTTAATCCAAGAAATGACTTAGAGAGAGATGGAGTTTCTTAATCCAAGAAATGGTGATTGTAGATCTGAAAAGAGAAATGGATTTTCCCAAAGTAATGACTTCAGATCTGAGAAGAGAGATATAGTTTCTTGATCCAACAAACATCGACTGCAGATCTGAAAAGAGGAATGGATTTACCTAAAGTAATAACTCTAGATGTGAGAAGAGTGACATAGTTTATTAATCCAAGAAACATTGATTGCGAATTTGAAAAGAGAAATGGATTTTCTCAAAGTAATGACTTCAGATCTAAGAAGAGAGATAGAGTTTGTTAATCAAAGAAACAATGATTGTAGATTTGAAAAGAGAAAATGATTTTCTTTAAGTGATGACTTCATATCTGAGAAAAACTAAAGTTTCTTCTAGTAGAGAAACAATTTTCTAGAAGAAGGGGAAGTAGTTTCTTAATGCAAAGAAACAGTGCCTAAGATTTGGAAAAGAAAACGTAGTTCTTAGGGTAAAGAAACATTGTTTGTTTTTTTGAAGAAGGGAGAAGAGATATGTTTTCCAAGATAATTGGTCTCGATTTGAAAAGAGAAATATACTTTCTGAAAACAATATTTCGTGACCCGACAGGTGGGATAGGAATAATAATTCCATATTTGAAAAAGTGGGAGATAGAATTTCTTATGGCAAGAACTAATATTCCCATTTGAAGAAATAGAAGGAAGGATTTTTTTCATGGGCTTCCTTTTATACAGGTTTTGAAACATGAGTTTCAATTTATTCCATGATGTGGGAATACACTAAAAATAAATGAACCCAATATTGTATCACATTTCTCAATTTGAGACCTTGAAAGAGATAAAGATTTTAGATTTGAAAACGAGAGAGTTTCTTATAAAAGAAACAACAATCTCCAATTTGGATAGTAGAAACAAGAGATTTCTATTTTAGAATTAGATAATAGTTTGAGCTCTAGAGAAAAAGAGAGATAGACTTTAATTTCAAAGAGATAGTGATCTTAGACAGAAAAACAGGAAAGAAAAATTTTCTCTTTCAATTAAACAGTTGTTTGGATCTAAAAAGAAAGAGACATTTTCCTTTTTTAATGTAAAACAGTTGTTTTAGATCAAAAAAGGAAGAAAGATTTTATTTTTTCTGTAAAACAGTTGTTTTGGTTTTCTTTTTGTGTAAAATGGTTGTTTTAGATCTAAAAAGGAAGAAAGATTTTCTTTTTTTATGTAAACAATTGTTTTAGATCTAAAAAGGAAGAAAGATTTTCTTATTGTAACACCCCAAATATTTGAAACCTTTCAAAAATAGCGTCCTCCCGTTCGTTCTCACCTTCTCTTTCGTTCGCTGGAATCTCTTTCGTCCCTTCCAAGTACTTGCTTGATCTCCCTCATCATCCACCCGTGCCATCTTCAGGCTTCAAAGCTCAATCTCTTGCATGTCCTCTCCACCGCTCCCCTGAATCCGAAACTGCTCCTCCTATCCCTACTGTTAAACCCACCCCGCCTGTCAACTTCACCAATGGGAGATCTTATGCTCAAGTAGCTGCAACCCCTCGCTTCACTCCACCATCAAATCAACAGCCACTTCTCCTGACCCCCCCTAAATTTAACCGACGGCGCCTGATCCCGTTATTCGAAACATACCGCCAAACCTTCGAATTTTTGAAATCGAAAAAAAAGATGTTTCAAATGCGCAGGATTGGGCCACGTGGCGTCCATCAGTAGGGACGCTAGGATCTGCTACCTCTGTGGTTATTGTGGCCATTATTATGCCCGTTGTCCCTCAAAACCTTCTGCATTGGGACCCTTAAAAAACTCTTCGGTTTCTCTTAGTAATCATTCCATCCCTGCTCATAATTCACGAATTCCAAACACACGCTTTAGGCGATTCCACTACTAAGAATACACGTGTGCTACAATCAAATCAACCCACAGTGGGACCCGCACCCAACCCCACTATCTCCAATCCATCCGATCACTTCAATTTCCTCTCTCTTCTCCAAACCAAATCACTTTCTTCTCCTCACCGTCCTTCTCCTCCTTCATTCAATTTTCCCATGGCGGATCTCTCGCTTTACATCACCGCAACCATCATTGACGGCATTTGGAGCGTGGAGAGCCTCAATACCGTCTTGTCCTCCACCTTCAACCACAGTGAATGGGCGATCTGGTTTCTTGACAATAACCGATTTTTGGTTTGCTGCCCCTCTGATCATATGAAAACCACTGTGCTCAACTCCAAGATCCTTACCAAAGCTGGTGGCTCGATTTATCTCGAGGCATGGCCAGACTATGAGCCGCCGCCATCCATTGAGCTAGAGCCGCCCAGTTGGGCAACCATCAAGGGCTTTCCGGAACTCCTTCGAAACAACCCGGATGCTGTCCAGACCGCCTTAAATCTAGTAGGGCGATTCACTGAATTTGACAGATGCGAATGGTCCGCCTCAACAACGTTGATTACCTCATCACGGTTTCAAGATGGGACCATTCACACCCTCGTTTCAGACTAGAGATCTACCCCCTTGGTATTGACATTGAAAAGGAGCTCAAATTCTTTGATGACCCACTTGACATTCCTTCCGACGACCTGGACTCCGAAGAAGGCTTCGATGCTATGATCCACGAGTCAGCCTCGTCTTCCCCTCCTCCGAATTTTAACGATGACGTTAACCTTATGATGGTCCATAATGCTGAGCCAGCTCCACCGTGGTGGGACCCCCTCCTCGACTATGACCTCTCTGTGCCCTATCACCTTCAAGTCCCGCTTCCTGATCCAACTTCGGCACCTGATTATTTTCCAGCCTCCCCCCTCCTCCGGCTCCAATTCACTCTATCTTGCAAGGCCTTTCTCCAGTGGTAGTCAGACGAAGCTCGAGGACCGCCCGAGCCCCTTCCTTGCCTGGAGCTACAGGTAGCTTCTACAAACCTGTAGTTTTTTCTTCTGCTAATTCTAGATAAAATAAGAAATTAGCACGTTGCATAGGTGTTTCTATACATGATGAACATTATTCTGCCATGCAAACCCTAGAACAAGAGCGTCTTTCCCTTTCCCAATGAAATTTGTCTCCTGGAATATTCGTGGGCTAGGGGACCCCTCAAAAAGGCATTCAGTTTACCTGTCCTTGTCTCCCCTACACATAGATATCCTCCTGCTCCAAGAATCTAAACTTTCTGATCCATCTCCCACCCATATTCGTAAAATTGGTGGTCCACAGCTCTCTGGGTGAGCCCACGCAAACGCTATTGGCTCCAGGGGGGTTTAATAACCATGTGGGATGAATCCGTATGGTCTCTTGGTCAAATCATTCATCGGCCATATGTCCTTCATGTAGCTCTTAGACACCTGCAGTCCAACACCATCTTCTTCTTTTCAAACATTTATGGTCCTCAAACTATTCAAGAACGGGCAGATCTTTGGAGGAACTGCATGGAATTTGCAACACACATATACGGCCCATGGGTGCTTGGCGGTGACTTCAATACAACCAGATATTCGGACGAAAGAAACTCAAAGAATTTCTCGCCTGACTCGGATGCTTTCAATGCTTTCATCAGCTCTTGCTCATTGATTGAACCCCCTATCAACAACCGCCTTTTTACCTGGTCTAATAGGCGTCAGGCCCCCTCCTTGGCTAAACTTGATCGCTTTCTCTTCAACTCTACATGGGACGATATCCACCCTCTATCTACCTGTCAAGGTCTCGCAAGTGTCCTCTCTGACCATTGTCCTCTCATACTTGATTCGGGCTCTCACTCCAATCACAATCGACCATTCAGGTTTGAAAGACTCTGGCTACTTGAACCATCCTTCGAAGAATTTATTAAAATTGCATGGGCCCAGCCCATCAGTTCCAATTCTGCTTCAGCCCGGGAAGTAGGAAAACTTAGATCGCTGAGAAGACTTCTTAAACCTTGGGCCAAATCCATTTGGGGCTCACTCAGAAACCGTATCTCCTCCACCCAAGATGAAATCCTTAAGCTGAATATTCTCGAGGAGTCCCACCCACTTGATGATTCCGAGACACTTAAGCTTAGAAGTCTGGAAGCAGAGCTCGAAAGGCTGATAAAACAGGAGGAGATTGGATGGAAACAACGCTCTAAGGCTAAGTGGTTAGCTGACGGTGATAAAAACACGGCCTACTTCCACATACTTGCTAACGGCCGCCGCAGATCCCTGTTCATCCCCGAAATTATTCACAATGATTCGCCAGTCACTGATCAGACTGAAATTTTACATCTTTTTACCAATTATTACCGCTCCGTCCTTGGCAAACCCTCCCCCTCCCTCCCCCCATTGATTGGAACCTCCTCTACCCAAATCCATCCGCCATCCCAATTGATGCTCCTTTCACCGAAGAAGAAATCCTGGCTGCTCTCAAGAATATGGGTGACAACAAATCGCCGGGTCCTGATGGCTTTGGCCCTTTTTTCTTTAAACACTTTTGGGAAGTTATCAGGACAGATATCTTAGACTTGTGCTCTAAATTCTATTCCAACCCTATGACCATATCCCGACTCAACTATGCCAATATCATCCTTCTCCCGAAATCTGAGGGTGCCAATTTCCTTGCAGCCGTTCGCCCCATCATTCTCCTCAACATCACTTTCAAGCTTATCACTAAAGTCCTCGCTAACCGTCTTCAACTTCACATGAATCTGTTGATAGGCACGGAGCAATCTGCCTTCATCCAGGGTCGCAACATCCTAGACTGTGTGGCGGCAACACAGGAAGTTATCTCTTTTTGCCACTCAAACAACCTACTAGGTGTCCTCCTCAAATTAGACTTCTCTAAGGCTTTTGACTCTGTTAATTGGAACTTCATTCTTGAGCTCTTGGCACACAGAGGCTTCCCCGTGAAATGGTGTGAATGGATAAAATGCATTCTGATCTCCAGCCTCTCTTCTATTCAGATTAACGGTTCATCGGGGGGTCTTATCAAATCTGCCCGTGGCCTCAGGCAGGGAGACCCTCTCTCGCCGCTATTATTTGTGCTGGTGGCGGACGTCTTTAATCGCATGACTAAGCTGGTAATCTCGAACAACTGTCTTGCCGGTATTGGCCCTCCTAACTCTAACTTAATTGTATCCAACCTCCAATTCGCCGATGATACCATTCTCTTCGTCTCTCCCTCGCCAGATCATATCCACTGTCTTAAGGTCTTTCTATACGTCTTTGAACTCATTTCGGGTCTCTCCATCAATTTTCACAAAAGCTCTATTATTATGCTTGGTAATGCTGATCACCTCGGTCCCACCATCTCTTCCATCCTCAACTGCAACATTTCTCACTTCCCAATCTCCTACCTTGGTATCCCCTTGCGTCCCACCAAACTCCAATGTGCCGATTGGGTTCCCCTTGTCTTTAAAATTGAATCCAGACTTTCGGGCTGGAAAGCTGATACACTTTCGGCCACGGGCCGACTGGTTCTAATCAAATCGGTGCTTTCTTTCATTCCCCTATATTGGCCCTCGTTTCACAAACTACCTATCTGGGTATCTAAGAGAATTGATTCCATTAGAAGAACCTTCCTCTGTAACGGTGGAAAAGCCAAATGGCTTGTCAACTGGAGGATAGCTTGTTTACATCAAGACCATGGTGGCCTTGGTATTGTCAACCTTCGAACCTTCAACCTTGCTCTCTTGGCCAAATGGCTCTGGCGTCTTCTTACACCTAGACACTTCATCTGGAAAGACTGGATTCTCTCAGTTCACTATCAAGCTAACCCATTTTGTGTCCTTCATCTTGCTCCCCTCAACAAACCCTCCCCCTTCTGGTCGGGCGTCCTAGCTTCCCTCAACCGTATTAAGCCTCTCTTTCAAGTGATCCTAGGTGATGGTTCTAACTGTCTTTTCTGGTTTGATTCCTGGTTCCGTCACTCTCCTCTAAATCGCAGATTCCCTACCTTTTCTCCTCCGCATCCCACCAGTTTCTCACGGTAGCTGATGCCGTAACTATCGGCCCCCCTTCGCTTTGTCCTGCTTCCCTTTTTGGTGATAACCTGCTCCGGGAATTCCTTGCCGCCGCTAACCTGCTTCAATCCGTTAACTTGTCTCCTTCCTCCCCCGATCATTATTCATGGTCCTTATCCCCCTCAAAAGGCTTCTCTGTGTCCCAATGCTATTCCTTCCTGAACCACCCTGGTAGACTCTTCTCCTTCGCGCGTTTGTGGAAATGCCACCTTCCTCCTCGAATCCTATTTTTTCAATGGTGTCTGATCCATGGCCGTATTAACACCAAAGACCGTCTTTCCCGCCTTAATATCTTAACTTATCAGACTTGTGCCCTCTGCAACCTTGAAGTCGAATCCATAAATCACCTTTTCTTCGACCGTGACTTTGCCTATTACGTTTGGGTCTCAACAAGTGCTCATATTCTTGGTTTCATTCCATCAGTATCAAACTTCTTTGAGTTTTGGCAGTACAATGCTCCAGATCTTCTACTCGATTCTTTTCTAGCCATTTTTTGTTGGGTAATTTGGAAAGAGAGAAACGCCCGCGTTTTTAACAAACCTGCTAGTTCGAGGGTGTATATCTGCAATAGGATAATTAATATCATTGCTTTTTGGTCAGGCTCCAGCTTCTCCGCACCAGTCAGGCTCCGTCTTCCGACACCCAGATCACCTCCAGCTGAGTCGGTGGGCAGTGCATCATCTGCCGTGCCGGTTGGTCCTTATACTCATGGTTAATGCTTCTTCTGCTTCTTCTTCTACGTGATGGGTCGGTTGGAAACCGTACGTGAAGTTGCATGTATCTTTTCACCTATAGCTCTATCTGACTTGTATTTATGTACATATTGGGCTAGGGTTGGTATTATGACTCTATATCCTTTTAGCTGCTGCTGATGTATGTTATTTCAAATCACTTTTTTTGGCCAACGATCAGGCATGTTGATCGTAATATTATTATATTAATATTTAGCACTAATCGGCTGTGTAGTTCCACGCTACACATCCGTTCTTCTAAAAAAAAAAGATTTTCTTATTTATGTAAAATAGTGATAGTAGATCTGAAAAGAGAAATAGATTTCAGATCTGAAAATAAGAGGATAGAGTTTCTTATGACAAGAAACGTCTAGTATGAAGATTAGAAACAATAGCGTTTCTAATTTCAAGGGAACATTAGTTTAAGACTAAAAAGAAGGAGAACTTCTACTTTCAAAAGAGAATGGTTCAAAGTTTCAAAATGAAAAGAGCAGTAAGAAAGAGACAATTTTCTTTTAAAAAAGAGAAGTTAGATCTCAATGAAAGTAATAAAATATTTGCATGAAAATGGGCAAAGACCTCCAAGTTGTTGCTGTAGAGCTGTAAATATTGTTTGTAGTATACAACTATTGTTTAATGAATTTTAGTTATAGATTTTTAAATAAGAAAGGCAGTGATTTGCAATAAAAATGAAGTAAAGGACTGAAATGTAAAAGGACACAGAATTTATAGTCGTTCAGCCAGAATATGCCTACGTCCATTGTTCATCTTTTATCATCTCTTTTGATTACTGGAAGAAGATTACAAGAAAATAGTTCTTAGACAATTTTAGCAAAATCTTGTCTGCTCCCTTAATGGTTCGCCATTGTTCTCTATAAGGTTCTTTGTTTATAGAGTGAGGTTATGTGGAGTGTGGCTTGATATAAGTTGGTCGTGGCCTTGTCTTGCCTTGGAATTTACTTGGTCTTATAGTGAGATGTGGACATGACTCGTTCGGTGGCAATATGAAACAAGGGTTTGGTTCATACTTGGTTCAGCGATTGAGGCAAGCAAGGGGTGTAGCCATGGTCCGGTTTGGTGAAGCAAGAGGAGAACCGGTTCCTTGAAGCAAGGAGGAGCACCGGTTCAGTGAAGTATATGGTGAAAGGAATGATGCATATAGTTTGGTAAAGGAGATGGTAAGCCGGAGCACTTTTGGTCTGGTGTTGGAGTACGGACCGAACCACTTATGTGGTTCAGTGGTGGCGAGGATCGGACCACTTATGTGGTTCAATTGTAGAGCAATGAGGGTCGGACCACTTTAGTCTGGTGGTTGAGAGGGAAGGCCGAACCAAAGGCTTGGTCTAGTGATGATGCCTATAGACCGGACCACTTGGTCCGGTGTTGGAGCTACATGCGTCGAGTCGTACTCCATGTACTTCATCCTTCCGTTCATCATAACTTCCTCATTTGGAGTCGAAATCAAGTGAAACTTGAACCTATAGCTTTGTATTCTTGAGTAGGATGCCATATTGTCTTCGGATGTTCCATGTGAGGAAATAAATCAGTAGCTCTCCAAAGTGGGATCCATATTAGTTAGGCAGCGGGCTGATGAGATGCTCGTATCTTTCAAACTGCCGAGACATGGTTTTGACCTAAGTTCATATCTTGATCTCTGAAATACTTCTTAATCATTTTGTGTCTATCCCAGGACAATGACAATTCTTCCCCTGACTCTTTATATTCACTATGTAGTGGGTGAAAAGGCCCACAACACCGAACCGGATTACTGAACTAGATAATGCTGCTACATATCCTTGTTGCTGCTCTTCTCTACCTCACAGTATAAGTAGAGGAGCTTCTATATAATAATGGCTGCCAGTTTTGAGAGCTTTATGTGAGCTATTTCCGGACAATTTTAAAGGTTTTACTTTTAGGATTTGAGATATCTTCTCAATGTTTTTGTGGCAATTTCATTGTAATTTCATGGTTGAATCAATAAAGGTTTAATTTTGGGGAATCATTTCTGTTTGCTTTCTTCGCAACTTTTCTCTTCCAAATCTAATTTTGTAGTGATCTTGGAAATTCCCTAACACTTAACTGCACCAATCTTTCTAAGTCACTTATATTTTTATTTATAGTATTTAATCAAATACTAACATTATTTATGACTCATTTCATAAATTTCCACTTAAGTTTATAATCGTTTTATAAAGACATTTCTTTATAAAATACAAACAAAAACTTACTCTACTTTATTTACTTGTACAGTACTCTTCCACATCCTAAGAGTATATACAAATATTAATTTTATTTATCAAAACATTCTTTTTATCAAAAAAACGTTTTATTTTGAAATCAATTAACTTTAAGGGAGCTCAAGAACAAAATACCTATTTTTTGATTTCAAAATCATTTTTAAAACATACTACATACATTTCTATATGAAATAACTTTAACAATTTATCTACTAAAACTTAATTTATGTTTGTTTCGATTCGAACTCATTTCGATTGCATAATGATAAAGAGAATAATTTACTACGTACACTACAACATTTGCCTAAACAAACATTCAATCGTCACTTAGAAGATTATTCAAATTACCATAAAAGAAATCGAGACTATTCCCCCAAACTATCTAAAGAAAATTTTTCTTAGTACTAAAAATTCTCTTTGAAATCATTTCAAGCAACTCCGGGATTTAAATTCAAAAACCCTTTTCAAAACAAATTTTTATAAACCAAATTTATATAAATTTACCTTTATATTGAATCATCTCATATTATAATGGTTCTCTTTTTTTATAACAATTTTTAATGACTACTTATCCTCTAAATATCTTGTCTTCCTATCTAGTTGATTTTAAAGTTAACCTTTACTCAACATTTTTATCGAACACCTTATAGTCAAACTGTGAACTTAATTCATAAAGAGTTCGTTTTAATGTACTCATAATTATCAAACAACAAATGCTTATAAACTAGCTAAGCACAAATAATCAATGAACAAACAATAGTTTATGCTCGTAAACAAGCTGAGCATGACCAATCAATCAGCGATGATAATAAATAAATATTATTATTTCCTAACAAATAAACACACCACAAACACCTATAAATATTTATTCCTTTATATAGCAATAACAAGACACTCAACTCATTCAAGGGTGTCAGCTACCCTATCTTTAATGAATTACTCATTCTACGGCATTACTAATTCTATCTTTAATAAGTCATTGCCCAACCAGGGCCAAGGTTCTCGCTTAACCTTCAGCTCTGACACCAAGTGTGACGACCCACCTTTGGTAATACCAAAATCAATGCCACAATAATGGCGGGCGATATCTGAATACAACGAAAGACGAATTGTCAGGGTAAATTAAAAACAAACAAAACCCTCTAACAAGGCCAATTTAAACAGAAACCACGCAACGGAATAGCAATACATAAAACAACGAAAAAATAATTTAATTAATGGATTGGTTCGCCAGTGTAGCGACTTCCTACGTACCTGTCCAAACTAGGTGTACCTAATTTGGAACAAGATCAAATCCAGGCGTAGTTCTTTAAGCCAAACAACAAAGGCTAATAAACTCCAAGGGATTTTATAATACATCCAACAAATATGTAGTAAACAAACACTACAAGAACGATTTCGTTTAGTGATGGCATATAGCCGTCGGTGGCCATCAATAGCCGTCGCTAGCCATCGCCAAAAGCCGCAAGCAAAATCACATGACACAAGCAAAATAGCGACGTCTTTAGCGACGGCGTCGTCGCCATATTCGCGTCGGTTAGCGTCGGAAACTTGGGAAAAAGGGTTGTCGCTAGTCATCGCTTACCGACACAAGCCTAGAACCGAAAAGCCGTCGCAATCCAATGCAAGCTTGAAACAATTTGGTCATCGCTAGCCGACGCAAGCCTGAAACCTGGAATTTAAGACAGAGCTGCTTTTAAGCCTTACAATCTCAAAATAAATGTCATATCTGAATCTCACTTTGTTCTCAAGACATATAAACTCAATATCAAAACCAGTAACATCACACGCAACGTATAATCACATACATATCACAAATAATTAAAAATACAACACAAATATCAATATTTACATAAACTTTCATCAACTAAAACTAATATTCCATCAACCAACACAACCATATCTACATAAATACTCATGTTCATCAAATCCACATTCATCACAGTACATAACCATCAATAAAGTATCAACTCCATTAACACATGTCAATAATTACACAAGAAAACAATCAAAAATAGTCAAAAGTAATCCAAACCTACTCATTATCATCATTTTCATCTCCCGACCCATCCTCATCAGGCACCTTCCTGTGCTTTTTGCTACAAACGCCGCAATCCGCTCATCTAGCAGCTACGCCAGTCCTCCACCCTTCCACCAGTCATTGAATTCTGCCATCTCCTGCTTCAACTGAGCTATCTCCACCTCGGTCTGAGATCTCCTATAAGCCCTCTGGATCATCATCTTCTGTAAATTATTTGATTGGAAGTTATGATTTATGCTTCAGGATTAAATATAATTATATATTAGTTAATGAAGAAGTTTATTTCCTGATTTCCATAACCATAATGTCTATTTCTAGTAGGTGGATCAATGAGAGCATCCTAAATACAGTCCTCCTCCTCTAAGGTTAACTCATGGCCAGTGGACTGCACCACTCGAGCTTTCTCTACTCGTATCTCTCCTACGATGACGAACAGTAGTTTGTAAAAATAAATAATAAAGAACTTATCAAATATGAAGTAAAAAATTTAAACAAATTTACCATTACAGATTTAGATTTATCGTCCGTAAATTCATATGAAATATTTCCTTTCTCATCCGTGCGCTCAATGGCATGTGTGTGAGTGAAGACCTCAGCCAGTGTAGGCTCATGATTAAATTTCTGAAATTGAAGTTATGTACACAAATGAATAATGTTACCAATATGACTAAATTATCATACAACTATTTATAAACTCATTTTATAACTTTACCAATTCCCTGCGATGCTGTTGTAAAGACTTTGACCTACGGCAGTGCAAAGCAGGATTTTTAGCCCTGTTTGCATGGTTCCGCACCGATAATTCCTATAACTTTAAATGCCAAATTAACTAAATTAATGAACCTATTATACGACTTTTAAACAAAATGTAATAAAAAAAAGAAATGATATAACTTACCCTCGACTCTGGAGTATCCCATAGCTGTAGAAGTTGAGTCCAGACATCAGCTCCCATCTAAAATGGCTTCTTTCCCGCTTTCTTAGCTTTTGATATGGTGTCTCTATAATTTTTATGCATTCTTTGGTTCTAGTGATTTACAAAAACATCTATATCCTACGGGTCGACACGAACAACTTCCTGCATATTCAAATTGAAATTGGTTTAATTATATACATTGTATTAATTTACAAATAAATTATAAATTTAACTTTACCATCAAGTCGGCGAATATGACACTCTTAATATGATCGGGAATATCGTCCTAGTGAGCCCAGCATCCTAACGTCCGGCGAATTAAAAAAATTCAGTCTTCGTTGTCTTCTGATTCAGTCTCGGTCTCGTACTCTATATCGTTCTCTTCTGTACTCTCAACTGTTTCTATTAAAACATTTGAGTCATCATTTAACAAACCCAAATCAATATTATCAGTTATTATTATTTCATCATTTAGCTCAAGGTCCGTTTGATAAGTTGCTTCTTCTGGAATATTAATTCCATCAAACGTAAATCTCGCCTTTGTTTTAAAAACAGCAGACCAATATGTTTTATCTCTTTTTAAAGATGGATAAGGAGCAAAATAAACTTGTAATGCTAGTGCGTATTTTCTAAGCGGAGTATTTTATATGTTGTATTTTCTAAAATAAAGTAAACCCTTTTAGGACCAAAGGCTTCACACACCACACTTCTGTCTAATTTCGACAGCACTTCACTTGACTTCTCTTCTACGCATAACTTTGCATCCAGGGGGAGTATTTTATTTACTGTATTTTCTAAAATAAAGTAAAGCCTTTTAGGACTAAAGGCTTCACATTCCAAACTTCTGTCCAATTCCAATAGCACTTCACTTCTCTTCTACGCATAACTTTGCCTTCAAAAGGAGTATTTTTGTTGTTGTATTTTCTAAAATAAATTAAAACCTTTTGGGACTAAAGACTTTAATTTATGGTTGTTGTATTTGTTATAATAATACTTAACGCTTATTTTCAAATCAATATTATATTCATTTCAAAAAAATTCAGATAACCAATTTTAGTACAATATTTGTTCTTGTATATAAATTTCATAGCTTTTTAGAAAATCGATTTGAGTACATAATTTGTTGTTGTTATATTCATTTGTTAACTTATTGGAAAACCGATTTCAGTAGCATATTTCTTGTTGTTATGTTCGTTTCTTAAGTTTAAAGAAAATCGATTTGATACAATATTTGTTCTTGTCATATTCATTTCTTAACTTTTTGGAAAATCGATTTGAGTACAATATTTGTTGTTGTCATATTTATTTCTTGATTTTTTTTACAAAATCGATTTCAGTAGAATATTTGTCATTGTTTTATTCCTTACTCAACTTTTTACAAAACCGATTTTATTACAATATTTGTTGTTGTTATCTTCATTTCTTATCTTTTTACAAAGTAGATTTATGTATAATATTTCTTAACTTTTTGTTAACGAAATTATACGCTTTATAATGTATTTTCAGCTCTTTTAACTAATAAAATTTTAATTTACATATTTTGTAAGCTAATATTAGAAGTTACCACTAATAATAACAAATTAAAATAAATTAATTTTATACTAAGCACGAACAGTTATAGCTAACACACTAATTAATTAAAGAATATTACTTATGTTTAACCGTACCTACTTAGGGGCATATTAATCAACAATTATACAATAATTTTCACGTAAAATGTAATTAACATCGTTTTCCACTATAACAAACATTCGTTTAAACTTATCAATAAGATTAATCAATAATACTAATTTTCGAATTTTAATCAATCCTAATTTTTAATTACAAATTAAATAATCAAACTACTTACTAACATCCCCAATCAACTAACACACTACTACCATCAACTAATAAACAATAATCATTAATTTCAAATCAATAATCAACTAATTTTCTAAATTAGGTTTATAATTTTATCTCCAAATCAACTAATAAACTATACCATCGTCTAATACCAATTAGTCTAACCTATTCGAACCAAAATTATTAATTTTGTTTATAAATATGGATTAAAGTAATATACCTCAAAAATTGGGGATAAAGAGAAGGAGGAAGGAGTGTGCAGCGGGAAGAGATCGTTGGTGTCGGCTAGAGGCGGCTGGAGGCAGCTGGAATCGGCTGGAAGAAAATGAGCCAAGAATGGGAAGTCGCCACGAACTATCGCCAAGTGAAGCCGTTCTAGTATTGAAACAACAACAAATATAAAGATGCAGTGAACAAACATCATAATAGACATATAGTAAATGGCCTGAAGAACGAATATATATAATATATAAAATGTTGGTAAAGATATATAATAACAAAACAATCCATAACTATAAAACAAAGTTTATGAAAATAAAAATGGAACACTTCTCAAATGTAAATGTGAAATAAAACAGTTGCAAGGTCGAATCAAACAAGGAGAAAGAATTTGCAACAATGACTAGGAGGGTACTTCCTTCTTACCGAAAGTATTCCTCCAAAAAATATACTTGAGAGTCATATCAAAAACCATATGAACTCTCAGACGCACCGAGCCGGACCCCGCCAGCCTTACCAAGAATTCGAATATTTCATAATTCCGTCGCATACAACTAAAATCGTCCAAAGTAGATGTGATATATCCTAATGGAAGCAACCATATATAACTCGGGCCCTACTTGTTAACTATTTAGTCATTTCTAGCAAATGATAGCAACGGTCAAAGTGAGCAGTAGATCGCCTTAAAGACAAATATGAAGACTTTGGAAGTCAAAGAAATATGGTTAAACATCAGGCGATACCCTTTCAACCAAAGAAAAGCTAAGAGGGGTGAAGTTCCATCTTAAACAAAAGAGATAACTAAAAGGAGTGTTATTTGCTTTTACCAATAAGGCTCTAAAATGTGAGCCTAAGTTAAAAGGTGGCATAAGTTTCTTTTAACTAAATGTCAAACTAAATATCAAAGTTAAAGGTGGTGAATTTCTCCTTTAACTTAATTAGATAATTAATCAAATTTATAAGTATTATATTACTTTTAAACAACATTAATTATTCCGAAAGATAATTAATTAAAAATAAATTTCTTTTATAAATGTAAAACAATATTAATTATGCGAAAGATAATTACAAGGTAAATACCAAACTGTTGAATCTACCTACACAGTTCTGCCCAAATCTGTTTAAAACGTTGGAAGGTCTAAATTCGATTAATCAGATGCAGGCATTGGCATGTTAAAAGCATGAATCTACTCCCCCCTAAAGAGAAGCTATTAATTAACAATGCTTTGAAAGCGATAGAGGACAAAATTAGTAATCTAGTTAAAGTGTTTATAGTAATAAATTTGTTAAACAAATAGTTTTTTAACGTGTAATAAAAAACTATGACACAGGTATGAGCACAACATCTGTATGCTTCCACCATGCACGCACAGACACCATCCCTCTGTCAAATATAAACATTGAACTTTGCCTAGCTCCACTACACCCCGCATCCATTATCAAGCCAAGCTCTTCCACCTGCCTCCGCTTGGACCCAGAATCAACCTCCGTCAGCTCGAGCACCAGTAGCTAAATAAAGGGTATGCGGCTTCACTGTTTCATTTATCTCAAAACAACCGAAGGATAGGATGCGGGTATTCAAAGCAACCAAGGCCCAAGCCCATTTATGTATTCAATCTTATATAAAGCCTGATACATGCTATTGAATGTAATCAAGTATTATTCAGAAATCAAATTCTTCATTTCTTTTCAATTCAAATTTCTCAGTTTATCTTTTCTGAGTTCCTCACAAAATCTAACTTAGTATCAGAGCCAGTTACAAGGAAAAACTGCTGTAACGACCCATAAATTTGTAATAATTAAAATTGTTAAATTGATAAAATTTTGGTAATTTAATATGAAGAAAAATAAACTTTGTAATTAAGTAAGGAAGGAATGTTAAAGTGGAAATGCATATTTTATTCATAAGGTAATATAAAAGAATGAAACTTATTTGAATGAATTTATTTGTGGATTCAATCATAATAAATGTATACATTTAACAAATTCAATATAATTAAGAACAACTGTTAATACAAAAGAAAAGAAATTAATTAAATCCATCAGGTCATTGCTTGATTTCTTGCCTTTTTCTACATGGCCTCTTTATTTCTTGCTTTAGCCATACAAACTCTTTTCCTAGCCGTGTATTTCTCATTTCAAAACTCTCCATTTTTCATTTGCATGTAAGAATAAAACATATATATGTTTCTTTCTCCTTAACTTATGCCTTTTCTGTTTCTTAGCATTTACTATCACTTTGCTTGCCATCCAAACTATCTATGTAACAATCCAAAAATTTTAATAAATATTTTATTTATTTTATTTAGATAATTTTGTTATTTTAAATATAAATTTTGGTGTGAATTAGAATTCTACACATGAATACAGAATATTTTCCGGAAATGTGAATTTTGGCAATATAGTCAAACTTCGACTTTTTAATTTAAAATTTTAAAAGTTTGAAAATTTGAATTTTATTTTTTATTTTGAAATTAAATAAAATTTTAAGAATACTGCTTTTCGTTCCGTTGAAATCCGATTAATATTGTGAAAGTTATGCCCTTTTTAATATTGTGTGTAATTTGCTATATTTAACAAAATTGTTTATTTTATTTTATATAAATAATATCTTTATTTTTCATATCATGTTACAATTTATGTTCACATGTGTAACATGACATGTTACGTACATATTTTATATTTAGAAACATTTTATGAGGGTTTAGATCTCTTATTTATTTCTTATTTCAATGGATATACGTTATATTGCCTTAAAGGCATATCTTTTTAAATTTTTATTTACATTAATGTTCTTGTGTATACTTTTTTTTATTTTGTTTATCGAATGTTCTTTGGTATATACCTTTTTATTTAATGGAAAGGAAACAAATTATTTAGGTGTACGTTACTTTGCTTAATTGGTATACGTTACATTGTTTTATTTCTTGCTTCTTTATTTACCTTCATATTTCCTAAAACAAATTATTTATTTTCTTTTTCACTTTATTTCAGTTTGTTTTATTTTAATTATTTGCTGATTTTTATTTGTTTTAAAGTGTGATAGAAATTTTTCCAAAGCTAGTGGTATTGTGTGTAATTTTTTTTTGCCTTGTTTCAATTTTATAAACTATTTCTTTAATTCTTTTCCATTTTTCTTGAAATCATTTATTTATTTCCTACCTTAACTTATTCCTCAAAATCCATAGCCGTTCCTTACATGTAGCCTATCAATTCACGTGAAGATAGGAAGAGTTCTCATTTTTCCATTTATTCTTTTTATTAAATATAAACAATTTCTGGAATTCTAGATTTGTGATCAAAGTTTGACTTTAATTGAAATTTTAAATTTTAAATTCTAACTTCCAAATCTTTTATTTAAACTGTATATACTTGTACATCATTTGTTCCACTTTTGTTTCTTTTAATTGGTTATATACTTTTTAAATAATGTGTAAAAAGGAAATAAATTTTACGTTTCTTTTATACGAATATACATCTGTTTTCTTAGTTAGGAGATAAACATATCAAATGGTTATTTAGCAAATCAAATGTTTAAATTAAGTAATAAATAATGTGTAAATAGCAATTAAATGGTACGTTATTTACTGAAATATTCTTTAGCGTATATTTTATTAAATAAATAAGAAACGAATAAATTTAAATTACGTTACTTTGTTGATTATTTTGGGCATACGTTTTGACATATCTCTTACCTTAAATACGGGCTCTTTTGAATTTCTTACCTTAGCTGTTAAAAATCAGCAACCGTGCATTTCTAAATGGGAAAGAAATAAATTCCTCTAGTCGTTCAAATTCATTGTAACCTGCCTTGCAAAATTCACAGGTAAATTTTTCTACACTTCCCTTTTTGCTTCTTTGTTTTAACAGGAATAAAACCCATTGATTTCCCTAACGTTCAAATCATTTATTTCTGGCTTTTCTCCCACTAAATCAACGTGAGCATCTATGTTAAATACAACCCACGTACATAATTTCCTTACCACAATTTGTTTTCATCTTCTTCTCGCGTGAGCTTCTCCCTTCATGTAATGGTCGCATGCATTTTTTTTCTCTTTTCTTTTCTTTCTTTCTTTTTCTTTTCTTTTATTTTCTTTCTTCTTTCTTGTTTTCTTTTGTTTCCATTGTTCCGCTCCAACCAGTGCTCGGCTCTTCACCACCAGCGACCAGTCTGCGTGCGTGCATTTCAAGCCTTAAAAACTGATCATGGCTGAAACTTTGAGACGTTGGTGAAGTCGTGTGGTGAAGGGTTGAGCCACTTTGTCCATATTTTCTTATTCAATTTTTTTTTCCGGTTTGCTTTATTCAAATTTGATATTCGTATGTGTGTTAGCATACTTAGTTTTTATTTATTTTGTTTCAAGATCTGAATCTGGTTGTCGCATTCTCTAATATCTGATCGTGCTTTCTTTGCGCTTTTCGATGTGGATATCGTTATTTGTGAATCAAATCTCCAGCGTCGTAGAGGTGAGTATTCACGCTTGACATTCATTATAGAATTGTAAATTGATAGCAAGTGAAATTGTAGGATTGTTATATAATATTATACTTGCCTGTGATATGAATTTTATAATGTTAAACCCTGTTATAAATTTGTTACATCATTCACTATGTTATATGCTGTTATATTATATGCTGTTTACTGTTTATTCACTCTGTTTATCACTGCAAGTTTCCTGTAGAGTAGAATCACTATGGGCTGAAACGATAGGCCTGAGCGATTTTTATTTATTTATTTAACTTGGGATTGCGGGTTTGAAATGATAGAACCCAGATTTTTCTTTGTAAATTACGGATCGAAATGATATATTATCCGTATCACTTGACCTAGCTTAGAAAATATTATATAGACCCGTGGTTATTTTATATATTTTTCTGGAAATTTTTAAGTATTTTAAAATGTAAAAAAATATATATGATAAATTGATTTAAATTGAATTTTTAAAAGATTTATTAAAATAGAAATGTTTTTCTATGTTTAAATGTAAAATAAATGGATAGATAATGGTGATTTTAAAGTGTAACTTAAATTTGAAATTTAACTGATTTTTTTTATGGAAATTTAAGTTAATTAAATTAAAAATGAAAATTAAGTTTTAAATGGTGAAAATGGAGATTTTAATTTAAGTGTTAAAGTAATTTGTTAAAAATGAAAAATGGGAATTGACACACTTGAATTAAATAAGCGAACTTTGGAAATTTTGATTTTTATTTGAAAAAAAATTCTTTATAAAAACCATAAGCTAAAGGATTTAAATGAACATTTTAATGTGGAAAAATATGATTTTTAAAAGTTTAAATGATTTAAATTGAAGTTTATTTATGGCTGGAATTGTATTTAAAACCTGGAAATTCAATTAATAGCACTTCAGAAATGCTATCATTTCTGGAAATGAACTAATTCTGAACAAAGTAGAATCTGCAGCACTTGGTAAGTGCTGTGGTTGCATAAATGAACTTAAAGACTAAAATTTAACTAAGGCTATGATAGCACTTGGTAAGTGCTGTAGTGGCAGGAACTAAAATTTGACCTGAAACTAATGAGAAGGCTATTGTAGCACTTGTTAAGTGCTGCAGTACACTGAAATATGATTTTTGTATATAACTGAACTTTTACAGCAGTTTTAAAACGCTGTCTTTGCTGAATTGAATTTAAACCTTTAATTTGAAACCTAAACTATTACAGTAGTTCTACAAATGCTGTCTTTTCTGAATTTAACTATTTTCCTTTAAAACTGAACTATTACAGAAGTTTATAAATGTTGTTTATTTTTGAATTGAATTGTTTTCAAATATAACTTACCGCAGCACTTTTTAAATGCTGTGAAAGCTAGAATTTTAATGTTTTATTGTTTTTAAGTGAATAGATGAACTCAGAAAAAACTAAAATGTTGGGAATTTAATATTTGATTTAAAAGAATAATGACTTTTTTTAAAATGGTTTAATTGAAGTATTTTGATTTGAAATATAAACTGTTTTTAAATTTATAACCACGGGTTATAATAACGATTTGTTGTTAAAGAGACCGGGATCGGATATGGACATACTCTCTGTCGATACCAAAAACCACTTTGACAACTGTGTACGTGGTGGAGTTTCCAGAATGAAGTAGGATGGTGGCGACGATCCTAAGGTATATAGGTGGACCCAACTCCCGTGAGTTGGCATAAGGTGGCTAAAACAGGAGCGATTGACGGACCAAGGAGGTAGCACCTCTGATCGGACACACTTCTTCGATACCATTCTATTACTTGTGATTGATTTGGTGTGCACCCTTGATTTGGGAGTGTTGTTCGAGGTGGGCGGTAGTGGCTGCTATGCGTCACCACTAGTCCGGATGCGTAATTGGTATATCTACCGTGGCATTTGCCTAGTTTTGCCGTGTCACCTACCATATCGAGCTTTACTACGAGTTGTGATTTCTCCCGTAGCCTGTGGAGTATCGAGGGTAGCCCCCATTTTGGGAGTATGCTAATACTAGATAGACTACTGGGACTATTACGTGTTAAGGTGGAAAATGTAAAGCCTTAATGCTATTTAAAAGTATGTTTATTTTATATTAGACATTATTATAATAGCGAATATTACTACATAGTAGATAGTTTAACGGATCCTTAAAGAATGGGCGATCCCAAGCATTCTTTAAGTTACTTGTATCCTTATTACAGTTCACTTGAGTTGGAGTTTTGCATTGAAGAACCAGATATCTATTCATTTTGTTATCCAGTGATTCCAGTTGTATTCTGAGTTGTACCTGATTATCATACTGTTAAACTCTGATGTATTTATATAGTAGCTTCATGAACTACTATTTCTTTGTTTCCGTTGCATTATATTACTCCGTGTTTGTGATCTGTGCTTATTTATTTACTGTATATGATGAGTTTGCCAAATTTTTATTTACAACGCGGTATTTTGAGCAATTCAAGTCCGACATGTGCGGATGCGAATGGTTGAAAATATCGGGTCGTTACAACTGCACCAAAATTCTTGAAAAAGAAAAGAAGAAGAAGATACTAATCTCCATCAGAGAAATCTCATCATTTGGAGATTAGTTACTCATCAGAAATATTATCATCATTTAGGTAGCGTAAGACTTGTCTCTAAAGACTAGTGCCTCGCCTAGAAAACTCTGGCTGCACTGAGTCTTTCTCATTGATCAAGTCTTAACTTGAAGAAGAAATCAAAAATCAGTCAGGAATTCAAGAAACTCATCAAAACAGAAAGAAGGCAAGTGCCAAACCACTGGTTTATCAGATTAAGCATCATCATCTAAACTCGGTTGCAACATACCTGGATTCTGCAGAAGCAAGATCTTGATCACTCTATCTAATTTCAGACTTCTTAAGCGTTTCCCAATTCAAGAAGCTTCATCATGGCTGACGACAACTCAGAAACTTCAGATAATACATCCAATCCACCACAACAATCCACTGTTGCAGCAGAAAATCTCCTGAAAGCCACAATCAGTCCCCAGATACAACTCATCACTGCTCAACTTGAAGAAGATAACTATCTCCTTTGGAAGGTTCAAGTCGAAACTGCAGCAAGAGGATATGGTTTGGAAGGATTCATTCTTGGTACCACTGCTGTTCTTCCCAAATTTATCACTGATTCAGAAAACAAAACTGTAAGTAATGGAGAATATGTAAAGTATCAAAGGCAAGATAGCCTTATAAGTTCTTCGTTACTTTCATCAATAAATGTTAAATTACTGCCCTAAGTAATTGGCTGCAAAACTGCTAATGAAATCTGGTTAGCAGTAGAAAGATTTTTCAACACTCAATCTGCAGCAAGGGTAATGCATTACAAAAGACAGTTGCAAAATGTCAGAAAAGAAAGTCAAACAATGAGGGACTATCTGGCAAAGGTCAAGAACATATGTGATATGCTTGAAGCTGCAGGACACAAAGTGTCAAATATATAGCAAGTTTTAACTATCTTAACTGGTTTAAGTGATGAGTATGAATCAGTGGTAGTTGTAATATCCTCTCAAGAAACCCTACCATCTCTTGGGTATGTCAGCTCTATCCTCCTTGCACATGAAGGAAGATTAGATTTCAAGAAACCAATAGACAGTGAGATGTCTATCAACTTTGCTTCAGGCAACAATAAAAACAGGAATCAAAATCACAATAATCAGCAATATCAAGGGGGAAACACTGCTGTGAGAGGAAGAGGTAAGGGGAGACGGAGCAACAACAATAACAAACCAAAGTGTCAGATTTGTGAGAAAATTGGTCACACTGCACCAAAATGTTATTTCAGATTCAATGCCAACTTTGTACCAGGACAAAACTCAAACAATCAAAGAAATGGCAACTACACTGCAAACATAGCACAAGCTCAGCAAGAATCTAATAAACAATGTAGTGGCAACATGAATCAACATCAAGATGAAACAGCAAGATCAGAACACATACAAGATGAAGCATGGTACCCAGATTCAGGTGCAACCAATCATTTGACAAATAATCTTGACAACTTAAATCTTGGCAACAAGGAGTACAGAGGTAAACAGTTAATATTTATGGGGGATGGTAAACCTATTGGGATCACTCATATTGGTAATGCCTACATCAAAGGTGAAAGGCAATTATATCTTAACAATTTATTAAGAGTACCAAGAATTAAGAAAAATCTTATGAGTGTTTCTCAATTTGCACATGATAATAATGTGTACTTTGAATTTTACCCTAAATACTGTTTAGTTAAAGACATACTAACAGGTGAAAAACTTTTGCAGGGTGATGTAGTGAATGGGTTGTACAGGTTCACTGCGACTAACTGCAAAAACACTGTTGAGAAAGCAAAGTGTAGCAATAATTGTGAAGTATCATCTGTTGAAAACAATAAAAGTGTATTTGATCAGTGGCACTATAAGTTGGGACATCCTAATGCAAATGTTGTAAAACAGTTTTTGAAAGAAATTAAAACTTCTTTTAGTGATCCTATCTTACCATATGTCTGTACTTACTGTCAAATGGGCAAAAGTCATAAATTACCCTTTGCTAACTCTACTACTGAATACAAAATGCCACTAGAACTAGTTACATCTGATCTTTGGGGTCCTACACCCATTTGTTCTGAATATGGCTATAGATATTACATTTCTTTTGTTGATGCCTTTACTAGATACACATGGATATACTTTCTAAAAACTAAGGGAGAAACCTACAATGCTGTCATACATTTTATTAACCAAGCTGAGAGACAAACTAGTCATAAAGTTAAAGTAGTTCAAAGTTATGGTGGTAGTGAATATAAGTCACTTGACAAATTCTTCTTAAACAGAGGTATAATACATAGAATCACATGTCCATACACCTTTGAACAAAATGGTCTAGTTGAGAGAAAACACAGACACATAGTAGAAACAGGGATAACTTTACTTGCTCAGGCATCTCTACCCCTGAAGTTCTGGCCTGACTCATTTAGTACTTCAGTATATTTGATCAATAGACTTCCAACTAAAGTACTAAATGGAGTGAGCCCAGTTGAAAAACTCATGGGAGTTAAACCCAATTATGATAGCCTAAGAACTTTTGGGTGTCTGTGTTTTCCCTATCTAAGACCATATAGTAGATATAAATTGGATTTCAGATCCCATCCCTGTACATTTCTGGGTTATGCAACCAAGCAGAAGGGTTACAAATGCTTGGACAGTTCAGGAAAGATATTTATTAGCAGACATGTAGTGTTCAATGAAAGGATATTTCCTTTTGCTTCTGCAAATATAAAGACTACTCAGAAAATATATAATTCTGGAACATCTATCTCAAATATATCTGTGTATTCTGAGACATGGAATCTCAAGGAAGCAGGTGTTTCTGATCCACAACACACTATGTTACCAGAACCAGGTCATGGAACAGAAGAACAGCCTGATATACCTGTACAGTCACCCACTACATCAAACAATCAAAGTCAAGGAATCAGTACTGACAGATTTCAAGAACAATCTCAGGACAACACTGGTGAAATTGATAATTCAACATCAACAGATACTGAATTACCAATCAGACCAGGTCATCACATGATTACAAGATCCAAAAGAGGAATATTCAAACCAAAAATCTATGCAGCAACAATGAATGTTGAAGAACCAGAGTCATTTGAACAAGCATACAGAGATGAAAACTAGAAGATAGCAATGAATGAAGAATATCAAGCATTAATAAAGAATAAAACATGGAGTCTTGTGCATCCTCCAGCAAACAAAAATATAATAGGATGCAAATGGACCTATAAACTGAAGAAAAAACCTGATGGAACAGTGTCCAAATACAAGGCAAGGCTAGTTGCCAAGGGATATACTCAACAGTATGGATTCGATTTCAGTGAGACATTCTCACCAGTGGTAAAGCCAACAACCATCAGAGTTGTGCTCACAATTGCCTTGAGCAAAAATTGGGACATAAGGCAACTAGATGTTAACAATGCATTCTTAAATGGCATTCTACAAGAAGAAATTTACATGGAGCAGCCACAGGGATATAAACAGAATGATCATCAAGTTTGCAAGTTAAACAAGGCCATATATGGCTTGAAACAAGCACCGAGAGTATGGTTTGATAGATTGAAAGGCACACTAACTTCTCTAGGCTATCAATCTACCAAATCTGATAACTCCATATTTGTCAAAAATCATAATAATCGTATTATTTACATTCTAATATACGTTGATGACATGATTATAACAGGTGATGACACAGCAGAAATCACAAGCATCGTACAATATCTTAACAAGCAATTTTCCATCAAAGATCTTGGCAAGCTCAATTACTTTCTGGGCATTGAAGTCAACAGAAAAACAGACACAGAGATACTGCTAAGTCAAACAAACTATATTAGAGAGATACTTATCAAATCAAAGATGCATGAGGCAAAATCTAAACCCACTCCTATGGTCAGCAATCAACAACTATCCAAAAACAGGGGAGAATCCATATTAAATATTAAACAATACAGAAGTATTGTAGGAGCACTACAATACACTACTATTACTAGGCCAGATATATCATTCAGTGTTAACAAAGTTTCTCAATTTATGCAGGAACCACATGATGAACACTGGAAGGCAGTAAAAAGGATTCTCAGATATCTTAAAGGAACTGCGGATTTTGGATTAAAGTTAAGAGCATGCAATAACTTAAACATCACAGCATATGCCGACGCAGACTGGGCTACAGACATTGATGATAGAAAGTCTATAACAGGATACTACATATATATTGGAGACAACCCAGTGTCATGTTGTTCAAAGAAACAGACCACTGTATCACGATCAAGCACTATGGAAGAATATAGAAGTGTTGCAAGTGCTACTGCAGAGATAATTTGGCTACAATCACTACTAAAGGAACTAGAAATCAACACAACAGTCAAACCAATATTATGGTGCGATAATCAAAGCACTGTGTACATGACAACAAATCCAGTATTTCACGCACGAACAAAATATATTGAAATCGATCTATATTTTGTTCGTGAACAAGTTCAAAGAGGAAATCTACAAATCAACCACATACCTTCAGCTTATCAGCGTGTAGACACACTTACCAAGGCGCTGTCTACAAGAAATTACCTGAGGTTTCAAGCCGAACTGAAAGTAGAGAGCAAGGCAGATCTCAGAAAATTGGTCTCCAGCAAAGAGAGAGAAACTCAGGCCAAGTCATCTCATAGAGCCATAGCTACAGCAAGCAAGCCACTCAAGGACGATACTAAGACCAGATCTAGAAAAGAAGAGCATGTATCGAACACTGGAATGAAGGTCGAAGTTGCTGAGAATTCTCAAATGAAAGGAGAACTCGCAGCAAATTCGAGAAACTTGCTGTAAAGAGCTGATTATTGTGGAGAATCGAAGATCGCCTCTTGTTGCCGCCATGGATCTGATAAGACATAAGAAACCCTAAACCTAATATTGGTTTGAGGGGGGAAATAAAGAGTATGCGGCTTCACTGTTTCATTTATCTCAAAGCAACCGAAGGATAGGATGCGGGTATTCAAAGCAACCAAGGCCCAAGCCCATTTATGTATTCAATCTTATATAAAGCCTAATACATGCTATTGAATGTAATCAAGTATTATTCAGAAATCAAAATTTTCATTTCTTTTCAATTCAAATTTCTCATTTTATCTTTTCTAAGTTCCTCACAAAATCTAACTCAGCCAAGCCCGCCTGCCTCGTCTCCATGTCTGCCTGGTCACGAACCTCCTCGTCTCTAGCACCAATGAAATCTTTTCCATCATGGTACTCCCTCCTCGGACAACGAAATAAGTAGCCGTCTTCCCCATTGAACTCAGCATTGGGAGATGCATCACCCGATACTTCCGATTCCAACCAACCGATTTACCGCCAACCGAACCTCCTCCACGGTGCAGCCATTCGAGTACAATGTAAATGAAAAAATGTCGCTTGCTTCATCTCTACAGCTTTCGTGCAGATTGTTTTAGCTAAACTTGAGTGTGGAGGGAGTTATGGAAATTATTAAAATGGAAGGAAGTGAAAATATAGTTGCATACGTGAAAAAGGTTGGTGAGGATCATATAATTAGTTTTTGCATACTTGGTTCTCTCCCTTAATTTTGTCCCCCCTTTTTTCTAAACTAAAGTAGCATATTTATTACCAAACCGTCAGCAAACAAATGAAAGACAGGAAATACTCTTTATTTAGATAGATAGATAGATAATAACAAAGTAGTAGAAGGGATATACAACGACAGCCCATCTACGACACTGGCACATGGACAATAATACAAAATAAAAATTACAAGAGAAATACTAGCTAGCACCAGAGTCTAGCATACTTGTCACATGACAATTATTGAAAACAGAAGATGGAACAACACTGCAAATTACATAGCTATATGTATCTCCATACATAAGCTTAGGCGGATTCAAGTGCAATGGTGGAGCCCTTGGTGCAGAAAGCAAAGCATGCATTGGTACATTGTTCAACCGCATCAGCACTAACAACATCTTCACCTGCAACTGGCCCTCAAAACAAGTTGTATTAGAACAGTACGTACTTGTTGTTATAAATAAAAGAAGTAAACTGAAAGTAATGGTTTTGCTTTACCATAGTTCTGGAGATTGCTAAAGCTGTTGCACATGGAGGATGCACATCCCAACTTGCAGTAGTGATATATAGTATCTGGATTCGAAATGAAGAGAATTTTCATTAAAGTAGAATTTCTTGTATGTAGTAAAACAAGCATAATATAAATAACGATCGAGCTCATTTTACCCGTAGAGTTTTCCAGGCTTGTTTTAGGGTAATCAGGGGGGCATTTTTGCCCACTAATAATTTTGCATAAACAGGTTTGTGTTAAATTTTGTGACACTATATGATGGAGAATTGAAGAGGATGGAAGTAGCTTGGCGTAGGAGAAGACGGATTGCAAAACGGAGTCCGGAGGATCAAACTGGAGGGGGGTTTGGTGTGCTGGCTGCCTGCAGGCTGCAGCCAGACGTCTGCAGTGATGGGCCAGACGTCTGGCCCTACAGGGGCCAGTTGCCCGAAAGTTCGGTCAGACGTCTGGAGCCCTGCCTGCAGACGTCTGAGCCGACGAAGTTTTATTTTCTGGGCTGGTTTTGTGATGTTTCGCTCAGGGGCAAATTGGTCTTTCGCCATCGTTTTCTCTACTACTATATATTCTCTCTCAGGTCTGAAAAGAGGGAGAGATTGAAAAACCTAATCTAATTCCAAATCAAGGGTTTTATCCTCCAAATCTAGGGTTTAGGCAAATCCTATTTCTTCAATTCTAATCTCCACAAAATTATATTCTTGCTATAATATTGTGATCATTGTTAACAATCTCTTGTACTCTTCTATTGGTGATATAATAAAAGCTCTCTCAAGTGGATGTACACTAACACAACGTTAGTGGAACCACTATAAAATCGTGTGTGATTTACTTATTGTTATTGCATTCATATATTGCTTGTATTGGTGTTGTGATCTTGTGTTTGGCTATTTGGTATTGGTTGGAGTTTGGTTGAGTTAGATAATCGGTTGTTTTACACTAGCTAGCACGATTTGGCTTTTCCGCATTGTGCGTTGCGATTGTATTCGAGTGGTCTTGGGTGAAGTCGTAATAACATTTGGTATCAGAGCTTTGGTGTTGCTAGGTGGTTGTTGAAATGCCGGAAACGGATACCTCTGAAAATTCAATGGTTGGTCCAAGTAGTATAGCGCCGTATGTACGTGGGTCGTATGTGGCGTCGGGATCGCAATTGGTAATCGACAAGTGGAATGGCGATAATGATTTTGAAAAGTGGCAATGGAAGATGAAAGCGGTTCTAAGGAGGAATCAGGTACGTCGAGTAGTGTTTGATACACACTTGTTGCCGGCGGACATCTCGGATGTCGAGAGAGAGGAAATGGAAGAGTGGGTATTCACTACACTTCAACTAGCTATGGGAGAGAATGTGATCTCCGAAATTAGTGGTGAGACCACCGCTAAGGGCATTTGGGACAAGTTAGAGGAGTTGTATATGAAGAAGTCTCTAACTAATCGTTTGATCTTGTTGCGAACGTTTTTCACGTATAAGATGAAAGAGGGGAGTTCGCTTAAGGCACACTTGAATGTGTTTGATGATTTGCTAATGAAGATGAAGACGGTAGATTTGAAGATTGAGGAAGAGCAAAAGGAGATGATATTGTTATGTTCGTTGCTGGACCGTTATACGGGTTTCTCGGATAGCTTGATCTATAGTCGGGATACATTGACGTTAGATGATGTCAAGACGGGTCTTCTTAGTGAGGAGTTGAGAGATCAAATGAAGGAGTTGAGTGTTGGTGGTAGTAGTGCCGGAAATGGTCAAGGTTTGTTTGTGGAGAAGGAGAGATATGCGAAGAAGGAGAATCGGGGGCGTTCCAAATCTAGGAATCCCGGTTGGAGAGGAAAGTCGAACGAAAAGAAAGGCAAGTGCTATATTTGTAAGAAGCCCGGTCATTGGAAGAATGAGTGTCCGGACAAGGAGAAGGCCAAGAAGGAAGTAGCATCTTCATCGGTCGCGGTGGAGAGAGGTGTTGGTGAGGGAGAAATGGATGTATTGACGGCGGTAGCATCAAATGTTTCGGGTAGCGAATGGGTTCTCGATTCGGGGGCGTCTTATCATATGACGCCGAATAGGAATTGTTTTTCTTCTTTCGAAGCTAGAGAGGGAAATTCGATTGTTATGGGAAATGGTGCTATTTGTAAGTCAAAGGGCATTGGTTCCGTGCAAATTAGGATGTTTGACGGAGAAGTTCGTACTCTCACTAATGTGCGCTATGTTCCGGGACTTAGGAAGTCCCTTATCTCTTTGGGGCAATTAGATTCTTTGGGGTGCAAGATCACTATTGAGAGAGATGGCTTGAGGGTTTCGAAGGGGGCGCTTGTGGTTATGAAAGGTGCTAGGGCTCATGGTATATATTTGCTTCAAGGTGTGACCATAGAAGGTGAAGCTAGCATTGGGGTTGATAGTTCTCGCGACTTAGATGCAACAAGATTGTGGCATTTGAGGTTAGGACATGTCTCGAAGAGGAGTTTGGATATTCTTCGGAAAAGGGAGATGATTGGTGGTGAGAGTTTCAACAAGCTAGAGTTTTGCGAAGAGTGTGTCATGGGGAAGCAAACAAAGGTTTCATTCGGTGAAGGAGAACATGATTCAAGAAGCGTTCTTGAGTATGTGCATACGGATGTTTGGGGACCGACACCGATAGCTTCTTTAGGTGGAGCAAGGTATTATATTTCTTTTATTGATGATTTTTCTTGTAAAGTTTGGGTGTATGTAATGAAGGCTAAGTCGGAGGCATTTGCTAAGTTCAAAGTATGGAAGGCTCTTGTTGAGAATGAGAGTGGTAAGTCTTTGAAGGTTCTTAGGTCCGACAATGGCGGAGAATATGTTTCCAGAGAATTCTTGGAGTATTGCAAGCATCATGGAATTCTGAGACATTTTACTACACCGGGAGATCCGCAATCAAATGGTGTTGCAGAGAGGATGAATCGTACTCTACTAGAGAAAGCTCGATGCTTGAGATTGACATCGGGTTTGTCTAAGGGATTTTGGGCCGAAGCTTTGTCAACCGCGGTGCATATTATTAATCGAATTCCGTGCTCGGCTATTGACAACAAAATCCCGGAGGAAGTGTGGAAGGGAAAGAGTATTGACTTGAGCTATCTTCGTGTCTTTTGAAATCCGGTTTATGTGCATGATCCGGGAAATGATAAGCTTGAACCAAGAGCTTTCAAGGGGATTTTGCTTGGCTATACGGATGGAGTGAAAGGCTATCGGATTTGGAATCCGGAAACGAAGAAGGTAATCAACTCTCGTCATGTTACTTTTTATGAGTCGGCTATGTTCAAGGAGAATGAAAGCTCATCGGATATTCCGGTCTTGGTTCGTGATGAATCGAAGGGGAAGGAAGTTATTACCACATTTTGTCCAAGTAGTAGAGAGAGTAGATTAGTAGAAGATGCTTGTAAGGAGAAAGCGGTTGATGATACATCACATAGTCCACAAGGTGCCTCTAGTAGTGTTGGTGATGTACACGAACCTAGAGAAGATTCGGTTCAAGGTGGAGCCGAAAGGGGTTTGGGTGATAATATTGCTACTCGGGTTGGTCGTCGTGCTATAAGGCCACCCGAAAGATATGGTGATTGGAACTATCTTAGCTTTTGTGATAGGTTGGACTATGCTCTCAATGTAGTCCAAGATGAGCCTATGGACCTTGATGACGTCCTGAATTCGAGTGATAGCTCGAAGTGGATTTGTGCCATGGAGGAAGAGATGCAATCATTGATGAAGAATCAAACTTGGATTTTGGTTCCACTTCCTAAAGGAAACCGTGCTATTAGGTGCAAATGGATTTACAAGGTGAAGGACGATGGAAGATACAAAGCTAGGTTAGTGACTAAGGGGTTTGCACAAAGGAAAGGAAAGGAGTATGATGAGATATTCGCACCGGTTGTGCGCCACACTTCTATCCGGATATTACTTGCCATAGTTGCTATTCACAACTTGGAGTTAGAGCAACTTGATGTGAAGACCGCCTTCTTGCATGGTGACTTGGATGAAGACATTTACATGGAGCAACCGCAAGGGTTTGTTGTAAATGGTAAGTCAAATATGGTGTGCAAGTTGAAGAAATCGCTATATGGGTTGAAGCAATCACCTAGGCAATGGTACAAGAGATTTGATCATTTTATGCTTGAAAGTGGCTTTGATAGGAGCATCAAAGATGCTTGTGTTTATTTCAAGAAGTTGGGAAATGATTGTTGGGTGTACTTGCTCTTGTATGTGGACGACATGCTCATTGCTTCGAAGGACAAGAACGAAATCAACAAGTTGAAATTGAAATTAAAGTCGGAATTCGAAATGAAAGACCTTGGAGAAGCAAAGAGGATATTGGGCATGGAGATTGAAAGGGACCGAAAGCGTTTTGAGTTGAAATTGACTCAAAAGGAGTACATAAAGAAGGTGCTTTGCCGGTTTAGCATGGAGAATGCAAAGATGTCAAATACACCATTACCTTTGCACGTGAAGCTTTCGAGTAAGGATTCACCTATCTTGGAGAAAGACAAGGCTTATATGGCAAAGGTGCCATATGCAAGTGCGGTTGGTAGTTTGATGTATGCTATGGTGTGTACAAGACCCGATATTGCAAATGCCGTCGGGGTGGTTAGTCGTTTTATGTCTAACCCGGGAAAATCGCATTGGGAAGCCGTGAAGCTTATATTGAGATACCTTAGGGGTACGTCATCTCATGGTCTTGTTTTTGGCGGTAGTGGGAAAAGGAGTTGCAACTTGGTTGGTTATTGTGATTCGGACTACGCCGGTGATAGAGATAGGAGAAAGTCAACTTCCGGTTATGTCTTCACACTTGGTGGTACGACCATAAGTTGGAGATTTAGATTGCAAACCGTAGTAGCTTTATCCACTACGGAGGCGGAGTTGATAGCTGCGGTAGAGGCGGCGAAGGAAGCACTCTATTTGAAGCGATTGTTGTGTGACTTGGGTATTGAACACGGTAGCATTGATGTTCAATGTGATAGCTAAAGTGCTATTCACTTGGCGGAGAATTTGGCGTTTAGCTCACGGACTAAGCATATAGAAGTGAGGGAGTCATTCTTGGTAGCCATGGATGAGGATAAGCAAGTATATCTTCAAAAGGTGCACACAAAGGAGAACGCGACGGATATGTTCACTAAGGCATTGCCGGTTGGGAAGTTCGAGCATTGCTCGGACTTGATTCGCTTGGAGAAGTGCTAGGTGCCACTAGGTGGCACGGGTGAGAGAGTAGCTTGGTTGTAGATGTGGAAGAGTATTAGTATGAGATTGTCGTTCTATCTTCTTGGTGTAGTGCTAGTGTACACTCCTAGTGCTCTTGTCCTTGGTGAGACGGTGTTTGAATGTTTTCAACATTTCGTTGGCGGGTGGGGGCTTTGTGCCTGAACTCGTTGATGGAGTGCAATGGGGGGTGGCTTTGCCGGAACCCATTGGGGAAACATTCATGTTTGGTAGAAGGTAGAAGTGTTGGTAGTTGGAGCTATCGGTTGTTGATGGTATGGTACCATTGGTGTTGGAGATGGATATAGTGTCAAGGTGGAGTGTTAAATTTTGTGACACTATATGATGGAGAATTGAAGAGGATGGAAGTAGCTTGGCGTAGGAGAAGACGGATTGCGAAACGGAGTCCGGAGGAGCAAACTGGAGGGGGGTTTGGTGTGCTGGCTGCCTGCAGGCTGCAGCCAAACGTCTGCAGTGATGGGCCAGACGTCTGGCCCTACAGGGGCCAGTTGCCCGAAAGTTCGGTCAGACGTCTGGAGCCCTGCCTGCAGACGTCTGAGCCGACGAAGTTGTGTTTTCTGGGCTGATTTTGTGATGTTTCGCTCAGGGGCAAATTGGTCTTTCGCCATCGTTTTCTCTACTACTATATATTCTCTCTCAGTTCTGAAAAGAGGGAGAGATTGAAAAACCTAATCTAATTCCAAATCAAGGGTTTTATCCTCCAAATCTAGGGTTTAGGCAAATCCTATTTCTTCAATTCTAATCTCCACAAAATTATATTCTTGCTAGAATATTGTGATTATTGTTAACAATCTCTTGTACTCTTCTATTGGTGATATAATAAAAGCTCTCTCAAGTGGATGTACACTAACACAACGTTAGTGGAACCACTATAAAATCGTGTGTGATTTACTTATTGTTATTGCATTCATATATTGCTTGTATTGGTGTTGTGATCTTGTGTTTGGCTATTTGGTATTGGTTGGAGTTTGGTTGAGTTAGATAATCGGTTGTTTTACACTAGCTAGCACGATTTGGCTTTTCCGCGTTGCGCGTTGCGATTGTATTCGAGTGGTCTTCGGTGAAGTCGTAATAACAGTTTGTGCACAAATTGGCCTGGGGGTGCCCGAAAGACGGCAAGCATTATAACAATTTCTTCCGGCAGTGGTCTTGCAGCAGCTCTTTGCCTCAACTTGTGTTTGAGCTAGGTCTAGGCTCAGTATGAGAGCACCCATTATCACAGCATCAAAGGGAGTTTTGCCTTCCATATCTCACTCTCTTCTTACACAATATAGTGAAAATACACTTGTATTGGTCGATGAAATGCTGATGAAACTAGACTTACAGATACTCCTACTTAAATAGTAGTTGTTGTTCTCATACTGGATATTATTTGCTTCCGTTGGCAACCCACATTTTACATATGGGGCTGCCACCTAGTCACCTCACCAACTTCCCCATGTTTCACAATATCTATATGCTGCCAAATAAATCTCATCTTTAAAAATCTCATTCACCTTATCTTAGAATTATACGCTGCCAAAATAAATCTCATCTTTAAATTATATATCATTCACGTTATCTTAGAATTACACATTCTTACAATTATAAACCGTAATATTTTTTTCCTACTCCCATATCCTTTCTATTAAACCAAAGTTTAATGGCAGTAAACACAAAAACCAAACAAAACTCTTGGATTTTGCATGTTTTACTTGCTCCTACAGATGAATATAATGCATTTCTTCTAAACAATTCTTAGGGTTTAAGCTTGACTGCTTATGATTAAGGCTAAACAGTCATTAGAAGCATTTCAACTTTGGTGTTTAAGCATATCTAAAACAAGTACAATTTTCAAGAGCCATAGACCTTAATGAAATCTAGCTACAGTGATATCAAGAACCGATAATTATATGGATCCAACCAATGTGGCGTTTCCCAAGCCCATAAATGGGAAAACAACGCTTCGATTGGGCTGATATCATTGCAGTTCGATCGAGACAATTAATGGAGGCATAGTGTGGCTTCTACATTGAACTATGAAAAATGGGACAACAGTTGAACCGATCTCACCATAATCAAGAGACAAAATTTTGAGAACAAACATGTAAAATATATATATATATATATATAAAGAAAGTGAAGACTACAACTACAATGATTGTTTTAAATTAAAGGACACAAGAAATTTCGGCCAAAGCAAAATAGTTTTCTATAACCATGTGTTGCAACTACGGGAATCAAACAAAACTCGATTGTTGTTTCATAAAGTAGGTTTTGAAGTTTATAATTGCCAGCTCTTGGTTTTTGAAATAATGTTAATTTTTGGGTTTAATTCATTTCAGTCTTATGTTCAAAACACAAATCTTTGATAAATTTGGTTTAAAAACTTGAAATTGATGATAAATGTCAACAGAAATTCCTGAGTTTTCATTACTTGTGATTCCAAAGTTTGGGTACAGGAGATTTGATCTTAGAATAGGCTCCATGCATGAAATTTGAAAACCCACAAACTCAGCCGAATTACAAAGAGTGCTTTCATATTGACGTGGATGTATACAATGGAAGGGTGTGAATAATTTAATGCATCAAATATATAATTCAACTTTCAATAATTGACTTACTTGAGACCTCGTATAGCAAACTGATCGATAGGGCCAATGCATCAAATATATAATTTAACGTGAAAAATAGACTCTGCGTCCCTATTTCATACTTAAACGTAAAGCGAGTCCCTGTGCCAATATTTATATAAATTCGATCGCTACTTTGTATACAGTAGAGCAGTATACAACAATAGAAATTCAATGACGGCAAATTTGATAAATCTTGTAGTGATACTATAGGAGTTTGCGGCAGTGAAGAATAAAGTGGTGGGGTTTGTGATTTAGATTTTGAAACAATTATGATTTTTGGAATTTAAATTTGTTTTCTTCAAAGTGATACAAAAGACGAAAATGAGATAGAATTACACGATGAAAAAGTAAAGAAAAACAAAAAAACAGCGGTTTAACTAGGTAAAATTGACGGTTGGACCGCTGATTTGAAGGTCCGACCAAGATTCATGCATTACTCAAGTCTGGTTAAGTTCCAGACCTTGGATACAAGATTCAGAATTATTCGAGGTTAGATCGAGGCAAAGTCGGATCGTGATTTTAAAGAATGCAAACAAGCATGCTGTGGATAATACTTGACCATTGATAAAATAATAATTATTTGATTGTTACATTAAAAGATCCCGAGAGTTGTCTACGGTTATTATATCTCGTTAAGAATGTTTGATATACCTTGTCCTATAATGTTTATTTTGCTTTTCATCCTTCCTTGATTAATACCTACACTTACAGTATATACAGATAAATAGGCACAAGGAAGAAGTTGTAAAAAAAATTAGTCTCAGGGACAACAAGTTTGCATTTTAGTCTGAATGACACTTTTTAGTATAAACTGAGAATGATTGTTACAACTATCATTCTGTGATTTACACTAAAATGTGCCCTTCAGCCTAAAAAACAAACTTCCTGTCCCTGAAACTAAATTTTTCTCTAACTTTTTCCTTGAGCCTAACCCCTACAGTATATTTATAACTTCTGTTACATGATGGACGTACACGATCTAATTGGTTATTCTGCAAATGTGCATTCTTACGTGCTTTCTTCTTTCACTTTTTGCAGGAATTCATGAAGTGAGTATATCCAACCTGGTATTTATATTTGCATGTAGCCTGGTTCATGGTGAACTTTTGAAATATTCAATCTGAAAATTAAGTCACACACTCCTTTTTACTTGTATTTCTCCTTTTTACATGTATTTCAGATATAAATTTAATGCCGATATAAATTTAATGCCGACCATGTTAAACTTTCTTATAATAATAGCGCAGGTTCTATTATTTTCTCAATCTCAGATATGAGATACAAAGAGTCTCTAACACTCAGCTTTACTTATCTATATTGAATTTTGACTTATCATCATAAAGAAATTGTTTGCTATAGGTAAAATATATCATGTTTGCTTCTTTATGTGTTCTCCTATTCCTTTTACACCTTCTGTTAAAAAAATTTACATAGAAAAACAAGGATTTAATTTGTTGGAATGTAATTATTTAAACTCTACATAGTACATATTTAATTTGCAACAAGACATTTAAGATGGACTTACCTTGTAAAATTACATGCTACTCAACGTTTCCGAGTAAATGATGTTTGTTCACTAAATCACAAATATATCACATTATATATCACAATCAGAAACCACATTCCAACATTACAAAATTCGTATGAAAGCTATATTGTTGTCCAGCCTTCATCAGATTCTCCACTATTGAAATATTTTTGCTCATCTGCATCCTTATTGTAGTATGTATATACTTTATGATTTAAATTAGAATTTCCACTACTGTTATATGTTGAGTATTGAATAAAGTATGTCAAACATTTGTATGTGTGCATGAAATGCTAAAAGAATCTATCGGAACAAAATCATATAAAAATGTCATTTACCAGCATAGCATTCTCATCAAGGACAATGTGTTCTTGATGTTGGTGTCGGAACATGAATCCTCTCTCCTTTCTGTATGAAAGCAGAAGCTAAAAGTTAGTGTTTAGTTTTTAATATAATAGCCGATTAACTGCCTTAATTGTGGAAGATAAATTTCCCCATTTCACATTTACAATTCTTACCATATGACAATGATAATGGCATTATACATTACATGAAATTATTTCTATTAAATAATAGTAAAGCGGAAACATTTGCCCTGCTCTCTTAAATTTTCTCACTATTTTTTTATTTAAATCCTTATATTTTCACAGTCTCGTGTATTATCTCTTAGTCACTCATCAGTATTTTCACTTAACTTCTCCATATTTCCAAAATTCTGTTTATTTAATATCGATATCAAAATTTTGACTTAAATCCTTTGAAATATTGAAATCATCGTCCACTTAAATACAAACTTTTGAATAAAATACTTCATTTTTTCCAAAATTAACATCCATTTGAATACAAAATTTTCAATTTCAAATTTGTCCATCATTTATTTAAGCTCTTTTTTTATATACATCTAACAATTTAGATATTTATCTCAATAAATATTTTTCTCATTTTTTAATTAAGATAATAAACATGATTAATTGCTTATTAATCCACATAACGAATATTAAATCAATAAAATATCAAAACTTTAATCTATAACTCATTTATCTTAACGAGGGTACAAATTTGATTTGTATTCAAACTTTAAACATATAAGGCACAACAACTATTGTATTTCTATACAATTTATTTAATAGTTTTTTCTACAACATCGTCATTTGCAATGCTGTATTACACAGTAGCACATCTTGAAGTAAGTATCTTGTACTACCAATTTCTTAAAGTTGTCAATTTTAATGATTGATAATTATAAATTTACTGGTAAAGTAGGCATGCATAGTTTATAAGCTAGGTAGGTTAACGATGAGTTTATTTGCGTACATTTTGAATAAGTGGTTTGAAATATCAATTGACAGGCTACTTACATGTTGGGTAAAAATCCCTAATCCGACTTTAAGCGCAGTGGAAACTTTTCAAGGACCATGATTGTAGTGAGACAAAAAGAACATAGACAAACATCAGAACAAGCAATCACAGATCAAATCGATAAAAGAAAAGTAAATCACACTAGGATTTATAGTCGTTCAACTACCGCGAGGTAGTGTACGTCCACATGGGAAGAGGTTATTTTATTAATTACTGAAAGAAGAGTTACAAGATTGATTTAATACGTAAGGATAAACTTAGAAGAAGAATGAATCTATACAAGATAATTTCTGCAGCGTAATGACTCTCCAATTGTCCGTCATTATTGTCTAGAAGCTTCTCTATTTATAGAGTGAGATAATGAGAGAGAGGTAGTTGATATATAATAGCCCAAAATTCCCTAGACAAGCCCACCGTCAAATCTCAAGCAACGAGCCTTCTCAAGTAGAGTTCGATTCATCCTCTCAGCAACTTCATTGGATTACGGATCATAAGGTGTAGTTAAATGTTTCTAAATACCATGATATCTACAATAATCAAGGAACTCCATAGAGACAAATTCACTGCCATTATCAGACTTTAGCACCTTCAACCTAAAACTAGATTGATTCTCAACAAGCATCTTACAAGCTTTAAACTTATCAAAGCTCTCTGATTTGGCTTTCATTACTTACACAAAAACCTTTCGAGAAAAGTCGTCAATAAAAGAAATAAAGTATTTTGCTCCCCCAAGGGAAGCAATAGCAACTCGTCCCCAAACATCTGTATGCACATAATCAAGCACTCTCTTTGATTTATAGAGTCCAACTTGTCGAAGTTGTCTCTTTTGATCAACTTCCGTCCCTAAAGCAACTCTAAACTCTTCTCTAAAATATGACCCAATTTGAAATGCCAAAGCCCTGTGGTATCCAAAGCACGAAACTTTCTACTTCAACACACGACTCTCTAAGAACTATGGTTCCCTTTAGTAAATATAGATTCCGGATTACATTTCCTTGAATAAGCGCACCTTTAGAAACCTTCAAGCCATCCTTCTCCAATTTTACCTTGCATCCAAAGAATGCCGACTATCCTAGAGAAATCAAGGACTTCCGAAGACACAGAACATACCGAACACCCATCAAAGTGCGTATCACTCTGTCAAACATCCTAACTCATACAGTACATTCTTCCAGGGCTCTACAACCAGCATCATGACCCATAAGAATTGTACTTCCCTCTCTGCCAACAAAAGAACCGAAGTAATCCTTATTAGGAGTCATATGGAAAGATGCCCCTAAGTCTAGCATCCAATGGTCTAAAACATCTGATACAACTGTAGACAACATATCGTCAAATAATGCCTTCTCAATCGCAAATGATGAATATATGTCTTCTTCCTTCTTCTTCAAATCTGAATAATCCCTTTTCCAATGGTCTAGTTTCTTATAAAGATAACACTTCCAATCTTTTAACTTTCATCTCCCACCATTACCGGGCTTCTTGGACTTGGAACGCCCCATAGTATTCCAATTCTTTTTATCCTCTCTTCCTCTATCTATAAATAGGCCTTGAATACTACTTCCTTCTAAGGTTGTGAAAATTGCTAGGCGGATGCTTGGCGGTAAGCATGAATTAATGATTAATCGCTTAGGCGGGGATTGATCGAGGATTAATCAGAACCAGCGTTTTTGATAAAATCATGCGTTTTGAATGAAATTTTAGTATTTTGTTTAGTATTAACTATTGCACAATGTGATATCATGGATTTGGATGAGTTTGGAAGCAACTATGTGGACATAATTGCTTGAAACAAACATTTTGATGCTTATAAGAGGCATCAAGCCTAAATTGGTGCATATATAGTTTCTATAAACCTGTTTATATGCTTAGATAATGCAGTAGGTCTCATCTAAGCAGAATGGGAAAAAATCTAGACGGTAAGGCTAGCCTAGCGCCTAAGCGGGGTCTAGGTGGGAGCCTAAAAGAATTTTTAAAACACTGCTTCCTCATATACCTCCTTCGCTCATCTCCTTTATCTGATCCCTTAAGCCCTCAGATAGAACACCCAACTTCACAACCACAACTGTTAATCTGTCTACGAAAAAGATAAGACTAATAACAAAACCTATGTATCGTTCCAGTAGAGAACATAAAAAAATCATGGTCATTTGCTCCTCATCCACCTTCAAGTCAACAGTCTTTTTTTTCATCATAAGATTGTCGAAGAAACTAAGATGTGTCTTCGCTAAAGTACCCTCTCTCATTAACATGGCCAAAAATGTCTTCAATGGTATTAGACTGTTACTCAAAGATTTCTTCAAATTGAGATTTTCTAAATTGGTCCAAATGCCCCTAGCAGTGATTTCACTACTAATCTTTGAAATTACATTCTCTCATATAGCTAATTGCAAAAAACTAAACGCTCATTTCTCCATCTCCTTCCTTTCAACGGTTGAAATCTTAGTCGTCAACTCGTCAGTGGCAACCACTACTGAATGAACCTCATTTCTCATTAAAACTACATTCATCCTCCATTTCCACTTCTTGAAGTCTTTATCCCGTTCCACTGCTCTATTTTCAAGTGAGATCCTGATGCAAAATAAGCCCCTTTAACATAGGGTCACGGTTCAACCACTGGGGTCGCTTTATCTCCTTCCATAACGCCCAATACCCCTCAATCAACCTTGTCGCTTTGATACCAAACTTTTAGGTAAAAATGCTTTGAACCCTAACTTTTGGGGAAAATCCCTAAGTCACCTTAAAATAATAAAAAAACCCAACGCAGCGGAAAATATAAATTATGAGGACCGTGATTGTAGTGAGACAAAACAAACAGAGACAATAACCAGAACAAGCAGTCATAGATCGACGCTAAAACATAAAAGTAGATCACACCAGATCTATAGTAGTTCCACTACCGTAAGGTAGTGTACATCCATTTGGGGAGAGGAGATTTAATTAATCACTAAACGAAATAAGAGTTACAAGATTGATACTTTAATTTTGAAAATACTATTAAATACTGATTTTTGATTTGAAATGTTTTAAAGGTAATTTTGGAATTGTTTATGTTTATTAATCATTTGTGAGTTATTAAATGAAGAGTTTATTTGAAAATAAAGATATGTATGATTTTTGAAATTTTGAAGAAATTGTTTTGTGAAATGAATTTAAATGAAAATTCCGAACTATATTTTGAGTATTTTAAATACTAAAAATGAGTTTATCTTTTATAAATAAGAAATGTTATTTTTATAAGAAGATTGAAATATTTTGGAGTAAAAATTTATTAAACGGTTTATACAAAGTGATGGATTATGAACAAAGTGATGGATTATGAACAATGTTTTATAAAAGAAATATATCTTTAAGTGATATCTTATAAATAGAATTTAATAAAGGAAATTTTATAAGAAAAATAAATTTTATAAAATAAAAAGAAAATTTATGAACATGGTTTTATAAATATAAAAGGGATCTATTTCGATAAGTAAAGTATTGATTTTTATAAAGGAAAATACATTACAGTTTAAAGGTTAAAATAATATTTTAAAAGAAATGTTTTGAAAGCGATATATTAAAAGGGGATAAAGTGTTTCAAAATTGATTTAAAATGTGTTAATAAATGTTTTCAAGATATGGATTTCGACACCATTATCATAATAAATGTTTTCAAGATAAAAGAAGAAGGCATAGACTATAACACCATTGTTGTAGTAAAAGATTTCTGAAAGTAAATATTTCATACAATATAAAAGATTTATATATATATATATCCTATATTTGATGTTAAAATACGAGGTGAGTAACTTGTATCTATTTTAAAGTTAAGAATGTTGTCCAATCAAGGTCTGAGAGGTAATAGTAACCCTAACTTGATCGGCTTCTTTGTTAACTAATGAATAGTTGAAGTTTGACATCAATGATTAATGTTAAGTATAATTAGTCAAATCCCTAAACTGTTGTTTTTGGGATGTCATAACGATGTTTTACGCAATATTCGTTTTGCCCCAATACTTTTGTGTTATGACCTTCTATTGTGAGATACACAAATTGGTTTCTACGATTGTACTAAAGGCTTGGTGGTGTAGGAAGCTTCGCTTGTTATACTTAACATCCATCCTGAAGCATACGAACTCGGGAGTTGTACGGTTATTGAAGGTAATTAGGTTGTGTTTTGAGTTCTAATCTGTTAATGGTTGTTCCAATTTGGGTGCAGATTGGTTTTCTGATGTATTCTCTTAGGTTATGTGTCCGGTTGGCTTTTGCGTCTAATGGTTAGCTTGGTTCAACATTCTTCTACCTCGGATACATTAATGTTTTCTGATGTACCCACTTAGGTTGTGCGTCTGGTTGGATTTTGCATCCAAATATTAGCTTGCTTAACCCTTGTTCTAACTCGATTGCAAATTGGTTTCCTTATTTTCTAGCTTAGGTTATATGTCCAATTGGCTTTTGCATCTATTTATTAGCATGGTTGACCTTTTCATTACATGAGTATAGATTGGTTTTCTGATGTATCCTCTTAGGTTGTGCATCCATTTAGCTATTACAACGATGTTTAGCTCGGTCAATCATTGTTCCAATTTGGGTGCAGATTGGTTTTCTAATGTACCCGCTTAGGTTTTGCGTCCAATTGGCTCTTGAATCGGGAGATTAGCTCGGTTAACCATTGTGGTAGCTCGGATAATGATTGGTTTTATGATGACTTTTTTAGATTGTGCGTTTGGTTGGCTTTTTTATCCGTTGGTTTGCTTGGTTAACCATTGTTCCAACTCTGGTGCAGATTGGTTTTCTAATGTACTCGCTTAGGTTATGCATCTGGTGGTTAGGTTGGTTCAACATTTATGTATCTCAGGTGCATTAATGTTATATGATGTTCTCGCTCAGGTTGTACTTTCGGTTAGCTTTTGCATGTGGTGATTAGTTCGATTATTTTCTATTGTAACTCAGTTACATAATTATTCTCTAATGTACCCGCTTAGGTTTTATGTCCAGTTCGCTTTTGCATTTAATGGTTTGCTCGGTTAAATGTTGTCCTAACTCGAGTGCAAATTGGTTTTCTAATGTACCCGCGTAGACTGTGCATCCGGTGGCTTTTACAATCTGGTGGTTTGCTCAGTTAACTATTTCTCTAACTCGGGTGCATCTTGGTTTTCTGATGTACCCCTTATTGTACATCTGATTGGCTTTTGCATTTTGCGGTTAGCTCAAATAACCATTGTTCTAATTTTGTTATAGATTGATTTTATGATGTACCGGTTTAGTTGCGCATCCGGTTAGCTTTTGCATTCGGGAGTTTTCTTGAATAACCATTGTTCTAGGGTACAGATTGATTTTTTGATGTACCCACTTAGGTTGTGTATTCGGTTGGCATTTGCATCTAGTGGTTAGTTAGGATAACCGTTGTTCTAAATTGGGTGCAGATTGGTTTATGATGTACTCGCTTAGGCTGGCTTTTGTATCCAATGGTTTGCTTGATTAACCCTTGTTCTAACTCAATTGTACATTAGTTTTCTGATGGTTTAGCTTAGGTTGTGTGTCTAGTTGGCTTTTGCATCCAATGGCTAGCTCGGTTAACCTTTGAGTTAGTTGAGCATAGATTGGTTTTCTGATGTATCCGCTTAGGTTGTGCGTCCCTTTAGCTTTTGCATCCAATGTTTAGCTCGGACAATCATTGTTTCAACTCTAGTGCAGATTGGTTTTTTGATGTACTTGCTTAGGCTGTCTATCTGGTTGGCATTTGCATCGGGTGGTTAGCTCGGTTAACCGTTGTGGTAACTTTGGTAAAGATTGGTTTTCTAATGTACCCACTTAAATTGTGCAACTGGTTGGCATATGTATCCGATGGTTTGCTCGGTTAACCATTGTTCCAACTCTAGTGCAGATTGATTTTCTTAAGTACCCGCTTAGGTTATGCGTCTGGTTGGCTTATTCGTCTGGTGGTTAGCTCGGTCCAACGTTCTTTTAACTCATGTACATTAATGTTTTCTGATGTACTTGCTTAGGTTGTGCATCGGTTAGATTTTGCATTCAGTTTCAGCTAAGTTAACTGTTGTTGTAACTCAAATACAACCTGAGCGGGTACATCAAAAAAATAATTCATGTCCATTTGCTCGATTATATTTTGCATTCAGTGGTTAGCTCAGTTCAATCCATGTCTGTATGAGTTCTATAGGTCTATTTTAAGTTGTCTGGTCCAAAAGCGGGTAAATGGAACGGTTGAGTCTTCACCTCTTAAACTAAGTTGCTTAGAACGCTAAGAAACTTGTAAAGTATACTTTGTAGAGGTACATAATCATGATGCAAAAGGTTATGATGGATCTCCATGCTCCAATTTGGATTGGTACAGGTCCATAGGATTCAGATTAGTGCTGATCCGAATACTTTTGGGATTTCAGAGTGATCTTTGTTGAAGTCCATTGTCTTATTCTTTTAAGCCCTTTGGTCTTGTTTTAAGTCATTCGAGTTTAACTTGGATGTTCTAACTCCCATTGGATTTTGATGGGTGAAAAACCCAGTTAACAATGGGCTTGGACTAGTAAAAAAGGGTCAAGAAGAATATGGCCCATGCAAAACACATAGGAGATCCAGAAACATGGGCCAAAGAAGTCAAAATGAGTATTTATAAGGAATATGGGTCATGAGCGATCCATATTTATAATGGTAAATAAGAGAAAATGGAAGCCAATATGGGTCGCCCTCTAGCACCATGATGATCAGAACATGTTAAAGAACAACTCCAGAAATTTTGAAGTCGAAACTCCCAAACATGGGTCACTAGCGAACCATATATCATTTGACCAATAACGGTCGCTGAGGCCACATAGCACCCAAGAAGGGTCGGTCTCTTAGCTCCCTCACCTACATGTCCTAAAGGACCCACCTGCCAAGTTTCATGAAGTTTGGACCATGGGATGGGTCGCTAGCTAGCAACCCATATCTCCTAAGGACAATAACGGTCGTTGTGTGGCACAAAATGCATGGATATGGATGGATACATGTCATACTTTACCTACCTATGAAGTTTGTGTCATTTGGATGAGATTTGATTAGTCATTTATAGTTTACTAATTCAAGGGATAATCAGCAAAGAAGACACATCATTACGACACATGAACACTTGGGCTCGGATCTGAAGCCTAACCTATTGAAAACCAATAAGACTCAAGCATAGAATTTGTCTATAAATACTTGTAGCCTAGCAATTAATAATGGACTTTTCTCTATTTTTCTATGCTTATAGGATGCCATTGTTGTAACTCAAACAAATCTCTTGTAATCACCTAAAAGAATTTTAAAGAGATTCAAAGTGGAGGTAGGAATCTTTTTAGATCCAAATCTCTATAATAACTTTTTATGTCTTGCTCTTCATTTTTCTTATTATTTTACATTTATTTCTATAATTTGGGCGTTAGTCAACTTTTTGGGTTAATATGGAGGTTCCACTACTGTGAGGTAGTGTACATCCACTTGGAGAGAGGAGATTTATTGATTATTGAAAGAAGAATTTAATACATGAGGCTAAACTTAGAAGAAGAATAAATCTATGCAAGACAATTTCTATGGCATAATGGCTCTCTAATTGTCTACCATTTTTGGCTAGAAGCTTTTCTATTTATAGAGTGAGATAATGAGAGAGAGACAGTTAATATATAACAGACCAGAGGTTTTGTTCAACATCAGTTGGTTCGGAACTATCTGGATCAGAAGCCATCTGGTCAAGCATCACCTTCAGAGCTTGGTCCTGTATGCCCTCATCGGCAACCTTCGGTATGCCAACATCAACATCGAACAAAGATTTAGCTTGGTGATGTGCACGTAAAAGTGCATATTTTTACATCCATACTTAATCTACTTTTATTTAAATAAATGAGCATATTAGGGTATTTTACATGTTTAAACCAAAATTTAAATTGTTTTCAAATCATCATTTAATCATCTTCATTTGGGGGGTAAATGGTAATTTTGTGTATGATTTAGTTTGAGAAATTTTTTTGCGCATTTTTAATTTTATTTGTAGGAAATGAAGTGCAAATATGAAGAGATTTCATGGATGTATGCATGCACATATGTTGAAGGCAAATGGAGAATGAAAATAAATGAATTCTTGCAACATGGAGGAGCCCACGTACCCACTACCATTTGGTCCATAATTAAAAGCACATGCACATGTTAATGGAGGCTTAAAGGCATGTTAGTGGGGATTAATTAATTCCCTAATGATTACTTAGAGGATACACTTTCTCAAGGGTATTTTAGGTAGTCCCCTAAAATATGAATTAGGGTTTTAAGCATGTATAAATACCCCTTATGTCTCATGTAATTATCTTCTTCCTTTCATGCAAGTTGTAGCCCCAAAAATCAATGGTAAATAAACTGTCTTTTTAATGGCTTCTTAGCCTTCTTCTTATTAGCTTTTGTTTACTTGCTTATTTCTTTTATGCAACTTTCTTTATACTCTTTTATTATCTTATGCCCTCTTTTAATTCATGCAATTAGTTTTGATTTATTTTATACAAGTAGTTAGTTCTCTTTTCTTGTATTTAGCTCTCATTTTCCTTTTATTTTATATTGAAATCATTTTATGTTAACATGTTTTTGAGTACCTAATCCCCTTCAATTTAGGGGTAATGAAGCTCTCATGAAACATATTAAATTAACATAATTATTTCATTTGTGATCTCTCATATGTGCTTAATGGAAAATATGATGATGGTGGTTAATGTTTCTTTTTTATTGAATTTTGATAACCTATGTTGACATCTAAAATAGGTTATGCTTAACTCCATTTAAAACATAAACTATTTGATCAATTTCCTAAGTGATTTTGATAATGTTAGGCATACTAGAATCAAAATTTGATGGTCTATGTTACTATTAATAGTAAATAAATCATAGTTAAAATAGATTTTATTTTTAATTTTCATGTCATTTTCATGAGTACTAATAAGTGGGTTTGAAAGGTGTGTTAGAGTTTGATGATTTAAGTTGTGCTAATTAATAGCACAAATAAATCATACTTATAACAAGCACATATATCATTTCTACTTAATATTTTAACGAAAGATTACAAGTGAACTTTGTGTTGATTTATATGAATGATTGGAAGTTGATTTTCCTCTAAATTGCTCTTTAATATCATAGTTTATTCACTTTTCCTCTAGCATATTTTCTTAGTTTGAAACCACTTCAAAACTTTGGGTTAATTTGATTGAGTATTATTAAAATTTAATTCTTTCCCTGCGGATTGACCCATACTCGCATATGTACTATGATTGTACGTCGTGTGATTGTGATTTTTAATGACATATTTTTAACGACGGTTTCCTAATCAATAGAAACTTCCATCGTTATCCAACAAAATTTTGGCGCTGTTGTCGGGGAATTGCATTTTTATTTTAATTCTACTGTTTGGATTATATTTGTTTTCTTTTATTTTGTGTTGACTTTCATTGAAAAAAATTTGCACTACATATTCTCTGTTACATCCGTAAATTTTCTCTTCTCTGTACAACCATTTACAAACATTCTCATACAAAAAAAGAAACAAAACAATTGCATTACCCTTCTGCTATTCCTCCTGCCTTCCTTATCTACAAAATACATTTCTCTCTGTTTCAATCACCATTCTCCACTGCCTTGCAAACTTTCACTACTCCTCATTGTGCAACATAACAACCTTCTCCAATACACACCTGCAAACATTTCGTCATACAAAATCACCTTCATCCACTTCCGCTAACTTGCCTTCACCAGTAGTTTCAAACTCCTTCCAATCACCACCCTCACTTCTTCAACTTGCTTCCCCTCGCTATACAAACCTGCTCGTTACTGCAACCTCATCAAACCACCATCAACTGCAGCAACACACCAACTGCAACCATCCTCTTCCTCTGCCTTGAACCATTACTGCAACACCATTTGACTTCCATATTCATTGTCATTCCTCACCTTCACTACAGCCAAAACACTAATCACCTCCTCCAATCCATCATTTCAATGCTACTACTCCACCTTCCTCTCTACTTACAAATACCATCACTGCCATTTCAACAACATCACCAGTATATCAATCTCCTACAATACACTCCACCATCACACACACTTCAACCAAGCTCCTGACCACAAACAAAACAACCCCATTCCCATCAGCTACTTCACCAAATCCACTATCCTTCTCTAACAATTGCCACCATCATGCATTCCTCCCTATGTCAGTATAACCAAAAACAACCCATGGCCTCGATCACCGCCTTCCACTTTAACCATACTTCCTCCTTCTACAACAAACTGCATCAACCCAACACTATAAACACTTCAGCACCCTACCTAAACAACCTCTGCTTCAACTTCAGACGCTAACTTCAACCATTCAAATCCTCCTCCTCTCTACCTCGATCAATTGTGCCACTCCGTACAACCACTTGAGGTACGTGCTTCCAACTCCAAAATGCTACATCACCAACTGCTACAACCTCATCCTTCCATCAACTGTCCATCGTAACAATTTACACCTAACCTCCTTCTCCATCACCATGCAACATACTACACCCATTACCAGCAATACCACCATCCCATAGAATTGTCGAACTTCCCACAAACCACCACCTTCCATCATAGAAAACGAGCAACCCCAAGTCCACTAACTCCAACCATCACTTCCTTCCCATTTCAAACTGCCATCTCCTTCAACAGACTGTGACCAGACCTTTCCTCACATCCTCCTTCCCACTGCAACTACTCACATAAATCCCTACTATTGAAACCACACCACTTGATCCCTGCATCACTACAACACACTCTGCCATTTCCAACTCCCGAACGTGAACCCTGCAATTGCCTCAAAAAAAATTGGAAATCCAAGAAAATCGCCTCGCCCAAATCCGATTCCAAACTCCTCAAATTGCCACCCTCCTCAATCCAAAAACAACTCGAACCATGCGGTTCACTAACGCTACGAAATTTCCAGAGTTTTTTTTTTCTTTCTTTTTTTTCTTGTTTTGATTTCGTAAAAAACTTGTTTTTAATTTTAGCAAGAGACAAGGTGCGTGTAGTGTAAAAATTGCATTGTGGGAAGAATGAAATTAGTAATGTATTGGGCTTTAGCTGCTTGATTCGGCCGCGTTTGATTTTTCTAAGTGTAATTTCAAGTTTTTTTAAAAGAGAAACAAACTTAACTTAATAAAACTATGTTGCCTTTTAAGTTTTGAGTTTTCTTTTATAATTAGGTTGCGAGGTTTTGTAATTGGTTTTATTTTTTTAATTTCTGTCTTCTTTCATTTAAATTAAATTAGAAAAAACTGTAAATATCAGGTTAAAAATTTTAGGTTGCAAAAGTAGAAAATCAAAAGGAAGAATCACTTGCTAGTTTCCTCTGCTTACCAAATAAATTGCTTGCTTTAAAAAATCGCCGCTTAAACAAAAAAAAGTTGCTAATAATTATGCACGCTCTGGTATCGTGCTCTTATCACTTATTTTTATTTTCATTGCACTGTTGATTGCTTGCATTTTAAAAATCCAAAAACTAAATAAAAATCAACTCTCAGTCGTAGTTGCATTGTTTAAATCACGATTAATCTGTTTTCTGCATTCATTTTATTTTATTTTCTTTTCTATGGGCACCACCAAATCCACATAAGGTAGGGGGTTTCATCACCCCTTCCTTAGCCTAAAAATAACATTTCATAGTAGAATTTGACTAATAATAATTTTTATACATTGGACTTAAGGGTGTCACGAGCTCACCTAGGGCTTAATTGTATCTTGACAAGTTGTCTTCTTTTGACAATCTAACTTCTTGGTGTCTAGGCTATGGCAGAATAGTAAAAATATGTAAATATTACGATGATTCGTAAATATTATAGTGACTGTTTCTCTAAAGATATTTAAACCTTCGGCTACATTGCTACAGTGATTCGTGGTGCACCGATAACTCTTGTCCGTTACTTGGTTAAAAACTATTTTGTTGGATTAAGACAAAGTATGATTATACAATTTTGACTTAGGAGCTACTAAGGACAGAAATTTGTAATTAGGTCCTTGCATTCATTTAGTTGCACTAGTTCATGCATATTTTTTTTAAAAAGAAAAAAGTCAAAATACAAAAGTAATTTTTTTTTTATATTTTTCTTAACTAATTTTTTTTTAAATCCAATTCAAAAACTAGAAAGAAGGCAAAAAGATATAAAAAAATTTGAAAATTAAATTCTCTTCGGAAAATACTTTTCCTTTCAAAAAGTTTTTATAAATAAAAAACAATTTTTCACTTGATTTCATTTTCTAAACCTTGTTTCATTCTCTTAACTTAATTCTCACTTCTTTCACTTCTTGACCTTTTCACTTGTGCATGAGTACTTGAACTCGTGACACAAATGTTTAACTCGAATAAACAATCCCCCAACGATGGCGAAAGAAAACGCCCCTCACACTCTCGTGGATAGAATCTTTCCCGATAGAGTTTCTATTCCTTCTTGCATCACATTATCCGCCCCAACGGGTAACCATTACGAAATTTATTCCAATCATATTGCTACGCTCCCTAAATTTGGAAATTTTGAAAACGATGACCCATACATTTTCTTAACAAATTCGAACAAGTTTGTGCAACCATTAAACTCCAACAATTATGTGATGACGGAATCAAACTTCGATTAGTTCCATTTGCACTTACTGATTACGCTGAAAAATGGTTGTACAGCTTGCCATCAAACTTTATCAAAACATGGAAAGAATTCGTTAATGTTCTCTTAAAAAAGTTTTACCCCTTGAAAAAATAACTAAAATCCGTAACGAAATTGTCAATTTTCATCAATTCAGGGGTGAACATTTTGGAAATTTTTTTGAAAGTTTTAAAGATCTTTTGATAAAATATCCACACCATAATTTTGAAAAATGGATTCTTTGCCAAATTTTATACGATGGACATGAAAATAGTTCACGACCATGCTTGAATCAATGTGCCAAAGCAATTTTCTCGCTCAATATCACGACGATGCTTAGAAATATCTTAAAAACTTAGTCGAAAAGTCATCCCAATGGGAACGTTCTAATGAAAAATCCATTTACCCACGGTCGAGTGCACACTCGATAGGATCGGCTTTGGCTTTGGAAGCTAAAATTGATGGAATGATCGACAAATTTGACAACATTTTGTCATCCAATCAAATGAATCAATCTTCCCAACCAATGTGTTATAAATGCAACGATCCAAATCATATAACCGATCCGTGTCCTAACTCGACAGAGTAGCTCAATGCTTTCAATAAGGTTAAGAATGACCCATTTTCTCCAACGTACAATCCTGGTTGGAGAAATCATCCTAATTTTGCATGGAGCCAAAATAGTTCCAACACGAATTTAGTTCTTCCCAATTTTCAAACATTTTCGAACAATGCTTCGAATCCTCCCTTTCAACCCAATCATTTTCAACAAAATTTTATGGGTCCATCCCAAAATCAACCACAACAATCTTTTGCTCCTTAAGACAATAAACGTTTGACTTCACTTGAGAAAAGTCTTGAAACTTTGGCTAAACCAACAACTCAAATCCTTCAATCAAATAGCAATTTGTTAAATTTGTTAACCTTGGACATGCAGAATATAAGTCAATCAATTGCTAAACTTTAAATGCAAATGAGTCAATTAGCCACGTCTGTAAGTGAATGTGAACGAGGCACATTCCCAAGTCAGCCAGTTCAGAATCCCAGAAATAAGAATACGAATTCGAGTCAAGCCTATGTTGTACAAGATAGCAATATAAACCAAGTGAATGTTATCATAACTTTGCGTTCCGATAAACAAATCGATAATCAAGTTGTTAATCCAAACAATTTACTGGAAGCTCCTCTTGGCACTTCAAAAACGACAAGCGATTCATCACAAAACATTACGCCAAACATTGAATCAAATGTCAATCCAAATTCTTCTTCTGCTCAAGTAGACCGACCTACTAATTATCGTGTTCCATTTCTACATCGTCTTCGACCTAAGAACACTCTAATCAAATGGAAAGGATGTTGGAAATTTTCAAGCAAGTTAAAGCAAACATTCCTCTTCCTGATATCGTTCAACAAGTCCCGACCTATGCTAAGTTTCTCAAGGACTTGTGTACACAAAAACAACACACTAATGTACCCGAGAAAGTTTTCTTAACTTTCGATCTTAGCGAAGTTTTGTCTCAATCAATTCCCGTTTAATACAATGATCTTGGATGTCTGATGGTCTTGTGCACGATAGGAGACGAGACGATAAATAAGTGCTAACTTGACATGGGTGCTAGTGTCGATTTGATTCCTTATTCAGTTTACCAACAACTTGGCTTAAGTAAACTAAAACCAACGAAAGTAACTCTTTAGTTTGCCGATCATTCGATAAAGAAACCCGTAGGAGAAATCGAGGACGTGCTCATCAAAATTGGTCAATTCATATCCCCCGTCAATCTCATCGTTTTAGAGACACAATCCAGGAACAATCCCATGAGTCAAATTCCATTGATTTTAGGCTGACCTTTCTTGGCTACTTCAAATACTCTTATCAATAGTCGAAACAGTTTGATGAAAATTTCTGTTGGAAACATGACTTTGGATCTTAACATCTTCAATCTTGAAAATCAATCAAACGAACCATGTGACCAAATGCTGGAAGTTAGCTGCATTCAAGAAAATTTTGATAATGAAAAAGTTGACCTAAACCACGAACGCGAGACCGAATACGAACACTGTTTCAAGATGAGCATAACAAAATTGAAAATGTGCTTCCATTTGAACCCCTTATTGTTAAGTCGGATGTTCAACCAAATTCTTTGACTGAGCAACCCCGAGGTTGGAACTCAAACCCCTTCCTGATCACCTTAAGTACACATACTTAGGTGACAACGAAACATTTCCGGTCATAATTTCTTCAACTCTCTCTCTCAATCAAGAAGCTTCTCTTCTCTCAATTTTATCGAAAAACGAAGAGGCAATTGGATGGTCGATTACTGATACAAAGTGAATTAGTCCCACTCTTGTTCAACATCATATCCATTTAGTTGACAATGCGAAGCCTATCGTGGCACGCAACGAAGGCTTAACTCAAAAATGAAGGATGTAGTTCGAGATGAAATTTTTAAACTCCTCGATAACGGAATCATACACCCAATCTCTGATAGTTTGTAGGTTAGCCTAATTAATGTCATGCCTAAATATTATGGACTTACCGTTATCAAGAACAATGCTAACAAACTCGTTTCAACTTGAACTCAAACGGGTTGGTGTGTTTGCATTAATTATCAAAAATTAAATGCTACAACATGCAAAGATCACTTCCCTTCCTTTTATCCACCAAATGCTTGAACGTTTAGCCGGCCACGAATTATATTGCTTTCTTGATAGTTATTCCAGTTATAACCAAATTCCAATCGCTCCCGAAGATCAAGAGAAAACAACTTTCACGTATTCCATTGGCACCTTTGCATATGCCTTTAGGCTTTTGTAGCGCTCCTGCTACTTTTCAAAGATGCATGGTCGACATCTTTGATGATATGATCGAAAGCTTTCTTGAAGTGTTTATGGATGATTTTTCTATCTTTGGAAACTCTTTTTCCAAGTGCTTATACCATCTTGAGTTGGTTCTCAATCGATGTAAAGACAAACATTTAGCGTTGAATTGGGAAAAATGCCATTTTATGGTCAAATACGGCATTGTCCTTGGGCATGTCATTTCAAACAAAGGTATTGAGGTAGACATAGCTAAAGTTGACTTAATTGCAAATATACCTATCTCCAAATCTGTCTAGAACATTGCAAATCAACTAATTAGAGGAGATTAGGAATGGCGCATATGAAAATGTGAAAATTTACAAAGAAAGAACAAAAGTTTTTCATGACAAGTCAATCCTAAGGAAAACATTTCGCCAAATCAAAAAGTTCTTTTGCATGACTCGACTTCATTTGTTCTCTAGGAAATTAAAATCAAGGTGGACACAACCATACATCGTATGTACTGTTTTTCCACATAGTGCCATGGAAATAGAAAACCCTAGGGATGCATCCATTTTTAAAGTCAATAATCATCGTTTAAAATCTTACTTGGAATTTTCGAGTGATCGAGAGGAGGAGCTCATTATTCTTCATGAGCCACACTATGTCTAGTAAGAAATTTTAACCCTCTCTTGTAAATATGTACATATTTTTCTTCGTTTCACACATTATATCATGTATTGACTGTGGGGACATAGTCAAAATCAAGTGTGGAGGGAGTCTCAGGTTCATTTTTGATTTTCATGGTTTATTTTTGCATTTTCTTTCCAAAACGAAAATAAAAATCAAAAACAAATTTTCTTTTTAGCATATTGATTTGCTTTTAAAGAAATGCTATAGGATAAGTATATGTTTTTGGTTATTAAATTGAAAATTTTAAAAATTTATTTATCACAACAAAAATACAAATTAAGTTTGATTACAAGTAACTATGGTTTAACTAGTTTATATGAAGGTTCATAGGTGATAATTATGAAGTATGTTCTAATTGTAATCTATGTTTAAAAGAGTGCTTGATTTAAAGTAAAAACGATAACATTTTTGATCTTCTAAAGTTAAGTGGTGCTAAGATAATTTTGCAAAATTCCCTCTCTACAAAAAAAATGAAAAAAAAATATGTATATAAAGGAAAAAATGGTTCTATAAAAATAAGAAACAGTTAGAGTCATGTGTTCATACGCAAGTGTGTACACTCGCCACGCTCTGTACTCTTCTCACGTAAGTTCAAAAGGCAGTGCATGATCGTTATATTTGTCCTCAGTTTATCTGAGTTAGGTGTACATAAATAAATTTAAAATAAAATTATAAACACCTAAAGTCATGTGTTCATACACAAGTGTGTACACTCGCCATGCTTTGCACTCTTCTCACTAAGCCCAAAAGGCAGTGAATGATCAGTATATCTGGCCTTAGTTTATCTAAGTTAAGTGTGTAAATAATTATAATGTTAATACTTTTCAAAAGAGAGAGAGAGAGAGAGCAAGCAATTGAAATCCAAGAACTATCTTCACTTAGTTGATTCAACTTTTTATTCAAAGGAAACAAAAATACCATTTTGCGAAACATTGATATCAACTAAAGGATTTATTTCATAGTTGCACTACATTATCAACCAAAACAACTAGCCAAACTAATTTTTTTTTTAATGACCAGAACTTATATACAACTTACTTGTGTCAATTTAAAAGTGAATTCTTCATTTGTAAATATTTTTGAAAACTTGCATCATGTAGTCACATTAGAATTTGCATATCGCATTTGGATTTTAGGGGTAGTATCTGCTGAAAACCCCCAATGAGACAACACTCGTCCTACTAGGGACACCTTGATCTTTAACGGCTTGTTGCATACGCTCAATGCAGTCGTGTTTCCTACGAAAAAGGATTTATCTTAGTTTTAGTTTATTCGATGACGAATAAAAAGCTATGTGTAGGAGTATTTGATGTGCATGTAAAAGTGCATATTTTTACTTCCATATTTAATCTACTTTTATTTAAATAAATGAGCTATTAGGATATTTTACATGCTTATACCAAAATTTAAATTGTTTTCCAATCATCATTTATTCATCTTCATTTTGGGGGGTAAATGGTAATTCTGTGTATGATTAAATTTGAGAAATTTTATTCACGCATTTTTATTTTTATTTGTAGGAAATGAAGTGCAAATATGAAGAGATTTCATGGATGTATGCATGCACATATGTTGAAGGCAGATGGAGAATGGAAATAAATGAATTCATGCAACATGAAGGAGCCCACATACCCACTGCAATTTGGTCCATAATTAAAAGCACTACACTTGTTAATGGTGGCTTAAAGGCATGTTAGTATGGATTAATTAATTCCCTAATGATTACATGGAGGTTACACTTTCTCAAGGGTATTTTAGGTAGTCCCCTAAAATATGAATTAGGGTTTTAAGCATGTACAAATACTCCTTATGTCTCATTTAATTATCTTCTTACTTTCATGCAAGTTGTAACCACAAAAATCAATGATAAATAAAATGTCTTTTTATGACTTCTTAGCCTTCTTCTTATTAGCTTTTGTTTACTTGCTCATTTCTTTTTTTCAACTTTCTTTTATGCTCTTTTATTATCTTATGCTCTCTTTTAATTCATGCAATTAGTTTAAATTTATTTCATGCAAGTAGTTAATTCTCTTTTTTGTAATTAGCTCTCATTTTCCTTTTATTTTATATTGAAATTACTTTATGTTAACATGTTTTCAAATATAAGTAGCTAAACCCCTTCAATTTAAGGGTAATGAAGCTCTCATGAAACATACTAAATTAACATAATGATTTCATATATGATCTCTCATATGTGCTTAATGGAAAATATGATGATGGTAGTGGTTTATGTTTCTTTTTTATTGAACTTTGATAGTCTATGTTGACATCTCAAATAGGCTATGCTTAACTCCATTTAAAACATAAACTATTTGATCATTTGCCTAAGTGATTTTGATAACGAAAGTCAAAATAAAATCAAAAATTTGATGGTCTATGTTACTGATTAATAGTAAATAGATCATACTAAAAATAGATTTTATTTTTAATTTTCATGTCATTTTCATGAGTATTGATAAGTGGGTTTGAATGGTATTTAGTGTTTCATGATTTAAGTTGTTCAAATTAATAGCACAAATAAATCATACATATAATAAGCACATCTATCATTTCTACTTAATATTTTAATAGGAGATTACAAGTGAATTTTGTGTTGATTTATATGAATGATTGAAAGTGGATTTGCCTCTAAATTGCTCCTTAGTATCATATTTTTATTCACTTTTCTTCTAGCTTATTTTCTACAATTTTCTTAGTTTAAAACCACTTCAACACTTTGGGTTAACTTGATTGAGCATTATTAGAATTTAGTTCTTTCCCTATGTATCGACCCATACTCGCATACATACTATGACTTTACACCAGGCGCTTGTGGTTTTTAACGACGGTTTTCTAATCAATAGAAACTTCTGTCACTGTCTAACACTCGGCAACCCAAGTTCCTACCATACCAGAGATTTGATCTGGCATCTTACTGCTTCCTCTACCAATCCAACTCCCATGACTCCTTCTCATCTCCTCCGATTTCAGTTTTTCTGATGTCGCTTCTTTTCCCTCCAATGGAAATAAGGTATCACCACTAAAAATCTCCACCTTGATATAATATTTCCATATAAGCCATCTAACATCATCTACACCTTTATAGTCCCAGCGATCTCGGATAAGCACGGATACTTTCCCAATGAGCTTCGGTAATGCCACCACGAATTACACTTTGTCAACGAACTTTGGCAAGGCCAACCGTGCGCCAGCAAAGTGCTTAAAGTACCTAATCCGTGTAGAAGCCATCAATCTCCTCAATGAAAACCAATGTCTCTATCTACCAACTCACTCTCCCTCATGCCACCCCGTGGCACGTAGCACTTCAATAATAAAATCAAGTTCGAGCAATGCTCGGACTTAGCAACAAGTAAGGACTTAGTAAACATAACTGCTGTATTCTCCTATGTGTGAACCTTCTAAAGATGAACTAGCTTCTTTTCATCCATCGAGACAAGAAAACACCCTCTCACCTCTAAATTCTTTGTCCTTTAGCTTAAAGCTAAATTTTCGATTAAGTAAATTTCACTTTGACTATCACAATTCTTATCCACCCCTCGAATACCAAGCCCAAATCACACATCAATCACTTCAAATAAAGCGCATACTTAGTTGCTTCAAGTGTAGCTATAATTATGCCTCTGTAGTAGACAAAGCAATAGTCATCTGCATCCTCGCTCTCTAACTAATAGTTGTTCCACCAAATGTGAAAATATACTTCACTGACACCCAATGCGTCTTTCCTGGATTCTCTATATACCGACTAATTAATCCAACTACTTGTACACTGTCAGACCTGGTATAGACCATAGCATACATCAAACTACCAACTGCACTCGCATATGGGACCTTCTCTATGTAAGCCTTGTACTTTTCTGAGATTGGAGAACCTCTACCAGAAAGATTTTTGGAAAAGGCTCATAAGGCCTAGATTTCTATTCCTTTGGATTTCCATACCTAAGTCATCCTTGCTTATCCAAGGTCTTTTATCTCGCATTCCGCCGTTAGCTTCAATTTCAATCCATCAGTTTTAGCTTTATCCTTAGAAGCAATCAACATATCATCCACATACAAGAGTATATACATCCAATAACCATTCTTATAATGCTTGAAGTACATACACCATCTTTGATGCTACGATCAAAACCAACTGAAAGCATAAAAGAATCAAACCACTTGTACCACTGTCTAGGCGACTGCTTAAGTCCATATAAAGGCTTCTTCAATTTGCAAACCCGTTTCTCCTTCCCACTTACAACAAATCCCTCTGACTACTTCATGTAAATGGTCTCATCTAAGTCTCTATGCAAGAAAGCAGTCTTTACATCAATTTGCTTCAACTCCAAGTCATGAGCGGCAAGAGTAGCAAGTAAAATATGTATGGAGGTATGCCTCACTATCGGAGAAAATATCTCAACATACTCCAATTTCTTCCTTTGTGAAAACCTTTTAGCAACTAATCTAGCCTTGTATCTCCCATCATCATTTACCTTGAATACTTACTTGCAACCTATGAGTCTACAACTAATCTAACCTTTTAGCTCTACTTTGAACTGAACTTCCTTTAGTTTCATGCACATCACCAGCACTATTAAAAGGCATCCATGGACTACTTTGTGATGTCTCATCAACTGAGTCTCTCTTAACAGCATCAACATCTCTACCCTAGGCTGAAATGTGGGAATCTCTTCCATCCCCTAAGGCCTATCTTATTCATCAAATGTGGAAGGTAGCTCTTCCTTAGGATTGAACAGTGTTGACTCATCAAAAGTAACATGTTTGGAATAAACAATCTTCATATCAACAGAGTTTCTATAACAACTCTATTTTCTACATCGTTTATTTAATAAGTTTAATTAAAATAAGATAATTGAAATTAAATTTTGTGCTAATTATAATTTTGAAATAATGGAATCCTTTGAATAAATTAAATTATTTAATAAACTTTTTTAGAAAAAATATTAATCTCAAATAATATTTTTACAACGAATATAACATATTTTATTCTATAAATAATTTTATATAATTTGGAGTAGAAAAAAGTAAATTTTTGTTCGATATTGATAAAATGAATAAATCTACGAAGATAGGCGATTATTGAATTTAAATAATTTGGGACGTTTGTTAAAATACATTTTGGAAAATATAGTAAATAAATTTAGATTGGAAATATATTTGCATATAAATAAGAAAATTATTATACATAAATAAAAAGGGATAAATGAAAATTTTAATTACATAAGTATCTAATTCAAATAGTGGGTCTTGTATATTTTATCCTTCTCTCTAGAATATTCTCAAGCCCAATAAACAAGTCCAACCAAAACCCATCTCCCCTTCTTTTTATCTCCTCCCAGCCCTAATTCCAAAGGAGAACGCGTAGCAAAATCAAATTAAGAATTAAAAATAGGCACGCTTTGGAATGGCGATTAAAGGGTAAGTCGTGACCTGACATCATGATTAGGAGATAAGGCATCACGACTTTGGGATGTGTGATTCTCTAGCATGCAAGGAGAAGAAGGTGGCTAGGCTTTTCGACGTTGGAGCACTTGTTTGCATGACACTAGCTGAAGTAAAGACTCGACTGTTTGTGAATGGGGTAATGGACATTAAAACCTTGGCAAAGATGACTATTGGTCGCGAGATGAATGGGATAGATAGAATTGACGAAGGCAAGTGGATGTCGACAATTGGCAGGAAAGGTGCAAGGGGTGGAAACGATGGTGCATTAATGTGTGGTGGTGGTTGTATGTGTTAGTGTGTGTGTTAGGTTGCGATGGCATCGGTGTTTGGGTTGACGGTAGTGAAAGGCTGAGGTATGGGGATATGTTATGTTGATCAATGATGGATGTTGGTAGGAAAAATGCTTTCATTTCTGGTTAGTAAATTTACTTACTTACAACTGTGTTAATGGAAAGGTAATTATGGGTTTTGAATTAATTTAATTAATTTGAATTATCTCAAATATTCAATATTAATAATTCGTTCGTTGTTAAACGGATTGAGGCACATTGGTGCCTATGGGATCGTGGCGATAAGAGCTACACGATGATGTATTGTTTGGATTGTTTTGAGCAAAGGAAATTTTCAGAGAAAATCGAAGGTCGTTCAATCACTGGGCTGAGCAGAAGCGCAGCAGCGCCAACCAGGAGTAAAAGAGAGTTATCTCACTCTGTCGTACCTTCTTATATATTATATAAGTGTGGTTATTTTAATTGTGCATTTCGGTCACCTATGATTGCTTATTTGGATCATTTATTTTATTTATCAGTTAATATAGATATATTCCCGCCCTTAGATCGAATGACCTTTATTACATTCCCGCTAAGAAGTGGATGACCTTTATATAAGACATACGTACCCGCCATGAAGCAGATGACTCATATTCTATTGTATTATATACTGTCTGATGTAGAGAGGACATTTTGAAAGGATCCAACATGATTCCTCACCGCTATGATTTTATATATATACACACTGATCTATATGAGCTGTAGTGTAGAGGGATAGATTAAAGGGATCCAACGAGATTCCTCATAGTGTTTTTATTTATTTATCATATCTGATGTGCTATATGATTTGATTTAATGTCGTATTTTTTATTTCGACATGATATCACTTTTGAAGTGCTATGGTAGCACTGTGCTTGATTTTAGTATTTTTGAAAATACCATTAAATACTATTTTTTGACCTGAAATGTTTTAAAGCTAATTTCGAAATTGATTACGTTTGATAATCATTTATGAATTATCAAATGAACGGTTTATCTGAAAATAAAGAGATGTATGATTTTTGAGACTTTAAAGTAATTGTTTTGTGAAATGGTTTTAAATGGAAATTCTGAACTATATTATAAGTAATTTAAATCCTAAAAATGATTTTATCTTTTATAAACAAGAAATACTATTTTAAAAGAAGATAGAAATATTCTAGAGTAAACATTTATTAAAATATTTATATAAAATGGTGTGTATATATAAAGTAAAGATTTATAAAATCGTATTTAATAAATAAAGTGATAGATTATAAACAGGTTTTTATAAAAGAAATATAGCTTTAAGTGATATCTTATATATGGATTTTCATAAAGGAAATTTTATCAAAAAAAAGTAGTTTTATAAAATAAAAAGGAATTTATAAACATGGTTTTATAAATATAAAAGGGATTTATTTTGATAAGTAAAGTATAGATTTTTTTATAAAGGAAAATACATTACGGTATAAAGGTTAAACTAATATTTTAAAAGAAATGGTTTGAAAGTGGTATTTTAAAAGGAGATAAAGCGTTTCAAAAGTGATTTTAAATGTGTTAAGTGACTAGAGGGCATGGATTTCGACACCGTTGTCATAATAAATGTTTTCGAGATAAAAGAAGAAGGCATAGACTATAACATCGTTGTTATAGTAAGTGATTTCTGAAAGAAGATGTTTTACATAGTGTACGGGATTTATATATATCATATATGTTTGTACCAAAATTAGGTACATCACACTTTAGACGTATTTGAAGAGATTAGAATGAAGAATATAAATGTAAAAAGAGGCTAATCTAACAAACACGCCAAAACAGACAAACATAAATTCAAGAACACATGAATTTATAGTGGTTCAGCATTGTAGCCTACGTCCACTTTAGAAAGTTTGTTGTTTTATTGATGTCTACTAACTGATTACAACAGAGAATACACAAATACTCGGGTTACAATGGGTTCCTGACAGAGTATCGGTGTAGTAGAATCAAAAAGTCCCTTTTCTGAAGGCATAGGGCTCTTATTTATAGGCATAGTCTGACAATATCCGGCTTAGACCTTGGAATACTCTTTCTCACATGTGGGTGGGCCTACTTGATCGATCCGAAGTAAGTTGGAATTGATCCCTGATCGATCACTACCTTATTCGTATCGATCAAAACAACATCCATTTGAGCTGAGATCGATCGGAGACAATGTTGAGGTGGTAATTAAGCTTCTGTGAAAATTTGGTAGCATTTGGACTGTAGATTTTGAGTTATGATCGATCCATGTTTGATTTTGCAATAGCCTGTTGAGTTCGCATCGATCCATGTTCGGTCGATCACACTTCGTATCGATGCTTATGTGTATCGACCGGTCGCGCTCTGATGGCCAAAGTGAACACATTTGGTCCCAAGTGAACATTTCTTCTGGTTGACCAAGCCATTTCATATAAATCTAACATAATTCCTTTCGTATCGATCCTTGGACGTCATTTTGTATCGATGTCTTCTGTTGAATTTGTATCGATAACTGTAGGCCGCTTCGTATCGATAGGGAATGGTGGCATGCGTACCGATCTGTTATGTGCTATTCGTGTCGATTATTTGGTGGGAAGCTTCATATCGATCATTGGCCGATCGATACAAGTTGTGTGGTTGAGAGGATCGGTACGAAGAGGGTTTAGAGCCAAGTAGATGAAATCTGATCGATGCCAACACTTGATGGATACGAGGGACATGGATGGTACGAAGGAGAACTAAAGTTGATGGATACGAACTAACTCTTCCTTCAAGGATCGATACGAAATCGTATGGATACAAATGAGGTTGATGGATATGAATTTGCATGGATACGAATGGGGTTCGTTTTCTTGATCTCGATCGATCCATATCTTGTGCATACGAACTCCGATTGATCTGAAATTTGGAATGTTTCCTTTCATTGCTTTGCTTGCCATGTTATATCAATGGTAGCTTAATCCAGACTCAGACTAAACTTGCTAGTATCCATATTGAACCTCTGTATAACCGATCTCCGAGTCGAATTGTCTTTGGTTTCCAGTCAAGTTCTTGATACCAGGGCCTTGCCAAAAGGTGGGATAACATTTTCCCCCAAAAGTACGTCTCGTGTGAACATGATGTGCTTTGAAAAGCTGCACTATTTATTCTGGAAAAGTTCTATCCGATTCGTTGAATAGTCGTTGCCTTTTCGTCGAAAGATGTAACCTTCGATTGATTTTCAGTAATATAAAGGCTGAATTGTTGACTGCCAATGATCATGCAGTGTTTTGTTGTAACTGAGTATCGAGTGCTAGCAATTCATCGTTCACTATTTTGATTGTCATCAGGTGAGCATTCAATTCCTGTCAATTTTGAAAATTAAATGTTAGTTCGTCATATATGCATGTACAGTTACCTGACTCTTATTCACGTTTGCACGTTCACGGGTCATTATCAAGTTCTTTAGTTTTTGTTTGGATCGAGTTTCCTATCGATCCTCTTCTGGATCGATGTGAAATTCGAGTTGTAACCACGTTTGATGGTTGTTTTAAGTCCTTCCTTCATATCGATCCTCTCTTAAATCGCTTTGAGAAGTTAGAATGTATGCTTCGTATCGATGGCTATCGATACGAAGTAGTTGACCTTTTGAGATGATTTTTATCGATGAATACGAGCTCTTGCAGTTTTTGAATGGACGAATAAGAAATCGGCATTTCGTATCGATGGAAAACAAACCATCTAAACAGGTCTTAGCAGCGGCGTTCGTATCGATGACACATGAGAATGATAGCCGATGGATACAAAATGTTATTCTTCAGACCGTTCTGGATTGACGGTTACGAATAAGCTTCATCGTATCGATGATATGGGATACCGTTTCAGGTTAGTTTGCACAGTGACCTTCGTATCGATCTGGCTTCGACCGTTTCGATCGGTCCATGCTATTGGGAGACGAATCGTTTCTTCCCCTTGGTTTTGCACCCATATAAGTTCATTTTGGACTTAGCCAAATTTTTAGTTGCTTTCATTCCATACTTTGCCTTTGTATCGATCTGAACAAAGAGAAAGAAAACTATCCTTGTCTTCAAATCGATCAAGCTACTAATCTCTCGAACCAAATCTTTAATCTAGGTAATTAGTTGAAATAATTCCTCTCAGAACGATGAGACTCGAGTTCTTGTGCCAATTCATTCATAACCATGACCGATTCTGGTGATGTTGACGTCAGAGTTTGTCGGAGCATGGTTGAGGGAGGAGAGAACGACATTCAGGCTGTTTAGAGAAGAAGTAGTGATGATGGATTCGAAAGAATCGGTGGAAGGGTCCTTGGCTTTGACCTTGTATCGATGGAGGAAAGAAGGAACGCCTTTCGTATCGATCTGGAATCGATGGGTGGAAGAGGGAGCTTCGTATCAATCTGGAGTGGTGGAAATTCGTATCGATCTGAAGTGATCGATACGAAGTATTGGTAGTGTGATCGATACGAAATTGAGGAATCGATGATCGATACAAATTCTTTATTAGCGATCGATACAAAAGTGAGAGTCTCCTATCGATATGAAACTTTCTTTTCCTCGATCAATACGAATTGGGCTTCTAGTGATCGATCCAAGTTCGAACTTTGATGGATACTTTGCACACTTGAACATATGACTCCGATGAGCTTCTGCCTTGCATAACTGGACTTAACCGTTTCATTGTATATTTGACTGCCCTTTGAAGCTCGTTAATGGAACTGTAACTTGACAGATTTGATGAACTCAAACTTGGATCGTTCTTCGAAATCTGAATGGCACGATTGTGACGGTCAGCCATGACGGTCATTCCAGTTGAATCTCGAAGTCTTGTCGTTTGAAGATCTCTCAAATTCTAAAGAATTCTAAGTATTATATAGCACTGCACAACACATTCATGCACTTCACACCGGGGGAAGCACGGGTTTATTATTGGCTAACTATAATTTTTACTGAGTGCCATAGCTATGGAACCCGGAAGTTCAAAGTTGCAGGATGTCCAGAGTTCGTCTCTTTCTGTAATCGAAGTGCCCTCCATTGCAGCTGAAGTAATTAGCCCTGCTCTGGATGAGTTGCCGGGAGCATTTTTTATTATGAACCCGCAGGATTCTGTCCACTCTAATATCTCCAAAGACATGTTAGGCAGGATTTGCCTAAGGCACGGGTTGCCACTAAATGATGTCTTATTACCGGGGTCGGAAGATAGAGCTCACAACCCCCCGGAGGGATACACGGCTTGAAATAGATTCATGTGTGTAGCTGGGACGCTTCCTCCCTTCAACCAGTTCATTCGATAAGTGTTGCTTTACTTAAAGATCGCTCGATCCCAGTTGCACCCGAATGGGTACGCTTTGCTCAACAGTCTCTTTGTTATCTTCAAGGAGCACATCTTCCCACCTCCGACTGTAGAAGAGATTAAATACTTATTCAACATAAAAAGTCGCGGGGACAACCCTAATTTCACTTTTCTGGAAGCGGTTAGAAATTTCCAGGTAGGTGCGAGAGCTTGGAGCAAGCTTAACTATTTCAAAACCGAATGGTTCTTTGTTCGGTGTCCGCGGGGATTCACAAGACGTTGGCTAGTCAGACGTAAGTGCTCTAACCCTTTTATCGATTAACCGAATAATATTAATTGATGTGGAGTCTAACACTTTGCTTCTTATATAGCTTCGATTCCACGACCTGAAGGGGCTCAGTTTAAAGAAATAGTAAGGGTTCTTCAAACGGTGCCAGCCACGCATAGAGAAATCGAAGAAGTCCTCACAGATGAAAATTTGATTGTCGTGGGGCTGATAGATAGAGATCAGAGCATAGGACTAGTAGGAGTTCGTAGGATGGCTCTGGTGAGGTAAATAAGAAGGAGAGCTCCCAGAATTGTTATAATCGAACAAGGCGATGAAGAGTGCTCGCTAGCTAGAGACGAGCCTGTGGCTGTGCCTTCGCAGGACCCTCAAGCATCGGGAAAAAGAAAAGGCAAGGATGTTGCCAATAAATCTCTAAGGCACAAAACCGTCGTGGTGTCTCTACCCGCTACTAGTCAGGAGATTCCTCCTTCGCAAATGGAGAGCTTGTTAGAAGGATTGGCAGATGTCCCAATCCCAGACGATCTGACTTAACTTCAAGACTTCGGGTTGGAAATCGAGGCAAGCTTGAGTGCTTTAGTGTAGGGGAGCCGATTCCTGCAAGCGGAGCCACCATAATCATTTGGTTGGGGAGTTTGCACATGCACACACAGGGCACTGCATAACTTATCATCATATGCTTTTTGGTTTCAAAGGATAACTAATTCCAATTTTCTTTTCATTTCACAAACACAATGGTGAGGAAAGGCTCGATGCTTGGCATTCTCTGCTCTGCACGCCGTTCTTCTAGTTCTTACTCTGAGTCTTATAGGCCCGAGTATGAAAGAGGGTATTACCATCGTCATTCTAGTCATGAGCGTGAGCGCCGAGAAAGGGAGAAGGAAAGGGATTATATGCGCCACTCACGGTCGCGCTCTCCACCACCTAGGGTTCCTCCCAAACCTTTTGGCTTTGGTAGACATCCCATGGAAACTTCTCGTCAAGTACCACCACCTCAAACTTCAAGGCTCGATGAGCAACGTCGAAGGACTGAGGTTGAATCCCTCGTTACTACTGAACAAGGCGCTATAGAACCTACCGAGGAAGGATCGATTAGAATCGCTAAGTTGAAGAAGGATATCCCAACTATCTGCTTCGACGGTTTCGTATTTTCTCCGCACTTAAAGTGAATTCCCAATGAGGAAGAACGGATGATACATGACTACGTACATGATGTTTATAGTCAATATCGAGAATGGATGAAGACTTCAGAGAAAGTTTTAGCAGTGGCCTTTGAGCGAGCAAAGACAATCGAGAAACTAGAAACTGATCTCGCTCAGAAGGACCGCATAACTCAGGTGCTCAACACTGAGAATGAATCTTCGAGAAATTTGAAAATGGAGGCTAATAAGATGGCCGATGAGGCTACCCAGAAGATGGAGAAGATAAGACAAACACATTTAGCCTTGGTCGAGGAAATGGGACACCGGACCACCACGGTCATGGCAAAGAGAGATGCGGTGCTCAAAGAGCTTGAGGAGCTAAAAGTAAATTTGCTAAAGTCGACAAGGAGAAAGACGACACTAATAGAGCTGCCCAAGAGGCGTGTGAGCAGGCCGTTGTAATTAGGGATGAGCGGGATGCGGCCAAGCTAAAGGTCCAAGAAACCGAGGCCAAAATTCAGACTGAGGTTAGAGTGGCAGAGACCATGTTGGAAGGTGATATCGAAGACCTCCTGGTCATTTATAATGCCAATGTCTTGAGACATCGCAACCTAGGCTAGCTCGACGACTACCTGCTACATCTGTACAATGCCTGGTGCCGCTTGGTAGAGGATGAGAAAGTGGACCGTAACACTACATCTATTGACGATTTTGAGCTAGAGAATCAGATATTAACCGAAGACGAGAGAAAAGTTCTTTACGATGCCATTGTCACTTTTGAAAAGGAGAAACTAGCCGCTAAATACCCGGATGTTGGAGAGGGGTCCGGAGTTGAGCACCATGAAGAAAGCTCTGAAATACCTACAACGACTCAACCCGAGTTTACTTCTACAATTAACCTTCCAGTTGTTCCAACGTACGACCCAGATAGGCCGCACATTTGCCCGGTCCATGAGCATGTTTCTGAAGGCGCACCTGCTCAACATGCAAGTCAATCTGAGGAAGGTACTTCGAACACTTCTTATATTCATCCAAAGGCTGTAGCATTATTGAAAGATATCTCTAACACCTCTTCGTGTCTTTATTCCATTATAGGTTCTACACCAGCTGATCCTCCTACAACCCAAGAATTGCATCATGAGCATGACGGAGGCAAAAAATACAACGGTTGCCACATCAACCGGGGAGGTGCACGAAGTAGTTTCTTTCTTGACGAGCAAATGATGGAACAACTCCTCGGTCACCAAAGCGACCAACCATTGACCTGCCTTTCAACATAAATGAAAATGTGTTTACAACTAGCTCATTAGGCCCGACTAGCAGCATTCCAGTGGACGCTCAAGCAGTGCGGAAGGAGGAGATACTGGCGGAAATTAACGTCAAATTAGAGAGAGTCTAGCAGGCTAGCAGCATGGGAGGTGGCATGGTGAGCCCTGGTCTAGTCCCTATGCTTATCGTTTCTCCAGGTGGCACGATCGTTGATACCCGCATGCCTCCTCTATCTTGCAACATTGAAAGTGTCATTGTTCCTCCAGCTCCACATACAGAAAGCATTCTGTTCCCCGTGAATTCCACCGGCCGAAGACCAACCAGCTAAAGGAGGTCGGGGAGGCAAAGGCTTAAAAAGACAGCCGAGCGGTAGCTCTAGTGGATCAACACTGAAGAAGAAGAAGAAGAAGTCAAAGGAGTAGACATGTCTTTTTGTTTCCTTTTTTGGTAGATAGGAAGAAATTTCCTTTTTTTTCTGTAGGCCGTGTATAGATGCGGGTTCGGCTCCTACTTATAGGAAATCTTGAAATAATTTTTGTACTTATCTTTTTCTTTTGAAGAATAGTTGAAACGAGATTCCATTTTGTTTTTCTGCATAATTCTATGTCTATTCACTTAAGCATTTCTGCACTCATATTTCCATTCAATTTACTCGTGATGCTTTTAGTTTTTGAGTCGAACTTGAGTTTGGTCGTTAATTCCCAAAGTCATGGCTCCGTGTCATAACTAAACATCGAGTCGAATTTTGATGTTACACTACCTCGGTCAGTGGTTGGTACTTGAGTTATGCCCCCAGTCTCGAGGAAAATTGAAGTAGTCGGTCGGCGGACACTTTTCGCCTTTGTTGACCTTTATTTAACTAAGTCAAAATGAAGTTAAAGTGAGATGAATTTGAGCAGTCGATCACACTCGTTCATTGGTAAGTATTTAAATCCACACTTTAGGGATTGAGCTTGAGTGCTGGCGGTCGGTCACGCCTGCTCGTCATTTAGAATCACATCCACGCTCCGGGGAATAGGATAATTCATGGGTGGTCGGTCACACCCATTTAGAAATTGGAGTCATATCCGCGCTCCAGAGAAAAGAGTTGTTTTATTGGTGTGTTATTCATGTCCGTTTAATGTTTTATACTCTAGTTCGCGCTCCGAGAATCTGGAGTTGGTTGATGGGTGGTCAGTCACACCCATTTAGTGTTTAGAATTAGGTCCGTGCTCCGGGGACTTAAGTTGTTTTATGGGTGATCAGTCATACCAGTTTAATGTTTATACTCCGGTCCGCGCTCTTGGAATCGGAGTTAGTTAATGTTTATACTCCAGTTCGCACTCCAGGAATTTGGAGTTGGTTGATGGGTGGTCAGTCACACCCATTTTGGTTATACTCCGATTCACACTTTAGGAATCTGGTGCTGGCCGACAGATGGTCAGTCACATCTATTTAGGCATTTGGATCTCGTTCGCAATTTGGAAACAGGGAGTTGATCAAGGTTGTGGACGGTCTGGTCACATCTACCTTGATTTGATAAGCGAAGTCGTAGATGGACGGGTCCTTCCTCCTCGAGCTTGGATTTGGAATTTTCACTCCATCTCACACTATAGGAACTAGAATTTGTTAGAGGATTGTCGTGTTTCAATCCTTTTTGATTTAATTGTATCGGTCCTCGAGCTCGGGTTTCACTTAGCGAGTGATCGGTCGGATCATGATCACTCCCTATTTGAATGAGTCCCACAGGGAAATGGAACTTAGCTCTTTGTGCATCGCGATGATCGCATGACGCATTTCAAGAATCGCCACTCTGGCTTGACAAGTTTGCATTTTATTGCTGAAATAAGAAAGTACGGCAAAGTCAGTTGCTTTATTACAGGTTCAAATTTCGAAATGCATAAACAAATTTCAAAGGAAAAGCAAACTAAATGAATAAATAAAGGCTGTTATGTGTAATAGCGATGGAGACTCTCGCGGTTCCAGGCTCTTGGTAAAGTGAGACCATCAACAGTTGATAGTTTTAACGTGTCGTCTCCAAGTCTCCGCTCGATTACATACGGTCCTTCCCATGTTGGTTTCATATGTGAAGGGACCGGATAGACTCTCTTGAGTACGAGATCGCCAAGTTCAAAGGTTCTGGGTCGGACCTTAGCATTGTATAATCGGGCGATTCGACTTCGATGTGCGGCTGCCCTCAAATCAGCCTCTTTACGCTTCTCGTCCAATAAATCCAAAGATTCAACAAGTAATATGGCATTTGTCTTTGGATCATAATATATCACACGATAAGAAGGTACTTCCAACTCAAACGGAATAATGGCTTTAGAGTCGTAGGAAAGTGAAAATCGAGTGTGGCCGGTCGCGGACTTGTGTGTAGTTCGATATACCCATAAGGCCATGCGAAGTTCATCGACCCATCTGCCTCCAGCCTTCTCCAGTCGTTTCTTCAGGATGGACTTAATAACTTTGTTGATAGCTTCAACCTGTCCATTTGCTTGAGGGTGAGCAACAGCCGAGAATTTCTTCTGGATGTGGAAACATTGACAGAAATTCTTGAACTCGACACTATAGAATTGGGCTCCATTGTCAGTGATGATTGTATGCGTGACGCCAAAATGATGGATAATGTTGCGTACAACAAAGCTGATTACTTTCTTCGTCGTGATAGTAGCGAGGGACTCGGCCTCCGTCCATTTAGTAAAGTAGTCAACTGCAACGATGGCGTACATCGCACAACCTTTAGCCAGAGGTAAAGACCCAATTATATCAATACCCCATGTGGAAAACGGCTATGGACTGATCATCTGTGTGATTTTGGTAGGCGGGGCTCTTGGAATCCTGGCATGCTTATGGCATCTATCGCATCTCTTGGCATAAGATAATGCGTCCCTATTCATAGTCGGCCAGTAATATCAATATATCAATATCTTTTTGGCAAGGGCTTTCCCCCCAGTGTGATCGCCATATTCTCCCTCGTGCATGTCATGTAACACTCGCATGATTTCATCGTAGGCGATACACCGAAGAAAAGGAATTGAATACCCTCTTCTATATAGGACTCTGTTCTGGTTAATGAATAATGAAGCCTTTCGGAGAATCTGTCTTCTCTCACTCCTTCATTCGGGCAAAGTTCCATCCTCATGAAAATTCCTGAATGGAGTCATCCATGACTCCTTCTCGGGTGATGCTTCGTGTACCCAGTGCGTCTCTAACTGATCGATACTCGGAGCGGTAAGTGTCTCAACAGGAACGAGTCCCATTTGCTGCGCTTCGCTAGTGCTAGCTAGTTTCACCATAGAATTGGCTTTTTGATTCTGCTCTCGGGGTATACAATAGATAGCATAGTAGTCGAACTGATCCAACACTTCTTAGACTTGAGTAAGGTAAGTGGCTAATCTTCGATCTCTGGCTCGATATTCTCCTCAAACTTGGTATGACCAATTGCGAGTCGTAGTAAATCTCCACAGCAATAATTCTCAAATCTTTAGCAAGTCTGAGTCCATCGAGTAAAGCATCGTACTTGACTTCGTTGTTAGTTGAGTGGAAGTCAAACTTCAAAGCATAGCATATAGATCGACCTTCGAGAGTTTCAAGTACTATTCCAGCACCTGAGCAACGGTCTTTTGATGCACCATCAGTATATAGCTTCCATATGTACTTGGGAGATTCACTGGTTTCGGGCAAGTCCTCCGGTATAGTGAATTCAACTATGAAGTCCGCCAGAACTTGTCCATGAATGGTTCACCTTAGTATGTAAGTGATATCAAATTGACTCAATTCTATATTCCACTTGAGCAACCGACCAGATTCCGAATGGTTCGCCTTAGTCTGTAAGGGAATGCACCTGTCCGTGGATTTGGAGATGAATCTGCTTAAGGCTGCCACCTTCCCGTTGAGGCTCTGCACTTGCTTTATGGTTCTGGGAGTCTCAAGATTCCGAGTCGCCCATATTTTCTCAGGATTGGCTTCAATTCCTCGAGCATTGACAATGAATCTAAGGAATTTTCCAAATGCGTCTCCAAAGTGACATTTCAACGAGTTGAGCTTCATTTGGTATCGTCTGAGGATGTTGAACATTGTTTCCAAGTCTTTGACATGATTGATGGACAGTGGTGACTATACAAGCATATCGTCCACGTACACCTCCATGGTTTTCCCAATCTGGTTAGCGAACATTTAGTTCACAAGCCTTTGGTAAGTTTCCCTAGTGTTCTTGAGTCCGAACGGCATCACTTTATAGCAATAGAGTCCTATATTGGTGACAAAGCTGATATGATCCTGATCAGGTAGGTGCATCGGTATTTGATTATAGCCGGAATATGCGTCCATGAAAGATAAGAGTTTGTGTCCGGCCATTGAATCTATATGTTGATTAATTCTGGGAAGTGGAAAACTATCTTTAGGTCAGGCTTTATTCAGATCTGAGTAGTCCACACAAGTTCTCCATTTCCCGTTGGATTTCCTGACAAGCACTGGGTTGGATACCCACTCCTGGTATAATGCATCTCTAGTAAACCCATTCGACTTAAGTTTATTTACCTCTTTCTTCAAGGCGGCAGATATCTCAAGATCCATACCATGCCTTTTCTGTTTGACCGGGACATGTCGTGGGTCAATATTTAATGCATGGCTCACGATATTTGGCGAGATCCCACACATATCAGAGTGAGTCCAGGCAAACACGTCGAGGTTTGCTCGAAGAAATTCAACCAATTCCTCTCTCATCTGGTGGCTAAGTTGAGATCCGACCTTTATCATTTTAGAGTCATCATTATCATCAATCGGGGCATTGATTGTCAACTCTACCGGGGAAGCCTGACTGTCTTTGATTTCCACTTCATTATCATTATCTCATGGATTAAGATCTTTTAGGAATTGGTTGTGGTTTTTGGGCCTTGGCCCAGACGTTAACTGTCAATTCTCAGAAAAACAGAAGAAGAAAGATTCCTCTACGTCCTTGCCCTTCTCTTTACGCTGCACCTCCCGAAGTTCAGCAACATTACAGATGCGTCCAGCCGCCTGATCTCCTTGAACAACTTCAACCCCATTATCTATGGGGAACTGAAGAGCCAAACACAATGGGGCAATAGCTGCCCTGAATTTAGCGAGGGCCGGTCGGCCCAAGAAAGCATTATACAGAAAATTAATGTCTAACACAACAAACTGTAGCATTCGGACTCTCCAGCGATCTCTAATTCCCAACTCGACTGGCAACTCCACCATCCAACAGGTATCATTGTGCTTCCATTAAAGCCATGTATGCGAGATTGGCATGGCTTAAGATCATTCATCTCCATTCTCATCTGGTCATAGCTCATTTAAAAAGAATATTCACGGAGTATCTACCAAGATCCTCTTCATCCAAGCAGGTCCTATTTGAGATGATACGACTAGTGGATCGATAGTGGGGGCTTCGAATCTATCAGCATCTCTATTTCGAAAAACAATGTCGTCTGTCGTCGCTTTCTGTTGTTTCTCCAGAGCCCCATCATCAATATTACTGCAACTCCAAATCTGCATACCTAATTGAACTGACATACAACTCCATTTCCTTCCAGCTCCGTTCAGTTGGATGAGGACCACCACTAACAATATTTATCACCAACCTCCCTCCAGTACACGCGGGTTCCTCTGGTCTAGCCTGGTTTTGACCTTAATTCAGGTTTGATGGGCCCGCACCTCCGGCCTGAGGCGCCCGAACGAACTATTCCAACTTCCTCTCTCTGATTAACTTCTCAATAATGTCTTGTAAATGACGACTCTCATTAGTATTGTGGCCATAGCAATCATGGAATGTGCAAAACTTTCCAGTTTGAATCTGGTTCTTAGAAGAATGCTTTGGAGTTGGTTTCTTATACTATCCAGTATTGCATGTCTGTAAATAAACACTCTCCAGGGATGTATTCAAAAGGGTACATCGGTCAAACATGGGAGCCCTGGGTCTCAGTCCACGATTTTCATCTTGCTTCTTACCCTAACCTCCATTGCCATTCTACTGGCTCTGCTTGTTCTGTATATTCAATTGCACGTTGTCGAAGTTCTCGCCGGTCTGTTTCACAGCAACATTACTTTGAACGTCTTAACCACTAGGCCCCACATCGTCCTGCTTCCTAGATCGCCTAGCGTCTTCTCTCCTCGAAAACTGGGCTTCCTTAGCATAGAAACGATCCAACGACGCGGGTGGTTTCCTAGCCAACCAACTGCAAAACTCGGAATCGGGATCGATTCCTTTAGTCAGTGCCATTAAGATAGAATTGTCATTTTGGTTGCTGACCTCAACACAGGCAGCATGAAACCTTTTCAGATAACGTCCGAGTGTCTCCCCCAGAGCTTGGGTAACGCTGGACAAGGTGTTGACATCCTTTGGCCTTGTAACATGCATATGGAATTGTTTGACAAACTTCGTTGCCAACTAATCAAAACTAGAAATAGTTCTGGGTGGTAAATGAGTAAACCACATCATTGCAATACCTCCCAAGGAAATAGGGGAACTCCTGCACTTAACCACATCATCAGATCGAGCAGCGTTCATGAGCCCTTCATACTTTAATATATGCTGATTGGGTCCGAGCTTCCTTCATACATAGGAAAAGTGGGCATCCTGAATTGACGAGGTGGCTCATCATAAAGAATGTCATTGGTAAAGGTGTATGACTTTGGGAGATTCCTAGTCGCCATTAGTAAGGCCTTGACTTTCACAAATCATTTGGCGGATCATGGTTGGAATGTTAGGCATTTGGACATTCGGGGCCATGGCGTGGTCGGGTTTCATATTGCAAGGATGGTCCGGGCGCGGTCGATGGTCCGTTCCTCGCCTCCTTGGCTCTGGGTCTTCAGGAACATAGGGTTTTGGGGCATGAACATGTTGACGAAGGGTCGGATCTACTCTGTTCTGAATCTCAGTTTCCAAGTCTACGGCGGCAGCAGTTTCGTGGCTATCGATGGTGTCATAAGAAAGTGCCCCTCCTTGGGAGGAGGGTCGAGCTTGATGTCCTATAGAAGGACTAGCCCCGGCTTGTCCGTGGTTCAGAGCATGCTGATGTTCGGAGGCTAGCGCATAGTTTCCATACAGTCGTTGGTGTGTTGGTCTATGATTGTAATCAGAGCAATCTAAGCATTCCGTGGATGAATAGGAAGCACGATCCCTTCTGGATCTCCTTCGTATTTCCTCATTCAATCGGTTCACGAACTCCGTGTTGGCACAGATCTACCGGGTGAGCTGCTAACGGCTCTAGGTTAGCTCTTACATCAGAATCTTGAATTCCTCCCTAGTCATAGGGCCTTGTGGATCTGGGGCTCCGGCAGATGCTTGATCCATTGTGTTCAGCTGCGTGGGATTCTGTCTATCCCTTCCTTCTGGATCTGCAACAGTTGACGCGGTCCTGGTAATAACCATGGTGAGTGGTGTATCTCTTTCCTAGATCCGGTGAAATCTAAATAGAATGGAAGGAACTACTAGATGATAGATCTGGATCTCCTCCTTAGATTTCTGCAATCCAACAACGGCAGTAGATCCAATGAGGAGGGGAAAAACTGGGTTTTCTCAGTGAAAGCACCAAAGTGTTTGTACCAAAATTGGGCACAACACTCTTCGGATGTATTTGAAGAGATTAGAATGAAGAATATAAATGTAAAAAAGAGGCTATGCTAACAAACACGCTAAAATAGACAAACAGAAATGCAAGAACACAGGAATTTATAGTGGTTCGACGTTGTAGCCTATGTCCACTTTGGAAAGTTTGCTATTTTATTAATGTATACAAATTGATTACAACAAAGAATACTCAATCACTCGAGTTACAATGGGTTCCCGGTAGAGTATCGGCGTAACAAAATCAAAAAGTCCCTTTTCTTAAGGCATAGGGCTGCTATTTATAGCGTAGTCTTAAAATATCTGGCATACTCCTTGGAATACTCCTTCTCACACATGGATGGGCCTACTTGATCGATCCGAGTTCATTTAGGATCGATTGCTGATCGATCACTACCTTATTCGTATCGATCAAAATGACATCCATTTGAGCTGAGATCGATCAGAGACAATGTTGAGGTGGTAATTAAGCTTCTTTGAAAATTTGGTAGCATTTGGACTTGTAGATTTTGAGTTATGATCGATCCAAGTTTGATTTTGCAATAGGCTGACACTTCGTATCAATGCTTGTGCGTATTGATCGGTCGCGCTCTGATGACATGGAGCGCGGCAATCACGTGAAGATCCACTTTTAGTACCGAGTGAACATTTCCTCTAGTTGACCAAGCCATTTCATATCGTTCTAACATAATTCCTTTCATATCGATCCTTGGACGTCATTTCGTATCGATGTCTGCTGCTGGATTCGTATCGATAACTGTGGGCCACTTCGTATCGATAGGGAATGGTGGCATTTGTACCTATCTGTTACGTGCTATTCGTATGGATTATTTGGTGGGAAGCTTCGTTTCGATCATTGGCCGATCGATACGAACTGTGTGGTTGGGAGGATCGGTACGAAGAGGGTTTAGAGCCAAGTAGATGAAATCTGATCGATGCCAGCACTTGATGGATACGAGGGACATGGATGGATATGAAGGAGAACTGAAGTTGATGGATACGAACTAACTCTTCCTTCATGGATGGATACAAAATCGTATGGATACGAATGAGGTTGGTTTTCTTGATCTTGATCAATCCATATCTTGAGCACACGAACTCCAATTGGCCTAAAATTTGGATATTGCCTTCCATAGCTTTGCTTGCCATGTCATACCAATTGTAGCTTGATCCAAACTCGGACCAAATTTGCTAGTATCCATAGTGAACCTATGTATAAAAGATCTCCAAGTCAAATTGTCTTTGGTTTCCAGTTAAGTTCTTGGTATCAGAGCCTTGCCAAAAAGCGGGATAACACTATATTTGATGTTAATATTCGAGGTAGGTAATTTTTATCTATTTTGAAGTTTAAAATGTCGTCCAATCAAGGTCTAAGAAGTAATAGTACCCTAACTTGATCGGCTTCATTATTAACTAATAAATAGTTGAAGTTCGACATCGAAGATTAATGTTAAGTATAATTAGTCGAATCCATATACTAGTGTTTTTGGGTTGTCGTAATGATGTTTTACGAAACACTGATATTGACCCAATAGTTTTGTGTTTTGACCTTCCGTTGTGAAATACACAAGTTGTTTTCTATGATCATATTAAAGACTTGGTAGTGTAGGAAGCTTTGCTTCTTATAGTTCACACCCGTCCTGAAGTGTATGAACTTGGGACTTGGATGGTTATAGATGGTAAATATTGTGTTTCGAAGTGGCAGTGTTAGTGAATATACTTATACTGCTAAGATAAGTATATTGTAATGTTTTCCAAGTATTGAAAGTGATTTAATTAATAAAGATTACTTAAACAAGCTCAGTGAATGCTTGTGTGCTGAGATATATTTTTGGGTTCCTTGACTTGATATACGGGAATAGATTAATCGTTACTTGTCATGGAGCCAATTGAGTAGGATTGTATATCGTTTTGTGTTGAGAATGATGATTCAAGTAGTGCAGAATATCTATAGCATTCCAATCTATCGGGCTTCCTTCTTGGCTGAAGGATAGCAAGTTAGGAAGTTTTGGAAACATGATAAGTCTACAAGACTTGGTTTCCATATGAGGTTGAGGGCCTCTTTTATCGATTGTTGGTCCGGAGAGACCCGGATTGGATTTGGTGTGATTCTCATAAAAAACCACTTTAGACCAACGTATGTGTTTGATGTGACTGTAGCATGATGATGATGATTTTGAAGATTGGAGATCTTCATAACGTAGGGGATGCTTACCACTAACCTCTGGGGGGAATCTAATATTATATATATGGTGGTAGTAGTGCCTTCATTTTGAAATCTTCATATTGCAAGGGCTGCTTGCTACTAATCCTAGGGGTAATTCCCAAACAGGATGTAGTAGGAGTGCCTTCGGTCTGTCCTATTCTTGGATAACTTGTACGGACGAGTGTTTGACATTGCATTTCGAGAACCACATACATTGGTTTCTACAAACGTGCATCTACTTGGTAGTGTAGGTAGTAACCCCTTGTATACTTAACGCCCTTTCCTCATATGTATGAGCTCGGGAGTTGTACTTTTGTGGAAATCAATTAATGTGTTGTCAAAAATGGCAATGTGGAATTCTAAGTGAGATTTTCTATTGTGAAAGGTAATACATTACCTAAGGCCTCACACATCGGTCATGATATAAACAAGGTAAATGCGGCAGGGTTAAGTGATGAAAAGGTTTTTGGCACCCTAAACTTATATTTATGAGTTGAGTATTTTACGCTGGTTTACCAGACATAACCGAGTGTTATTTTGTTATGATACTCGGATCAAACTTAAGTAGTTTCAGGTTTAGCTGAGGTTGCTTGGAGTTTCCAGAGGAGAGCTGGATGGCTTGGCTTCAGTTACCTATTGTCATATTTTATTTCGGATGTATTTAATTGTTGTATTATTCAGCATATCTGAGGACTAGCATTTATAACTGTACATGTTAATCATGGGTAGACTCTAATTGATTTATATATTTTACAATTTTCTTCCTGTAAAGATTAGAGATTTATTTTATGTTATCCATTCATGTAAGATTTCGTTCTGTATTTTATTTTCTTCAAACCCTAACGACTTGGCTTTTTGGCACTTGGATGTCGGCATGTGATACAGTGTTTGTATCGGTATCGATTTTCAAGGGTTGAAAATTCACGGGCCGTTATAGGGTCAGTCATGGGACTGGTGTGAGAAAACCCCAAAAAATGGATACTTTTGAAAACAAAAGGTATCTCATAAGACCACGCCACACATAAATAGGGATGATTTTTTACCTCATGATAACCAAAACATTTTTATCAAATCATTTGATATTATTTCTAATGACATTGCTTTGAAAACACTTTTGAAATAAATATATAATTATAGCTGAAACGCTTCCATCTCATATTCTAATATTGTTACAACTAAGTCCATAACGCTCATATTGGAAACACGATTCCAATAGTGACAAGCTAATGGACTACCTTCCGTATAGTACATCTTTATAGGAATGAACCGAGGCATAGCCCAGCATCACACTACCAATACATAATCCGAGTACCCCTTTATGGATAGCACAGAATATGTCATCATCTCGGGCGTTCCCAACCTTTACCAGGATCCCATAGCATACCAAAATCGAGAGTGATCCACTACAAGAAAATCCACTTACGATGGCGTAGCATGATGGCGTTTGAAGTGGACGTGCTGTTATAAAACTTGTAGGATTTAAAAAGATTGATATGGCACACTATAATTCACCTCCTCTGGTAAAACGAAACATAGAGCGGTAAATTTTTTTGGCTGGCCGCTCATTTCTCTTACTCTAAATTAACACTACAGCAACTCTACTCGTCGCCTTCACCCTCAAAAACCTAATTTTCGTGTTTTTTTCGATCTAACCTCCAATCAACGCATCTGAACTCACTTCTTCTCAAAATCATTGCGTCTTTGTCAGATTGTAGGTAAATTCATTTTGCTTGACGCAATTTAGTAATTTAAAGAAAGTATATCGATAATTTCATGATAATTCTGAGGAATTGGTGAATGTGTCTTTCTTATTTCATTGATTGGTGAAGTTTTTTTTAAAATAAAATAAAAAATTATTTCATTAAGTAGTTATAGGATTTTATGCTTGCTTAGATTCTTTTTTAAAATCAGCTCATAGTTCCTTAGCTTTATTATCTTATTCAATGAAGTAGCTATTGAATTCGATTCTTTGAATTTGATTTTTAAATTCAAATGGGATTTCCTTTGTCGAGCATGCCTTGTGAGTCTGGCAATGATTGGCGATGTGTCACTTGAATTGGGATTGGTATTGGAATAACTTGCAATTTGTTTAATTGCTTTTACTGATGGTATCTTTTTACTTTTGTTAACCATCTAGGGATTGCCCGAATTAAGAATAGCTTTAGGTAGGGCGGCCTTCCCTGAAGATGAAGCAGCCATGTCAGGAATTGGCGAAGTGTTAATTCCAGTATTGCTTGGAGTTGGGACAGAGTCTTCGCTAGGTGTTTGGTGTATTGGGGAGGCAGTCTTGTTAAACATAGTTCGGATAGTAGCAGATGATCTCGACTGACTTGTAAACTGAAATGGGGTCTCGGAACTAATATGGCTGTTCTGTCCTTGATGTAATGAGTCAGCAGGTAGATCGTCTTCTCTGAATTTCACACCCATTACCTTGAGAAAAGTCGCTGACTCTCTAGGTGTCATAGGATAGCCTCCCGAGCTTTGATTTTTTGTACTCTTGATTTCTTTCTCCTTCCAGTGTTGTACATGATATCTCATTTATTCGAGTTCTTGTGCTTCACTTGATGTTAGGTTGTGGCTACAACCTATAAATGCTAGCATGTCCATCTCATATCTACAATGAAGGTTTGGATGAGATTTTTTACTAGTAAAGTACAGGTAATACATTTCAATAAATTTGCTCAACTATAGCTATGTACATGTATCCAAAACCGAAAAATTAATTGGATCTTTAATCTAGCAGAATTTATGTGAATTTTTTTATGTGTCATGGTGCAAAAATTTGTGATCATGCTCTTACTTGATATGTAATACATGTGTAGATATGCATTATATTATGATTTTTATGTTAACCCATAGATACATTTGCCTAGGATTCACATACTATCACTATGTGAAAACTAAGAAGACTGACCCTGGTTAATACCTCAAAAGTAGAGCAATGTAATAGTTGCTTCCATTTCTCATTCTTTCAACATGTTTTATTCCTAAATCTTCGATCTGAGGTGTATATTTAAGTGCCTTGTAATTTGCATGACATCTGAGCTTCTGAATCGAAGGAGAAAGGCCAGTGCTAGTCTTGAATCTGTATGAGTAAACTTAACCACCTTGAACTTCTTAAAAACTTTCTCATAACCTTTATAGTAAAAAGTCTGCACAATAAAATGTCAATACAATAAAACTACATTCGAAAACTTGCATTCAATTGGAAATATAGAGAAGAATGACGCTCATGGATTTTATCTTTTGGTCTCGCAATGCACTGATGATAGTCTTTATTATAGGATCTTCTCTATATTTCAGGGATCTGTAACCTGTTAGTTTGTTATAATGTCATGCTAAGTAAAGAATTGCAGTTTAGAAGGACATTTCCATGTAAACTTGTTACCTATATGCAATATGACTAGGATGGGTAAGTGGTTCATTCACCATATTAAATATTTATCAAGAGCTAATAGACTTTACATTTTAATCTTGTACTTTTTCAACACTAACTACGTAGTATGCGTACTGACAGTACTAAGAAATAATATACATCATATTTTTTTGGTTTATCTATCTTCGACAGTACTAATAATTTATTTTTTAAAATGTAGAGTACTATTTAATATTTCTTGCTGCTTTTTCCATGATTGAACATTCAAACATCATACATGACTAAAAATGTCTAAATTAACTCTATAATTAAAAAAAAATTGGTATAAAATTGTTTGCGCCAAAATTGGTCACAAACCCCGAATGTTGTGAAAGAACCAGTGTATGAATATAAATCAACAATATTCACACACAAATCTCAAATCTAAGCAAACACGGTATCACAATTCAGAAATAATGAACATAAACACGAGATTTATAGTGGTTCGGCGATCTTGCCTACGTCCACTCTGAAGTTGATGATTTTATTGATGTTCACTTGATGATTACAATTTCTTTTGATGTAGTACAACTGATTATATGATTACAATCTGAATCTAAGGAAACAGTGGTGATTCTGAGTAAATTTGGCAGAGTCTGGGTGCTCTTTTGCTCTCAAAATTGTCTGACCCCCTTTCTGAATGACCAGGGGCCCTATTTATAGGTGTAGGAGGCTGATATTTTGCCTAAATTGAAGGAAGACCAGTTTTGGCACGTGAGGGGGCCCACATGGCCGAAATCTGGAGATCCGGGCCCACTTTGGGATCGATTCGACCCTTGGTTCGAATCGATCAAGAAATTGTCCGATCGAGCTGAAATTTGGTGTGGACATTCTTCAACATGTGCTCAAGCTTCTGTGAAAATTTCAAGGCATTTGGACTTGTAGAACTCAAGTTATGATCGATTCAAGGTTGTGTTCTTCATCATATCGATTCGTTCGAATCGATATGGTTCGAATCCATAGGGTCGAATCCATGCTCCTGCACGTGAAGGTGATGATGTGGTGCGTGTCCCTCGTATCGATCCGCTTTTCACTCCGTTTTGACTGGGTCAACTCCCTGTTCTTCGCCGCTTTGATTGGGTGGATTCGTGGTAATGGATTTGAAGGTATGCTCCTTCGAATCGATAGAGCGTACGTTCCCTTCATATCGATCAAAGCACTCCATAGCCGATTAATTCGAAGACTTTACTACTGAATGGATTCGAAGATGGGAATGCTTCATGGATGCGAGGTAATGGGTTCGAAGACAGTTACAGGATGGATTCGAAGCTCCTTCCACTTCTCGGACTCGAAGCATGGAATGGCTCCGATGGATTCGAAGTGTGATCTGTTCTGATCGATTCGAGGCTGAGGCTCGCATTCGATGGATACGAACCATGGCCTTGTCTCGATGGATCCGACATAGGCTGTCTCATGGATTCGAACTAAGGCCTCATGGTTGGATTCGAAGCACGGCTACCTGATGGATTCGAATATAGGCTTCGCCCATGGATTCGAACTAAGGACTGTCTACTCCATTATTTGTTGGCGATATCTTGAGCATACGAACTCGGATTGACTTAAAATTCGGAATGTTGGCTTTCACGGCTTTGCTTGACATGTCTTATCAATTGTAGCCCGATCCGACTTCGGACAAAATTCATTGATATCCATGGTGAAACAGTGTATAACGAACTTTTACGACGAACTGTCTTTAGTTTTCCAGTCAACTTTTTGGTGTCACGGCCTTGCCAAAAGGCGGGATAACAAAAATAATTTATAAAGTTTGATTGAGGGAAAACATGAATAACTATTTGATGGTTGAATTTATATAACATGAAAACAGAAATATGAGAAATTACTGGATTTTACCTCTTAATGTTCTTAGATCCCCAAAAAGCAATTCTCATTTCCTTGTTTTTTTTTCACCACTTTTAAATTGAAAACTTAAACATAATGACATGTTAAACTTGAGAATTATAAAGTTTATGTAAGTGTTGATTGACTGTTGGTGAATTGGTTATCAAAGATAGGATTTTAAACATTAATGAAAATTTTGGCTTTGTAGATTGTAAAACGTATTGGTCGGAAATGTTTGGCTAAGTTGTTTGTTTAAATTTTGTTGATAGAAAAGGAAGTTAAATAATAATTTAATTAATAAGTTAAATTATAAGTTGAATAAAAGCAGGTTGAGGTCAAAAGGTGACTCATTTTTTCTTTTACATAAACATGGGATATCCCTGTCAGTATATATGTATAAATTACATATGCTGGAGATAACATGATGAATAGTATTATGCGCTTGTTATTAGAATAGTTACACCAAAAAAATGAAAACGGATGTTGGCTTTAATAATTTATATTCAAGTACTATTGCTTTAACAATAAACATGGTGTTATGTTGCTATGGTGCATTGCAGTATTCATAACCCACAATGCATGCCTTTATCCTCAGTTCAAGTATTATTTTAATAATCATGGATAATTTATTATTTTATTCATACCTTTCAATGTACGAAATGAGTAATCTAGAATGTAAGCTTAAAAGAGCAATGGAATCGAAAGCGACGCATAAACAAAGTCAATCAAGTAGCTAACAATGTTTATCATTCTAGGCTTCTGAACTTGAAATCAAGGCATATCCCTTGTTAGATGAGCTGACATCAAAAATCAGTACCTTGAACCTAGAGCATGTACGTCGTTTGAAAAGCAGACTTGTTGCTTTGCCTCGTAGAGTCCAAAAGGTAAGACCCACTTGCTTCCCCATTCATTTTTGTTGTATTGTTTCAGCCCAACCATATAACTCTTTATTATACAGGTCAGGATGAAATAGAGCAGTTAATGGATGAAGATGGTGACATGGCTGAAATGTACCTTATCGAAAAGAAAAAGCGAATGGAACCTTTTTATGGCGATCAGTCTTTACAAGAATTTAATTCTACTGGACAACTAGTATCCGTGTCTGCTCCAGTTTCCCCAGTTTCTTCACCTCCCGATTCCAGGGCTGAATCCAGAAGGCTTGAGAAATCCCTAAGCCTCACTAGGAGCAGACATAGTAGTATAAAGAGTTTAGACATCATTCAAGAAAATATAGAGGAGTTGAAAATGTTGTTAGAAGCTTACTTTGTTGTTATTGATAACACTCTCAACAAATTAACTTTGGGTATGTTCAATAAGTTTGATCTTGATTTCCTTTTACTTACTCTTTTTGTTCCTAAAATTATCTAAAGTGCCCATAGTCCTATTTCAGTTAAAAGAGTACATCGATGACACAGAAATTTTATCAACATTCAGCTGGTTAGTTAAGTTAAATTTTTTTTTACTAATTCTGTTAATTTTTTATTACATCCAATGGTACATGATGTTTTAAGTTTACCCTATGCAAAAAACATTTCCAACCGTGAGTATGAAAATTACAGAATTGTAATTTGAACCAAAAACCGTTTTCCAACAGTTAATTATGAAGTGTAATGTCATAAAAAAATAAAATCAGCAAATCGGTTACAAATTTGTAACAATAGTTGGATGAATGTTTTTATGTTTGTTTAACAAAGTACCCTATTAAAATTTCCTTTTATAACAATAGTTGGATGAATGTTTTGATGTTTGTTTAACAAAGTACCCTATTAAAAATGCCTGTTTAACATACATCTGTAAATTATGTGCCTATTTAACTAATGCTAATACATAGCACGTCTAGTAAACATATGGCCAATACGAAATAATAAATTATATAATATTATAAAGTGACATTGTTTATCTATTAATCAACATAATTGATGCAGCGCAACCTTTATTTGACCAAGGCATAAGTCGTCTACGACTTAAGGAGGCATTGATGAGTCGTCAACGACTCAACTGGACAACCAAAGGTGAAGATATAAGTCGTCTACGACTTAAGGAAGCGATGATGAGTCATCCACGACTCATAAAGACAGGCATGAGTCGTCTACGACTTAAGGAGGCGGTGATGAGTCGTCCACGACTCATCTGGAAGACCAAAGGGAAAGAGGTGACGAGATTACGACTTAACGAAGCAACTATAACTCGTCTACGACTTAACAGGGAGATGAGTCGTTCACGACTCAAGGGGAAGAATACACAAGTGATAAGTCGTCCACGACTTATCGAAACTGGGTTAAGTCGTAGAGGCCTGGAGCTGGTTATGCTGATGCCGCTTTAATCCATGCCGTAGATTCTCCTGACGAGTTAATCTGAACCGATTGTTTCTAAGTCGCATCTGTTATAAATCATGAGTCGTAGTGTGTTGTAATTTGATAAGTCGTAAACGACTTAAGATGAGTCGTCTGATTATGAGTCGTTTACTTTTGAGTCGTGTTGTATGTTGATAAGTCGCTAGGCTTTCTTGTAATAAGTCGTGAGTCGTATGCTTTGTAAATAAGGAGTGTCGTTTTGTATAAGTCATAAGTCATGTTGTAATGTGATGAGTCGTATACGACTTAGGATGAGTCGTAGAGCATAGCTATGAGTCGGAAACGACTTATGAGTTGGAGGAATTTCTGTTGTAAAATTGTTCGCCTATAAATAGGCCGTGAGTCTCATTTGTAAAAGGTTGTTGAATATTGAATAAAATTCTCTTTTGATTGCTTTGTGCTTTCATTCAAATTGGTAGTTGAGTGTAATCTCCTATCTCCTCTTTCGGATAATCGAGTGCGCTCGATTCAACGATTGTAGAAGCCGATTCGTGGAATCAAGTGCGCTTGATCAACGCTTGAAGAATTGAAGATCTTCGAACCCGGTATCGTGCGCGATCAACGAGTTCAGGATAGCTAGAATTCGGCATCTTCGGATCAACGAATTTGGGCATTTCAGCATCTTCCAATCCACCGATTGCTACATTCAACGATCTACATCATTTTTGTAATATCCGCTGCGTCAGTTTTGGTATCAGAGCTTGTTCTAGCCAATCATAGCTAGATCGAGACTTGGAGCCTATTCATTTGAAGTTTGAAGAGATTTGCCGAGCTTGAAGGGAAGGTTTGGGTTTGTGTTTATCACGGCCGAGAGTAAGAGGAAGAAGAGTCATCATTGTTCGAAGATTGTTTGATCGGATTTGCATTGGAGGCCGAAACTTTGTCCATCGTGTTCATCGCGATTTGCTACAAAGTGGAAGTTTTCGATCCATTTCATTTTGGATCAAAGTTCGAATTGTGTTTGAATTTTGAAGTGTTGGAAGATTTTCAAGTATGCCGCCAAGAAGAGCTAATCGCCACCAAAACGTAGAAGCTTTGTATCGAAGAGAAGAAGCTGATGAGATGGAACAAAGAATCAATGAGAATTTTAGTGAAAAGCTTAACGAAGGAATTGGCCGGTTAGAGAGGCTTATGACGGAAATGAATCAAAATCGGAGAAGGGTTTCACCTGAATCTAATCATGGAGGTAGTAGAGTCTCACCACATTCCAATCGAGACCGAAGTGTTGAAAATGACCAAGGGCGTGGGAGGAACGTGAATGGTCGTGAACGGAGGAATGTAGATAGAAGGGATGATGGTGGTAGACGAGAAGGTAGTAGAGATGTGGGTGGACGGGATAGACAACGATATACGTCTGATTTTGAAGGGGAGTATGATGGTGGTAGTGTTCGAGGACAAGGACGAGGTCAAGGAAGAAACTATTCTGAGTATGATCACAAGTGGGAATCGGGGATGAAGACTGAAATTCCTGAATTCAAAGGTGGTATGCAAGCAGAGGAATTTCTAGATTGGGTGGCTAATGTTGAGGAGATTTTTGATTTCAAAGAAGTTCCAGAACATCGTAGAGTGAAGTTGGTTGCTACAAGGCTGAGGGGTAGAGCTTTGGCATGGTGGCAGCAGACCAAACTTACACGTGATCGGATGGGAAAGTCAAAAGTTGATTCTTGGGAGAAGATGAAGAAATTGATGAAAGCAACGTTCTTACCTTACAATTATCAATCTTTGATGTATCAACGTTTGCAAAACTTGAGGCAGGGCACAAAGATAGTTAATGACTATGCTGATGAATTTTACCAACTGATTGCGAGGAACGATATTATGGAAACAGAAGAGCGGCTGACATCTAGGTTCATTGGGGGATTGAGAATGCAGATTCAGGATATGGTTAATATGTTCGATCCAAGATCTGTGGCAGAAGCACATCAGAAAGCGTTGGCTTGGGAAAAACAAGGGAGACGAGGAAGTGGTGTGTTTACTAATTCTAACAATCAAGCGAAGGGTGTTGGAGGAAGTTCTAATGTTTCTAAACCTATCAGTAGACCAGTGGTGAAGGAGATTGAGAAGACAAGGGCTAACAATGGGTTCAAATGTTACAATTGTCAGGAATTGGGTCATAAAAGCAGTGAGTGTCCAAAGCCAAAGAAGAGAACCATGATTGTGGAAGTTGATGATGAGGATGTTGATGGAGATTGTTCTAATCCAGTTGAGGAGGGCGAGCAGGATATTGCGTCAGGAGATGAAGGTTGTAATCTAATGCTAAGAAGATCGTGTTTAATACCGAAGCAGGAGGAAGCTAGTTGGTTGAGAAGTAATATTTTTCAGTCAACATGTACTATTCTGGGGAAGGTGTGTAAGTTTATGATTGACGCAGGAAGCTGTGATAATATTATTTCAACCGAAGCTGTGACAAAGTTGAAATTGAAGACAGAGAAACATCCGAGTCCATACAAGTTAGCATGGTTGAGAAAAGGAGGAGAAGTGAAAGTGGATAGACGAGTTCGTGTACCATTCTCTATTGGGAAGAAATACAAAGATGAAATATGGTGTGATGTAGTAGAGATGGATGTTTGCCACTTATTATTGGGAAGACCGTGGCAATATGATCGAGCAGTACTACATGACGGTCGGACCAATAGCTACAGTTTTATGTTTAAAGGCACGAAGATTATCTTAGTTCCGAAGAAGAGATCACAAGAAGAAAGTAAGTCCGAAGAAATCGAAGAGCTGAAAACTTTATTATCTTTGAAGGAGTTTGTTAAGGAGGTTGAGGAAGAACCAGAAGTATTCTTGTTGATTGGACGAGAAAGCAGTGAAGAGGTTAAAATTCCAGAAGAAGTTAAACCAGTTTTGAAAGAATTTGACGATGTATTTCCGGAGGAGTTACCAACGGAGTTGCCACCGTTGAGGGATATACAACATCAGATAGATCTTGTTCCAGGTGCTGTGTTGCCACACAGACCACATTATCGAATGAGTCCGAAGGAACATGAAGAGTTGCGAAGGCAGGTAGAGGAATTGCTTGAGCAAGGACGTGTGCAGGAGAGTCTGAGTCCTTGTGCTGTACCAGCTTTATTGGTACCCAAGAAGGATGGGACGTGGAGGATGTGCACTGACAGTCGAGCATTGAATAAAATTACCGTGAGATATAGATTTCCAATGCCGAGGTTGGATGACTTGTTAGATCAAATAAGCGGAGCTACTATATTTTCGAAGATTGATTTGAAGAGCGGATATCATCAAATTCGTATTAGACCAGGAGATGAGTGGAAGACTGCTTTTAAAACCAGGGAGGGTCTATATGAGTGGTTGGTCATGCCGTTTGGCTTATCAAATGCACCAAGTACTTTCATGAGGGTGATGAATCAGATTTTTAGACCGTTCATTGGGAAATTTGTGGTGGTGTATTTCGATGATATTCTGATTTACAGTGGGAGTCCAGAGGAACATTTGAATCATCTTAGAGAAGTGCTGATGGTGTTAAGACAAGAACAATTTTATGCTGCTACGAAGAAGTGCATGTTCATGACGCACAGTGTTTTATTTCTGGGGTATGTTGTTTCAGAGAAAGGAATACAGGTTGACCAAAGTAAAGTTGAGGCGATCAGAAATTGGCCGCAGCCCAAGACGATAACGGAAGTTCGTAGTTTTCACGGGTTGGCTTCATTCTATCGAAGGTTTATACCACACTTTAGTAGTGTGATGGCACCTGTTACAGATTGCATGAAAGGTAAACAGTTTGCATGGACAGAGGAAGCAGGGAGTGCTTTTGGGAAGATCAAGGAATTGCTGACGTCTGCACCAATTCTAGTGCTACCTGATTTTCAGCTAGTGTTTGAACTGCACACTGATGCATCCAAGGTTGGGATTGGAGGGGTGTTGAGTCAGAAGGGACGTCCTATTGCATATTTCAGTGAAAAGTTGTCAGGAGCGAAGATGCGATACAGTACATATGATGTGGAGTTTTATGCTGTCGTACAATCCATTAAACACTGGAGACACTATCTATTTCAGAAGGAGTTTGTTCTGTATACTGATCATGAAGCATTGAAGCATTTGCAAGGTCAAGACAAGATTTCAGCGAGACATGCATCGTGGATCGCATATCTGCAACAGTTTACTTTTGTTGTTAAACACAAGTCGGGGGTGACAAATCGTGTGGCTGATGCTTTGAGTAGGAGGAGTCATTTGTTGACTGCACTAAAGGTTGAAGTGACGGGGTTTGAAATGTTGCCAGACTTATTTACTAATGATCCTTACTTTGCAAAATTTGTTGAAAAAGTCAAGGAGGGAGAGACGGATGATTTCGTGATGGTAGATGGTTTTCTGTTCAAAGGAAATCGATTGTGCATACCAGAGGGTAGTCTGAGAATGAAGATTATCAAGGAGTTACACGAAGAGGGACATGTTGGGAGAGACCGTACATTGCAGTTGATTTCACAATCCTACGTTTGGCCATCAATGAGGAAAGAGGTGGAAAGGTTTGTGGAGCGTTGTCATGTCTGTCAAGTTTCGAAAGGAACTGCGACTAATGCGGGTTTATATATGCCGTTACCGGTACCAACTAAACCATGGGCTGATGTGAGTATGGACTTCGTGTTGGGATTACCGAGGACACAGCGTGGTAACGATTCCATATATGTGGTGGTAGACAGACTTTCGAAGATGGCACATTTTTTTGCTTGTAAGAAAACGGCGGATGCTGTTCATGTTGCTCAGATGTTTTTTAAGGAGATCTATCGACTTCATGGATTGCCAGAATCTATTGTGTCGGATAGAGATACTCGATTTCTGAGTCATTTTTGGTTGAGTTTGTGGAAAATGGTCGGGACGAAGCTGAAGTTCAGTAGTGCTTATCATCCGTAAACGGATGGACAGACTGAAGTGGTTAATAAATCATTGGGAAATTTGTTGAGGTGTCTTGTTCAAGATAACCTGAAGAGTTGGGATGTGAAGTTATGCCAAGCAGAGTTTGCCCATAATCATGCTGTGAATCGAAGTACTGGGTTCAGTCCATTCCAGATTGTCTATTCGAGCTTACCGAAGGGACCATTGGATTTAACAGCGATACCACACTCAAAAGGAAGAGTTAAGAAAGCTGCTGATTTTGTTGAAGGGTTGACGGAATGTCATAAAATCGTTCAAGAACGATTGGAGAAAGCAAATGAGAAATATAAACGAGCTGCAGATTTGAAACGAAGAAATGTAGAATTACATGAAGGTGATATGGTTTATGCAGTATTAACAAAAGATCGTTTTCCAGTGGGCGCATATAACAAGTTGAAAGCCAGGAAAATTGGTCCGGTGGAAGTTGTGAAACGAATCAATGAAAATGCTTATAAACTGAAGCTGCCAGATGATGTGTATACATCTGACGTATTCAATGTTAAACATCTTGTACCATATCATGGGGATGAGTTTGTGGGGGATGAAGAGTGTGCAAATTCGAGGTCGAATTTCTCTCAACCTGAGGAGGATGATGCAGCGCAACCTTTATTTGACCAAGGCATAAGTCGTCTACGACTTAAGGAGGCATTGATGAGTCGTCAACGACTCAACTGGACAACCAAAGGTGAAGATATAAGTCGTCTACGACTTAAGGAAGCGATGATGAGTCGTCCACGACTCATAAAGACAGGGGCGGTGATGAGTCATCCACGACTCATCTGGAAGACCAAAGGGAAAGAGGTGATGAGATTACGACTTAACGAAGCAACTATAACTCGTCTACGACTTAACAGGGAGATGAGTCGTTCACGACTCAAGGGGAAGAATACACAAGTGATAAGTCGTCCACGACTTATCGAAACTGGGTTAAGTCGTAGAGGCCTGGAGCTGGATATGCTGATGCCGCTTTAATCCATGCCGTAGATTCTCCTGACGAGTTAATCTGAACCGATTGTTTCTAAGTCGCATCTGTTATAAATCATGAGTCGTAGTGTGTTGTAATTTGATAAGTCGTAAACGACTTAAGATGAGTCGTCTGATTATGAGTCGTTTACTTTTGAGTCGTGTTGTATGTTGATAAGTCGCTAGGCTTTCTTGTAATAAGTCGTGAGTCGTATGCTTTGTAAATAAGGAGTGTCGTTTTGTATAAGTCATAAGTCATGTTGTAATGTGATGAGTCGTATACGACTTAGGATGAGTCGTAGAGCATAGCTATGAGTCGGAAACGACTTATGAGTTGGAGGAATTTCTGTTGTAAAATTGTTCGCCTATAAATAGGCCGTGAGTCTCATTTGTAAAAGGTTGTTGAATATTGAATAAAATTCTCTTTTGATTGCTTTGTGCTTTCATTCAAATTGGTAGTTGAGTGTAATCTCCTATCTCCTCTTTCGGATAATCGAGTGCGCTCGATTCAACGATTGTAGAAGCCGATTCGCGGAATCAAGTGCGCTTGATCAACGCTTGAAGAATTGAAGATCTTCGAACCCGGTATCGTGCGCGATCAACGAGTTCAGGATAGCTAGAATTCGGCATCTTCGGATCAACGAATTTGGGCATTTCAGCATCTTCCAATCCACCGATTGCTACATTCAACGATCTACATCATTTTTGTAATATCCGCTGCGTCAATAATACTATGTGGTACTATGAATTGAACTGCTCATATATTATGTATATATTAGTTAATACTGTATGAAGTTGGACAGGTATTGCCCTGTTCCAACCACGTTGTAATATATTGATTACGGGATGGCATGAAAAAGAAGTTGCTTTAAATGTTGATTTGGCTGATGTTTATCAGAGACTCTCTGCTTTCTCAGAGTCTCATAGAGCTCAGCTGGAACTGAATTTACAGAAATTACAGGGAGGACAGACTATGATAGAAAGCAAGTTTGAACAAGCTTTGAATGAGCCAGGTAATTTCCTTCTCTGTTGCTAATTTAAGGTTAATAGTTTTGTTGGATTTTATATGCTATTTTATAAATTAAACTAATGAACATCGGGTATGAAAGAAATAATGGCAGAGTTTAAATCACACTTTTCATCTCTTTCAAAGGATATGTCTGCCATGCAAAAAGAAATCATTAAATATAAAGCATCAGCCCCAGATTGACATATTCTACGATCTGAAGTACAGTCACTTTCTAGTTTATTAGATAGGAAGGTGAAGTATATCATACTTTGTTGGCATATTTCTTATTATGAATTAGTTTTTAAGGCATTGCTTTGTCATCAAGCATACTGTATCATACTTGCAGGTGAGTAAGTCAGATTCATTATCTAACAAATCCTCATGACAAGTTTAGAGATAAAGAAAAAAGATGTACGGTTGCTTTTACTTCAACTTATATTTTTTCAACATGTTCTGGGAATAGTAATCAGTGCAACAATACCTTAATTTGCTTTTCAGAGTACTTAAATGGTTTTGGTCCTGTAATTAGCAATATAGATATTTTATATTATTTTAGACTTAATTTCAAGCAAACATCATACAGTTCAAAATTCTATAAGCTTATTGTAATCTTTTGCCGTGGAAGTTAAGGGAAGAATAACCTGGTTTGGTTTTACAAATATTTTTTGATAACTTAAGAGTGTCAAAACTGATTTCATGTATATTCTTCCACTTGGTGTTTAAGAATCATGGTTATTTATTCGCTGTTTGGTTTTTGAATTTTGCTTTAATCATCTTGTTACCTTTGTCAATGATGCATGTGGATTACTTTATACTTATTGGTTGGAAAGGGTAGTAACCCTGATTTTATCAAAGGACTTCCGACAAACATGACTCTTATTCAAGCATGCTTTAGTGTTACTTGTAGGATCCAGTTCTTAAATGTAGTTATCAATTGCACTTTTAGGGATTATCGATTTTAAGTTCTTTAACATGTTTCATAACAGAGTATTTTATATATATATATATAATCTAGTTTTTAGGCTTCCAAATTCTAGAAGTTGTTCTGATGAAATCCTTATATGCAGTAAATTTTTGATAATTTCATTTTATTCATGATTTTATAACGGTCATTTTTGCCACACTCAAACTCAGTTCTGCTAAAGAAAAGTTCTTTTGAAAATATATATGTTGTTTTCCAGGTCCAAAGGTTGAGAAAAAGTGACCATGAGTTGAGGCTGTTTATAGAAATGTACAAACACGAATCAACCGATTCCAGGTATTGCTATCACGTTATTTCAGAAATATATAGTTATTCATCCTATACGTTTTGATGAAAAATAATAATTCGATCACAACTCTCATGGATGAGTCATGTTTTGTGGTGTTATTGTTTTGTATGAGACGACAAATGTTTTTATTAGGAAATGTTGGATTGCTGCCTTAGCTCCTTAGAGAGTGTGTGTGTAGTTATCACCAATGTTTTCATTATCGTTACATATACGCACACAGTATAACCAAGGTTTCAAATCTCGGATTTTGGCCAATATCTCGGGCAAATATCTCGGCTGTCTCGGGAGATATTTAAAAGACTTATAACTAACCAAGCTGCTAAATCTCGGATTTTGGCAAATATCTCGGATTTTCATCTCGGCTGATCTCGGGGAGATTTAAAACCTTGAGTATAACTGTAAATAGCTAATATGTTGTGGAAATCCTAGCCTTGGTACCCCCAGTAAGAGCACTAAAATAGCCGTGGAAACAAAATACATTATTTATTGTATAAGTACATGAAGAAAACTTCCCCTTACCTTATCAATCGATGTAAAACAAATGATTAATTTATCAATCATGTATGTATTTTTAACTTGCTTGCAATTTCATTCTCATTTAATGATCATCATTCTTTAACTACTTACATTGATATATACTTTTCCCACTTCCTTTCGAATTTGCATAATGCACAGTGCTTACTAACCTTTTTTTAACACCACATGCTATAAAAAAATTACTTACATTAATTGGAAGGATTAATTATGTTTTATAAAAAATTAATTAAATGTATAAAAATTAACTATGTAAAATAAGTTTCATAAATAGTAATTAAAATTTTAAAATTAATGAAGTTTTTAAAACTTAACTTTTTTTTATAAAAAATTAGCCAAGTTAACTAAGTTTAATAAAAGATAATTCTGTTAGCTAAGTTTAGATAATTTAACCATGTTTATAAAAATTAACTAAGTTTTATAAAAATTAATTATGTTTATTAAAATCATTTAAATTATATAAAATTTGACCAAGTTAACGAAGTTTTATAAAAATTAATTAGATTTTATAAAGTTAATAAAAATTAAAAAAGTCTTATGAAAAACAGATTTATAAAAAATTAAATAAGATCTATAAAAATTAAATTAGCATTAAAAAATTAACTAAGTTAACTTAGTTTTATAAAAATTAATTAAGTTTATAAAATTTTAATTAAATTAACCAAGTTTTACAAAATTTAACTAAATGTTATAAAAATTTACTAAGTAAACTAAATTTTATAGAAATTAACCTAGTTTATAAAAATTAACTAAATTTTGTAAAAAGTAACCATGTTAATAAAAATTAATTATTTTTTATAGTTTAACTAAGTTTTATAAAAATTTAACTAATTTAACTAAATTTTATAAAAATTAATCTAGTTTACAAAAATTAAATATTTTTTGTAAAAATTAACTAAATCTTCTAAAAATTAACCTATCTATAAAATTAACCAAGTTAACTAAATTTTATAATAATTAAATAAGTTTATAAAAATTAACCTATCTATAAAACTAACCAAGTTAACTAAATTTTATAATAATTAAATAAGTTTATAAAAATTAACTAAGTTAATTTATTTTTATAATAACTAATAAGTTTATAAAAGTTAACTAAGTCATAAAAATCTACTAAGTTAACTAAGTTTTATAATAACTAAATAAATTCATAAAAATTAATTAAGTTCAACCATAAAACGTGACTGATAGATATATAAGGTCAACATGTATTTATTCTAATTTGAGTTTGAATTGTGAATAATAAGTAATATAAACAATCCTTAACTGTGATATCATTATATATCTGACATAAGATTATGTAGAATGTGTATCGACATTAAGCATGTCAAAATGTTTCATATGTATGTTTCCGTTTATGCCTTACTCATATATCCTTTTATATATGTTTTCGTACATATGCTTTAAATGCTCTCTCCTTTTCTTTTAGGGAATTGGATGTTTGAAGATGACAAACATGGACGTTTTACGATCATGATATTTGGGTATTTTCTTTTATAGAGTCCTAATGGTACTATTATCATGTATATTTAAAAATATCAATTATGAAATATTGTATACAATATTGAATTTGGTGTAATTCTGTTTGTGTATAATATATAATATGTTTTGATTATCAAAAGTTTTATATTATTGTTGTTCGAGCTGATTGAATTGTTCATTAATTGAGGTATATCTTGTTGTTAGATGTTCTAATGTATAGATAGACTATTGTAAACTCAAAGTGGGGTAAAGAAAATAGCGTTTTTGAATAGTGTAGAAAATTTATAATGGCATTTTTTATATGATGTAGAAAACGTACAACAGCGTTTCTGTTTTGTTGTAGAAAATATACAATAGCGTTTCCTGTATACTATAATAGGCCATGAATCTACCATAACATGTCCCTATATGGCATACATAAAAACGTTGTTAGATCCTTTAACAACATTCTTCAAATGCTGTTAAAAATGGGCTATAAATGCTATAATAAGTATTCTCAGCATTGATCAAAATGCTATAAAAAAAGTACTCTTAGCTCTGAAAAAACGCTATGAAAAACTGTTTAACAGCATATCATAAACGTTATTGAAAGCTATGCTTTTATAGCGTTTCATCTAATGCTATGTTAGATCCCTGACTTTTAATGGCATGTTGATATACAGTGTCATAAAAAAGGCTATTAAAGCCTTTTATAGCATTTTCTGAACGCTGTTAAAAGCCCTGAATGTTGTAGTGATCTAGAACGGTGATGACCATATCCTAATTGTTGCAAACCACATAACCCTACTACATCTTCCATGTTTTAGTCATTCCCGATGCGCGAGATCTAAGGTAGTGTTTTACCTTTTACAAAACATTAAATCCTACTTGGAATGCCATATCGCCATTTGTGAAAACAAACAAACTAGTTCCTACAATTGTACAACCCCCAAGTTTATATTCCTCGGGTAAGAGTGTTAAGTATAAGAGGGGTTACCTTCCACACCACCAAACAGATGTATGCTTGTAGAAACCAATTTGTATGGTTAAAAAATACAATGCCGACACTTTTCCATACATGTTGTCCAGGGACAGGATAAACCGAAGGCACTCCTTATATTACATACTTTTTGGGAATCACCCCAAGGATTAGTAGCAAGCAGCACTTGCAACATGAAGACCTCAAGACGAAGGCACTACTGCCACCATATTTAGTTTTGGGAATTACCCCAGAGATTAGTGGCAAGCGGCCCTATATAATAAAGATCTCTAATCTTCAAAATCTTTGCCTTTAATATGTCTTCACTTCCGAACACATATGTTGGTTCGAAGTGGTTTTCAAACAGGAAACACCCAAATCTGATCATGGTCTCTCTAACCCAACTATCAATAAAATGATTAATAAGCGTATACAGGATTATTAAACCTCTTTCACTTAATCCTTTTGTTCAACTTTGGAAAACTCTCTACTTTTATCTTAGTAAGATGTGGTCTGGGTTAATCAAATTAACTACCCCTCCATCGGGCCAGGCTGGATAGCTAGGGGTAACAGGGAATCGGTTTTCTAAACTCCAGCCTAAATACTATAATTTTGTCACCCATAAGGTGGTCAAGTTATTTGATCAACTCAAACCTTAATATTATCTTTTTAGAGCATCCAGGCTTTCCCTTTGACCTGTTCCGTCCCTCGTTAAGTTCTCTTGACTCTTAAAGATGGGACCTGTGTACTAGTCGTTTCCACATACTCAGTTTATTATTCAAACTTCTTAATTAACTTTAAAATACTTATATAATCATTAGAAAAAAATTCTCAAAAGACTTAAAAAAACCAAGTTTAAACTATGTTTTCAATAGTTGCCAAATTTCGTCAGTAAATTGTTAGTGAATAGTGATTTAAGAGCTTTGTGGCTCTAATCACATAATTAATCACATGTATGTCCAAATTTTCCATTTAAAACTCTTTATAAAAAATTTAATATAAAATAGAATTTACTTTATATTTTAAAGATTAAAAATCTCTATTTTTCAAAGATTCAAAACTATGGATATCGAACTGCCGATAAGGGATTACTTTGAAAACTTGATTTGGACATGTTTTCCATTTCATAATATGAAATCTTGTTTTCTATTTGAAAACCATATTAATAAAGGTTCGGAAAATTCTTATTTCAAAGAATTTCAATCCATATCTCACCCTACATATTGAATTATCTTTTTATCGTGCGAAATCGCGAACTGCCGTTACACGATGCATTTATTTTTACTCAAAATTTCAAACTTTGTAGGAACAAGTTCAAATGTTTATAATACTAGTATAAACCATTTTAAACCATTTATGGATAATATTTCGAATATTTTAAGGAGGATAATAATGCCGCATACACCTTTATAATTCATAAAAATAGTGATATTTTTGTGTGAATTCGACATGTAATTTATTATGGATCATAACTATTTCAAACAAATCATATTATCAACATCCAAGCATGATTATCAAGCAAAATAAACAAACATAGCAATCATATCATATCATCGTGAAATTTATAAATAAAAGTGTGGAGTTATTCTAACTTATATAGTTATCATTTCTAACTTTATAGCTTCTTCTCAACACAAGCCAAGGAGCTCGACCTTGATGAGAGTGTACACGACCTAGAAAAGAGAAGGTGGAGGTGCTCGACAAGGTGGTGGTGGCTCTTTGAAGTGCACGGCCAAGAAGTGAAAGATTGGAGATGAACTAGCTTTGTTATAGAATTATGGTGACAAATATATATATATATATATATATATATATATATATATCTGTGTGTGTGTGGAATTTATTTTAGCATAGCTTCGCCTTGATGGAGGAGGAGCTTACGGAGGGTATGGAAGCAATTACTTTTCTTATGAAGAAGGAAAAGAAGCTTAATAGAAATGAGAAGGAATGTTTAATAAAAGGACAGGGTATGCTTGCATATTTATAAACTCTCAAACCTTAGCCCTTAAGCAACATACACAATGACCAAAACACCTCCCCTCGCTCACCCGCACTTCCCCTAGCATGGCCGGCCACCCTCCCCATCACCTCCATCACTTCTTGTCCCTACCTTAGCTCTTAAGTAATGCATATTGCATGATATGTTTGACTAAGGGTAGATTTGGTTGATTTTTGTATAAAAATAGCTAATTTTTTTACTTAAGTAAATGAAAATGTATATTAGTTTATGTGCATGTACATATGCATATATATGTCTTATTTGTCAAACAACTTTGCAACATTCCATCACAACTTCTATTCGTCAGACTGTTAAAAATCCGGAATCCAAAATCCGAACTACGGTCGTATTTTACTTTTATGTTAAACTATATATATAAAATAAAATTTAAAAATAAACTTTTCTACTATTATTAAATAATAAATACGGCCTTATTTAATATTTGAAATAATTATTTAAATAGTTAAACTCAATTTAAAATTTTCAAAACATTTTTTGAAATGATGACATCACTAATGATATCGTCAAAATATTTTACTTCCAAAAATGGAAAAAATAATTTTATTTCTTTACTTTAATTTTTTAATAGTTAAAACAGTGTATGGAGAAAAATTTGTGGTAACTTATATCTATCTAGAAAATCCCTGTTTTATCGAAAACCGACTTTCGTCACTTTTTCCGACGAAATCCAAAATATTTATTTTTATAAAAATATTCTCAAAAAAATTTCAACATTATAAATTATTACACAAAACATAATTATTTATGTTATAAAATCTTATACTTGAATAATTAAAATAAATTAAATAATATAATACAGTGTGATTAAATTTTGGGTTGTTATATTTACGGACATATATACGAGGTGTGAAAGTCTCTACACATGCAAAAAGATCTATGTTTTTATTTATTATGAAGAACAAAAAGGAAAAACTATTCTAAGGTGATTATTCCAAAAACAATTACCTTTCAAGCATGAAAAACGAAACACACATAGTAAATTCTTCTACTTACCTAATTGGCTTGTAAAACCTCATGAATATTTTAACTCATACTACTAGAGATGATGATGATGAATCTTGTTGATAAAGATGACATAATTAAAATACGAGAATTGAATACAGAAAGTAAAACGGTCATAAAAAGTAAAGAACTTGAACTAGAATTAATAGAACTTTATTTTCTTTATAAAATAAAGTAAAACCTAATATGACACTTCATTTTAAGATCAAATAGGTCCAATTCCATGGAGGCTTGATTATTTATATACCTAGAGTCACATTTACAATAAAACACTGAAAAACAGAATGAAACTTCTAGACAAGCTTTAGACTGGTTCCATTGATCTTCAGGGCTTCAAACTTCATAAGATGGTCCTCAAAAACATCTAGAAATGATCCATAAAGGGCTGTCAAGGTTCTAGAGAGAAGAAATTGTTTGGGGTAAGTTGAATTGGTCTTGGAGGTCGCTTGGGGCGAGTTAAGTAGAGATTAATTTCTGTGTTTTGTCTTAATTTGAGTTAACTTCTGATTATGATGTACTACTCCTCTTGCCTTTATATTTAATACCCTTGAAGTTAAGATTATGGTCTTTCCAATGGTGCTTTCAGATTGCGAATCAGACTTTTACAACCTTGTCTTCTGTGAGCTCCAAAATGCTTCATGTTAAAAGCTTTTCGGCGTCTTTTCTTTATTTCTCCTTTTTGTCGTGTCTCTGACCAAAAATGTGGTAAAACTAACAAAACCATGCATATCGTATCACCTAAAGATTAACTTAGAAAATATATAAGTGATTTAGATGGATGTATAAGTACTTTTAAGTGTTTGTCAACAGTTCAAACACAAAATAGTCTAGTTTCTCTTTTAGTGGACTCGTCGGCGTTATGATGGATGTTTCTACAAGCCATGACAAGTCAATTAAATTATGACAATGTGTGAGTTGGGTGTTAAAAATTGACTCAAGAATAAGCCAATATCTATTAAACAAAGTCACAACTTCATCTCCCTTGCTGCATTACTATATAGTCATCTAGACAGAATGGCAGTTTTCCAAGTGTAAAACAAGGATGTAAATAAACTCTACATCGACATTATTGTAATCGATATTGTGTTTAGCTATTATATATTAGTGCTTATGATGAAAATAATATGAAAAATATAATGTCAAATATATGTCTCATAAAAAAGTTATTCTTTCAAACATTAGTATTTTAATCCTCGAATTTTTAAATCGGACCTATACCATACTAAATTTTACAAATCAAATCTAACAGATCCTTAATAATTCAAATCACAAATTTATGGACAGACAAGATTATACTTATCAAGATCATACAAATGACTATTTTTGCAAAGTACTATATATTCATGTTTAATATATAAAGAAAATATTATCAAAAAAAATATTAATTAAATATATTTACATATTAAATATTTCCATGCAATCAAAATACAAAATCTATATTCCATGAGTGGAAATATCATTACAAGACAAAAATACAGCCTAAACAAAATAATATCTTATACTTAAAGTATGTATGCCATAAACTCCCACCTTCGAGCTAACAGATTTCATTGTAACTTGCCCACCAAGAAAGATAATTAATCGTGCTGCAATTTATTTTTAAAATAATACAATTAAATATGATAATAAATAAATGACTGAATAAATCAAATTTTATCATAAATGCTTATGGAGAAAATGAAAAATGAACAAGCTTCAACATAGACAAATTACAGGGGAAATCAATCGTATTGATTTAGAATTGGCTTGTTCGATGTGAATTTCATCAATACGAACTATTTTCCCCTGTAACTCCAACTAAAGCTTTACAGTTTTTTTTGAATGGTATGAAATGACCAGTCACTAATTCGGGCTTTCTAATTGCATGCCTACAATTAATCATAATAAAGGCACCACATACACAGTGAGTTTTTTGAAGTTTCTCAACATGGCATACTATGTGAGTTTCATCAATATGAAATGTTTTCCTTTATAACTCCAAAAAATCTCTATATTTTTAGTTCAATGGTGTACAAGATACTAGAGGACCGGTCATTAATTCAGACTTTCTAATTTCATGCCCATAATTAATCATAATAAAAGCACCACATACACAGAGGAAGGGTTGACTGGGTGGATGGGGTGGGTTTGTTGAAGTTTCTCCAAATGGCATACAAAGCTAACGACACCCGACAAATTGTGAAATGATAATACCATAAAATACCTTCTTCTACATCCTTATGGTATGTTGTTCACATTACAAACTAAAACTAATACAACTTTTAATTCCATGAAAAATGAGAATCCGAAATTCATTGAACTACTCGTTTGGTAAATCGTCAATCTTGTACAACTTATTAACAATTAAACCCAAATCCAACTTTGAAAAAACTTCACTACAATAAACATTATATTGTTAAATTGTTTTAAATAAACAATTCTTTTTGAATTCCTAAATTCAATGACATTTTGAATAAATCAATTGCGATCACAAATGCTTACAGGGAAAGTCACAAATGGACAAGCTTGTGCACTGAGAACCAAGCACTAATTACCGAATCCTAATTCCATACAATAATTTAACCTGAAATCCAACAAATATCAACCCATCTCAACCAACTCAAAAACAAATTCAATCAAATAATTTACTTGCTTAACAACCTTACTTTCCTTGCTAAAAAGTAATTCTTCAAATTTAACTCCAATAAGACCCGCATAAACATAATTCAAATTGCTCAATTTGCAATTATTCATGCATCACCTTCTTTTCTTCTTCACAACACTTCCTAACAATTTCTCAAATTATATGCTCTCTCTATCCCAAATTGTTTGTCCACTTTCTAAAATCAAAAAGTTTAAGAAAATATTAATTATATACTAGTTTCCCTAATTTACCCTTATTCGTTATTTATTTAAATACTAAATTATTAGCTTTTCATTACCAACCTATATAGACCCACAAAGTTGACTATTATTCAAAATAGGGGTAATATTAGAAATAAAGCATTAATAAGATTCAAATAAAATATGGACAAACAATCTAGGGCAAACCAAAAAGGAATAGTGGATAAACAATTTAGGACGGAGGGAGTACAGACTAAAATTCATGGATTAAAAAAATGATAATAATTAAAAAAAGTTAACACATTGAACAAAATACCTTGAACTACTATCTTTAACTTCAAACAAAATTGAATGCCTAAGTTCAATTATGAATTATTTCAAGTACACAACATATACAACAATTTCTAACTTGAAATATACAATACCAAAATACAACACCAACACCAACATCTAACTTGCATTACCCACGTTATAGCAACTTCTAATTTGCATTATCACTCCCTTTTCAACATGCAACCTTCTTCTTTATGCTTATGCAACAACTTAAACTCATAATTTTACTTCGATGTACATTGTTATTGAATTTTAACTAAACTCCTAAAATACTAATACAGTTATACCAATAATGCAGACTGCCAGACCTCTTCCAATAAACAACATTGTAGCTTTACTAACATTCACGACCACAATAGTACCAAAAATAGAAGTTATCCATTTTTTTAAAAATAACAATTTGTACCTACAATCTACCCATATAATTGGTGTACCACAAACTGCTACAAAATTGTGCTCCTATAAACAACTACACTAAATAACGCCAAAATTTTGAATTTAGGATGCCAAATTAAAAATCAATCCACATAAAGAGCAAATTTCAACCCCATTCCACATCACTATTACATTCTAATGCACGATTAAACTTGCAACATTATTTTTATTTTAACAATATCCAATCGTCCTAACATATACATATATACATCCATATACATATATATATATATGCATACATACATATATATATACATAAATATAAAACATACAAATACTATGCCATTTTTTGAGGTTGACAACCTCACACTAAAATACATATGTATAGATTATAAACCTTAGTTTATAAAGTCACACAACCACTCTAATCAATCCAAAGCAACTTCCATAAAGGAATAAGCTAATACTTACCATTATTTAAAATGATAAGTGACAAACAAATAAAACTTAGCTTAGGTCCACAACTTTCTCGATGGCCTACGAATATAAATGTTCCTAAGCATACAATTTTTATCATCAACGTTTGATTATTGCTTAGAAGGTTATCTTAACTATCTCAGGACAAAATTGAAAGTCACTCCCCAAACTTTTCCTAAGGCATATAACAAAACAAACAAAGATATTTAAGCTCGTATGATGTACATAAATCATCTATATGAAATGATTTGCACACAACTTACGTACTTAACCCTATTGGTTTCTTAATTTGGGTTTGATACCACATCGAAGGAAGAAGGGTCAAAAAACTTAGATGCGGTTGGAGATGAAGTGACGAAGTCGAAGAAGATGAAGCATGAGTAGAGAAGTCACAGTTCGGTGAAGTAATGGATACCGAACCAAATCTTTAGTCTGGTAGTGATTGGAGTAAAGTTTGCTGGTCCAGAATTCTAAAGCAAGGGTGATTTTGTCTGATTGCAAGCTCGTTCAGTATTTGAAGTATGTTGATTTGAGGATTAAGGCTTGGAAGTGATGCCGCTCTAGATAATGACATGTGCCAAATCAAATGAAGGAGAAGCTGGTCCAAATGTAAAAGGGGTATGTCAGACCAGATATCTCGTTCGATGAAATCATGGTTATAACAAACCGAATCTTTAGTTCGGTGGAGACGAAGGAATATCGAGCGAGACTTGTCGAACCAGATAGTGATGTACTAATGCTGAACAAGATTGCCGAACCAGATATTGCTACTACATATCCTAGCTATTGCTTTTCTCTATCTCACACTATAAATAAAGGAGATTCTGCATAATAATGGTGCCAGTTTTGAGTGCTTTGTGTGAGCTATTATTGGACAATTTTGAAGATTTTACTTAGGATTTAAGACATTTTCTCAACGTTTTATGACAATTTCATGTGGTTTCTTGGTTGAATCAATAAGGTTTTATTTTTGGAGGAACCTTTTTTGTTTGCTTTCTTCACTACTTTTCTCTCTAGAAATTCCCTAATAGTTGGTATCAGAGCCTGCTACACAACTTTTTAGAAGAGCCTTTAACTACGGAGAAGATCAGTGTTGAAAAGCTTAATGCAAGGAATTAGGGACAGTGGAAGGCAAAGATGGAAGATTATCTCCATCTTAATGATCTTCACCAACCCTTGTAAAATAAAGGGGAAAAGAAAAATGGCATAACTGAGGCGAAGTGGGAAACCTTGGATAGCAAGGCTATGGTAACTATTCGATGTTTCTTGGAGAACTCTGTGTTTTATACTATTGCCTGTGAAATATCTACTTTTGGAATATGGAAGATATTAGAAGGGGTTTATGCTTAGAGTTCCGCAATGAATAAGGTATTTCTGATGAGAAGATTGGTTAATCTAAAAATAAAGGAAGGCGAATTGATTGGTGAACATCTCAATAACTTTCAAGCAATTGCGAACCAATTGGTGGTTGTAAGATTCAAAGTTGATGATGAAACTCAATCTTTGATATTGATGAGCTCATTGCCTAAAAGTTGGGAAACTCTAGTAGTTGTATTGAACAATTCAAATTCTGATGGAATTGTTTCAATGAAGACAGTGATTAGTAGTCTTCTTAAATGAGGAGATGCGAAGAATAAATTCATTGAAAGGAAAGGTCATCAAAGAAAGGAAACTATTTATCCATGGGAAGAGGTCCACGATGCAAGGAGAGAAAGGTGCCCTTGCAAACCAAATATATATCAAGACTTCATTTGCTATTACAACGAAAGACCAGGTTACCAGCTGAAATTTTGCGATAAATTAAAAGCGAATAACGAGAAGATGAAAGCTCAAAAGGGTGGAAAAAAAATAAGCTAGAGGAAGACAGTGACAAGGAGGTAAACTTTGGTATTAATAATGATGTTCCCTTCATTGAAGTGAGAAGGGGCGGATTGGGTGTTTTATTCGAGTGCATGCTTCCTTATTTGCAATCAAAAGGAAGCATTCATTGATTATTAGGAGGAAGCATGCAAGGTGGAGTTTGCTAATGATGGAAACTTACATGTTCAAGGCGCCGGTTCTATCAGGCTGAAGATGAATATTGGAAGGATGGTAACACTTATAGAGGATAGGCAAATCTTGTTTCTGTTGGATAGCTGGAAGGAAAAAGTTGTAAATTCTTAACTCGAGGTGGAGTTACAAAGGTTTGGAAGGGAAACATGGAGGTACTTCGCACGAAAAAGAAAGAAATAATATATATTCATTGCTTGAAAAAACTTTTGTAAATGCAGAATCCTCTACAAGGGAAGTTAAAGAGACAAATTTGTCTGAATTAAGGTGGAGTCAACAACTGAAGACCATAAATCCCACATGGAGGCCTTTGTGGTATTACAAGCAGTTCTAATCGCTTATTGATGTCCATGTCCAGTTGGCGGGCATGCACAATTTAGAATGCGGTTTAGGTTTTTGGTGGAGACATTTGTTTCCTTGAAATTTTCTTGGAGTTTGGAGTTGCAGGTGAAGTTTTAATAAATGGTTTTTAATATGTAGTATCAAGGTGGAGATTATTGGGTTTGATACCTGATTTCCGCATAGGAGAAAGAATGGTTAAAATCCTAGTTGTGGTTAGAGATGAAGTTATAAAGTGGAAGATGAAGAACCATGAGAGGAGAAGTCGCAGTTTAGTGAAGTAGTGGATACTAGACCTAATCTTTGGTCCTGTGGTGATTGGAGAAAGGTTTACCACTCGAGAATTCTGAAACAGGTATGATCTAGACCGCTGGTAAGCTCGTTTGATTTTTTAACTATTTTGATTTGAGGATTAGGGCATGGGTGATGCCCCTCTAGATAATGACTTGTGTCGAACCAAATGAAGGAGATGCCGTTCCATATGGTGAAGGGGTATGTCGTACCAGATATTTGGTTCGGTGGAATCATGGTTATATCGAATCAAGTCTTTAGTTCAGTTGAGATGATTGAATACCAGACAAGATTTGCGAAACCAGATAGTGAGGTACTAATGCCAAATATTTGCATGAAAAATGGGCAAACACCTCTAAGTCGTTATTATAGAGCTGTAAATATTGTTCGTAGTATAAAGTTGTTATTTAATAAATTTTAGTTAGAGTTGTATAAGTAGGAAAGGTGGTGATTTGCAATAAAAAAGAAGTAAAGGACTGAAATGTAAAACGACACAGAAATTATAGTTATTCGATTAAAATGTACCAACATCCACTGTTCATCTTTTATTACCTCTGATTATGATTACAGGAAGAAGATTATAAGAAAATAGTTCTTAGGCAATTTCAGTAGATTCTTGTCCTCTCCTTTAATTGGTCGCCATTGTTGCCTAGAAGTTCACGTATTTATAGAGTGAGATTATGAGTAGGGTGGCTTGATATAAACGGGCATTGGTCTTGCCTTTCCTTGCCTTGGAAATTACTTGGTCTTGTGATGAGAAGTGGACATGACTCGTTCGATGGCAACATGAAACAAGGGTTTGGTTCAGTGATTGAGGCAAGCAAGTGTTATAGGCTTGGTCCGGTTTGTTAAAGTAAGAAGGAGCACTGATTCGGTTAAGCATATGGTGAAAGGAATGGGGCATATGGTTCAGTACAAGAGATGGTAGGCCAGAGCACCTTGGGTTCGATGTTGGAGTATAAACCGTACCAATTATGTGGTTCGGTGGTGGAGAGGACTAAACCACTTATGTAGTTCGGTGGTGGAGCAATGGGGGCCAGACCACTTTGGTCGGTGGTGATGAGGAATGGCCAGACCAGAGGTTTGGTTCAATGATGATGCCTATAGGCTAGACCACTTGGTCCGGTGTTGGAGCCACTTGTGTCGAATCATACTCCATGTACTTCATCCTTCCATTCGTTATAACTTCCTTATTCGGAGTCATAACGAAGTGAAACTTGGACCGATAGCTTTGTTGTAACAACCAGAAATTTAAGCTATAGTAATTAATTAACGAATAATTTAAATAATAAAATAACTTTGTGAAATTATCAAAATTGAGCCACAGGAGTTGCACCATTGTGTCCGTGGTAATTTTCCGGTCAATTTCCATATATAAATTGTCAAAATCAGAGTTAAAATGAAGAAGTTACGGAAGAAAGAAGAAATCAGAAAATAAGAAGGAAATATATATATATATATATATATATATACATACATACAAGGCTAGGTCGACCCTAGGGTCGACCCTCCCATCTGCTAGGTCGACCTAACTACTACAAGGATCGACACCAAGGTCGACCCGCCTTGTATTTTGGATGAGTAATTGTCCAGGTTAAATCGTAACGTGTTTTTCGATTTTTACTCCATCTCGTGCGCCGTGCATCCATCCGACGGTTCCCATCGAGCCTATAACGTGGTTGCACCAGATTTAATCTTCAAATCCAATGGTCTGAGATCCACAAGTGACACTATAAATAAGCCCTAGGCCTAGCTATTTTTCTCATTCAGATTTTCTCCATCTGGGTTCATTGCCCGAGGCTGGACCCTAAAAGGAATATTTTTCCCAAGAGAAGATCTTTTTAATTAAAATATTTTATACCCCTCAAGTGGATCAGAGAAGGCGAAGGAAAAGAGCTAAGGACCACAGGTGAGTGTTTAAGTAATTATTTTAGATTTTTAAGCAATTTAAAATAATAAGGTTTCCAATAGTTGTAGTTTTTCTACAATTTTGGAGTAACCTTTATGCAAGCTTATTTATAGTTTATTTTTAAGTAAATTTTAGACTTGTTTTCCACTATATTTTCTTTTAGCTATTCTATTTCAGTCATTTTCAATTATTTATTGTTAATTATAGTTTTCCACTTATTTACAGTTACTTATTGTTATTTACATTTTATTTACATCTATTCTATGTTAGGATTTCTTCTATAAACGTCAGTTTCTTTTTAATTCCCTTTTTACGCGAATGGAATAAATAGAAGAGAATAATTCGTTAATATGGACTAAAATACAAGAACACTGAATTTATAGAAAATGGGATGTAAAATGAGAAGAACTGTAATAAATTGGACTTAAACTGAAATAGGAAAATTTAAGATATTTGCAAGCATAGTTATAACATGTAATTATTACTAAAAGAGAAAATAGAAGAAATAGCAGAAGAAGCTTATTTTTATACTTAGACCTTGGGTTAAGTTATTAAGTAAGGTTATAGCGCAAAGGTTATAATAAAGGCAAACAGAAAAGGCTTATTTTAAGACTTAGAATAAGTTAATAAGCAAATATAGTAGAGATAACAGAAGAGGCTTATTTAAAAAAGACTTCTACTAAGTTAATAAGCAAACATAGAAGTAGGACCCGTACCGGCAGCATTCCCCTTATGCTGTTTAGGGTAGATAAGTGGTCAATAATTAAGAAGTATGACCCGTACCGGCAGCATTCCCCTTATGCTGTTTAGGGTAGATAAGTGGTCAATAATTAAGAAGTAGGACCCATACTGATAGCATTCCCCTTATGCTGTTTAGGGTGGATAATTGGTCAATAATTAAGTAGTAGGACACGTACCGGCATCATTTCCCTTGGGACACGCTTATGCTGTTTAGAGTAGATAAGTAGTCAATAATTAGAAGCTCAAATCAAGGGATTTGAGCAAGGTGCGCAACTAGATTTTGTTTGTTGGGACCCATATTGGCAGTATTCCCCATCAGTAATGAACTGGTGGTCTCACAACACACTCAGGTGAGGCTGGGCACGCTTATGTTATTTAGGGTAATTAAGAGGTCCAAAGAGGGAGCAACAGATAGTGCAAGCCTAACGATGGTCGAGCGTGTGGCTTCAATTCAAGGAGATAAGTCGTTGTTAAGTTTCAAGTGCTAAACAGGTGTCTTTTACTGTAGGACCCACAGGATGGGACTAGCTCACAGTGGCGTAACAGAGATAGAAGGCCGGTCAAAGGGTAGAATTAGGTCTTCAGCCTAATTAAACTAGGATTGGGATTTCATCCTAATCAAAGCAGTTGTAGAAAAGTGCAAACAATCTAATCGAACTATCTAAGCAAAGAAAACAGTTAAACCGTATTTTATTCCAGCTTTATCATTTCCTTTTATACTAAAACTATTGCAAAGTCAATTATCTTTACCTTGCTTAAGAATACTAGCAATTACTTTCATTCACCAAACTTTTAGTCTGACCCACTCCTCTATTTTCCCCTTTTCCCCCATAAGCCAACAGAGACAAGGGCGGTAGATTTCTGCTTTCTTGGAGAGATATTCTTAGAGATTCTTCATGTATTCTTCTTCTTCTTTTCCAGTTTTCTTTTTGTTTGAGTTTGGATGTACTGGTACTGATGAGAGGGATGGTTTTATTTATGTACTTTAATACTGTGACTGAGATGGTATTTTCCTTTTCTTAAGACCTGTATTTGGTATTTTGAGGCATCTTATGTATTTGATTTTATGACTCTATTTTATGAAGTTTGATTTTGAATAATGAGATTATTATTTAAATGTTTTCGCTATTTTATTTGTTTTGTCTTGTGAATCTTAGTCTCTGTAAGTTTTTAGCTATACCTACAATGCACCACATCTTTTAGGGTGCCCTTTTTTTGGGTATACTAAGGGGTGTGGGATATTACATTTGGTATCAGAGCCCAAGGTTACAGGATTTCTAAAAATTTGTTTTAAAGGTAAAGTATTTTTCAAAATAACTTGTTTAAAAATAAAATATTTTTCCAAAAGTAACCTATTTTTAAAGTAGCATATCTTCAAACTAGAAGTAATTTTCAGAAAGAAACTCTTATTATAGAAATAGTTTTTCAATTATAAAAGAGAGTGTTTATAAAAATCACCTCAAAGTCCAGTTTAACCTTCTTTCGATTCCTTCGAGCCTAAATTCTCTTTTCTCGACAGAGAATTCAGCCTACATCTTGGCAGCTAATGGGAGAGCTTAAAGAGGTTCCTAAGTCAAAAAGCTCTAAGAAGCCGTGGTGGAAGAGTAAGAAGGAAAAGGACAAGAGGAAAGAAGGAGGACCTCGGAAGCTTATCAAGAAAAGCGGGAAATGCAATAGCTGTGGACTGGTTGGTCATTACGCATGGGACTGTAAGAATAAGATGATGAAGAGAAGGTGTTATAGTTGTGGACGGCCTGGTCACCTTAGTAGAACTTGTCCTTAGAGAATGGAGCAAAGAGCATGCACACCTACAACGCAAGTACGGGCTTTGGAGCTAGCAACTTCTAGCAGTGGACCAGATAGAGGTAGGAAAGTCTCTGTAGTAGGTTTGATCTCTATTTTTTATTTTCCCATTCGGACCCTTTTCGATTCTGGAGCATCACACTCTTTCATTTTTAGTTCTTTAGTTGATTGTTTGCACCTAAATATCTCCTTAATAGTAGACCCCATAGTTATTTCAAAGCCCATAGGAGGATTGACACATTTATCTATGATTTGTAGGGGTTTGAAAATTTTTATCCTAGGCGTAGAGTTTGATTATGACGCCTATGTATTGGGATTTTTGGGGTATGGGATGATTTTGGGAATGGATTAGCTATCCACTTATGGAACGATACTGGACTGTAAAAGGAGAGTCGTTAGACTAGAGACATGCAGCGGTAGGACTCTCAAGGTTTCTTGCGACCCACAGGGTTCAGTCATGTTGAGCTTCCTTTATTCCCATGATTAATCACTAAGAGAGCTAGATTCTGTTCCAGTCGTTAGAGATTTCCCAGACATTTTGAGGAGGTTCTTTGTACACTTCGCATTCATCGGTTGAAGGCAAGTGTCACTTTTGGTGTAAGGAAATGCGTTTCTTGGGGCATAGAGAAGGCCTACGCATGGAAGAAGTTTGAGAAACGATTTCGTACATTTAGGTTCGGATTGTGGAAATCCAAAGAGAGGTAGGCAAATATCGGAGAGGTATAAGAAAAGAAGAAAACCCATTTGCAGATAATTGCAAAGAGGGTTTAACGGTAGAGCCTAGGAACGAAAGGCTTTAGTAAGGAAATTGATGCAGCCAAGGAAGTGAATTCGACGATGTAAATCGAATCCGTCCAGGATCTCACACGATTAGCAGAAATAATCGATGAAACGATGATAAATCGGTGAATTTAAGAATACCCAAATGCCCAAATCCATTGATCATGAAGATACCGGATTCTAGAAATCTTCTACACGTTGATCGCGCACGATGCCGTGAGAGAAGATCTACAATTCTTCGAACGTTGATCAAGCGCACTTGATTCCGTGAATTGGCTTCAACAATCGTTGATTCGAGCGCACTCGAATGCCGAAAGTGGAGATAGGAGATAACACTCAACTACCAATTTTAATGGAGGCAAGAAGCACAAACCAAATTTTATTCAAAAAAATTCAACTTCTTTACAAATGACAACACATCCCTATTTATAGGGAATTACATCACACAAGTTACACGACTCAAAATAGGCGACATAAGAACAAACGACTCACGACCTAACATTCACGACTTAACAACATAACAGGCACAAACGACTTACAACATAAAAGAAACGACTTAAGAAACCAAACAGGTTACAACACACGACATAAGAAATGCGGTATAACATCTTCAGCGACTTAGCGACCTAAGCTTCCAGCGACATAAGGAAATTCTGATGAATCTGTTCGTGATCTATGGAGGAACGACCTAAGGAATTCGGGACCTAAGAGTCTTTAGTAGCTTCGCGACTTAAGGATCTTCGACTTAAAGTAGGTCGTTCGCGAGTTAGGTTGAAGCGGCATAAGGGTTCTGAGCGACATAACAATTTGGGAATTCGTTCGCGACCTACTGGCAGTTGAATCTTGCTCGCGACCTACTGGAAGAAGCGGCAACACTTCGCGACCTAACTGGAAATTGCTTGCGACTCGAGGAATCTCGCGACCTAAACTAGAGCGGCCTAGGGTTTCGCCTTCAAGAAGCTGGAGCAACATAAGGAGGAGGATCTCGCAACCGCGACCTAGTGTTTCGCCTTCGTCGCGACTTACGGTAGCGCGATTCAAGGTAAGCGCTACATCATCCTCCCCTGGTTGAAAAGAATTCGACCCCAAATTCACACTTTCCTCTTCTTCGACAAGCTTATGCTCATGATACGGAATCAAGTGTTTGACGTTGAAAACGTCAGCAGTATGGATATGATCCGGCAATCTCAACTGATAAGCATTATCATTAATCTTCTTTACGATTTCCAAAGGACCAATCTTCCTAGCAGCTAGTTTGTTGTAAGTACCAATAGGAAATCGATCCTTGGTCAATACTGCATATACAAAATCTCCTTCTTTGAAGTTAACATGTCGTCGTTTAATATCTGCGGATTGCTTATATTTCTCATTTGCCTTAAACAATCGTTCTTGCACAACCTTGTGACATTCTTGCAATTCATTCACAAAATCACTAGCTTGTTTGATTATTCCTTTCTGCTGTGGAACTACAGATAGATCTAACGGTCCTTTAGGAATTGTTGAGTACACAACCTGGAATGGACTGAACCCAGTGCTACGATTAACTGCATGGTTGTGTGCAAATTCAGCTTGACATAACTTCGAATCCAAACTCTTCAAATTGTCATCCACAAGGCATCACAATATATTACCCAGGGATCTATTCACAACTTCAGTCTGTCCATCTGTCTGTGGATGATAAGCACTACTGAATTTCAACTTCGTTCCCAGCATCTTCCACAAACTCAGCCAAAAATGACTCAGAAATCTGGTATCCCTGTCCGAAACTATAGATTCTGGTAAACCATGCAAGCGATAGATCTCTCTAAAGAACAACTGTGCCACATGTACTGCATCTGCCGTCTTCTTACAAGCAACAAAATGTACCATCTTCGAGAAACGGTCCACCACAACATATATAGAGTCATTTCCCAGTTGAGTCCTCGGCAAGCCCAACACAAAATCCATGCTTACATCAACCCACGGTTTTGTAGGAACAGGTAAAGGCATATACAAACCCGCATTTGTAGCTGTCCCTTTCGAAACTTGACAAACATGACATTTTCGAACAAACTTTTCAACTTCCCGCTTCATCGAGGGCCAATAATAAGACTGAGCAATCAACTGCAATGTGCGATCCCGACCAACATGTCCTTCTTCATGCAACTCTTTTACAATTTTCATTCTCAAGCTACAATCTGGTACGCACAATCGATTCCCCTTGAATAAGAATCCATCTACCAACACAAACTCATCAGTACTCCCATCCTTGACTTTCTCAACAATCTTTGCAAAGTAAGGGTCTTCCTCAAACAACTCTGGCAATAGTTCAAATCCTGTCACTTCAACCTTCATCGTCGTCAACAAATGATTCCTCCTGCTCAAGGCATCAGCTACACGATTCGTCACCCCTGATTTGTGCTTTACAACAAAAGTAAACTGCTGTAGATACGCGACCCATGAAGCGTGTCTAGCTGAGATTTTGTCCTGTCCTTGCAAATGTTTCAAAGCTTCATGATCCGTATAAAGAACAAACTCCTTCTGAAACAGATAATGTCTCCAGTGCTTCACAGCTTGAACAATTGCGTAAAACTCCACGTCATAAGTGCTATATCTCAACTTGGCTCCAGACAACTTCTCATTGAAATAAGCAACTGGTCTTCCATTCTGACTCAATACTCCACCAATCCCAACCTTCGAAGCATCAGTGTGTAACTCGAACAATATCTGAAAATCCCGCAGTACCAGAATGGGTGCTGTCGTCAAAAGTGTCTTGATCTTCTCAAAAGCTAACTCTGCTTCCTTTGTCCATATGAACTTCTTTCCTTTCATGCAATCGGTTACAGGTGCCATCACACTGCTAAAATGTGGAATGAATCTTCGATAAAAAGATACCAACCCATGAAAACTCCTCATTTCAGTAATTGTCTTGGCTTATGGCCAACTCCTGAAAGCTTCCACTTTGCTTTCATCCACTTGAATACCCTCCTTCGACAGAACATATCCCAGAAACAAAACACTGTGCGTCATGAACACGCACTTCTTCGTTGCTGCATAGAATTGCTCCTGTCGTAGAATCAACAGCACTTCTCGCAAATGCTGGATATGCTCTTCCATACTCCCACTATAGATCAAAATATCGTCAAAGTAAACTACTACAAACTACCCAATAAATGGTCTGAAAATCTGATTCATCACTCTCATAAAAGTACTAGGAGCATTTGACAAGCCAAACGACATAACTAGCCATTCGTATAGACCTTCCCTAGTTGTAAAAGCAGTCTTCCACTCATCACCCGGTCTAATATGAATCTGATGGTATCCACTCTTCAAGTCAATCTTTGAGAACTCAACAGCCCCACTCAACTGATCAATCAAATCATCGAACCTCGGCATAGGAAACCTGTATCTCACAGTGATCTTGTTTAGAGCCCGACTGTCCGTACACATCCGCCAAGTCACATCCTTCTTCGGTACCAATAAGGCTGGCACTGCACAAGGACTCAAGCTCTCCTGAACACGCCCTTGTTCTAACAACTCCTCCACCTGCCTTCTCAGTTCCTCATGCTCCTTAGGACTCTTCCTGTAATGTGGCATGTGAGGTAATGCCGCCCCTGGCACAAGATCAATTTAATGCTGAATATCTCTCAACGGTGGTAACTCCTTTGGCAACTCTTCAGGAAACACATCTCTGAATTCTTCTAACACTGGCTTTACTTCCTCTGGAACTTCAACAGATTCAGTAGCTTCATGTCCAATCAACAAGAACACCTCAGGACTCTCTTCTACTTCTTCAACAAACTCCTTCAAAGTCAACAAAGTCTTCAGCTCCTCAATCTCCTCTGACTTGCTCTCTCCTTGCTGTCTCTTCTTCGGAACTAAAATGATCTTAGTACCCTGAAACATAAAGCTGTAGCTATTGGTTTGACCATCAAGCTGCACTGCTCGGTCATACTGCCATGGTCTTCCCAAAAGCAAGTGACAAACACCCATCTCCACCACATCACACCAGATCTCATCTTTATACTTCTTCCCAATAGAAAATGGAACATGAACTCGCATGTCCACCTTCACCTCTCCTCCTTTCCTTAACCACCCTAACTTGTAAGGATTTGGATGCTTCTCCGTTTTCAACTTCAACTTTCTCACAGCTTCGGTAGAAATGATATTGTCACAACTTCCCACGTCAATCACAAATTTACACACCTTCCCCAGTATAGTGCATGTCGACTGAAAGATATTACTCCTCAACCAACTAGCCTCCTCTTCCTGCTTCGGTGTCAAACATGATCTCCTCAACATTAGATTACATCCTTCATCTCCCGATGCGATATCCTGTTCATCCTCCTTAACTGGACTAGAATAACCTTCATCAACATCCTCACCTTCAACTTCAGCAATCATAGCTCGCCTCTTCGATTTCGGGCATTCATTACTCTTGTGACCCACTTCCTAGCAATTATAACACTTGAAACTATTGTTGACCTTCGCCTTCGCAACTTCATTCACAACTGGTTTACTGACAGCTCTAGAAACATTGGAACTCCCACTAGCACCCTTGCTCTGAGTATTGGAACTTGGAAACACACCACCTCCTCGTCTTCCCTGCTTCTCCCAAGCCAACGCCTTCTGGTGCGCTTCAGCCACAGATCTAGGGTCAAACATATTTACCATATCCTGGATCTGGATCCTCAACCCCCCAACAAACCTAGTAGTCAATTGTTCCTCCGTCTCCATAATGTCATTTCGAGCAATCAGTTGATAAAACTCATCAGCATAATCATTAACAGTCTTCGTCCCTTGCCTCAGATTCTGCAACCTCTGATACATGAGTGATTGATAATTGTAAAGCAAGAATGTAGCCTTCATCATCTTCTTCATTTTCTCCCAAGCAACAATCTTCGACTTCCCCATCCGTTCTTGTGTAAGTTTGGTTTGCTGCCACCACGCCATAGCTCTTCCTCTCAACCTAGTAGCAACCAACTTCACTCGACGATCATCCGGAACCTCCTTGAAATCAAAGATCTCTTCAACATTAGATAACCAATCTAGAAATTCTTCAGCCTGCATACCACCCTTAAACTCTGGAATTTCAATTTTCATTCCGGACTCCCATTTGTGATCATACTCTGAATGATTTCTTCCTTGGTTTCGATTTCGACCATGAACACTACCACCATCAAACTCCTCATCAAAATCTGATGCATATCGATGTCGATCATGACCACCAACATCTCTACCACCACCATTTCTACCACCAACATCCCTTCGATCACGATCATCAACATTCCTATCACGATCGTCAACATTTCTACGATCATGATCTTCTCTTCTCTCCCGATCTGAATGTGGTGAAACTCTATTTCCCCCACGGCTCGATTCAGGTGAAACCCTTCTTCTACTTTGATTCATTTCAAGCATCATTCTCTCTAATCGACCAATCCCCTCATTCAACTTCTCATTGAAATTCTCGTTGATTCGTTGCTCCATTTCATCGGTCTCTTCTCTTCCATACAAAGCATCAACATTGCGATGACGTTGAGCTCGTCTCGGTGGCATGATTGAACTTCAAACAAATCTTCAAAAATTCAAACACTTTCTGAACTTTGATCCAAAATGATATGGATCGAAACTCCCAACTTATTGCAACTTCACGATGAACACCAAACTTCTCAACAATGCAAATCCGATCTCCAAACTTCAAATTCTCGAAACCCAATTCTCCAAATGATGCAAACTTCTTGAAATCTAGCTCTGATACCAAATGATGCAGCCAAGGAAGCGAATTCGATGATGTAAATCGAATCCGTCCAGGATCTCACATGATTAGCGGAAATAATCGGTGAAACGATGATAAATCGGTGAATTTAAGAATACCCAAACGCCCAAATCCGTTGATCACGAAGATACCGGATTCTAGCAATCTTCTACACGTTGATCGCGCACGATGCCGTGAGAGAAGATCTACAATTCTTCGAACATTGATCAAGCGCACTTGATTCCGTGAATTGGCTTCAACAATCGTTGATTCGAGCGCACTCGAATGCCGAAAGTGGAGATAGGAGATAACACTCAACTACCAATTTTAATGGAAGCAAGAAGCACAAACCAAATTTTATTCAAAAAAAATCAACTTCTTTACAAATGACAACACGTCCATATTTATAGGGAATTACATCACACAAGTTACACGACTCAAAATAGGCGACATAAGAACAAACGACTCACGACCTAACATTCACGACTTAACATTCACGACTTAACAACATAACAGGCACAAACGACTTACAACATAAAAGAAACGACTTAAGAAACCAAACAGGTTACAACACACGACATAAGAAATGCGGTATAACATCTTCAGCGACTTAGCGACCTAAGCTTCCAACGACATAAGGAAATTCTAATGAATCTGTTCGCGATCTATGGAGGAACGACCTAAGGAATTCGCGACCTAAGAGTCTTCAGTAGCTTCGCGACTTAAGGATCTTCGACTTAAAGTAGGTCGTTCGTGAGTTAGGTGGAAGCGGCATAAGGGTTCTGAGCGACATAACAATTTGGGAATTCGTTCGCGACCTACTGGCAGTTGAATCTTGCTTGCGACCTACTGAAAGAAGCGGCAACACTTCGCGACCTAACTGGAAATTGCTTTTTGACTCGAGGAATCTCGTGACCTAAACCAGAGCGGCCTAGGGTTTCGCCTTCAAGAAGCTGGAGTGACATAAGAAGGAGGAGCTCGCGACCGCGACCTAGGGTTTCGCCTTCGCCGCGACTTACGGTAGCGCGATTCAAGGTAAGCGCTGCATCAGAAATGAAGTTTCCAAAGTTTTGGAAGGGTACTCCAAAGATAGTAAGTTGAGAATCCACTTTATGCCGAGCCCAATAAAATGAAATTGTTAGAATTGAAAAGTTGAAAAATATAATTGTCAATATTTTTGAAAAAGTAAATATTGGGTTTTTGAAAAAAAAAGTGGTATGAGATTTAAATTGGTTTTTATATGATTTTTCTAAAAGTGAAATTCTTTTTGAAGAATTATAAAGCATATATAGCTCGCTAGTTTCTTTGTAGGTAAACAAAGATTTAAAAAAAATAAAAACCTAGTGTGTATTAAGTATCAGAAACATAGGTTACATCATTTATAGTTGTAATAGATATTTTCGTGAAAAATAAGGGGAGCAAAGACTATAACACTATTGTTATAGTAGGTGACTCCCAAGGGAAATGTTTTTACATAGTATGCGAGATTTATTAGTATTTATTTTAATTAAATCCATACACTAGTATTTTTGAGTTGTAGTAATGGCGTTTTACGCAACATCTGTTTTGACCCAAATAAAAATGTATTTTGAAAATAATTTCTAAGTACAATAAAAAGTGGTTTGTAAGTACATTTAAGTATGAGGAAATGTTTTCTAGTTATGGATATATTAAAACAGTTTTGAAAATGGGTTTTTCTGAAAAGAAAAGTGTAAGTTAAATATTAGAAATTAATAAATTTCATAGAAATTTACTATTATAAGAGAATATAGATTAAACATACTTTAATCTATTGGAACGAAATAAATAATGATAAAATTTTCTATGAAACCAAATTATAAATAAAGATGTTTTGTGCAAGTTATAAGGAATACGTGAAGGAGATGTACAATGTATGGAAAGCACCATATTTTATACAGCCTATTTCGAAAAATTTAAAATAAATTTCTCATAATTTCACATAAACACGAAGTCCTCTTTTAAAGGATTCATATAAGGTTTTAGCGTTCATAGTTCCTTATAAAAGAAAGTAGTTCCAATATATTAAGGTAAAAAGCCATTAAGTGTAATAATTAGAGACAGTGTTAGTTAGGAGAGATATTATAGAGAGCCTTTGTAAAAAGTCCCGATTTGTAGTTAGAAACTCCTCCAACGTTGGGTAATTGGGAAGTTAAGGAGTTTTTAATGAAATAATTGTTCTTATCTACTTCAGTTTTTGCAAAATTGAAAATCTGTGAAAAGAAGATGTTTTGAAAACATGTTAGAACATTTTAAAGATATTTTGAAAGAAAAATGGTTTGGTGAAAAAGTAAATAAGTTTTTGGAAGCGAATAACTTAGTAATAGTTAAATTTAAAAACCCATAAAAAGCTGTAGGGATGCAAGTCTAGAAAGATAAAATGTTAAGTAACCAAGCACATTTAAATTTAATGGAAATTTGAAAATAAAACTTTTAAAGGCAAAAATTTTGGGGATATTTTAAAAGTTTAGAAGCTTTTTTGAAATGGAACGATAAATACTAAACCAAACTTTCAAATGTGGAGTAGATAGGAATCATTTCCTAGGTGTTATGGAAAAAGTGTAAGGCGATGAAGGAGATAGCAGTGATTACTTTTAGAAATAATAATAGAAGTTTCTGTAAAGTGTATAGGACACTAATGAGAACCTAGGATTGTTGCTTCATGTGTGTAAACTATAGAAGAATAGTAAAGTGATATTAGTAAGATGGTAAGACACACATGGTTGAGGATGTATATTCTTGATTTTGGAGGAACTTGGGAGGAGCATCTTCCCTTAGTAGAGTTCGCTTATAATTATAGCTTTCAAACTAGCATTGGAATGGCACCTTTCGAAGTTCTTTATGGAAGACCGTGCAAGTCGCCTTTGTGTTGGTTAGAGTCTAAAGAGAGATTGCTATTTGGTCCTAACATGGTTAGAGAGACTTTGGAGAAGATTGATTTGGTTAGGAAAGAATATGATGCAGTATATACCTTGATTGGCGAAATAGTCGAACGACCTACCAATCACCATGACATAACTCCATTCCGACCTAACTTCTCACGACCTACTAATCCCCACGACTTAATTCTTCTCCGACCTAACTTTCCCGACCTAAGCCAACCCACCGCGACCTACGACTCAACTTCTCCGACCTATAAAACTTCCTCTGCGACAACAGTTCCACGACCTACCCAACTTCACGACATAAAACTTCCATGACTAAATCCACTTCCATGACCTAACTCCTCACGACCTATCAATTTCCACGACCCAACTCCACCGCGACATAAACTCCACCTCGAATCAACTCCACGACCTAATTCCGACCTAACTTTTCCTCTTCTCGATCTAATACTACACCGCAGAACTTCCCTCCGAGCTTCCCCTAAATCGCGTGAACGAGTTTCAATAACTTCTTGCTCTGATGTCGCGTGCCGCCTTCATTAAATCGCGAACGAGAGTATGTTGGATCGCGAATTGATTTTGGTAAATCGGGAGAGAAGTTGATAACTCGCAGAGACGTTTTGATAAGTCGTGAGTTTCTTCTAAGTCGTGAGATGCTGCTGTTAAGTCATGAGTTGCCGTTGATAAGTCGCGAGCTACTTTTAAGTCGCGAGATGATTTTTTTTGTTAAGTTGGAAACGACTTTGGAGTTGTAATTTTTTTGTGTCATGTTGAGTTGTAACGTCTATAAATAGACCGGTTGGGTCATTTGTAAAGGTTGTTGATTTTTGAAATAAAATTTCTTTTGTTAGCTTGGTGCTTTCATCCAATTGGTAATCGAGTGTGATTTCCTATCTCCACCTTCGGTCAATCGAGTGCGCTCGATTCAACGATCGTGAAGCCAATTCGCGGCATCAAGTGCGCTTGATCAACGCTCGAAGAATTGTAGATCTCTCTTCACGGTATCGTGCGCGATCAACGTGTCAGAGATAGCTAGAATTCGGCATCTTCGGATCAACGAATTTGGGCATTTCAGTATTTCTCAATCCACCGATTGCTACTTTCATCGTATCATCTGTTTTTGTATTCCGCCGCTGCGTCATTTGGTATCAGAGCTAGAACGCAAGGAGTTTGCGTAGATTTTTGGAGTTGTGTGAGATTTACATCATTTGGAGAAGTGGGTTATCGAGATTTTGAAGAGATTTGTTCGTTTGGAGATTTTTGAAGTTTTCAACAAGTGGGTAGTTTTGATTTGAAGATTTTTAGATCGAAGTGAAGTTTTTGTTGGAATTTGTTGAAGAGTGATCATGCCTCCGAGAAGAGCTAACCGTTATTGCAACATTGATGCTTTGTATGGGAGAGAAGAAGCCGATGAGATGGAGCAAAGAATTAACGACAATTTTAATGAGAAGATTAATGAAGGGATTGGTCGATTAGAGAGGATGATGTTGGAGATGAGTCAAAATCAGAGAAGAGTATCACCTGAATCGAGCCATGGGAGAAGTAGAGCTTCACCACATTCAAACCGAGAGAGAAGTGTTGATAATGATCATAGAAGCGTGGATCGAGATTGTGATAGAAATGTTGATGATCGAAGTCGTGATAGAAATGTGACTGATCGAGATCGGAGGAATGCAGATCGTAGGAATGTTGGTGGAAGAAATGGTGGTGGTAGAGATGTTGGTGGTCAGGATCGACATCGATATACATCGGATTGTGACGAAGAGTATGATGGTGGTAGTGTTCATGGACGAGGACGTGGACAAGGAAGAAATCAGTCGGAGTACGATCACAAGTGGGAATCTGGGATAAAGACTGAAATTCCAGAATTCAAAGGTGGTATGCAGGCTGAGGAGTTTTTGTATTGGGTGGCTAATGTTGAAGAAATTTTTGATTTTAAGGAAGTTCCAGAACATCGTAGAGTGAAGTTGGTTGCTACAAGGTTGAGGGGTAGAGCTTTGGCATGGTGGTAGCAAACCAAACTTACACGTGAACTAATGGGGAAGTCAAAAGTTGAATCTTGGGAGAAGATGAAGAAATTAATGAAAGCAATGTTCTTACCTTACAATTATCAATCTTTGATGTATCAACGTTTGCAGAACTTGAGGCAGGGCACGAAGACTGTTAATGATTACGCGGATGAGTTTTACCAGCTTATTGCGAGGAATGATATTATGGAAACGGAAGAGCAGCTGACATCTAGATTCATTGGGGGATTGAGAATGCAGATTCAGGATATGGTTAATATGTTCGATCCAAGATCTGTGGCGGAAGCACATCAGAAAGCGTTGGCTCTGGAGAAGCAGGGACGACGAGGAGGTGGTGTGTTTACTAATTCCAATAATCAAGTGAAGGGTGTTAGTGGGAGTTCTAATGTTTCTAAACCCATCATTAAACCAGTGGTGAAGGAGGCTGAGAAGGCGAAGGTTAACAACAGTTTCAAATGTTACAATTGTCAGGAGATGGGTCATAAAAGCAATGAGTGTCCAAAGCCAAAGAAGAGAGCCATGATTGCAGAAGTGAGGATGAGGAGGTTGATGGTGATTGTTCTAGTCCAGTTGAGGAGGATGAGCAGGATATTGCGTCAGGAGATGAAGGTTGTAATCTAATGCTGAGAAGGTCATGTTTGACACCGAAGCAGGAAGAGGCTATTTGGTTGAGGAGTAATATCTTTCAGTCGACATGTACTATATTGGGAAAGGTGTGTAAATTTGTGATTGACGCAGGAAGCTGTGACAATATCATTTCCACCGAGGCTGTAACAAAGTTGAAGTTAAAGACAGAGAAGCATCCGAATCCATACAAGTTAGCATGGTTGAGAAAAGGAGGAGAAGTAAAAGTGGATAGACGAGTTCGAGTTCCATTCTCTATTGGGAAGAAATACAAAGACGAAATCTGGTGTGATGTAGTAGAGATGGATGTTTGTCACTTACTTTTGGGAAGACCATGGCAGTATGATCGAGCGGTACAGCATGACGGTCGGACCAATAGCTACTGCTTTATGTTTGAAGGTACGAAGATTATCCTAGTTCCAAAGAAAAGACCACAAGGAGAAAGTAAGACAGAAGAGATTGAAGAGCTGAAAACTTTATTATCTTTGAAGGAATTTGTTAAGGAGGTTGAGGAAGAGCCGGAAGTATTCTTGTTGATTGGGCGAGAGAGTCAAGAAGTGGTTGAGATTCCAGAGGAAGTGAAACCGGTATTGAAAGAATTTGAAGATGTATTTCCAGAGGAGTTACCAGAGGAGTTACCGCCACTGAGAGACATTCAACATCAAATTGATCTTGTTCCGAAAGCAATGTTGCCACACAGACCACATTATCGAATGAGTCTGAAGGAACATGAAGAATTGAGGAGGCAGGTGGAAGAGTTGCTTGAGCAGGGACGTGTGCAGGAAAGTTTGAGTCCATGTGTTGTGCCAGCTTTGTTAGTACCGAAGAAGGACGGGACGTGGAGAATGTGCACTGACAGTCGAGCATTGAATAAGATTACTGTGAGATATAGATTTCAAATGCCGAGGTTGGATGACTTGCTAGATCAAATAAGCGGAGCTACTATCTTTTCGAAGATTGATTTGAAGAGCGGATATCATCAAATTCGTATCAGACCAGGTGATGAGTGGAAGACAGCTTTTAAAACCAGGGAGGGTCTATACGAATGGTTGGTAATGCCATTTGGATTATCAAATGCGCCAAGTACATTTATGCGGGTGATGAATCAGATTTTTAGACCATTCATTGGGAAGTTTGTGGTGGTGTATTTCGATGATATTCTGATATATAGTGGGAGTCCAGAGGAACATTTGAATCATCTGAGAGAAGTACTGATGGTACTGCGACAAGAACAATTTTATGCTGCAACGAAGAAGTGCGTGTTCATGACGCATAGTGTTTTATTTCTTGGGTATATTGTATCGGATGGAGGAATACAGGTTGACCAAAGTAAAGTCGAAGCGATTAGAAATTGGCCACAGCCCAAGACGATAACAGAAGTTCGATGTTTCCACGGGTTGGCTTCATTCTATCGAAGATTTATTCCACACTTTAGTAGTGTGATGGCGCCTATTACTGATTGTATGAAGGGCAAACAATTTTCATGGACGGAGGAAGCAGGAGTTGCTTTTGAACGAATCAAGGAGTTGTTGACGACAGCACCAATTCTAGCATTACCTGATTTTCAGTTGTTGTTTGAATTACATACTGACGCGTCGAAGGTTGGAATTGGAGGGGTGTTGAGTCAGAGGGGTCATCCTATTGCATACTTCAGTGAGAAGCTATCGGGAGCAAAGATGAGATATAGTACATATGATGTGGAATTTTATGTTGTTGTGCAAGCTATTAAACACTGGAGACACTATCTATTTCAGAAAGAGTTTGTTCTTTACACTGACCATGAGGCGTTGAAACATTTGCAAGGGAAAGACAAGATTTCAGCAAGACATGCATCATGGGTTGCATATCTGCAACAGTTTACGTTTGTTGTGAAACACAAATTGGGAGTGACGAATCGTGTGGCTGATGCGTTGAGTAGAAGAAATCACGTGTTAACTACATTGAAGGTTGAAGTGATGGGATTTGATATGTTTCCAGAATTATTTGTCATGATCCTTACTTTGCGAAGTTTGTTGATAAAGTAAAGGAGGGGAATACGGATGAGTTTATGATGGTAGACGGTTTTCTGTTCAAAGGAAATCGATTATGCATACCTGATTGTAGTTTGAGAATGAAGACTGTAAAAGAGCTACATGAAGAAGGACATGTTGGGAGAGACCGTACATTACAGTTGATTTCACAGTCTTACTTTTGGCCATCCATGAGGAAAGAGGTAGAGAGGTTTGTGGAACGATGTCATATCTGTCAGGTTTCGAAAGGAACTACGACCAATGCTGGATTATATATGCCGTTACCTGTACCAACTAAGCCTTGGGTTGATGTGAGTATGGATTTTGTTTTGGGTTTGCCTCGAACTCAAAGGGGAAACGATTCCATTTATGTGGTGGTTGACCGATTCTCGAAAATGGCACATTTTATTGCTTGTAAGAAGACGGCGGATGCTGTTCATGTGGCTCAGTTATTTTTCAAAGAAATCTATTGACTTCATGGATTACCTGAATCGATTGTTTCAGACAGGGATACTAGATTTCTAAGTCATTTCTGGCTAAGTTTGTGGAAGATGGTGGGTACGAAATTGAAATTCAGTAGTGCTTATCATCCACAGACAGATGGACAAACTGAAGTTGTGAACAGATCCCTGGGAAATTTATTGCGGTGTCTAGTTCAAGATAATCTGAAGAGTTGGGACTTAAAGTTGTGTCAGGTGGAGTTTGCTCATAATCATGCTGTTAACCGAAGCACTGGTTACAGTCCGTTTCAGATTTTATATTCGAGCTTGCCAAAGGGGCCGTTGGATTTAACGGTAGTACCACAACCAAAAGGAGTGATTAAGCGGGCGTCAGATTTCATTGATGAGTTGAAAGATTGTCATAGAATCATTCAGGAACGTTTGGAGAAGACGAATGAGAAGTATAAACGAGCTGCAGATAAAAAGAGAAGAAGTGTGGAGTTCAACAAAGGTGATTGGGTGTATGTAGTGTTAACAAAAGATCGTTTTCCAGTGGGTGCTTATAACAAATTGAAAGCCCGAAAGATTGGTCCAGTAGAAATTATAAACGGATCAATGAAAATGCTTATAAGTTGAAACTGCCTGAGGATGTTTACACTTCTGACGTGTTTAATGTTAAACACCTTATACCTTATTCTTGAGATGAACAATCCAATGGGGAGGAACTTTTAAATTCGAGGATGAATTTCTCTCAACCTGGGGAAGATGATGCAGTACATACCTTGATTGGCGAAATAGTCGAACGACCTACCAATCACCACGACATAACTCCATTCCGACCTAACTTCTCACGACCTACTAATCCCCACGACTTAATTCTTCTCCGACCTAACTTTCCCGACCTAAGCCAACCCACCACGACCTACGACTCAACTTCTCCGACCTATAAAACTTCCTCTGCGACAACAGTTCCACGACCTACCCAACTTCACGACATAAAACTTCCACGACTTAATCCACTTCCACGACCTAACTCCTCACGACCTATCAATTTCCACGACCCAACTCCACCGCGACATAAACTCCACCTCGAATCAACTCCACGACCTAATTCCGACCTAACTTTTCCTCTTCCCGATCTAATACTACACCGCAGAACTTCCCTCCGAGCTTCCCCTAAATCGCGTGAACGAGTTTCAATAACTTCTTGCTCTGATGTCGCGTGCCGCCTTCATTAAATCGCGAACGAGAGTATGTTGGATCGCGAATTGATTTTGGTAAATCGGGAGAGAAGTTGATAACTCGCAGAGACGTTTTGATAAGTCGTGAGTTTCTTCTAAGTCGCGAGATGCTGCTGTTAAGTCGTGAGTTGCCGTTGATAAGTCGCGAGCTACTTTTAAGTCGCGAGATGATTTTTTTTGTTAAGTCGGAAACGACTTTGGAGTTGTAATTTTTTTGTGTCATGTTGAGTTGTAACGTCTACAAATAGACCGGTTGGGTCATTTGTAAAGGTTGTTGATTTTTGAAATAAAATTTCTTTTGTTAGCTTGGTGCTTTCATCCAATTGGTAGTCGAGTGTGATTTCCTATCTCCACCTTCGGTCAATCGAGTGCGCTCGATTCAACGATCGTGAAGCCAATTCGCGGCATCAAGTGCGCTTGATCAACGCTCGAAGAATTGTAGATCTCTCTTCATGGTATCGTGCGCGATCAACGTGTCAGAGATAGCTAGAATTCGGCATCTTCGGATCAACGAATTTGGGCATTTCAGTATTTCTCAATCCACCGATTGCTACTTTCATCGTATCATCTGTTTTTGTATTCCGCCGCTGCGTCAGAATAAGTACCTCTTATCCACATCTCTTTGATAATAAATTTTGAATTTCCTATTTTCATCTTTAGTTTGAATAGGTTCTTTCCTTTATTATCCTTTAGGAGGGTAGAACTTAGGATTTAACCTATGGATGGTAGGATTTGATGTAAACATGTTGTTAGAACAAGTTATGTATGATGGATAGTAGTGGTTGCAAGTGGTTGCTAGTGGATGCTAATGGACGCATATACTTATACTGGGCACTATTATCTCTTAGGGATCGGCCTAATTAGGACACTAGAGCATATGCATATGGTTGTGTATGCATTTGCATTTTTATTTTTACTTTATTCCATGGTTGCAATAAATGGATAATTATCACATGATTGTTGCATTTGAATGATGATTGTAGCGCGCATATAGAACTATCAATTATCATTACGAATTTGCATTCATTTAGATACATGGTATGAACAAGATTGCATAAAAGGAGGTCAACTGAATCAATAGACCACCTAATCTTTTGCATTAGTTAGAGACATTGGCACCACATTATTTGCATATGTATCATAAATTGAATTGGAAAACTTAAGGACAATGGATGTAATGGATGATGGTTGAGTAGTTGGTTGTAAAACTTTGATGAAAACATTTATTTCATTCTTCTATCCTTAGAGATTTCAGGGACGAAATCCCTTAAAGAGAGGAGAATGTAACAACCCGAAAATTTAAGCATAGTAATTAATTAACAAATTAATTAAATAATAAAATAACTTTGTGAAATTATCTGAATTGAGCCACGGAAGTTGCACCATTGTGTCCGTGGTAATTTCTGGTCAATTTCCATATATAGATTGTCAAAATCGGAGCTAAAACGAAGAAGTTATGGAAGAAAGAAGAAATCAGAAAATAAGAAGAAAAATAAATAAATAAATATATAGGGCTAGGTCGACCCTAGGATCGACCCTAGGGTCGACCCTCCCATCAACTAGGTCGACCTAACTCCTACAAGGGTCGACACCAAAGTCGACCTGCCTTAGTATTTTAGACGAGTAATTGTCCAGGTTAAATCGTGACGTGTTTTTCGATTTTTACTCCATCTCGTGCGTCCGTACTTCCATCCGACGGTTCTCATCGAGCCTATGATGTGGTTGCACCATCTTTAATCTTCAAATCCAACAGTCTGAGATCCACAAGTGACACTATAAATAAGACCCTAAGCCTAGCTATTTTTCTCATTCAGATTTTCTCCATCTGGGTTCATTGCCTAAGGCTGGACCCTAAAAGGAATAATTTTCCAAGGAGAAGGTCTTTTTAATTAAAATATTTTATACCCCTCAAGTGGATTCGGAAAGGCCAAGGAAAAGGGCTAAGGACCACATGTGAGTGTTTAAGTAATTATTTTAGATTTTTAAGTAATTTAAAATAATAGGGTTTCCAATAGTTGTAGTTTTTCTACAATTTTGGAGTAATCTTTATGCAAGCTTATTTACAGTTTATTTTTAAGTAAATTTTAGACTTGATTTCCAGTCTATTTTCTTTTAGCTATTCTATTTCTGTTATTTGCAATTATTTATTGTCAATTATAGTTTTCCCAATTATTTACAGTATTTACAATTATTTACTATTATTTACGTTTTATTTACATTTATTCTACGTTGGGATTTCTTCTGTAAACGTCAATTTCTTTTTAATTCCCTTTTTATGTGAATGGAATAAATAGAAGAGGATAATTTGTTAATATGGACTAAAATATAAGAACAATGAATTTACAGAAAATGGGATGCAAAATGAGAAGAACTGTAATAAATTGGACTTAGACTAAAATAGGAAAATTTAAGATATTTGCAAGCATAGTTATAACTTGTAATTATTACTAAAAGAGAAAATAGAAGAAATTGTAGAAAATGCTTATTTTTATACTTAGACCTTAGGCTAAGTTAATAAGTAAGGTTATAACATACAGGTTATAATTAAAGTCAAACAGAAAAGCTTATTTTAAGACTAAGAATAAGTTAACAAGCAAATATAGCAGCGATAATAGAAGAAACGTATTTAAAAAAGACTTATACTAAGTTAATAAGCAAAGATAGAAGTAGGACCCATACCGGCAGCATTCCCCTTATGTTGTTTAGGTTGGATAAGTTTTCAATAATTAAGAAGTAGGACCCGTACCGGCAGCATTCCCCTTATGCTGTTTAGGGTAGATAAGTGGTCAATAATTAAGAATTCTAACCCGTTCCGACAGCATTCCCCTTGGTACACGCTTATATTGTTTAGGGTAGGTAAGTGGTCAATAATTAGAAGCACAAATCAGGGGATTTGAGGAAGGGGCGTAACTAGATTTTGTTTGTTAGGACCTGTATCGGTAGCATTCCCCATCAGTCAGGAACTAGTGGTCTCACAACACACTCAGGTGAGGATGGGCATGCTTATGCTATTTAAGGTAATTAAGAGGTCCAAAGAGGGAGCAACAGATAGTGCAAGCCTAACGTTGGTCGAGCATGCAGCCTCGGTGCAGAGAGATAAGTCATTATTGAGTTCCAAGCACTAAACATGTGTCTTTTGCTGTGGGACCCACAGGATTGGACTAGCTCACAGTGGCATAACAGAGATAGAAGGCCGGTCAAAGGGTAGAATTAGGACTTCATCCTAATTAAACTAGGATTGGGATTTCAGCCTAATCAAAGCAGTTTTAGAAAAGTGCATACAATCTAATCGAACTATCAAAGCAAAGCAAACAGTTAAACCGTATTTTATTACAGCTTTATCTTTTCCTTTATTTCCTGTTATACTAGAACTATTGCAAAGTCTATTATCTTTATCTTGCTAAAGAATACTAGTAATTACTTTCGTTCACCGAACTTTTAGTCTGACTCACTCCTCTGTTTTCCCTTTTTCCCGCATAGGCCAGCAGAGACAAGGGCGGTAGATTTCAGCTTTCTTAGAGAGATATTCTTGGAGATTCTTTATGTATTCTTTTTCTTCTTTTCTAGTTTTCTTTTTATTTGAGTTTGGATGTACTGGTACTGATGAGAGGGATGGTTTTATTTATGTACTCTGATAATGTGACTGAGATGGTATTTTCCTTTTCATAAGACATGTATTTGGTATTTTGAGGCATCTTATGAATTTGGTTTTATGACTCTATTTTATGAAGTTTGATGTTGAATAATGAGATAATTATTTAAATGTTTCCTTTATTTATTTATTTTGTCTTGTGAATCTTAGTCTCTGTAATTTTTTAACTATACCTACAACGCACTACATTTTTTAGGGTGCTCTTTTTTGAGTATACTAAGGGGTGTGTGTTGTTACATTTGTATCATTGAGTAAGACATTATATTTTCTTTAGATGTTCCATATGAGGGAATAAATCGGTAGCCCTCCAAGGTAGGATCCATATTAGTTAAGCAGGGAACTGATATTGTGATGCTCGTATCTTTCAAACCTTTACTCCGATTGATGCATGATTTTCACCTGGGTTCATATCTTGATCAGGTGAATACTACTTAATCAGTTTGAGTCTATTTCAGGACAATGACTATTCTACCCCTGACTCTTCATATTTGCCATCTATTGGGTGAAAACGCCCTCATCATTTGCCCCCAAAGCATAATTTCGTGAATGCAAACTGTGCTCTGTTTAATCAAGGGTTTCCTTTCTAGTCCTGTAGCAGTCTTCTTGATGCCTAAATATCCATAGCTTGTCTATGACTTTTCAAAAAGTCTCCTTTTACTAGCTTGATTTGAGCCTTGGCTCTATTTAAGGAGGACTTGTTGACCATCTCAAGTCATCTTCGATTAGTCTTCACCCAGTAGGATGTTGTATTCCTAAGTTTGGCCTTCCTATTTCCTACTTTAAGGTTTTATATAATATGTAGACCAGCTGATGTACAGATCATGATACTGACTTTGGATCCGTGATATGGTATTCTAGTTATGTTTATTGTAGGGTTAATTCTAGTGATCATGACCTATCTATCCCATGTGACGCTAAGTTTGTGTACTTCTTTAGCAATCGTTTCTCCACTTCTGTGTATGTTTACAGGATCAATAATTAATGCATTCGATAAAGTAAGGATCTTTACTGAAGCACCTATATATGTAGGATATGAATCATAGTGCCTTTGAGTTAATGTTGGCTATGTCTTCTTTAACCAATGTTACATATCTTCTGCATGGATTTTTGTACAAATACGTATACATTTATAGAGATTTTAATTTGAATCATTATGCCTGGTCAGGCTTAGCTATTACATTATGTTCACGTTGCGTTAGGCTTAGTAAGGTGATGGCATCGAAGGAGCAATTCCTTGTTATCTTGTTAGTACTTTAGGGATTTATCCCCGGGCATATTTGTATAGGATCAGTATTGCCAATTTCCCTGACAGCTTGTTTGCTAATATCCTATGTACTTGTGTGGAGTTAATCACTAGCAACTATTGATGGAGTAAGTGTTAGGCTTGAGCGAGTGCTTCTGGCTTCTTTGTCTTCAGCTTAAGAGAATTTGTCTGCATCATGAGATAGGAGCACTTCCTTACTATATTGCGATGTCATTGTGGTTAAACGTGAAAAGCAGATCGTATGGTTGAAAAGCATATTCTAATTGTAGGCAAGTTGTTTTATTATTGTTGCTCAGATTTGGAGTTGGTTGCCGCTAGTGATGTATCTAATCTGTAATCAAGTTCTGATCGTGGGTAAGCTGGTTCATAATTACTGGTTCGAGTTATGCCGAGTATTAATGTTGGGTGCCCCCAGTATATGGTATCTAGCTGGTATAGTCTTCAGGTGTTGGAAGCCTTGATTTGTGCATTGGTTGGGTAGAACCGATCTTCCAATTCAAAGGATGAAAGATTGAACCACTCCTGTTTATAGGAGATCACATAATTCAGAGTAATTCCCTATTGCTAGGGTTCGGAGAGTAGTCTTAGGGACCTAGTAGTTTGTACGTACTTACCATATTCTACAACATACTCCACGACGACATTTTTAAGAGTCGACTGGGAGGCTCATTATTTGCCAAGGTTTGCCCCAAAGCATAGTTTAGTGTGTTGCTTCTTACAACATATTGCTTGCACTTCCCTTTGGTGAAGTCGTTACCTCTGAGGTTTTGAGGAAGATTACACTTTGCTACCTTCAGTGTAGTTTGATCCTGCTTCAGGGACATGGTAGAATTATACTTCACTATTTCTAGAGAAGTTGAATATTTTTCTATCCTTGGCTTATGCTCTGCATTCTTTGGGAGCGTTAGCTTTGCACCTTTCGTAACATAAAAAGCTGAATCGATGCTCTACTATTCTTGGTGGAGTTGATTTGATACTCCATTGTCTCTGATGGAGTTGAAGTGATGCTCTGTTGCCTCTAGCAGAGTTGAGTTGATTGAACACCCCATTGTCTCTGGTAGAGTTGGGTGAATAATAATACCCTACTGTTTTTGGCAGAGTAGAATTTATATTCTATTATCTGTATACACTAGAAATGTAATGACATAAGACTGGAAAATGTTATTTGAAACTTCATGTTTAAGTAATTTGGATTTTATTTTATGTTGTTTATTATATCAAGTACTTAAGGTTCGTGGCAAGTGATTTTTTTTCATTACCTTGCCTGGCCATGGATCTTTGGGACATCTAGTTTGTCAACCTTACTTATGTCATGGACAAGTTAACCTTTATTACTATTATACTTAAGACTTAGAGCTGATCATCAAGAATAAATTACCGTGGCTATAGTATTGCTTTAATCGTGGACATGATCGATTTATTGTTGCCGGCTTGCATTTAGTGCCGACCATCAACGATAAACTACCTGGGCTATAGTCGTGCTTGGGTTTATAATCGGTTCATAATTGTTGGCGAGCGTGAAGCCGATCGTCAATGATAAAATGCCTAGGTAATCATGCCTTAATCGTGGCTTATAATGGTATATCATTGTTGGTGAAGGAGGCCAATCGTCAATAGCGAACTACCCTACTGTAATTGTTCTAGGGTTTATAGTCAGTTCACTGTTGTAGGCGCATGTTGAGGCTGATTGTCAACATGAACTACCTGGGTTGTAATAGTGCCTGGGTATGTAGTCGGTTTATTGTCACCAGTAAGCGCTTGTAATTTGATTTGTTAATTACAAGGGAAAGAGTGCTTATGTAACAGAATAAGTGTTAGATAAATACACTAAACCAATGTCTTGGTCCGGTGAAAAGAATAGATTGGATCAAACCTGCGGCTTTTAAAAGAAGCACAAAGTGGATCAAACCTGCGGCTTTTAAAAGAAGCACAAAGTACCAAGTTATGTATTCTGTTTGATGGGAGAGACTTTTTTGGATCGAATCTCCCATCTGGTGTTTTAGTGCTAAATCTTAGCTGTTATCGGACCAGACTTTAGTTGAGTTGACTTCAACTGGTTTATTGAACTTATAGTGGATGCCTCTAGCATGCATCATGTTATTCTCCATCTTTGATTCAACTTGGGTTGCATTCTTTGATTATTGGATCAAAATAGATTCCAAGAGCTAGTTCCTTGATTGATGATTGCAATGTCTTTCAGTTTCTTATAGACTGCCGAGTTGGATTGAAATGGACTAGGGGAGAAATGGTGGAGATTTCAGACCCTCCCTGTTTCCCAATGGCAGATAAGATGGGTTGGTTTTGCTTGGGTCCAATCTTTCAAAGCCTTATTGATTATTATGTTATCCATGTCCTTTACAAGCGTTGTTGTTGCCTCTTCCCTCTCTGATCATCGTTCGGTTAGATCCTTGATGCAGAGAGCTGTCTCTACATCCTTTCCTTATATTTCCTACCTCTTAGGACTCTCTAGACTTAGGTCTTCCTTGTATTCCAGTGTTGCAGTTGAGGCCTTCGGTCTGCTCTAAGCGTGTAAAGAGTCTCTCCACCAAAGCATCATGTTGGTTAGGGTAGTGTTTACAAATTTCAACCTCAACTCTCGTTTAGGTCATTCCCAGTGATTATATTTGTTATTATAGGGGTGTTTATATATTGATCTTCCTGACTTTCCACAACTTGATTAGGTGTACCGGCAGTAGTTACATTCTTTTCAACGGAGTTCCTTTATTTAGGAAGCATGTCAAAAAGTCTTTCTCCTTCCCTTTTTTAAAAGAGTTTGTAATCTTCAAGAGACAATAATTCAATTTTCAAAAAGGAAAGAGAGGTTTTGATGTTTTGAAGAGACAATGGCCCAAACCTAAAAAAAGAGTGAATCCCTTAACAATAATTTTTGATCGGGAAAGAGGATTTCAGATCTGAAAAGAGAAATAGATTCCTCAAAACTATAATCTTAGACCTTAAAACAAGAAATAGGTTTTCTTATCTAAAAGAAATAACGATCTAGATTTAAAAAGAGGAACGAAGTTTGTTATGTAAAAAATGTTCCTGATAGAAAGAGAATAAGATATATAATGATTCCAGATCAAAAAGATGAAAAAAACAAACTTATGGTTAAGAAACAATGTTTGAGAAAAAGGAGACAGAATGATTTCGACTCAAAAAATTGAACAAATATCTCTTTTAGTCACGAAACATCATTTGTGGATCCCAAATAAGAAAAGGAGAGAGAATGATTTCAGACCTAAAAAATGAACATATGTTTCTTTTAGTCAAGAAACAATGTTTGTAGATCTGAAATAAGAAAAAGGAGAAATAATGATTTCGATCTGAAAAATGAACAAACGTTTCTTTTAGTCAAGAAATAGTGTTTGTAGATCTAAAATAAGAAAAAAGAGATAGAATGATTTTAGATTTAAAAAATGAACAAATGTTTTTTTTGGTGAGAAACAGCGTTTGTAGATCTGAAATTTGGAAACGGAGATGGAATGATTTCAGACTAAAAAATGAACAAACGTATTTTTTAGTCATGTAGATCTGAAATGAGAAAAATAAGATGGTGTTTCTCATCTTCTAGAAATAGTGATTACAGATCTGAAAAAAGAAAAGGATTTTCTCAAAGTAATGACTTCAGATCTGAAAAGAAAGATGGAGTTCCTTATTCTAAGAAATGGGGATTGCAGATCTGAAAAGAGAAAATGATTTTCTCAAAGTGATGACTTAGAGAGAGATGGAGTTTCTTAATCCAAGAAATGGTGATTGTAGATTTGAAAAGAGAAATGGATTTTCCCAAAGTAATGACTTCAGATCTGAGAAGAGAGATATAGTTTCTTAATCCAAGAAACATCGACTGCAGATCTGAAAAGAGGAATGGATTTTCCTAAAGTAATAACTCCAGATGTGAGAAGAGTGATAGAGTTTCTTAATCCAAGAAACATTGATTGCAAATTTGAAAAGAGAAATGGGTTTTCTCAAAGTAATGACTTCAGATCTGAGAAGAGAGATAGAGTTTGTTAATCAAAGAAACAATGATTGTAGATTTGAAAAAAGAAAACGATTTTCTCAAAGTGATGACTTCAGATCTGAGAAAAATTAAAGTTTCTTCTGGTAGAGAAACAATTTTCTAGAAGAAGGGGAAGTAGTTTCTTAATGCAAAGAAACAGTGCCTAAGATTTGGAAAAGAAAACGTAGTTCATAGGGTAAAGAAACATTGTTTGGTTTTTTGAAGAAGGGAGAAGAGATATGTTTTCCAAGATAATTGGTCTCGATTTGAAAAGAGAAATGTACTTTCTGAAAACAATATTTCGTGACCCGACAGGTGGGATAGGAATAATAATTCCAGATTTGAAAAAGTGGGAGATAGAATTGCTTATGGCAAGAACTAATATTCCCATTTGAAGAAATAGAAGGAAAGATCTTTTTCATAGGCTTCCTTTTATACAGTTTTTCGAACATGAGTTTCAATTTATTCCATGATGTGGGAATACACTAAAAATAAATGAACCCAATATTGTATCACATTTCTCAATTTGAGACCTTGAAAGAGATAAAGATTTTAGATTTGAAAACGAGAGAGTTTCTTATAAAAGATACAACAATCTCCAATTTGGACAGTAGAAACAAGAGATTTCTATTTTAGAATTAGATAATAGTTTGAGCTCTAGAGAAAAAGAGAGATAGACTTTAATTTCAAAGAGATAGCGATCTTAGACAGAAAAACAGGAAAGAAAAAATTTCTCTTTCAATTAAACAGTTGTTTGGATCTAAAAAGAAAGAGACATTTTCCTTTTTTTATGTAAAACAGTTGTTTTAGATCAAAAAAGGAAGAAAGATTTTATTTTTTCTGTAAAACAGTTGTTTTGGTTTTCTTTTTGTGTAAAATGGTTGTTTTAGATCTAAAAAGGAAGAAAGATTTTCTTTTTTATGTAAACGGTTGTTTTAGATCTAAAAAGAAAGAAAGATTTTCCTATTTATGTAAAATAGTGATAGTAGATCTGAAAAGAGAAATAGATTTCAGATCTGAAAAGAAGAGGAGAGAGTTTCTTATGACAAGAAACGTCTAGTATGAAGATTAGAAACAATAGCGTTTCTAATTTCAAGGGAACATTAGTTTAAGACTAAAAAGAAGGGGAACTTCTAATTTAAAAAGAGAATGGTTCAAAGTTTCAAAATGAAAAGAGCGGTAAGAAAGAGACAATTTTCTTTTAAAAAAGAGAAGTTAGATCTCAATGAAAGCAACAAAATATTTGCATGAAAATGGGCAAAGACCTCCAAGTTGTTGCTGTAGACCTGTAAATATTGTTTGTAGTATACAATTGTTGTTTAATGAATTTTAGTTATAGATATTTAAATAAGAAAGGCAGTGATTTGCAATAAAAATGAAGTAAAGGACTAAAATGTAAAAGGACACAGAATTTATAGTTGTTCGGCCAGAATGTGCCTACGTCCATTGTTCATCTTTTATCATCTCTTTTGATTACTGGAAGAAGATTACAAGAAAATAGTTCTTAGACAATTTTAGCAGAATCTTGTCTGCTCCCTTAATGGTTCGCCATTGTTCTCTATAAGGTTCTTTGTTTATAGAGTGAGGTTATGAGGAGTGTGGCTTGATATAAGTGGGTCGTGGCCTTGTCTTGCCTTGGAATTTACTTGGTCTTATAGTGAGATGTGGAAATGACTCGTTCGGTGGCAATATGAAACAAGGGTTGGGTTCATACTTGGTTCAGCGATTGAGGCAAGCAAGGGGTGTAGCCATGGTCCGGTTTGGTGAAGCAAGAGGAGAACCGGTTCCTTGAAGCAAGGAGGAGCACCAGTTCAGTGAAATATAGGGTGAAAGGAATGATGCATATGGTTTGGTAAAGGAGATGGTAAGCCGAAGCACTTTTGGTCCGGTGTTGGAGTACGGGCCGAACCAATCATGTGGTTCGGTGGTGGCGAGGACCGGACCACTTATGTGGTTCAATGGTAGAGCAATGAGGGCCGGACCATTTTAGTCTGGTGGTTGAGAGGGAAGGTCGAACCAAAGGCTTGGTCTAGTGATGATGCCTATGGACCGGACCACTTGGTCCGGTGTTGGAGCTACATGCGTCAAGTCGTACTCCATGTACTTCATCCTTCCGTTCGTCATAACTTCCTCATTTGGAGTCGAAATCAAGTGAAACTTGAACCTATAGCTTTGTATTGTTGAGTAGGATGCCATATTGTCTTCGGATGTTCCATGTGAGGAAATAAATCAGTAGCTCTCCAAAGTGGGATCCATATTAGTTAGGCAGGAGGCTATGAGATGCTCGTATCTTTCAAACTGCCGAGACATGGTTTTGACCTGAGTTCATATCTTGATCTCTAAAATACTTCTTAATCATTTTGTGTCTATCCTAGTACAATGACAATTCTTCCTCTGACTCTTCATATGCACTATGTAGTGGGTGAAAAGGCCCACAACACCGAACTAGATTACCGAACTAGATAATGCTCTACATATCCTTGTTGCTGCTCTTCTCTACCTCACACTATAAGTAGAGGAGCTTCTATATAATAATGGCTGCCAGTTTTGAGAGCTTTATGTGAGCTATTTCTGGACAATTTTAAAGGTTTTACTTTTAGGATTTGAGATATCTTCTCAATGTTTTTGTGGCAATTTCATTCTAATTTCATGGTTGAATCAATAAAGGTTTAATTTTAGGGGAATCGTTTATGTTTGCTTTCTTCGCAACTTTTCTCTTCTAAATCTAATTTTGTAGTGATCTTGGAAATTCCCTAACACTTAACTGCACCAATCTTTCTAAGTCACTTATATTTTTATTTATAGTATTTAATCAAATACTAACATTATTTATGACTCATTTCGTAAATTTCCACTTAAGTTTATAATCGTTTTATAAAGACATTGCTTTATAAAATATTAAACAAAAACTTACTCTACTTTATTTACTTGTACAGTACTCTTCCACATCCTAAGAGTATATACAAATATTAATTTTATTTATCAAAACATTCTTTTTATCAAAAATACTTTTTATTTTGAAATCAATTTACTTTAAGGGAGCTCAAGAACAAAATACCTGTTTTTTGATTTCAAAAACATTTTTAAAACATACTACATACATTTCCATATGAAATAACTTTAACAATTTATCTACTAAAACTTACTTTATGTTTGTTTCGATTCGAACTCATTTCGATTGAATAATGATAAAGAGAATAATTTACTACGTACACTACAACATTTGCCTAAACAAACATTCAATCGTCACTTAGAAGATTATTCAGATTACCATAATACAAATTGAGACTATTCCCCCAAACTATCTAAAGAAAATTTATCTTAGTACTAAAAATTCTCTTTGAAATCATTTCAAGCAACTCCGGGATTTAAATTCAAAAACCCTTTTCAAAACAAATTTTTATAAACCATATTTATATAAAGTTACCTTTATATTGAATCATCTCATATTATAATGGTTCTCTTTTTTTATAACAATTTTTAATGACTACTTATCCTCTAAATATCTTATCTTCCTATCTAGTTGATTTTAAAGTTAAACTTTACTCAACATTTTTATCGAACACCTTATAGTCAAACTATGAACTTAATTCATAAAGAGTTCGTTTTAATGTACTCAAAATTATCAAACAACAAATGCTTATAAACTAGCTAAGCACAAATAATCAATGAACAAACAATAGTTTATGCTCTTAAATAAGCTGAGCATGACCAATCAATCATTGATGATAATAAATAAATATTATTATTTCCGAACAAATAAACACACCACAAACACCTATAAAAATTTATTCCTTTATATAGCAATAACAAGACACTCAACTCATTCAAGGGTGCCAGTTACCCTATCTCTAATGAATTACTCATTCTACGGCATTACTAATTCTATCTTTAATAAGTCATTGCCCAACCAAGGCCAAGGTTCTCGCTTAACCTTCAGCTCTGACACCAAGTGTGACGACCCACCTTTGGTAATACCAAAACCAATGCCACAATAATGGCGGGCGATATCTGGATACCACGAAAGACGAATTGTCAGGGTAAATTAAAAACAAACAAAACCCTCTAACAAGCCAATTTAAACAGAAACCACGCAGCAGAATAGCAATACATAAAACAAGGAAAAAATAATTTAATTAATGGATTGGTTCGCCGGTGTAGCGACTTCCTACGTACCTGTCCAAACTAGGTGTACCTAATTTGGAACAAGATCTAATCCAGGCGTAGTTCTTTAAGACAAACCACAAAGGCTAATAAACTCCAAGGGATTTTATGATACATTCAACAAATATGTAGTAAACAAACACTACAAGAACGATTTCGTTTAGCGATGGCATATAGCCGTCGGTGGCCGTCAATAGCTGTCGCTAGCCATCGCCAAAAGCCGCAAGCAAAATCACACGATGCAAGCAAAATAGCGACGTCTTTAGCGACGGCATCGTCGCCATATTCGCGTCGGTTAGCGTCGGAAACTTGGGAAAAAGGGTTGTCGCTAGTCATCGCTTACCAACACAAGCCTAGAACCGAAAAGCCGTCGCAATCCGACGCAAGCTTGAAACAATTTGGCCATCGCTAGCCGACGCAAGCCTGAAACCTAGAATTTAAGACAGAGCTGCTTTTAAGCCTTCCAATCTCAAAATAAATGTAATATCTCAATCTCACTTTATAATCAAGACATATAAACTCAATATCAAAATCGGTAACATCACACGCAACGTATAATCACATACATATCACAAATAATTAAAAATACAACACAAATATCAATATTTACATAAACTGTCATCAACTAAAACTAATATTCCATCAACCAACACAACCATATCTACATAAATACTCATGTTCATCAAATCCACATTTATCACAGTACATAACCATCAATAAAGTATCAACTCCATTAACACATGTCAATAATTACACAACAAAACAATCAAAAATAGTCAAAAATAATCCAAATCTACTCATCATCTTCATCTCCCGACCCATCTAGGCACCTTCCTGTGCTTTTTGCTACAAACGCCGCAATCTGCTCATCTAGCAGCTACGTCAGTCCTCCACCCTTCCGTCAGTCATTGAATTATGTCATCTACTACTTCAGCTGAGCTATCTCCACCTCGGCCTGAGATATCCTATAAGCCCTCTGGATCATCATCTTCTATAAATTATTTGATTGGAAGTTATGATTTATGCTTCAGGATTAAATATAATTTATATATTAGTTAATGAAGAAGTTTATCTCCTGATTTCCATAACCATAATGTCTATTTCTAGTAGGTGGATCAATGAGAGCATCCTAAATACAGTCCTCCTCCTCTAAGGTCAACTCACGGCCAGTGGACTGCACCACTCGAGCTTTCTCTACTCGTATCTCTCCTGCGATGATGAACAGTAGTTTGTAATAATAAATAATAAAGAACTTATCAAAGATGAAGTAAAAAATTTAAACAAATTTACCATTACATATTTAGATTTATCGTCCGTAAATTCATATGAAATATTTCCCTTCTCATCCGTGCGCTCGACGGCATGTGTGTGAGTGAAGACCTCAGCCAGTGTAGGCTCACGATTAAATTTCTGAAATTGAAGTTATATACACAATTGAATAATGTTACCAATATGACTAAATTATCATACAACTATTTATATAAACTCATTTTATAACTTTACCAATTCCCTGCGATGCTGTTGTAAAGACTTTGACCTACGGCGGTGCAAAGCAGGATTTTTAGCCCTGTTTGCATGGTTCCGCACTGATAATTCCTATAACTTTAAATGCAAAATTAACTAAATTAATGCACCTATTATACGACTTTTAAACAAAATGTAATAAAAAAAATGAAATGATATAACTTACCCTCGACTCTGGAGTATCCCATAGCTGTAGAAATTGAGTCCAGACATCAGCTCCCATCTAAAATGGCTTCTTTCCCGCTTTCTTAGCTTTTGATATGGTGTCTCTATAATTTTTACGCATTCTTTGGTTCTAGTGATTTACAAAAACATCTATATCCTGCAGGTCGACACGAACAACGACCTGCATATTGAAATTGAAATTGGTTTAATTATATACATTGTATTAATTTACAAATAAATTATAAATTTAAACATACCATCAAGTCGGCGAATATGACATTCTTAATATGATCGGGAATATCGTCCTAGTGAGCCCAGCATCCTAACGTCCGACGAATTAAAAAATTTCAGTCTTCGTTGTCTTCTGATTCAGTCTCGGTCTCGTACTCTATATCGTTCTCTTCTGTACTCTCAAATGTTTCTATTAAAACATCATTGTCATCATTTAACAAACCCAAATCAATATCATCAGTTATTATTATTTCATCATTTAGCTCAAGGTCCGTTTGATAAGCTGCTTCTTCTGGAATATTAATTCCATCAAACGTAAATCTTGCCTTTGTTTTAAAAACAGCAGACCAATATGTTTTATCTCTTTCTAAAGATGGATAAGGAGCAAAATAAACTTGTAATGTTAGTGCGTATTTTCTAAGCGGAGTATTTTATATATTGTATTTTCTAAAATAAAGTAAAGCCTTTTAGGACTAAAGGCTTCACACACCTAATATGATATAACTTGTAATGCAACTTGCAATCTCCAACACTTCTACTTCGAAATTCTCGGCTCCAAGACTCGATTTAGCTATGATTGGCTAAAACAAGCTCTGATACCAAATGACGCAGCGGCGGAATACAAAAATTGATGATACGATGAAAGTAGCAATCGATGGAGTAAAAGATACTGAATGGCCCAAATCCGTTGATCGAAGATACTGGATTCTAGCTATCTCAAACACGTTGATAGCGCACTATACCATGTTTAAAGATCTACGATTCTTCTGACGTTGATCTAGCGCACTAGATACCGTGAATCGGCTTCAGCAATCGTTGAATCGAGCGCACTCGATTATCTGAGAGTGGAGATAGGAGATTACACTCAACTACCAATTTAGATAAAAGCACAAAGCTAACAAAACAAAATTTTATTCAAAATCAACAACTATTACAAATGGCACCACCGGCCTATTTATAGAAGTTACAACACATGTCACAGAAAATGTACAACTCATAAGTCGTCTCCGACTTATCACACCACGACCTAAAATAGACGACTCAAAAGTAGACGACTTACCATAAGTCATTCACGACTTATTAGACTACAACACAACCGCCTTAGTCGACTTAACAAATGCGACATAGTACAAAACACAGTACAACACATAGTATCACGACATACGAATTAAGTACAAACGACTCAACGTATTTATACAACAGGGTTCGGCAAAGCTCCCACGACATACGACTTAAAACTAACGACTTATCAATGCTACGAGTTAACAGATGTCGCAACTCAACAACAAACGACTTATCATTGCTACGAGTTAACAATCAGCGACTCAAGAGAAAAACTGCTGCATCATGTCACGCGACCTAACTAGGTCGTAGGTCGTACGCGACTTATCTTCGGTCGTGAGCTCCCTTCTTCAGCATACTCGTTAGGTCGTAGACGACTTAAACCTTCATTTTCCTTAGGTCGTAGACGACTTAAGCCTTCACTTTCCTTAGGTCGTAGACCGCTTGAGTTAAGTCGTAAACGACTTACGACTTTGCAACCACTTAACTTCTTCACAGAATTCGTAGCTTGGGTTGCATTGTTAGGTCGTAGCCTTTTATCTCTTGCCGTGTTAAGTCGTGGACGACTTATAGCCGCTTCGCTATGTCGTGGACGACTTATGCCTTTGACAATTATGGGTTGCGCTGCATCAACTTCACTTCACTTCTCTTCTACGCATAACTTTGCATACAGGGGGGAGTATTTTATTTGCTGTATTTTCTAAAATAAAGTAAAGCCTTTTAGGACTAAAGGCTTCACATTCCAAACTTCTGTCCAATTCCAATAGCACTTCACTTCTCTTCTACGCATAACTTTGCCTTCAAAAGGAGTATTTTTGTTGTTGTATTTTCTAAAATAAATTAAAACCTTTTGGGACTAAAGACTTTAATTTATGGTTGTTGTATTTGTTATAATAATACTTAACGCTTATTTTCAAATCAATATTATATTCATTTCAAAAAAATTCAGATAACCGATTTTAGTACAATATTTGTTCTTGTATATAAATTTCATAGCTTTTTAGAAAATCGATTTGAGTACATAATTTGTTGTTGTTATATTCATTTGTTAACTTATTGGAAAATCGATTTCAGTAGTATATTTCTTGTTGTTATGTTCGTTTCTTAAGTTTAAAGAAAATCGATTTGATACAATATTTGTTCTTGTCATATTAATTTCTTAACTTTTTGGAAAATCGATTTGAGTACAATATTTGTTGTTGTCATATTTATTTCTTGATTTTTTTTACAAAATCGATTTCAGTAGAATATTTGTCGTTGTTTTATTCCTTACTCAACTTTTTACAAAACGGATTTTATTACAATATTTGTTGTTGTTATCTTCATTTCTTATCTTTTTACAAAGTAGATTTATGTATAATATTTCTTAACTTTTTGTTAACTAAATTATACGCTTTATAATGTATTTTCAAACTCTTTTAACTAATAAAATTTTAATTTACATATTTTGTAAGCTAATATTAGAAGTTACCACTAATAATAACAAATTAAAATAAATTAATTTTATACTAAGCACGAACAGTTATAACTAACACACACTAATTAATTAAAGAATATTACTTATGTTTAACCGTACCTACTTAGGGGCATATTAATCAACAATTATATAATAATTTTCGCGTAAAATGTAATAAACATCGTTTTCCACTATAACAAACATTCGCGTAAACTTATCAATAAGATTAATCAATAATACTAATTTTCGAATTTTAATCAATCCTACTTTTTAATTACAAATTAAATAATCAAACTACTTACTAACATCCCCAATCAACTAACACACTACTACCATCAACTAATAAACAATAATCATCAATTTCAAATCAATAATCAACTAATTTTCTAAATTAGGTTTATAATTTTATCTCCAAATCAACTAATAAACTATACCATCGTCTAATACCAATTAGTCTAACCTATTCGAACCAAAATTACTAATTTTTTTATAAATATGGTTTAAAGTAATATACCTCAAAAATTGGGGATAAAGAGAAGGAGGAAGGAGTGTGCAGCGGGAAGAGGTCGTTGGCGTCGGCTAGAGACGGCCGGAGGCAGCTGGAATCGGCTGGAAGAAAATGAGCCAAGAATGGGAAACTGAATCGGCGCTGGAGGCGAACACTGAAATGTTCACAATTTTGCGGGTTATATTCAGTTTTGCGACCGCCGCTATTTTTAGTCGACGCAAACCGTCGCCACGTACTATCGCCAAGTGAAGCCGTTCTAGTATTGAAACAACAACAAATATAAAGATGCAGTGAACAAACATCATAATAGACATATAGTAAATGGCATGAAGAACGAATATATATAATTAATATATAAAATGTCGGTAAAGATATATAATAACAAAACAATCCATAACTATAAAACAAAGTTTATGAAAATAAAAATGGAACACTTCTCAAATGTAAATGTGAAATAAAACAGTTGCAAGGTAGAATCATACAAGGAGAAAGAATTTGCAACAATGACTAGGAGGGTACTTACTTCTTACCGAAAGTATTCCTTCAAAAAATATACTTGAGAGTCATATCAAAAACCATATGAACTCTCAAACGCACCGAGCCGGACCCCGCCAGCCTTAGCGAGCCGAACCCCGCCAGCCTTACCGAGAATTCGAATATTTCCTATCTCCGTCGCATACAACTAAAATCGTCCAGAGTAGATGTAATATATCCTAATGGAAGCAACCCTACATAACTCAGGCCCTACTTGTTAACTATTTAGTCATTTCTAGCAAATGATAGCAAAGGTCAAAGTGAGCAGTAGATCGCCTTAAAAGACAAATATAAAGACTTTGGAAGTCAAAGAAATATGGTTAAACATGAGGCGATACCCTTTCAACCAAAGAAAAGCTAAGAGGGGTGAAGTTCCCTCTTAAACAAAAGAGATAACTAAAAGAAGTGTTATTTTCTTTTACCAATAAGGCTCTAAAATGTGAGCCTAAGTTAAAAGGTGGCATAAGTTTTTTTTAACTAAATGTCAAACTAAATATCAAAGTTAAAGGCGGTGAATTTCTCCTTTTACTTAATTAGACCATTAATCAAATTTATAAGTATTATATCACTTTTAAACAACATTAATTATTCGGAAAGATAATTAATTAAAAATAAATTTCTTTTATAAATGTAAAACAATATGAATTATGGGAAGGTGAATACCAAACTGTTGAATCTACCTACACAGTTCTGCCCAAATCTATTTAAAACGTTGGAAGGTCTAAATTCGATTAATCAGATGCAGGCATTGGCATGTTAAAAGCATGAATCTACTCCCCCTAAAGAGCAGCTATTAATTAACAATGCTTTGAAAACGATAGAGGACAAAGTTAGTAATCTAGTTAAAGTGTTTATAGTAATAAATTTGTTAAACAAATAGTTTTTTAACGTGTAATAAAAAACTATGACCAGGCCCGGCCCTTCCCCAAAGCGGGGGAAGCAACCGCTTAGGGCACAATTTAATCCGGGGCACCAAATTTTACCGAGTACAAGCGAGAAAAAAAAAAGCAGATCTCTCAATCGCGATTTCGTCCCGTTCAACTCGTCTCGTCGTCGATTTCGAGACATCGCGATTCGTGACATTCGTCCATCGGCTCCTCCACCAAGCTCCAGCAGCCGGCGCAGCGATTCGAAGCTAGGGCTTCTCGATTTGAGTCGTCTCGTCGTCGTCGTCGATCTCGACCCGGGGAAGCGCCGAAGCGGCACGGCAGCGGCACACGGTCAACAGAAGCGGCAGGCGGCGGCTCTCCTTCCAGTTCCAGCCTCCAAGTCTTCTGAGTTCTGACTCTTCTCGATTTCATTGCTGCTGTGCTAATTGGATAATTGCTAATTGGTAATGTTAATTCTTAATTAACTTTGATAATTTAGTAAATTAGTAATGTTAGTTGCAGGGCCGGTTGCATATCTCTGTAATGGTTGGATAATTTAGTAATGTTAAATTGTTAATTGCTAAATGGTTGCATATCTCTGTACGAGTACGACTGTACCCATTCTTGTTTTTTCTCTAATCAAAAGTCTGGATTCTGGAATTCATTAAATCACTTAAATGTAATATGAAAGAATTTATGGGAAAGTTCAGGTAGTATCAAGGATAGAATCATAGATTAATATGTTTAGGAAATGTAAATGAACCCGAATAACCAATGCCTAATTTGAAAGTGTAAACTATGAACGATAGTATCAAGGATAATCTTTTGTTGTGACATTATCAAGAATAATAATATATACTTGTTGCTCTAAAATTACAATGAAATGTAAAATCAAAATTCAATTACTGAAATCAATTGTATATATAACAACTATTTATTTGAACTTTTATAGTGTTTAGAAATGCGTAAACAAGAATCTGGACATGCCAAAAGGGCTAGAAAAAGAAGGCTAGAGGAACTCACTAATTCGCAGAAAGGCGCTCTTAATAAATTTTTCTTTAAAAGTAGTCCAGTAGAAAGTTCGAGTTTGAATGTGGATAATGCTCCCCTTATTGATGAGAATGATGATAATATTGATGATGATATTCTAATGAACGAACATGACAATGAAAATATGAGCGAGGAGGAAGCAAATATTGATTCATCATCACATGTGGAGAATGTTAGTTTAGTATCAAATGATCCTGGCACATGGAAAAAAATTGATCAAAAATTGAGAGATTTGCTAGTTGAAAGAGGTCCTTTTAGAGTACTAAAAGATAATGACTCTGATTTTCCAAAAGATGCTATTAATAGACATTTTTCTTCCACATTATATGTCAGACATTTGCCTAACGGGGATAAACAAGATAGAAAATGGTTGGTATATTCAAATTCACTTGATAAAGTATTTTGTTTCTGTTGCAAATTATTCACAAATCAAACAACGGCTAGTCATCTTGCTAATGATGGAATTAATGATTGGCGCAACCTTAGTACTAAGCTGAAACAACATGAAAGTAGTAGAGATCATCTTCTGAATATGAGCAGTTGGATTGAGTTGGAAACAAGATTGAAAGTCAAAGCAACTATAGATCAAAGTGTAATAGATCAAATACAGAAGGAAAAAGAACGTTGGAAGAAAGTGTTGATAAGAATAATTGCTGTCGTGAAAACACTTGCTTCCAATAATTTAGCATTTCGTGGAACAAACGAAAGGCTTTATGAACAAAATAATGGTCTTTTTTGTAAATTAATTGAAATGATAGCAGAATTTGATCCAGTGATGCAGGAACATGTTCGACGGGTTGAACAAAAAGAAATTCATATACATTACCTTGGACACAAAATTCAAAATGAGTTAATACTCACATTGGCGAATGAAATTAAAAATAAAATTCTTATAAAAATAAAAAAGGCCAAGTATTTTTCAGTTATATTAGACTGCACTCCAGATATTAGTCGTGTTGAACAGATGTCTCTTGTAATAAGATGTGTTAATGTTTCAACTAATCCCGTCAAGGTGGAAGAGTTTTTTATTGAATTTCTAAAAGTGGATGATACAACTGGACTTGGAATTTTTAACAAGCTTAAAGAAGCATTAGAGGATATTAAGCTTGATATTTATGATATTAGAGGACAAGGTTATGATAATGGATCAAATATGAAAGGAAAACACCAAGGGGTGCAACAAAGACTATTAGAAATTAATCCAAGAGCTTTCTACACACCTTGTGGTTGTCATAGTCTTAATCTTGTGCTGTGTGATATGGCTAAATCGTGTCCTAAAGCATCAAACTTTTTTGGGGTGATCCAACGGATATTTAATGTATTTTCTTCATCCACACAGAGATGGCAAGTTTTTAAAAATCATGTATCAGGTTGTACTGTTAAACCATTATCAGACACACGTTGGGAAAGTCATATTGAAGCAGTAAAATCTATAAGATATCAAAGCGTGGAGATAAGAGATGCTCTAATTTCCTTGTCAAATAGCACCAAGGATTCAATGGCGAAGAGTGAAGCTAGAAGTCTTGTAACAAAGGAGATTGAAAATTTTGAATTCTTATTCGGATTGTGCATTTGGTATGAAATGTTGAAAAATGTAAACACTGTTAGCAAGATTCTTCAAACTGAAGATATGCAAATTGATGTTGCTATCGCTAGATTGCAAGAGCTTATTGATTTTTTTGAAGATTTTAGAAACACAGGATTTAATTCTACAATGGCTGATGCTAAAGAGATGGCTCATATGTTGGATATTGAACCCATTTTTCCTCAAAAAAGAATTATTCGTAGAAAGAAACAGTTTGATGAAGATGCGAATGTTGAAGAACCGATGCAAACATCAGAAGAATCATTTCGAATCAATTACTTTTTGCAAATTGTGGATAAAGCACGTGTTTCGTTAGTGACTCGATTTGAGCAATTCAAAGAATATGATGATAAGTTTGGCTTCTTATTTGATTTAAAAAAATTCACTTCTATAGATGATGAGAAACTGAAAAGTCATTGTTTAAAAGTTGAGGAATATTTGACACATGATTTGCACTTTGATATTGATGGAAGAGAGTTATTTTCAGAGTTAAAAGTATTGAAAGTGTTCTTACCAAAGGAAAAAACAAAAGCAATTGAGCTGCTGAATTTCATAAATTCTTGTTCGAGAGAGTTAAATTTCCCTAATGCTTGGATAGCATATAGAATAATTTTGACCATACCAGTTACAGTTGCCTCAGCCGAAAGAAGTTTTTCAAAGCTAAAGTTGATAAAGTCTTATCTTCGCTCCACTATGTCACAAGAAAGATTAAACGGTTTGGCACTTTTGTCGATTGAACAAGATATGGTCAATGAACTTGAGTATGATAATATTATAAGTAATTTTGCAAGTCAGAAGGCTAGAAAAATGTTCATCGATAGTTGATATTAATTTTGATGTACAACTTGAATTATTATCACGGATAAAGTTATTTACTTTTTTTCTCTGCTCATTATTTATGAACAATATAAATTTTTAATGATTTAATTAATAGTCATAATATCAGTTTCTGTATAGGGGCCTTGTTTTTACTTTTGGCTTTAGGTACCAAAACTCATAGGACCGGCCCTGACTATGACACAGGTATTAGCACAACGTCTGTACGCTTCCACCATGCACGCACAGACACCATCCCTCTGTCAGATATGAACACCGAACTTTGCCTATAGCTCCACTACACCCCGCATCCATTATCAAGCCAAGCTCTTCCACCTGCCTCCGCTTGGACCCAGAATCAACCTCCGTCAGCTCGACCACCAGCAGCCAAGCCCGCCTGCCTCGTCTCCATGTCCGCCTGGTCACGAACCTCCTCGTCTCTAGCACCAAAGAAATCTTCTCCATCATGGTACTCCCTCCTCGGACAACGAAATAAGTAGCCATCTCGAGTTCAACGTGAATGAAAAATGTAGCTAGCTTGCTTCATCCTCTACAACTTTCGGGCAGATTGTTTTGGCTAAACTTGAGTATGGAGGGAGTTATGGGAATTATTAAAATGGAAGGAAGTGAAAATATAGTTGCATACGTGAAAAAGGTTGGTGGGGATATAATTAGTTTTTGCATACTTGGTTCTCTCCCTTAATTTTGTCCCCCCTTTTTTCTAAACTGAAGTAGCATATTTATAACCAAACTTTAAGCAGACAAATGAAAGACAGGAAATACAGATACTCTTTATTTAGATAGATAGATAGATAATAACAAAGTAGTAGAAGGGATATACAACGACAGCCCATCTACGGCACTGGCACATGGACAATAATACAAAATAAAAATTACAAGAGAAATACTAGCTAGCACCAGAGTCTAGCATACTTGTCACATGACAATTATTGAAAACAGAAGATGGAACAACACTGCAAATTACATAGCTATATGTATCTCCATACATAAGCTTAGGCAGATTCAAGTGCAATGGTGGAGCCCTTGGTGCAGAAAGCAGAGCATGCATTGGTACATTGTTCAACCGCATCAGCACTAACAACTTCTTCACCTGCAACTGGCCCTCAAAACAAGTTGTATTAGAACAGTACGTACTTGTTGTTATAAATAAAAGAAGTAAACTGAAAGTAATGGTTTTGCTTTACCATAGTTCTGGAGATTGCTAAAGCTGTTGCACATGGAGGATGCACATCCCAACTTGCAGTAGTGATATATAGTATCTGGATTCGAAATGAAGAGAATTTGCATTAAAGTAGAATTTCTTGTATGTAGTAAAACAAGCATAATATAAATAACGATCGAGCTCATTTTACCCGCAGAGTTTTCCAGGCTTGTTTTAGGGTAATCAGGGGGGCATTTTTGCCCACTAATAATTTTGCATGAACAGGTTTGTGCACAAATTGGCCTGGGGGTGCCCGGAAGACGGCAAGCATTATAACAATTTCTTCCGGCAGTGGTCTTGCAGCAGCTCTTTGCCTCAACTTGTGTTTGAGCTAGGACTAGGCTCAGTATGAGAGCACCCATTATCACAGCACCAAAGGGAGTTTTGCCTTCCATATCTCACTCTCTTCTTACACAATATAGAGAAAATACACTTGTATTGGTCGATGAAATGCTGATGAAACTAGACTTACAGATACTCCTACTTAAATAGTAGTAGTTGTTCTCATACTGGATATTATTTGCTTCCGTTGGCAACCCACATTTTACATATGGGGCTGCCACCTAGTCACCTCACCAACTTCCCCATGTTTCACAATATCTATATGCTGCCAAATAAATCTCATCTTTAAAAATCTCATTCACCTTATCTTAGAATTATACGCTGCCAAAATAAATCTCATCTTTAAATTATATATCATTCACGTTATCTTAGAATTACACATTCTTACAATTACAAACCGTAATATTTTTTTCCTGCTCCCATATCCTTTCTATTAAACCAAAGTTTAATGGCAGTAAACACAAAAACCAAACAAAACTCTTGGATTTTGCATGTTTTGCTTGCTCCTACAGATGAATATAATGCATTTCTTCTAAACAATTCTTAGGGTTTAAGCTTGACTGCTTATGATTAAGGCTAAACAGTCATTAGAAGCATTTCAACTTTGGTGTTTAAGCATATCCAAAACAAGTACAATTTTCAAGAGCCATAGACCTTAATGAAATCTAGCTACAGTGATATCAAGAACCGATAATTATATGGATCCAACCAATGTGGCGTTTCCCAAGCCCATAAATGTTAAAACAGCGCTTCGATTGGGCTGATATCATTGCAGTTCGATCGAGACAATTAATGGAGGCATAGTGTGGCTTCTACATTGAACTATGAAAAATGGGACAACTGTTGAACCGATCTCACCATAATCAAAGAGACAAAATTTTGAGAACAAACAGGTAAAATATATATATATATATATATATATATATATATATATATATATATATATATATATATATATATATATATAAAGAAAGTGAAGACTACAACTACAATGATTGTTTTAAATTAAAGGACACAAGGAATTTCGGCCAAAGCAAAATAGTTTTCTATAACCATGTGTTGCAACTACGGGAATCAAACAAAACTCGATTGTTGTTTCATAAAGTAGGTTTTGAAGTTTGTAATTGCCAGCTCTTGGTTTTTGAAATAATGTTAATTTTTGGGTTTAATTCATTTCAGTCTTATGTTCAAAACACAAATCTTTGATAAATTTGCTTTAAAAACTTGAAATTGATGATAAATGTCAACAGAAATTCCTGAGTTTTCATTACTGTAATGTGATTCCAAAGTTTGGGTACAGGAGATTTGATCTTAGAATAGGCTCCATGCATGAAATTTGAAAACCCACAAACTCAGCCGAATTACAAAGAGTGCTTTCATATTGACGTGGATGTATATAATGGAAGGGTGTGAATAATTTAATGCTTCAAACATATAATTCGACTTTCAATAATTGACTTACTTGAGACCTCGTATAGCAAACTGATCGATAGGGCCAATGCATCAAATATATAATTTAACGTGAAAAATAGACTCTGCGTCCCTATTTCATACTACAACGTAAAGCGAGTCCCTGTGCCAATATTTATATAAATTAGATCGCTACTTTTTTAATGTCACATCCGACAAATATTAAACATCCATCAACTCATTAAATTTCAATCTTTAAAACATGATAAATTTTTGTAGATTAGTCGATAAATTTGATAAATCTTGTAGTGATACTATAGGAGTTTGCCGCAGTGAAGAATAAAGTGGTGGGGTTTGTGATTTAGATTTTGAAACAATTATGATTTTTGGAATTTAAATTTGTTTTCTTCAAATTGATACAAAAGACGAAAATGAGATAGAATTACACGATGAAAAGTAAAGAAAAACAAAAAAAAACAGCGGTTTAACTAGGTAAAATTGACGGTTGAACCACTGATTTGAAGGTCCGACCAAGATTCATGCATTACTCAAGTCTGGTTAAGTTCCAGACCTTGGATACAAGATGTTAAGGCTTACTGGGCTATGTTGTACTCTTCGTTTGTTTGTGTTGTAGTTACTGTTTCTGCATCTATTTAACAGTCAATAAACCCTATTCTTTAGGGAGTAGTGTTCTGAACGGTTCAACCATGATAATAGGAGTTAGTGTGTTGTTGTTTTTCTTTATTTTCAGTTGTAAAAGGCTGTTTTATAAAGCCAGTTTTTCTGTATTCAATAAAGTAAGCTTTCCTTCCAGATTTGTGCGTATACCTGAGTTTTAGAAAGCAAGTTTCAACAAGTGGTATCAGAGCCAAGCAGAGGTATGGCAACAGAAGGAGGTTCCTTTGTTCAACCTGCAATTCCAAGGTTTGATGGTCACGATGACCATTGGGCCATGTTGATGGAGAACTTTCTCCGATCGAAAGAGTATTGGAATTTGGTTGAGGTTGGAATACCAGCGGCTGCAGCAGGAGTGGAGCAGTCCGAGGCACAAAGGAAGGCAATAGAAGATGGAAAGCTCAAAGATTTAAAGGTTAAAAATTACCTTTTCCAAGCCATCGATCGAACAATTATGGAGACCATCCTTAATAAGGAAACAACCAAAAGCATATGGGATTCCATGAAGCTCAAGTATCAAGGTTCCACCAGAGTGAAAAGGGCTCAGTTGCAAGCTCTTTGTAGGGAATTTGAGGTACTCGGAATGAAGGAAGAAGAGACGGTCGACGAATACTTTGCCAGAACTCTCACCATTGCAAACAAAATGAAGGCTCATGGAAAAAAGATGGAGCAGACTGTGATCGTGGAGAAGATCTTGAGGTCCATGACTTCACAATTTGATTATGTGGTATGTTCCATGGAAGAATCAAACAATGTTGCTACTTTGACCGTTGATGAATTGCAGAGCAGTCTCCTAGTACATGAACAAAGAATGAAAGGACATCAGGAGGAAGAACATGCACTTAAAGTCACTGGAGAAAGATCGAAAGCAAGGGAGGATGATAGAGGTGGATTCAGAGGAGGATTTAGAGGAAGAGCTCGTGGTGGAGTTTACAGAGGTAGAGGAAGAGGCCGTGGTAGACAACCACTGAACCGAGCTATTGTAGAGTGTTACAACTGTCACAAGCTAGGGCATTTTCAATATGAATGCCCTAGTCGGGAGAAAAATATGAATTATGCAGAGCTTGAAGAAGAGGAGGAGATGTTGCTTATGTCTTATGTCAAATCTCATGATGCTCAAAGAGAAGATGTATGGTTCTTAGATTCAGGATGCAGCAACCACATGTGTGGTAATAAGGCATGGTTCACTAATCTCAATGAAGGCTTTAGGCAGTCCGTAAAGCTTGGTAATAACACAAAGATGGCTGTAATCGGAAAAGGAAATATCAAACTGACCATTGGAGGGGTGAATCAAGTAGTGAGTGAAGTATTTTTCATTCCAGAACTGAAAAATAATTTATTGAGCATAGGTCAACTACAGGAGAAGGGATTGACTATACTCATTCAAAATGGTACAAGTAAGTTGTTTCATCCAATTCGAGGCTTATTTTTACAAGCTGCCATGACAGCAAATCGTATGTTTGTTTTATTAGCTTCTATTAATCCCAAAGAAACTAAATGTTTCCAAAGTACAACTGATGCTGAAACTCAACTCTGGCACCGTCGCTTTGGACATTTGAGCTTCAAAGGGCTTAGAATATTGCATTACAAGAAGATGGTAAAGGGCCTGCCACCACTCAAAACTTCAGCAATTGTATGTGCTGATTGCTTAGCTGGAAAACAACATCGAGAATCAATGCCGAAGAAGAGTCTATGGAGAGCCTCGAAGAAATTAGAACTAGTTCATGCTGATATTTGTGGACCAATAAAACCAGAATCAAACAGCAAAAAAAGGTACTTAATCACATTTATTGATGATTTTAGTAGAAAGACTTGGGTTTATTTTCTTTCAGAAAAATCAGAGGCACTTAACACGTTTAAAAAATTCAAGAATCTCGTTGAGAAAGAATGTGGCTCACTAATATGTTGTTTACGTACCGACAGAGGTGGCGAGTTTACCTCTACAGAATTTAATGAATATTGTAGTGTGAATGGGATTAAAAGACAGCTTACGGCATCATACACCCCCCAACAAAACGGAGTTGCTGAAAGAAAAAATCATACAATCATGAACCTTGTGAGAAGTATGTTGTCTGAGAAAAAAGTTCCTAAAGAGTTTTGGCCGGAAGCGGTGAATTGGTGCATTCACATCCTAAATCGAAGTCCAACATCAGTGCTCAAGGAGGTTACGCCAGAAGAAGCCTGGAGCAATGTAAAGCCAACAGTTGATTACTTTCGTGTTTTTGGATGCATAGGCCATGCACATGTGCCAGATGTCAGGAGGAGTAAGTTGGATAACAAAAGCTCAAAGTGTGTGCTGTTTGGTGTAAGTGAAGGGACGAAGGCCTATAGGCTTTTTAATCCAATTACCAAGAAGATAGTGGTGAGCCGAGATGTGGTGTTTGAGGAGAACAAAAGATGGGATTGGGGAGTAAGCACCGAAACAATGACAAGTGATGTTATGGAATGGGAAGATGATGATGAAGTGATTGAAAATGAAATTTTAGAGGGAAATGAAGAAGATATTGAAGCAGTTCAAACCAATGCTAGAGCAGTAAGTGATCCATCTTCAGTTGAGTCACATCATGATGCAGTTTCAACTCCACGAGAACAACCAAAAAGAGTTAGAAGGAAGCCTTATTGGATGCAAGATTATGAAACTTGGGATAGCTTGCATGATGATGATGTATTAATGCAAAATATGGTTCTCTATACAGCAGCACATGATCCAGTTACATATGAGGAAGCTTCAGCGAACCTAAAATGGAGAGAAGCAATGAAGAATGAGATGCAAGCAATAGAAAAAAATGGTACTTGGGAGCTTACTGATTTACCTGAAGGAGCAAGGACAATTTGAGTAAAATGGATTTTCAAAACAAAATTGAATGAACGAGGTGAAGTAGATAAATATAAGGCACGACTTGTAGCAAAAGGGTATGCACAAAAACATGGTATCGATTATACGGAGGTGTTTGCCCCCGTTGCTAGATGGGACACAATTAGAATGATTTTGGCATTAGCTGCTCAAAGAAAGTGGTGTGTGTACCAACTTGATGTCAAAAGTGCTTTTCTACATGGAGAATTAAAGGAGGATGTGTATGTAGAGCAACCACAAGGTTACAAGAAGCAAGGGGAGGAGAATAAGGTCTACAAACTTCGTAAAGCACTGTACGGGCTGAAACAGGCCCCTCGGGCCTGGTATAGTAGAATTGAAGCATATTTTGTCGATGAAGGATTTGAGCGATGTCCAAATGAACACACACTATTTGTGAAGGCTCAAGAAGATGGTGAGATTTTAATTGTAAGTGTTTATGTAGATGATCTAATTATCACAGGGAGTAGTCCAAGAATGATGGAAGAATTCAAAGCCTCAATGAAGTCTAAGTTTGACATGTCAGACTTGGGAAAAATAAAGTTCTTTTTAGGAGTGGAGATTGTCCAAAATGAAGAAGGTATCTTCTTAAGCCAACGCAAATATGCTCTGGAAGTACTCGAACATTTTGGTATGGCAAACTCAAACTCAGTCAAAAAACCTATTGTACCAGGCTTCCGGATGATGAAAGATGAAGAAGGCATATGTGTTGATCCAATTCAATACAAGCAAATAGTAGGCAGCTTGATGTACTTAACAGTTACCAGACCCGATCTCATGTTTGTAGTCAGTTTGATAAGTAGGTACATGGAGAGGCCAACCGAACTGCATATGGCTGCTACAAAAAGAGTGCTAAGATACCTAAAAGGGATAGCTGAGCTAGGAATTAGTTACACAAGAAGAGCAGAGAATGGAGAAGAAGTGATTGCTTTTTCAGATAGTGACTTTGCTGGTGATGTTGACGATTGAAGAAGCACCTCAGGCTATGTCTATATGATGAGTGATGGAGCAGTGGCGTGGATGTCTAAGAAGCAGCCAGTGGTTACACTTTCCACCACTGAAGCTGAATTTATCTCAACAGCTACATGTGCTTGTCAAGGCGTGTGGATGAGAAGAGTACTTGAAAAACTGAAGTGTAGGCAAAGTGAGTCTACTACAATTTTCTGCGATAATAGTTCTGCTATAAAGTTATCAAGGAACCCAGTAATGCATGGAAGAAGTAAACACATCGATGTTAGATTTCACTTTATTCGTGATCTATGCAATGATGGTGTCTTTAAATTAGAATACTGCAGCTCACGCAATCAGTTGGCGGATATCATGACAAAGGCGTTGAAGTTGGAAACTTTTGAAAAGTTGAGAAGCTGGCTTGGAGTGTGCAAGCTACCAACAAAAGTAAACTGATTGCTTCAGGCAACTCAGTTTAAGGGAGGAAATGTTAAGGCTTACTGGGCTATGTTGTACTCTTCGTTTGTTTGTGTTGTAGTTACTGTTTCTGCATCTATTTAACAGTCAATAAACCCTATTCTTTAGGGAGTAGTGTTCTGAACGGTTCAACCATGATAATAGGAGTTAGTGTGTATCGTGTGTTGTTGCTTTTCTTTTTTCAGTTGTAAAAGGCTGTTTTATAAAGCCAGTTTTTCTGTATTCAATAAAGTAAGCTTTCCTTCCAGATTTGTGCGTATACCTGAGTTTTAGAAAGCAAGTTTCAACACAAGATTCGGAATTATTCGAGGTTAGATCGACGCAAAGTCGGATCGTGATTTTAAAGAACGCAAACAAGCATGCTGTGGATAATACTTGACCATTGATAAAATAATAATTATTTGATTGTTACATTAACAGATCCCGAGAGTTGTCTATGGTTATTATATCTCGTTAAGAATGTTTGATATACCTTGTCCTATAATGTTTATTTTGCTTTTCATCCTTCCTTGATTAATACCTACACTTACAGTATATTTATAACTTCTGTTACATGATGGACGTACACGATCTAATTGGTTATTCTGCAAATGTGCATTCTTACGTGCTTTCTTCTTTCACTTTTTGCAGGAATTCATGAAGTGAGTATATCCAACCTGGTATTTATATTTGCATGTAGCCTGGTTCATGGTGAACATTTGAAGTATTCAATTTGAAAATTAAGTCACACACTCCTTTTTACTTGTATTTCTCCTTTTTACATTTATTTTAGATATAAATTTAATGCCGATATAAATTTAATGCCGACCATGTTAAACTTTCTTATAATAATAGCGCAGGTTAAATTATTTTCTCAATCTCAGATATGAGATACACAGAGTCTCTAACACTCAGCTTTCCTTATCTGTATTGAATTTTGAGTTATCATCATAAAGAAATTGTTTGCTATAGGTAAAATATTTCATGTTTGCTTCTTTAATTTATGTGTTCTCCTATTACTTTTACACCTTCTGTTAAAAAAATTTACATAGAAAAACAAGGATTTAATTTGTTGGAATGTAATTATTTAAATTCTACATAGTACATATTTAATTTGCAACAAGACATTTAAGATGGACTTCCTTTGTAAAATTACATGCTACTCAAAGTTTCCGAGTAAATGATGTTTGTTCACTAAATCACAAATATATCACATTATATATCACAATCAGAAACCACATTCCAACATTACAAAATTCGTATGAAAGCTATATTGTTGTCCAGCCTTCATCAGATTCTCCACTATTGAAATATTTTTGCTCATCTGCATCCTTATTGTAGTATGTATATACTTTATGATTTAAATTAGAATTTCCACTGCTGTTATATGTTGAGTATTGAATAAAGTATGTCAAACATTTGTATGTGTGCATGAAATGCTAAAAGAATCTATCAGAACAAAATCATATAAAAATGTCATTTACCAGCATAGCATTCTCATCAAGGACAATGTGTTCTTGATGTTGGTGCCAGAACATGAATCCTCTCTCCTTTCTGTATGAAAGCAGAAGCTAAAAGTTAGTGTTTAGTTTTTAATATAATAGTTACCCGCCGTTCGTAGCTCGGTTGGTTTGGGAGCTGGGAGATGGGAACGAAAGGACTGTGTCCGAGTAGGTTCGAATCCCAGCGCCAAACCATCAGTGGGAGTTTCAACGTTAAACATCCGTGTGCGACGACTAAATAAAAGCGGGGTAGACACACGGCGTGGGGTTTACTAAAGTGAGTATCAATGAATACCATGATGTTAAGGTTCCCCATGATCTCAAAAAAAAAAAATATAATAGCTGATTAACTGCCTTAATTGTGGAAGATAAATTTCCCCATTTCACATTTACAATTCTTACCATATGACAATGATAATGGCATTATACATTACATGATATTATTTCTATTAAATAATAGTAAAGCGGAAACATTTGCCCTGCTCTCTTAAATTTTCTCACTATTTTTTTATTTAAATCCTTATATTTTCATAGTCTCGTGTATTATCTCTTAGTCACTCATCAGTATTTTCACTTAACTTCTCCATATTTCCAAAATTCTGTTTATTTAATATCGATATCAAAATTTTGACTTAATCCATTGAAATATTGAAATCATCGTCCACTTAAATACAAACTTTTGAATAAAATACTTCATTTTTTCCAAAATTAACATCCATTTGAATACAAAATTTTCAATTTCAAATTTGTCCATCATTTATTTAAGCTCTTTTTTTATATACATCTAACAAATTAGATATTTATCTCAATAAATATTTTTCTCATTTTTTAATTCAAATAATAAACATGATTAAGTGCTTATTAATCCACATAACGAATATTAAATCAATAAAATATCAAAACTTTAATCTATAACTCATTTATCTTAACGAGGGTACAAATTTGATTCATATTCAAACTTTAAACATATAAGGCACAACAACTATTGTATTTCTATACAATTTATTTAATAGTTTTTTTCTACAACATCGTCATTTGCAATGCACGTATTACACAGTAGTATATCTTGAAGTAAGTATCTTGTACTACCAAGTTCTTAAAGTTGTCAATTTTAATGATTGATAATTATAAATTTACTGGTAAAGTAGGCATGCATAGTTTATAAGCTAGGTAGGTTAACGATGAGTTTATTTGCGTACATTTTGAATAAGTGGTTTGAAATATCAATTGACAGGCTACTTACATGTTGGGTAAAAATCCCTAATCCGACTTTAAGCGTAGTGGAAACTTTTCAAGGACCATGATTGTAGTGAGACAAAAAGAACATAGACAAACATCATAACAAGCAATCACATATCAAATCAATAAAAGAAAAGTAAATCACACTAGGATTTATAGTGGTTCAACTAGCGCGAGGTAGTGTACGTCCACATGGGAAGAGGTTATTTTATTAATTACTGAAAGAAGAGTTACAAGATTGATTTAATACTTAAGGATAAAATTAGAAGAAGAATGAATCTATACAAGATAATTTCTGCAGCGTAATGACTCTCCAATTGTCCGTCATTATTGTCTAGAAGCTTCTCTATTTATAGAGTGAGATAATGAGAGAGAGGCAGTTGATATATAATAGCCCAAAATTCCCTAGACAAGCCCACCGTCAAATCTCAAGCAACGAGCCTTCTCAAGCAGAGTTCGATTCATCCTCTCATCAACTTCATTGGATTACAGATCATAAGGTGTAGTTAAATGTTTCTAAATACCATGCTATCTACAATAATCAAGGAACTCCATAGAGACAAATTCACTGCCATTATCAGACTTTAGCACCTTCAACCTAAAACTAGATTGATTCTCAACAAGCATCTTCCAAGCTTTAAACTTCTCAAAGCTCTCTGATTTGGCCTTCATTACTTACACAAAAACCTTTCGAGAAAAGTCATCAATAAAAGAAATAAAGTATTTTGCTCCCCCATGGGAAGCAATAGCAACTCGTCCCCAAACATCTGTATGCACATAATCAAGCACTCTCTTTGATTTATGGAGTCCAACTTGTCAAAGTTGTCTCTTTTGATCATCTTCCGTCCCTAAAGCAACTCTAAACTCTTCTCTAAAATATGACCCAGTCTGAGATGCCAAAGCCCTGTGGTATCCAAAGCACGAAACTTTCTACTTCAACACACGACTCTCTAAGAACTATGGTTCCCTATAGTAAATATAGATTCCGGATTACATTTCCTTGAACAAGCGCACCTTTAGAAACCTTCAAGCCATCCTTCTCCAAATTTACCTTGCATCCAAAGAATGCCGACTATCCTGGAGAAATCAAGGACTTAAGAAGACCCAGAACATACCGAACACCCATCAAAGTGCGTATCACTCTGTCAAACATCCTAACTCATACAATACATTCTTCCAGGGCTCTACAACCAGCATCATTACCCATAAGAATTGTACGTCCCTCTCTGCCAACAAAAGAACCGAAGTAATCCTTATTAGGAGTCATATGGAAAGATGCCCCCAAGTCCAACATCCAATGGTCTAAAACATCTGATACCACTGTAGACAACATATCGTCAAATACTGCCTTCTCCACCGCAAATGATGAATATATGTCTTCTTCCTTCTTCTTCAAATATGAATAATCCCTTTTCCAATGGTCTGGTTTCTTATAAAGATAACACTTCCAATCTTTTAACTTTCCTCTCCCACCATTACCGGGCTTCTTGGACTTGGAACGCCCCATAGGATTCCAATTCTTTTTATCCTCTCTTCCTCTATCTATAAATAGGCCCTGAATACTACTTCCTCCCAAGGTTGTGAAAATAGCTAGGCGGATGCTTGGCGGTAAACATGAATTAATGATTAATCGCTTAGGCGGGGATTGATCGAGGATTAATCAGAACTAGCATTTTTGATAAAATCATGCGTTTTGAATGAAATTTTAGTATTTTGTTTAGTATTAACTATTGCACAATGTGATATCATGGATTTGGATGAGTTTGGAAGCAACTATGTGGACATAATTGCTTGAAACAAACATTTTGATGCTTATAAGAGGCATCAAGCCTAAATTGGTGCATATATAGTTTCTATAAACCTGTTTATATGCTTAGATAATGCAGTAGGTCTCATCTAAGCAGAATGGGAAAAAATCTAGACGGTAAGGCTAGCCTAGCGCCTAAGCGGGGTCTAGGCGGGAGCCTAAAAGAATTTTTAAAACACTGCTTCCTCATATATCTCCTTCACTCATCTCCTTTATCCGATCCCTTAAGCCCTCAGATAGAACACCCAACTTCACAACCACAACTATTAATCTGTCTACGACAAAGATAAGACTAATAACAAAACCTATGTATCGTTCCAGTAGAGAACACAAAAGAATCATGATCATTTGCTCCTCATCCACCTTCAAGTCAACAGTCTTTTTTTCATCATAAGATTGTCGAAGAAACTAAGATGTGTCTTCGCTAAAGTACCCTCTCTCATCAACATAGCCAAAAATGTCTTCAATGATATTAGACGGTTACTCAAAGATTTCTTCAAATTGAGATTTTCTAAATTGGTCCAAATGCCCCCAGTAGTGATTTCACTACTAATCTTTGAAATGACATTCTCTCATATAGCTAATTGCAAAAAACTAAACGCTCATTTCTCCATCTCCTTCCTTTCAACGGTTGAAATCTTAGTCATCAACTCCTCAGTGGCAACCACTACTGAATGAACCTCATTTCTCATTAGAACTACATTCATTCTCCATTTCCACTTCTTGAAGTCTTTATCCCGTTCCACTACTCTATTTTCAAGTGAGATCCTGATGCAAAATAAGCCTCTTTAACATAGGGTCATGGTTCAACCACTGGGTCGCTTTATCTCCTTCCATAATGCCCAATACCCCTCAATCAACCTTGTCGCTTTGATACCAAATTGTTAGGTAAAAATTGCTTTGAACCCTAACTATTGGGGAAAATCCCTAAGTCACCTTAAAATAAGAAAAAACCCAACGCAGCGGAAACTATAAATTATGAGGACCGTGATTGTAGTGACACAAAACAAACAGAGACAATAACCAGAACAAGCAGTCATAGATCGACGCTAAAACATAAAAGTAGATCACACCAGATCTATATTAGTTCCACTACCGCAAGGTAGTGCACATCCATTTGGGGAGAGGAGATTTAATTAATCACTAAACGAAATAAGAGTTACAAGATTGATACTTTAATTTTGAAAATACTATTAAATACTGATTTTTGATTTGAAATGTTTTAAAGGTAATTTTGGAATTGTTTATGTTTAATAATCATTTGTGAGTTATTAAATGAAGAGTTTATTTGAAAATAAAGAGATGTATGATTTTTGAAATTTTGAAGAAATTGTTTTGTGAAATGGTTTTAAATGAAAATTCCGAACTATATTTTGAGTATTTTAAATCCTAAAAATGAGTTTATCTTTTATAAATAAGAAATGTTATTTTTATAAGAAGATTGAAATATTTTGGAGTAAAAATTTATTAAACGGATTATATAAAGTGATGGATTATGAACAAAGTGATGGATTATGAACAATGTTTTATAAAAGAAATATATCTTTAAGTGATATCTTATAAATAGAATTCAATAAAGAAAATTTTATAAGAAAACGAAATTTTATAAAATAGAAAGAAAATTTATGAACATGGTTTTATAAATATAAAAGGGATCTATTTCGATAAGTAAAGTATGGGTTTTTATAAAGGAAAATACATTACAATTTAAAGGTTAAAATAATATTTTAAAAGAAATGTTTTGAAAGCGTTATATTAAAAGGGGATAATGTGTTTCAAAATTGATTTAAAATGTGTTAATAAATGTTTTCAAGACATGTATTTCGACACCATTGTCATAATAAATGTTTTCAAGATAAAAGAGGAAGGCATAGACTATAACACCATTGTTGTAGTAAAAGATTTCTGAAAGTAGATATTTCATACAATATACAAGATATATATATATATATATATATCCTATATTTGATGTTAAAATTCGAGGTGAGTAACTTGTATCTATTTTAAAGTTAAGAATGTTGTCCAATCAAGGTCTAAGAGGTAATAGTAACCCTAACTTGATCGGCTTCTTTGTTAACTAATGAATAGTTGAAGTTTGACATCAATGATTAATGTTAAGTATAATTAGTCAAATCCCTAAACTGTTGTTTTTGGGATGTCATAACGACATTTTACGCAATATTCGTTTTGCCCCAATACTTTTGTGTTATGACCTTCTATTGTGAGATACACAAATTGGTTTCTACGATTGTACTAAAGGCTTGGTGGTGTAGGAAGCTTCGCTTGTTATACTTAACATCCATCATGAAGCATACGAACTCAGGAGTTGTACGGTTATTGAAGGTAATTAGGTTGTGTTTTGAGTTCTAATCTGTTAATGATTGTTCCAGTTTGGGTGCATATTGGTTTTCTGATGTATTCGCTTAGGTTATGTGTCCGGTTGGCTTTTGCGTCTGATGATTAGCTTGGTTCAACGTTCTTCTAACTCGGATACATTAATGTTTTCTGATGTACCCACTTAGGTTGTGCGTCAGGTTGGATTTTGCATCCAAATATTAGCTTGCTTAACCCTTGTTCTAACTCGATTGCAAATTGGTTTCCTTATTTTCTAGCTTAGGTTATATGTCCAGTTGGCTTTTGCATCTAGTTATTAGCTCGGTTGACCTTTGCATTACATGAGTATAGATTGGTTTTCTGATGTATCCTCTTAGGTTGTGCATCCATTTAGCTATTACAACGATGTTTAGCTCGGTCAATCATTGTTCCAATTTGGTTGCAGATTGGTTTTCTAATGTACCCGCTTAGGTTTTGCGTCCAATTGGCTCTTGAATTGGGAGATTAGCTCGGTTAACCATTGTGGTAGCTCGGATAATGATTGGTTTTATGATGACTTGCTTAGATTGTGCGTTTGGTTGGCTTTTTTATCCGGTGGTTTGCTCGGTTAACTATTGTTCCAACTCTAGTGCGGATTGGTTTTCTAATGTACTCGCTTAGGTTATGCATCTGGTGGTTAGGTTGGTTCCACGTTTATGTATCTCAGGTGCATTAATGTTATATGATGTGCTCGCTCAGGTTGTACTTTCGGTTAGCTTTTGCATGTGGTGATTAGTTCGATTATCTTCTGTTGTAACTTAGGTACATAATTATTCTCGAATGTACCCGCTTAGGTTTTATGTCCAGTTCGCTTTTGCATTTGATGGTTTGCTCGGTTAAATGTTGTCTTAACTCGAGTGCAAATTGACTTTCTAATGTACCCGCGTAGACTGTGCATCCGGTGGCTTTTACAATCTGGTGGTTTTCTCAGTTAACTATTTCTCTAACTCGGGTGCATCTTGGTTTTCTAATGTACCCCTTAGTTTGTACATCTGATTGGCTTTTGCATTCTGCGGTTAGCTCGAATAACCATTGTTCTAATTTTGTTATAGATTAATTTTATGATGTACCTGTTTAGTTGCGCATCCGGTTAGCTTTTGCATTCGGGAGTTTTCTTGAATAACCATTATTCTAGGGTATAGATTTATTTTTTGATGTACCCACTTAGGTTGTGTATTCGGTTGGCATTTGCATCTAGTGGTTAGTTAGGATAACCGTTGTTCTAAATTGGGTGCAGATTGGTTTATGATGTACCTGCTTAGGCTGGCTTTTGTATCCAATGGTTTGCTTGATTAACCCTTGTTCTAACTCAATTGTACATTAGTTTTCTGATGGTTTAGCTTAGGTTGTGTGTCTAGTTGGCTTTTGCATCCAATGGCTAGCTCGATTAACCTTTGAGTTAGTTGAGCATAGATTGGTTTTCCGATGTACCCGCTTAGGTTGTGCGTCCTTTTAGCTTTTGCATCCAATGTTTAGCTTGGACAGTCATTGTTTCAACTCTGGTGCAGATTGGTTTTTTGATGTACTTGCTTAGGTTGTCCATCTGGTTGGCATTTGCATCGGGTGGTTAGCTCGGTTAACTGTTGTGGTAACTTTGGTAAAGATTGGTTTTCTAATGTACCCACTTAAATTGTGCAACTGGTTGGCATTTGTATCCGATGGTTTGCTCGGTTAACCATTGTTCCAACTCTAGTGCAGATTGATTTTCTTAAGTACCCGCTTAGTTATGCGTCTAGTTGGCTTTTTCGCTTGGTGGTTAGCTCGGTCCAACGTTCTTTTAACTCATGTACATTAATGTTTTCTGATGTACTTGCTTAGGTTGTGCTTTCGGTTAGATTTTGCATTCGGTGTCAGCTAAGTTAACTGTTGTTGTAACTCAAATACAACCTGAGCGGGTACATCAAAAAACTAATCCATGTCCGTTAGCTCGATTATATTTTGCATTCAGTGGTTAGCTCAGTTCAATCCATGTCCATATGAGTTCTATAGGTCTATTTTAAGTTGTCTGGTCGAAAAGCGGGTAAATGGAACGGTTGAGTCTTCACTTCTTAAACTAAGTTGCTTAGAATGCTAAAAAACTTGTAAAGTATACTTTGTAGAGGTACATAATTATGATGCAAAAGGTTATGATGGATCTCCATGCTCCAATTTGGATTGGTACAGGTCCATAGGATTCAGATTAGTGCCGATCCGAATACTTTTGGGATTTCAGAGTGATCTTTGTTGAAGTCCATTGTCTTATTATTTTAAGCCCTTTGGTCTTGTTTTAAGTCATTCGGGCTTAACCTGGATGTTCTAACTCCCATTGAATTTCGATGGGTGAAAAACCCAGATAACAATGGGCTTGGGCTAGTAAAAAAGGGTCAAGAAGAATATGGCCCATGCAAAACACATAGGAGATCCAGAAACAGGAGCTAAAGAAGTCAAAATGAGTATTTCTAAGGAATATGGGTCATGAGTGCTCCATATTTATAATGGTAACTAAGAGCAAATGGAAGCCAATATGGGTCGCCCTCTAGCACCATGATGATCAGAACATGTTAAAGAACAACTCTAGAAAGTTTGAAGTCGAAACTCCCAAACATGGGTCACTAGCGACCCATATGTCATTTGACTAATAACGGTCGCTGAGGCCACATAGCACCCAAGAAGGGTTGCTCTCTTAGCTCCCTCACCTACATGTCCTAAAGGACCCACCTGCCAAGTTTCATGAAGTTTGGACCATGGGATGGGTCGCTAGCTAGCAACCCATATCTCCCAAGGACAATAACGGTCGTTGTGTGGCACAAAATGCATGGATATGGATGGATACATGTCATACTTTACCTACCTATGAAGTTTGTGTCATTTTGACGAGATTTGATTAGTCATTTACAATTTACTAATTCAAGAGATAATTAACAAAGAAGACACATCATTACGACACATGAACACTTGGGCCCGGATCTGAAGCCTAACCTATTGAAAACAAATAAGACTCAAGCATAGAATTTGTCTATAAATACTTGTAGCCTAGCAATTAATAAAGGACTTTTCTCTATTTTTCTATGCTTATAGGATGCCATTGTTGTAACTCAAACAAATCTCTTGTAATCACCTAAAAGAATTTTAAAGAGATTCAAAGTAGAGGTAGGAATCTTTATAGATCCAAACCTCTATAATAACTTTTTGTGTCTTGCTCTTCATTTTTCTTATTATTTTACATTTATTTCTACAATTTGGGTGTTAGTCCACTTTTTGGGTTAATATGGAGGTTCCACTACTGTGAGGTAGTGTACATCCACTTGGAGAGAGGAGATTTATTGATTATTGAAAGAAGAATTTAATACATGAGGCTAAACTTAGAAGAAGAATAAATCTATGCAAGACAATTTCTATGGCATAATGGCTCTCCAATTGTCTACCGTTGTTGTCTAGAAGCTTTTCTATTTATAGAGTGAGATAATGAGAGAGAGAAAGTTAATATATAACAGACCAGAGGTTTTGTTCAACATCAGTTGGTTTGGAACTATCTGGATCAGAAGCCAACTGGTCAAGCATCACCTTCAGAGCTTGGTCCTGTATTCCCTCATCTGCAACGTTCGGTATGCCAACATCAACATCAAACAAAGATTTGGCTTGGTGATGTGCACGTAAAAGTGCATATTTTTACATCCATACTTAATCTACTTTTATTTAAATAAATGAGCATATTAGGGTATTTTACATGTTTATACCAAAATTTAAATAGTTTTCAAATCATCATTTAATCATCTTCATTTGGGGGGTAAAAGGTAATTTTGTGTATGATTTAGTTTGAGAAAATTTATTTGCGCATTTTAATTTTATTTGTAGGAAATGAAGTGCAAATATGAAGAGATTTCATGGATGTATGCATGCACATATGTTGAAGGCAAATGGAGAATGAAAATAAATGAATTCTTGCAACATGGAGGAGCCCACGCACCCACTACCATTTGGTCCATAATTAAAAGCACATGCACATGTTAATGGAGGCTTAAAGGCATGTTAGTGGGGATTAATTAATTCCCTAATGATTACTTAGAGGATACACTTTCTCAAGGGTATTTTAGGTTATCCCCTAAAATATGAATTAGGGTTTTAAGCATGTATAAATACCTCTTATGTCTCATGTAATTATCTTCTTCCTTTCATGCAAGTTGTAGCCCCAAAAATCAATGGTAAATAAACTGCCTTTTCAATGGCTTCTTACCCTTCTTCTTATTAGCTTTTGTTTACTTGCTCATTTCTTTTATGCAACTTTCTTTATGCTCTTTTATTATCTTATGCCCTCTTTTAATTCATGCAATTAGTTTTGATTTATTTTATACAAGTAGTTAGTTCTATTTTCTTGTATTTAGCTCTCATTTTCCTTTTATTTTATATTGAAATCATTTTATGTTAACATGTTTTTGAGTACCTAATCCCCTTCAATTTAGGGGTAATGAAGCTCTCAGGAAACATATTAAATTAACATAATGATTTCATTTGTGATCTCTCATATGTGCTTAATGGAAAATATGATGATGGTGGTTAATGTTTCTTTTTTATTGAATTTTGATAACCTATGTTGACATCTGAAATAGGCTATGCTTAACTCCATTTAAAACATAAACTATTTGAACATTTGCCTAAGTGATTTTGATAATGTTAGCCAGACTAGAATCAAAATTTGATGGCCTATGTTACTATTAATAGTAAATAGATCATAGTTAAAATAGATTTTATTTTTAATTTTCATGTCATTTTCATGAGTACTAATAAGTGGGTTTGAAAGGTGTGTTAGAGTTTGATGATTTAAGTTGTACTAATTAATAGCACAAATAAATCATACTTATAACAAGCACATCTATCATTTCTACTTAATATTTTAATGAAAGATTACAAGTGAACTTTGTGTTGATTTATATGAATGATTGGAAGTTGATTTTTCTCTAAATTGCTCTTTGATATCATAGTTTATTCACTTTTCCTCTAGCATATTTTCTACAATTTTCTTAGTTTAAAAACACTTCAAAACTTTGGGTTAATTTGATTGAGTATTATTAAAATTTAATTCTTTCCCTGCGGATTGACCCATACTCGCATATGTACTACGATTGTACGTCGTGTGATTGTGATTTTTAATGGCATATTTTTAACGACGGTTTCCTAATCAATAGAAACTTCCATCGTTATCCAACAAATTTTTGGCGCCGTTGTCGAGGAATTGCATTTTTATTTTAATTCTACTGTTTGGATTATTTTTGTTTTCTTTTATTTTGTGTTGACTTTCATTAAAAAAAATTCATTACATATTCTCTGTTACATCTGTAAATTTTCTCTTCTCTGTACAACCATTTACAAACATTCTCATACAAAAAAAGAAACAAAACAATTGCATTACCCTTCTGCTATTCCTCCTGCCTTCCTTATCTACAAAATACATTTATCTCTGTTTCAATCACCATTCTCCACTGCCTTGCAAACTTTCACTACTCCTCATTGTGCAACATAACAACCTTCTCCAATACACACCTGCAAACATTTCGTTATACAAAATCACCTTCATTCACTTCCGCTAACTTGCCTTCACCAGTAGTTTCAAACTCCTTCCAATCACCACCCTCACTTCTTCAACTTGCTTCCCCTCCCTATACAAACCTGCTCGTTACTGCAACCTCATCAAACCACCATCAACTGCAGCAACACACCAACTGCAACCATCCTCTTCCTTTGCCTTGAACCATTACAACAACACCATTTGCCTTCCATATTCATTGTCATTCCTCACCTTCACTACAGCGAAAACACCTAACACCTCCTCCAATCCATCATTTCACTGCTACTACTCCACCTTCCTCTCTGCTTACAAATACCACCACTGCCATTTCAACAACATCACCAGCATATCAACCTCCTACAATACACTCCACCATCACACACACTTCAACCAAGCTCCTGACCACATACAAAACAACCCCATTCCCATCAGCTACTTCACCAAATCCACTCTCCTTCTCTAACAATTGCCACCATCCTGCATTCCTCCCTATGTCAGTATAACCAGAAACAACCCACGGCCTCGATCACTGCCTTCCACTTTAACCATACTTCCTCCTTCTACAACAAACTGCATCAACCCAGCACTATAAACACTTCAACACCCTACCCAAACAACCTCTGCTTCAACTTCAGACGCTAACTTCAACCATTCAAATCCTCCTCCTTACTGCCTCGATCACTTGTGCCACTCCATACAACCACTTGAGGTACGTGCTTCCAACTCCAAAATGCTACATCACCAACTGCTACAACCTCATCCTTCCATCAACTGTCCATCGTAACAATTTACACCTAACCTCCTTCTCCATCACCATGCAACATACTACACCCATTACCAGCAATACCACCATCCCATAGAATTGTCGAACTTCCCACAAACCACCACCTTCCATCATAGAAAACGAGCAACCCCAAGTCCACTAACTCCAACTATCACTTCCTTCCCATTTCAAACCGCCATCTCCTTCAACAGATTGTGACCAGACCTTTCCTCACATCCTCCTTCCCACTGCAACTACTCACATAAATCCCCACTGTTGAAACCACACCCTGCCCTTATGCACTTCAATCAACACAAATTTCAAACCCACTTGATCCCTGCATCACTACAACACACTCTGCCATTTCCAACTCCCGAACGTGAACCCTGCAATTGCCTCGAACAAAATTGGAAATCCAAGAAAATCGCCTCGCCCAAATCCGATTCCAAACTCCTCAAATTGCCACCCTCCTTAATCCAAGAACAACTCGAACCATGCGGTTCACTAACGCTACGAAATTTCCAGAGTTTTTTTTTCTTTTTTTCTTTTTTTGATTTCGTAAAAAACTTGTTTTTAATTTTAGCAAGAGACAAGGTGCGTGTAGTGTAAAAATTGCGTTGTGGGAAGAATGAAATTAGTAATGTATTGGGCTTTAGCTACTTGATTGGGCCGCGTTTGATTTTTCTAAGTGTAATTTCAAGTTTTTTTAAAAGAGAAACAAACTTAACTTAACAAAACTATGTTGCCTTTTAAGTTTTGAGTTTTCTTTTATAATTGGGTTGCGAGGTTTGTAATTGGTTTTATTTTTTTAATTTCTGTCTTTTTTCATTTAAATTAAATTAGAAAAAACTGTAAATATTAGGTTCAAAATTTTAGGTTGCAAAAGTAGAAAATCAGAAGGAAGAATCACTTGCTAGAAAACCAAATAAATTGCTTGCTTTAAAAAATCGTCGCTTAAATAAAAAAAGTTGCTAATAATTATGCACGCTCTGGTATCGTGCTCTTATCACTTATTTTTATTTTCATTGCACTGTTGATTGCTTGCATTTTAAAAATCCAAAAACTAAATAAAAATCAATTCTCGGTCGTAGTTGCATTATTTAAATCACGATTAATTTGATTTCTGCATTCATTTCATTTTATTTTCTTTTCTAAGGGCACAACCAAATCCACAAAAGGTAGGGGGTTTCATCATCCCTTCCTTAGCCTACAAATTGCATCTCATAGTAGAATCTGACTAATAATAATTTTTATACATTGGACTTAAGGGTGTCACGAGCTCACCTAGGGCTTAATTTTATCTTGACAAGTTGTCTTCTTTTGACAATCTAACTTCTTGGTTTCTAGGCTACGGTAGAATAGTAATCATATGTAAATATTACGATGATTCGTAAATATTATAGCGATTGTTTCTCTAAAGGTACTTAAACCTTCGGCTACATTGCTACAATGATTCATGGTGCACCGATAACTCTTGTCCGTTACCTGGTTAAGAATTATTTTGTTGGATTAAGACAAAGTATGATTATACGATTTTGACTTAGGAGCTACTAAGGATAGAAATTTGTAATTAGGTCCTTGCATTCATTTAGTTGCACTAGTTCATGCATATTTTAAAAAAAAAGAAAAAAGTCAAAATACAAAAGTAATTTTTTTTATATTTTACTTAACTTATTTTTTTTAAATCCAATTCAATAACTAGAAAGAAGGCAAAAACATATAAAAAATTTGAAAAATAAATTCTCTTCGGAAAATTCTTTTCCATTCAAAAAGTTTTTATAAATAAAAAACAATTTTTCACTTGATTTCATTTTCTAAACCTTGTTTCATTCTCTTAACTTGATTCTCACTTCTTTCTCTTCTTGACCTTTTCACTTGTGCATGAGTCTGTGCAGTTAATGCCCCGCTATATCCCCGCTATAACTCCGATATATCTTATAGCGGATTCCTACCGCTATGATTTTTCCATATATCCCCAACATATAGCCTTTCCACTTTAATCCCCGCTATTTCTGCTATATCCCGTTATTTCCGCTATTTCCGCTATATCTTCTATAAAAAAATTGGATTGAATAATGATATTTATACGCTATAAAAATTATGAAATTAATTAATTTCATTGAATTTTTGATATATGTTTAGAAATGATAATACTCCAATATTCTACTAAATTAAATTAAGTTATATAACAGTTTTACGTTCATTTACAATACATTTGCACATATTTTTATTTAAAATTATTTTTGTATTAATTATAATTCAATTGAATGTTAATTTTTCACATAATTACTATCTATATATTTGTAAAAACAACAAGTATGGGATTTATATGCTATTTTAGAGTACTCCGATATATCCCGCTATATCTTCGCTACATCCCCGCTATGACTTTTTGCACCTCTACCGCATTGAATCCACCGAGCGCTTTAACTGCACAAGCATGAGTACTTGAAATCGTGACACAAATGTTTAACTCGAATAAACAATCCCCCAATGATGGCGAAGGAAACGCCCCTCACACTCTCGTGGATAGAATCTTTCCCGATAGAGTTTCTATTCCTTCTTGCATCACATTACCCGTCCCAACGGGTAACCATTACGAAATTTATTCCAATCATATTGCTACGCTCCCTAAATTTGGAAATTTTGAACACGATGACCCATACATTTTCTTAACAAATTCGAACAAGTTTGTGCAACCATTAAACTCCAACAATTATGTGATGACGGAATCAAACTTCGATTAGTTCCATTTGCACTTACTGATTACGCTGAAAAATGGTTGTACAGCTTGCCATCAAACTTGATCAAAACAAGGGAAGAATTCGTTAATGTTCTCTTAAAAAAATTTTACCCCTTGAAAAAATAACTAAAATCCATAACGAAATTGTCAATTTTCATCAATTCAGGGGTGAACATTTTGGAAAATATTTTGAAAGATTTAAAGATCTTTTGATAAAATATCCACACCATAATTTTGAAAAATGGACTCTTTGCCAAATTTTATACGATGGACATGAAAATAGTTCACGACCATGCTTGAATCAATGTGCCAAAGCAATTTTCTCGCTTAATATCACGACGATGCTTTGAAATATCTTAAAAAATTAGTCAAAAAGTCATCCCAATAGGAACGTTCTAACGAAAAATCCATTTACCCACGATCGAGTGCACACTAGATAGGATCGGCTTTGGCTTTGGAAGCTAAAATTGATGGAATGATCGACAAATTTGACAACATTTTCTCATCCAATCAATCTTCCCAACCAATGTGTTATAAATGCAACGATCCAAATCATATAACCGATCAGTGTCCTAACTCGATAGAGTAGCTCAATGCTTTCAATAAGGTTAAGAATGACCCATTTTCTCCAATGTACAATCCTGGTTGGAGAAATCATCCTAATTTTGCATGGAACCAAAATAGTTCCAACACGAATTTAGTTCGTCCCAATTTTCAAACATTTTCGAAAAATGCTTCGAATCCTCCCTTTCAACCCAATCATTTTCAACAAAATTTTATGGGTCCATCCCAAAATCAACCACAACAATCTTTTGCTCCCTAAGACAATAAATGTTTGACTTCACTTGAGAAAAGTCTTGAAACTTTGGCTAAACCAACCACTCAAATCCTTCAATCAATTAGCAATTTGTTAAATTTGTTAAATTTGTTAACCTTGGACATGCAGAATATAAGTCAATCAATTGCTAAACTTTAAATGCAAATGAGTCAATTAGCCACGTCTGTGAGTGAATGTGAACGAGGCACATTCCCAAGTCAGCCAGTTCTGAATCCCAGAAATCAGAATACGAATTCGAATCAAGCCTATGTTGTACAAGATAGCAATACAAACCAAGTGAATGTTATCATAACTTTGCGTTCCGATAAACAAATCGATAATCAAGTTGTTAATCCAAATAATTTACTGGAAGCTCCTCTTGGCACTTCAAAAATGACAAGCGATTCATCACAAAACATTACGCCAAACATTGAATCAAATGTCAATCCAAATTCTTCTTCTGCTCAAGTAGACCGACCTACTAATTATCGTGTTCCATTTCTACATCCTCTTCGACCTAAGAACACTCTGATCAAATGGAAAAGATGTTGGAAATTTTCAAGAAAGTGAAAGTAAACATTCCTCTTCTTGATATCGTTCAACAAGTCCCGATCTATGCTAAGTTTCTCAAGGACTTGTGTTCACAAAAACAATGCACTAATGTACCCGAGAAAGTTTTCTTAGATTTCGGTCTTAGCGAAGTTTTGTCTCAATCAATTCCCGTTAAATACAAAGAGCTTGGATGTCTGATGGTCTTGTGCACGATAGGAGACAAGACGATAAATAAGTGCTAACTTGACATGGGTGCTAGTGTCGATTTGATTCCTTATTCAGTTTAACAACAACTTGGCTTAAGTAAACTAAAACCAACGAAAGTAACTCTTTAGTTTGCCGATCATTCGATAAAGAAACCCGTGGGAGAAATCGAGGACGTGCTCATCAAAATTGGTCAATTCATATCCCCCGTCAATTTCATCGTTTTAGAGACACAATCCAGGAACAATCCCATGAGTCAAATTCCATTGATTTTAGGCTGACCTTTCTTGGCTACTTCAAATACTCTTATCAATAGTCGAAACAGTTTGATGAAAATTTCTATTGGAAACATGACTTTGGATCTTAACATCTTCAATCTTGAAAATCAATCAAACGAACCATGTGACCAAATGCTGGAAGTTAGCTGCATTCAAGAAAATTTTGATAATGAAAAAGTTGACCTAAACCACGAACGCGAGACCGAATACGAACACTGTTTCAAGATGAGCATAACAAAATTGAAAATGTGCTTCCATTTGAACCCCTTATTGTTAATTCGGATCTTCAACCAAATTCTTTGACTGAGCAACCCCCGAGGTTGGAACTCAAACCCCTTCCTGATCACCTTAAGTACACATACTTAGGTGACAACGAAACATTTCCGGTCATAATTTCTTCAACTCCCTCTCTCAATCAAGAAGCTTCTCTTCTCTCAATTTTATCAAAAAACGAAGAGGCAATTGGATGGTCGATTACTGATATAAAGTGAATTAGTCCCGCTCTTGTTCAACATCATATCCATTTAGTTGGCAATGCCAAGCCTATTCGTGGCACGCAACGAAGGCTTAACTCAAAAATGAAGGATGTAGTTCGAGATGAAATTCTTAAACTCCTCGATAACGGAATCATACACCCAATCTCTGATAGTTTGTAGGTTAGCCTAATTAATGTCGTGCCTAAATATTATGGACTTACCGTTATCAAGAACAATGCTAACAAACTCGTTTCAACTTGAACTCAAACGGGTTGGTGTGTTTGCATTAATTATCAAAAATTAAATGCTACAACATGCAAAGATCACTTCCCTTCCTTTTATCCACCAAATGCTTGAACGTTTAGCCGGCCACGAATTATATTGCTTTCTTGATAGTTATTCCAGTTATAACCAAATTCCAATCGCTCCCGAAGATCAAGAGAAAACAACTTTCACGTATTCCATTGGCACCTTTGCATATGCCTTTAGGCTTTTGTAGCGCTCCTGCTACTTTTCAAAGATGCATGGTCGACATCTTTGATGATATGATCGAAAGCTTTCTTGAAGTGTTTATGGATGATTTTTCTATCTTTGGAAACTCTTTTTCCAAGTGCTTATACCATCTTGAGTTGGTTCTCAATCGATGTAAAGACAAACATTTAGCGTTGAATTGGGAAAAATGCCATTTTATGGTCAAATACGGCATTGTCCTTGGGCATGTCATTTCAAACAAAGGTATTGAGGTAGACATAGCTAAAGTTGACTTAATTGCAAATATACCTATCTCCAAATCTGTCTAGAACATTGCAAATCAACTAATTAGAGGAGATTAGGAATGGCGCATATGAAAATGTGAAAATTTACAAAGAAAGAACAAAAGTTTTTCATGACAAGTCAATCCTAAGGAAAATATTTCGCCAAATCAAAAAGTTCTTTTGCATGACTCTCGACTTCATTTGTTCTCTGGGAAATTAAAATCAAGGTGGACACAACCATACATCGTATATACTGTTTTTCCACATAGTGCCATGGAAATAGAAAACCCTAGGGATGCATCCATTTTTAAAGTCAATAGTCATCATTTAAAATCTTACTTGGAATTTCCGAGTGATCGAGAGGAGGAGCTCATGATTCTTCATGAGCCACACTATGTCTAGTAAGAAATTTTAACCCTCTCTTGTAAATATGTACATATTTTTCTTCGTTTCACACATTATATCATGTATTGACTGTGGGGACATAGTCAAAATCAAGTGTGGAGGGAGTCTCAGGTTCATTTTTGATTTTCATGGTTTATTTTTGCATTTTCTTTCCAAAACGAAAATAAAAATCAAAAACAAATTTTCTTTTTAGCATATTGATTTGCTTTTAAAGAAATGCTATAGGATAAGTATATGTTTTTGGTTATTAAATTGAAAATTTTAAAAATTTATTTATCACAACAAAAATACAAATTAAGTTTGATTACAAGTAACTATGGTTTAACTAGTATATAAGAAGGTTCATAGGTGATAATTATGAAGTATGTCCTAATTGTAATCTATGTTTAAAAGAGTGGTTGATTTAAAGTAAAGGCGATAACATTTTTGATCTTCTAAAGTTAAGTGGTGCTAAGATGATTTTGCAAAATTCCCTCTCTACAAAAAAAATGAAAAATATATATATATATAAAGGAAAAAATGGTTTCTATAAAAATAAGAAACAGTTAGAGTCATGTGTTCATACGCAAGTGTGTACACTCGCCACGCTCTGTACTCTTCTCACGTAAGTTCAAAAGGCAATGCATGATCGTTATATCTGGCCTTAGTTTATCTAAGTTAGGTGTACATAAATAAAATTTAAAATAAAATTATAAACACCTAGAGTCATGTGTTCATACACAAGTGTGTACACTCGCCATGCTTTGCACTCTTCTCACTAAGCCCAAAAGGCAGTAAATGATCAGTATATCTGGCCTTAGTTTATCTAAGTTAAGTGTGTAAATAATTATAATGTTAATACTTTTCAAAAGAGAGAGAGGGAGCAAGCAATTGAAATCCAAGGACTATCTTCACTTAGTTGATTCAACTTTTTATTCAAAGGAAACAAAAATACCATTTTGAGAACATTGATATCAACTAAAGGATTCATTTCATAGTTGCACAACATTATCAACCAAAACAACTAGCCAAACTAATTTTTTTTGTTAATGACCAGAACTTATATACAACTTACTTGTGTCAATTTAAAAGTGAATTCTTCATTTGTAAATATTTTTGAAAGTTGCATCATGTAATCACATTAGAATTTGCATATCGCATTTGGATTTTGGTGGTAGTATCTGCTGAAAACCCCCACGAGACAACACTCGTCGTACTAGGGACACCTTGATCTTTAACGGCTTGTTGCATACGCTCGATGCAGTCGTGTTTCCTACAAAAAAGGATTTATCTTAGTTTTAGTTTATTCGATGACGAATAAAAAGCTAAGTGTAGGAGTATTTGATGTGCATGTAAAAGTGCATATTTTTACTTCCATATTTAATCTACTTTTATTTAAATAAATGAGCTATTAGGATATTTTACATGCTTAAACCAAAATTTAAATTGTTTTCCAATCATCATTTATTCATCTTCATTTTGGGGGGTAAATGGTAATTCTGTGTATGATCTAATTTGAGAAATTTTATTCACGCATTTTTATTTTTATTTGTAGGAAATGAAGTGCAAATATGAAGAGATTTCATGGATGTATGCATGCACATATGTTGACGGCAAATGGAGAATGGAAATAAATGAATTCATGCAACATGAAGAAGCCCACATACCCATTACAATTTGGTCCATAATTAAAAGCACTACACCTGTTAATGGAGGCTTAAAGGCATGTTAGTATGGATTAATTAATTCCCTAATGATTACATGGAGGTTACACTTTCTCAAGGGTATTTTAGGTAGTCCCCTAAAATATGAATTACGGTTTTAAGCATGTACAAATACTCCTTATGTCTCATGTAATTATCTTCTTACTTTCATGCAAGTTGTAACCACAAAAATCAAAGATAAATAAAATGTCTTTTTATGACTTCTTAGCCTTCTTCTTATTAGCTTTTGTTTACTTGCTCATTTCATGTTTTCAACTTTCTTTTATGCTCTTTTATTATCTTATGCTCTCTTTTAATTCATGCAATTAGTTTAAATTTATTTCATGCAAGTAGTTAATTCTCTTTTTTGTAATTAGCTCTCATTTTCCTTTTATTTTATATTGAAATTACTTTATGTTAACATGTTTTCAAATATAAGTAGCTAAACCCCTTCAATTTAAGGGTAATGAAGCTCTCATGAAACATACTAAATTAACATAATGATTTCATTTATGATCTCTCATATGTGCTTAATGGAAAATATGATGATGGTGGTGGTTTATGTTTCTTTTTTATTGAACTTTGATAGTCTATGTTGACATCTCAAATAGGCTATGCTTAACTCCATTTAAAACATAAACTATTTGATCATTTGCCTAAGTGATTTTGATAACGAAAGTCAAAATAAAATCAAAAATTTGATGGTCTATGTTACTAATTAATAGTAAATAGATCATACTAAAAATAGATTTATTTTTAATTTTCATGTAATTTTCATGAGTATTGATAAGTGGGTTTGAATGGTATTTAGTGTTTCATGATTTAAGTTGTTCTAATTAATAGCACAAATAAATCATACATATAATAAGCACATCTATCATTTCTACTTAATATTTTAATGGGAGATTACAAGTGAATTTTGTGTTGATTTATATGAATGATTGAAAGTGGATTTGCCTCTAAATTGATCCTTAGTATCCTATTTTTATTCACTTTTCTTCTAGCTTATTTTCTACAATTTTCTTAGTTTAAAACCACTTCAAAACTTTGGGTTAACTTGATTGAGCATTATTAGAATTTAGTTCTTTCCCTATGGATCGACCCATACTCGCATACATACTATGACTTTACACCGGGCGCTTGTGGTTTTTAACGATGGTTTTCTAATCAATAGAAACTTATGTCACTGTCTAACACTCGGCAACCGTAGTTCCTACCATACCAGAGATTTGATCTGGCATCTTACTACTTACTTACCAATCCAACTCCCATGACTCCTTCTCATCTCCTCCGATTTCAGTTTTTCCGACGTCGCTTCTTCTCCCTCCAATGGAAATAAGGTATCACCACTAACAATCTCCACCTTGATTTAATATTTCCATATAATCCATCTAACATCATCTACACCTTTATAGTCCCAGCGATCTCGGATAAGCACGGATACTTTCCCAATGAGCTTCGGTAATGCCACCATGAATTACACTTTGTCAACGAACTTTGGCAAGGCCTACCGTGCACCAGCAAAGTGCTTAAAGTACCTAATCCGTGTAGAAGCCATCAATCTCCTTAATGAAAACCAATGTCTCTATCTACCAACTCACTCTCCCTCATGCCACCCCGTGGCACGTAGCACTTCAATAATAAAATCAAGTTCGAGCAATGCTCGGACTTAGCAACAAGTAAGGACTTAGTAAACATAACTGCTGTATTCTCCTATGTGTGAACCTTCTAAAGACGAACTGGCTTCTTTTCATCCATCGAGACAAGAAAACACCCTCTCACCTCTAAATTCTTTGTCCTTTAGCTTAAAGCCAAATTTTCGATTAAGTAAATTTCACTTTGACTATCACAATTCTTATCCACCCCTCGAATACCAAGCCCAAATCACACATCAATCACTTCAAATAAAGCGCATACTTAGTTGCTTCAAGTGTAGCTATAATTATGCCTCTGTAGTAGACAAAGCAATAGTCATCTGCATCCTCGCTCTCTAACTAATAGTTGTTCCACCAAATGTGAAAATATACATCACTGCCACCCAATGCGTCTTTCCTGGATTCTCTATATACCGACTAACTAATCCAACTACATGTACACTGTCAGACCTGGTATAGACCATAGCATACATCAAACTACCAACTGCACTCGCATATGGGACCTTCTCTATGTAAGCCTTGTACTTTTCTGAGATTGGAGAACCTCTACAAGAAAGATGTACGTGCAAAGGCATGGGTATGCTAATTGTCTTTTCTCCTTCCATGCTAAACCAAGCAAATATATTCCTTTTGAAAAAGGCTCATAAGGCCTAGATTTCTATTCCTTTGGATTTCCATACCTAAGTCATCCTTACTTATCCAAGGTCTTTTATCTCGCATTCCGCCGTTAGCTTCAATTTCAATCCATCAGTTTCAGCTTTATCCTTAGAAGCAATCAACATATCATCCACATACAAGAGTATATACATCCAATAACCATTCTTATAATGCTTGAAGTACATACACCATCTATGATGCTACGATCAAAACCAAGTGAAAGCATAAAAGAATCAAACCACTTGTACCACTGTCTAGGCGACTGCTTAAGTCCATATAAAGGCTTCTTCAATTTGCAAACCCGTTTCTCCTTCCCACTTACAACAAATCCCTCTGACTACTTCATGTAAATGGTCTCATCTAAGTCTCTATGCAAGAAAGCAGTCTTTACATCAATTTGCTCCAACTCCAAGTCATGTGCGGCAACAATAGCAAGTAAAATATGGATGAAGGTATGCCTCACTATCGGAGAAAATATCTCAACATACTCCAATTTCTTCCTTTGTGAAAACCTTTTAGCAACTAATCTAGCCTTGTATCTCCCATCATCATTTACCTTGAATACTCACTTGCAACCTATGAGTCTACAACTAATCTAACCTTTTAGCTCTACTTTGAACTGAACTTCCTTTAGTTTCATGCACATCACCAGCACTATTAAAAGGCATCCGTGGACTACTTTGTGATGTCTCATCAACTGAGTCTCTGTTAACAGCATCAACATCTCTACCCTAGGCTGAAATGGAATCTCTTCCATCCCCTAAGGCCAATCTTATTCATCAAATGTGGTAGGTAGCTCTTCCTTAGGATTGAACAATGTTGACTCATCAAAAGTAACATGTCTAGAATAAACAATCTTCATATCAATAGAGTTTCTATAACAACTCTATTTTCTACATCGTTTATTTAATAAGTTTAATTAAAATAAGATAATTGAAATTAAATTTTGTGCTAATTATAATTTTGAAATAATGGAATCCTTTGAATAAATTAAATTATTTAATAAACTTTTTTAGAAAAAATATTAATCTCAAATATTTTTTTTACAACGAATATAACATATTTTATTATATAAATAATTTTATATAATTTGGAGTAGAAAATAGTTAATTTTTGTTCGATATTGATAAAATGAATAAATCTATGAAGATAGGCGATTATTGAATTTAAATAATTTGGGACGTTTGTTAAAATACATTTTGGAAAATATAGTAAATAAATTTAGATTGGAAATATATTTTCATATAAATAAGAAAATTATTATACATAAATAAAAAGGGATAAATGAAAATTTTAATTACATAAGTATCTAATTGCAAATAGTGGGTCTTGTATATTTTATCCTTCTCTCTAGAATATTCTCAAGCCCAATAAACAAGTCCAACCAAAACCCATCTCCCCTTCTTTTTATCTCCTCCCAGCCCTAATTCCAAAGGAGAACGCATAGCAAAATCAAATTAAGAATTAAAAGGAGGCACGCTTTGGAATGGCGATTAAAGGGTAAGTCGTGACCTGACATCATGATTAGGAGATAAGGCATCACAACTTTGGGATGTGTGATTCTCTAGCATGCGAGGAGAAGAAGGTGACTAGGCTTTTCGACGTTGGAGCACTTGTTTGCATGACACTGGCTGAAGTAAAGACTCGACTGTTTGTGAATGGGGTAATGGACATTAAAACCTTGGCAATGATGACTATTGGTCGCGAGATGAATGGGATAGGTAGAATTGACGAAGGCAAGTGGATGTCGACAATTGGCAGGAAAGGTGCAAGGGGTGGAAACGATGGTGCATTAATGTGTGGTGGTGGTTGTATGTGTTAGTGTGTGTGTTAGGTTGCGATGGCGTCGGTGTTTGGGTTGACGGTAGTGAAAGGCTGAGGTATGGGGATATGTTATGTTAATCAATGATGGATGTTGGTAGGAAAAATGCTTTGATTTCCGGTTAGTAAATTTACTTACTTACAACTGTGTTAATGGAAAGGTAATTAAAGGTTTTGAATTAATTTAATTAATTTGAATTATCTCAAATATTCAATATTAATAATTCGTTCGTTGTTAAACGGATTGAGGCACATTAGTGCCTATGGGATCGTGGCGATAAGAGCTACATGATGGTGTAGTGTTTGGATTGTTTTGAGTAAAGGAAATTTTCAGAGAAATTCGAATGTCGTTCAATCACTGGGCTGAGCAGAAGCGCAGCAGCGCCAGCCAAGAGTAAAAGAGCGTTATCTCACTCTGTCGTACCTTCTTATATATTATATAAGTGTGGTTATTTTTATTGTGCATTTCGGTCACCTGTGATTGCTTGTTTGGATCATTTATTTTATTTATCAGTTAGTATAGATATATTCCCGCCCTTAGAGCGAATGACCTTTATTACATTCCCGCTAAGAAGTGGATGACCTTTATATAAGACATACGTACCCGCCATGAAGCAGATGACTCAAATTCTATTGTATTATATACTGTCTGATGTAGAGAGGACATTTTGAAAGGATCCAACAGGATTCCTCACCGCTATGATTTTATATATATACACACTGATCTATATGAGCTGTAGTGTAAAGGGATAGATTAAAGGGATCCAACGAGATTCCTCATAGTGTTTTTATTTATTTATCATATCTGATGTGCTATATGATTTGATTTAATGCCGTATTTTTGATTTTGATATGATATCACTTTTGAAGTGCTATGGTAGCACTGTGCTTGATTTTAGTATTTTTGAAAATACCATTAAATACTGTTTTTTGATCTGTAATGTTTTAAAGCTAATTTCGAAATTGTTTACGTTTGATAATCATTTATGAATTATCAAATGAACGGTTTATCTGAAAATAAAGAGATGTATGATTTTTGAGACTTTAAAGTAATTGTTTTGTGAAATGGTTTTAAATGGAAATTTTGAACTATATTATAAGTAATTTAAATCCTAAAAATGATTTTATCCTTTATAAACAAGAAATACAATTTTTAAAAGAAGATAGAAATATTCTAGAGTAAAAATTTATTAAAATATTTATATAAAATGGTGTATATATATAAAGTAAAGATTTATAAAATCATATTTTATAAATAAAGTGATAGATTATAAACAGGTTTTCATAAAAGAATAGCTTTAAGTGATATCTTATATATGGATTTTCATAAAGGAAATTTTATCAAAAAACAAGTAGTTTTATAAAATAAAAAGGAATTTATAAACATGGTTTTATAAATATAAAAGGGATTTATTTTGATAAGTAAAGTATAGATTTTTTTTATAAAGGAAAATACATTACGGTATAAAGGTTAAACTAATATTTTAAAAGAAATGGTTTGAAAGTGGTATTTTAAAAGGAGATAAAGCGTTTCAAAAGTGATTTTAAATGTGTTAAGTGACTAGAGGGCATGGATTTCGACACCGTTGTCATAATAAATGTTTTCGAGATAAAAGAAGAAGGCATAGACTATGACATCGTTGTTATAGTAAGTGATTTCTAAAAGAAGATGTTTTACATAGTGTACGGGATTTATATATATCATATATGTTTGTACCAAAATTAGGTACATCACACTTTAGACGTATTTGAAGAGATTAAAATGAAGAATATAAATGTAAAAAGAGGCTAATCTAACAAACACGCCAAAAAAAAACAGAAATTCAAGAACACATGAATTTATAGTGGTTCGGCATTGTTGCCTACGTCCACTTTAGAAAGTTTGTTGTTTTATTGATGTCTACTAACTGATTACAACAGAGAATACTCAAGCACTCGGGTTACAATGGGTTCCTGACAGAGTATCGGCGTAGTAGAATCAAAAAGTCCCTTTTCTGAAGCCATAGGGCTACTATTTATAGTCATAGTCTGACAATATCCGGCTTAGACCTTGGAATACTCCTTCTAACATGTGAGTGGGCCCACTTGATCGATCCGAAGTAAGTTGGGATTGATCCCTGGTCGATCACTACCTTATTCATATCGATCAAAACAACATCCATTTGAGCTGAGATCGATCGGAGACAATGTTGAGGTGGTAATTAAGCTCCTGTGAAAATTTGGTAGCATTTGGACTGTAGATTTTGGGTTATGATCGATCCATGTTTGATTTTGCAATAGCCTGTTGAGTTCGTATCGATCCATGTTCGGTCGATCACACTTCGTATCGATGCTTAAGCGTATCGACCGGTCGCGCTCTGATGGCGTAGAGCGACAATCATGTGAAGATCCACTTTTGGTGCCAAGTGAATATTTCCTCTGGTTGACCAAGCCATTTCATATCAATCTAACATAATTCCTTTCGTATCGATCCTTGGACGTCATTTTGTATTGATGTCTTCTGTTGAATTCGTATCGATAACTGTAGGCCGCTTCGTATCGATAGGGAATGGTGGCATTCGTACCGATCTGTTATGTGCTCTTCATGTCGATTATTTGGTGGGAAGCTTCATATCGATCATTGGCCGATCGATAAAAGTTGTGTGGTTGAGAGGATCGGTACGAAGAGGGTTTAGAGCCAAGTAGATGAAATCCGATCGATGCCAGCACTTGATGGATACGAGGGACATGGATGGTACGAAGGAGAACTAAAGTTGATGGATACGAACTAACTCTTCCTTCATGGATCGATACAAAATCGTATGGATACAAATGAGGTTGATGGATATGAATTTGCATGGATACGAATGGGGTTTGTTTTCTTGATCTCGATCGATCCATATCTTGTGCATACAAACTCCGATTGATCTGAAATTTGGAATGTTTCCTTTCATAGCTTTGCTTGCCATGTTATATCAATGGTAGCTTAATCCAGACTCAGACTAAACTTGCTTGTATCCATATTGAACCTCTGTATAACCGATCTACGAGTCTAATTGTCTTTGATTTCCAGTCTAGTTCTTGATATCAGGGCCTTGCCAAAAGGTGGGAAAACATTTTCCCCCAAAAGTATGTCTCGTGTGAACATGATGTGCTTTGAAAAGCTGCACTATTTATTCTGGAAAAGTTCTATCTGATTCATTGAATAGTCGTTGCCTTTTCGTCGAAAAATGTAACCTTCGATCGATTTTCAGCAATATAAAGGCTGAATTGTTGACTGCCAATGATCATGCAGTGTTTTGTTGTAACTGAGTATCGAGTGCTAGCAATTCATCGTTCACTATTTTGATTGTCATCAGGTGAGCATTCAATTCCTGTTAATTTTGAAAATTGAATGTTAGTTCGTCATATATGCATGTACATTTACCTGACTCCTATTCACGTTTGCACGTTCACGGGTCGTTATCAAGTTCTTTAGTTTTTGTTTGGATCGAGTTTCGTATCGATCCTCTTCTGGATCGATGTGAAATTCGAGTTGTAACCACGTTTGATGGTTGTTTTAAGTCCTTCCTTCATATCGATCCTCTCTTAAATCGCTTAGAGAAGTTAGAATGTATGCTTCGTATCGATGGCTATCGATACGAAGTAGTTGGCCTTTTGAGATGATTTGTATCGAAGAATACGAGCTCTTGCAGTTTTTGAATGGACGAATAAGAAATCGGCATTTCGTATCGATAGAAAACAAACCATCTAAACAGGTCTTAGCAGCGGCGTTCGTATTGATGACACATGAGAATGATAGCCGATGGATACAAAATGTTGTTCCTCAGACCGTTCTGGATTGATGGTTATGAATAAGCTTCTTCGTAACGATGATATGGGAGACCATTTCAGGTTAGTTTGCACAGTGACCTTCGTATCGATCTGGCTTCGACCGTTTCGATCGGTCCATGCTACTAGGAGACGAATCGTTTCTTCCCCTTGGTTTTGCACCCATATAAGTTCATTTTGGACTTAGCCAAACTTTTAGTTGCTTTCATTCCATACTTTGCCTTTGTATCGATCAGAACAAAGAGAAAGAAAACTGTCCTTGTTTTCAAACCGATCAAGCTACTAATCTCTCGAACCAAATCTTTAATCTAGGTAATTAGTTGAAATAATTCCACTCAGAACGATGAGACTCGAGTTCTTGTGCCAATCCGTTCATAACCATGACCGATTCTGGTGATGTTATGGTCAGAGTTTGTCGGAACATGGTTGAGGGAGGAGAGAACGACATTCAGGCTGTTTAGAGAAGAAGAAGTGATGATGGATTCAAAAGAATCAGTGGAAGGATCCTTGGCTTTGACCTCGTATCGATGGATGAAAGAAGGAACGCCTTTCGTATCGATCTGGAATCGATGGGTGGAAGAGGGAGCTTCGTATCCATCTGGAGTGGTGGAAATTCGTATCGATCTGAAGTGATCGATACAAAGTATTGGTAGTGTGATCAATACAAAATTGAGGAATCGATGATCGATACAAATTCTTTATTGGCAATCGATACGAAAGTGAGAGTCTCCTATCGATATGAAGCTTGCTTTTCCTCGATCAATACGAATTGGGCTTCCAGTGATCGATCCAAGTTCGAACTTTGATGGACACTTTGCACACTTGAACATATGACTCCGACGAGCTTCTTCCTTGCATAACTGGACTTAACTGTTTCATTGTATATTTGACTGCCTTTTGAAGCTCGTTAATGGAACTGTAACTTGACAGAATTGATGAACTCTAACTTGGATCGTTCTTCGAAATCTGAGTGGCACGATTGTGACGATCAGCCATGACGGTCACTCCAGTTGAATCTCGAAGTCTTGTCGTTTGAAGATCTCTCAAATTCTGAAGAATTCTAAGTATTATATAACACTGCACAACACATTCATGCACTTCACACCGGGGGAAGCACGGGTTTATTATTGTCTAACTATAATTTTTATAGAGTGTCATAGCTATGGAACCCGGAAGTTCTAAGTTGCAGGATTTCTAGAGTTCGTCTCTTTCTGTAATCAAAGTGCCCTCCATTGCAGCTGAAGTAATTAGCCATGCTCTGGATGAGTTGCCGGGAGCAGTTTTTATCATGAACCCGTAGGATTCTGTCCACTCTAATATCTCTGAAGACATGTTAGGAAGGATTTGCCTAAGGCATGGGTTGCCACTAAATGATGTCTTATTACCGGGGCCGGAAGATAGAGCTCACAACCCCCCGGAGGGATACACGGCTTGAAATAGATTCATGTGTGTAGCTGGGACGCTTCCTCCCTTCAATCAGTTCATTCGAGAAGTGTTGCTTTACTTAGGGATCGCTCCATCCAAGTTGCACCCGAATGGGTACGCTTTGCTCAACAGTCTATTTGTTATCTTCAAGGAGCACCTCTTCCCACCTCCGACTGTAGAAGAGATCAAATACTTATTCAACATAAAAAGTCGCGGGGACAACCCTAATTCAACTTTTCTAGAAGCGGTTAGAAATTGCCAGGTAGTTGCGAGAGCTTGGAGCAAGCTTAACTATTTCAAAACCGAATGGTTCTTTGTTCGGTGTCCGCGGGGATTCGCAAGACGTTGGCTAGCCAGACGTAAGTGCTCCAACCCTTTTATCGATTAACCGAATAATATTAATTGATGTGGAGTCTAACACTTTGCTTCTTATATACCTTCGATTCCACGACCTGAAGGGGCTCAGTTTAAAGAAATAGCAAGGGTTCTTCAGACGGTGCAAGCCACGCATAGAGAAATCGACGAAGTCCTCACAGATGAAAATTTGATTGCCATGGGGGCTGATAGATAGATATCAGAGCATAGGACTAGTAGGAGTTCTTAGGATGGCTCTGGTGAGGTAAATAAGAAGGAGATCTCCTAGAATTGTTATAATCGAACAAGGCGATGAAGAGAGCTCGCTAGCTAGAGACGAGCCTGTGGATGTGCCTTCGCAGGACCCTCAAGCATCGGGAAAAAGAAAAGGCAAGAATGTTGCCAATAAATCTCTAAGGCACAAAACCGTTGTGGTGTCTCTACCCGCTACTAGTCAGGAGATTCCTCCTCCGCAAATGGAGAGCTTGTTAGAAGGATTGGTAGACATCCCATGGAAACTTCTCGTCAAGTACCACCTCCTCAAACTTCAAGGCTCGATGAGCAACGTCGGAGGACTGAGGTTGAATCCCTCGTTACTACTAAACAAGTCGCTATAGAACCCACCGAGGAAGGAGCGATTAGAATCGCTAAGTTGAAGAAGGATATCCCAACTATCTGCTTCGACGGTTTCGTATTTTCTCCGCACTTAAATCGAATTCCCAATGAGGTAGAACGGACGATACATAAATACGTACATGATGTTTATAGTCAATATCGAGAATGGATGAAGACTGCAGAGAAAGTTTTAGCAGTGGCCTTTGAGCGGGCGAAGACAATCGAGAAACTGATCTCGCTCAGAAGGACCACATAATTCAGGTGCTCAACACTGAGAATGAATCTTCGAGAAATTCGAAAATGGAGGCTAATAAGATGGCAGATGAGGCTACCCAGAAGATGGAGAAGATAAGACAAACACATTTAGCCTTGGTTGAGGAAATGGGACACCGGACCACCACGGTCATGGCAGAGAGAGACGCGGTGCTCAAAGAGCTTGAGGAGCTAAAAGTAAATTTGCTAAAGTCAACAAGGAGAAAGACGACGCTAATAGAGCTGCCCAAGAGGCGTGTGAGCAGGCCGTCGTACTTAGGGATGAGCGGGATGCGGCCAATCTAAAGGTCCAAGAAACCGAGGCCAAAATTGAGACTGAGGTTAGAGTGGCAGAGACCATGTTGGAAGGTGATATCGAAGACCTCCTGGTCACTTATAATGCCAATGTCTTGAGACAACGCAACCTAGGCTAGCTCGATGACTACCCGCTACACTGTACAATGCCTGGTGCCGCTTGGTAGAGGATGGGAAAGCGGACCGTAACACTACATCTATTGACGATTTTGAGCTAGAGAATCGGATATTAACTGAAGACGAGAGAAAAGTTCTTCACGATGCCATTGTCACTTTTGAAAAGGAGAAACTAGCCACTAAATACCCGGACGTTGGAGAGGGGTCCGGAGTTGAGCACCATGAAGAAAGCTCTGAAATGCCTACAGCGACTCAACCCGAGCTTACTTCTACAATCAACCTTCTAGCTGTTCCGACGTATGACCCAGATAGGCCGCACATTTTCCCGGTCCATGAGCATGTTTCTTAAGGCGCACCTGCTCAACATGCAAGTCAATCTGAGGAACGTACTTCGAACACTTCTTATATTCATCCAAAGGCTGTAGCATTATTAAAAGATATCTCTAACACCTCTTCGTGTCTTTATTCCATTATAGGTTCTACACCAGCTGATCCTCCTACAACCCAAGAATTGCATCATGTGCATGACGGAGGCAAAAAACACAATGGTTGCCACATCAACTGGGGAGGTGCACGAAGTAGATTCTTTCTTGATGAGAAAATGATGGAACAACTCCTCGGTCACCAAAGTGACCAACCATTGACCTGCCTTTCAACATAAATGAAACTGTGTTTACAACTAGCTCAATAGGCCCGACTAGCAACATTCCAGTGGACGCTCAAGCAGTGCGGGAGGAGGAGATAATGGCGGAAATTAACGTCGAATTGGAGAGAGTCTAGCAGGCTAGCAGCATGGGAGGTGGCATGGCGGGCCCTGGTCTAGTCCCTATGCTTATCGTTTCTCCAGGTGGCACGATCGTTGATACCCGCATGCCTCCTCTATCTTTTAACATTGAAAGTGTCATTGTTCCTCCAGCTCCACATACCGAAAGCATTCTGTTCCCGGTGAATTCCCCCGGCCAAAGACCAACCAGCTAAAGGAGGTCGGGGAGGCAAAGGCTTAAAAAGACAGCCAAGCGGTAGCTCTAGTGGATCAACACTGAAGAAGAAGAAGAAGTCAAAGGAGTAGACATGTCTTTTTGTTTCCTTTTTTGGTAGATAGGAAGAAATTTCCTTTTGTTTTCTATAGGCCGTGTATAGATGCGGGTTCGGCTCCTGCCTATAGGAATCCTTGAAATAATTTTTGTACTTATCTTTTTCTTTTGAAGAATAGTTAAAACGAGATTCCATTTTGTTTTTCAGCATAACTCTATGTCTATTCACTTAAGCATTTCTGCACTCATATTTCCATTCAATGTACTCGTGAGGCTTTTAATTTTTGAGTCAAACTTGAGTTTGGTCGTTAAGTCCCGAAGCCATGGCTCTGTGTCATAACTAAACATCGAGTCGAATTTTGATGTTACACTACCTCGGTCAGTGGTTGGTACATGAGTTATGCCCCCAGTCTCGAGGAAAATTGAAGTAGTCGGTCGGCGAACACTTTTCGCCTTTGTTGACCTCTATTTAACTAAGTCGAAATGAAGTTAAAGTGAGATGAATTTGAGCAGTCGATCACACTCGTTCATAGATAAGTATTTAAATCCACACTTTGGGGGTTGAGCTTGAGTGCTGGCGGTCGGTCACGCCTGCTCGTCATTTAGAATCACATCCACGCTCCGGGGACATAGGATAATTCAGGGGTTGTCGGTCAAACCCATTTAGAAATTGGAGTCATATCCGCGCTCCGGAGAAAAGAGTTGTTTTATGGGTGGTTATTCACGTCCGTTTAATGTTTTATACTCTAGTTCGCGCTCCGGGAATCTGGAGTTGGTTGATGGGCAGTCAGTCACACCCATTTAGTGTTTAAAATTAGGTCCGTGCTCCGGGGACTTAAGTTGTTTTATGGGCGATCAGTCATACCCGTTTAATGTTTATACTCCGGTCCGTGCTCTTGGAATCAGAGTTAGTTAATGTTTATACTCCAGTTCGCACTCCAGGAATTTGGAGTTGTTTGATGGGTGGTCAGTCATACCCATTTTGGTTATACTCCGATTCACACTTTAGGAATATGGTGCTGGCTGATAGATGGTCAGTCACATCTATTTAGGCATTTGGATCTCGTGCGCACTTTGGAAACAGGGAGTTGATCAAGGCTGTGGACGGTCGGGTCACATCTACCTTGATTTGATAAGCGAAGTCGTAGATGGACGGGTCCATCTTCCCCGAGCTTGGATTTGGAATTTGCACTCCAGCTCACACTCTAGGAACTGGAATTTGTTAGAGGATTGTCGTGTTTCAATCCTTTTTGATTTAATTGTGTCGGTCCTCGAGCTCGGGTTTCACTTAGCGAGTGATCGGTCGGATCATGATCACTCCCTATTTGAATGAGTCCCACTAGGAGATGGAACTTAGCTCTTTGTGCATCTCGATGATCGCATGACGCATTTCAAGAATCGCCACTCTTGCTTGACAAGTTTGCATTTTATTGTTGAAATAAGAAAGTACGGCAAAGTCGGTTGCTTTATTACAAGTTAAAATTTTGAAATGCATAAACAAATTTCAAAGGAAAAGCAGACTAAATGAATAAATAAAGCCTGTTATGTGTAATAGCGATGGAGACTCTTGCTGTTCCAGGCTCTTGGTAAAGTGAGAGCATCAACAGTTGATAGTTTGAATGTGTCGTCTCCAAGTCTCCGCTCGATTACATACGGTCCTTCCCATGTTGGTTTCATATGTGAACGGACTGGATAGACTCTCTTGAGTACGAGATCGCCAAGTTCAAAGGTTCTGGGTCGGACCTTAGCATTGTATAATCGGGCGATTCGACTTCGGTGTGCGGCTGCCCTCAAATCAGCCTCTTTACGCTTCTCGTCCAATAAATCCAAAGATTCAACAAGTAATATGGCGTTTGTCTTTGGATCATAATATATCACATGATGAGAAGGTACTTCCAACTCTAACGGAATAACGGCTTTAGAGTCGTAGGAAAGTGAAAATCGAGTGTGGCCGGTCGTGGACTTGTGTGTAGTTCGATATACCCATAAGGCCACGCGAAGTTCATCGACCCATCTGCCTCCAGCCTTCTCCAGTCGTTTCTTCAGGATGGACTTAGTAACTTTGTTAATAGCTTCAACCTGTCCATTTGCTTGAGGGTGAGCAACAGCCGAGAATTTCTTCTGGATGTGGAAACATTGACATAAATTCTTGAACTCGACACTATCGAATTGGGCTCCATTGTCAGTGATGATTATATGCGGGATGCCAAAATGACAGATAATGTTGCGTACAACAAAGTTGATTACTTTCTTCGTCGTGATAGTAGCGAGGGGCTCGACCTCCGTCCATTTAGTAAAGTAGTCAACTGTAACGATGGCGTACTTCGCACCACCTTTAGCCAGAGGTAAAGACCAAATTATATCAATACCCCATGTGGAAAACGGCTATGGACTGACCATCTGTGTGATTTTGGTAGGCGGGGCTCTTGGAATCCTGGCATGCTTCTGGCATCTATCGCATCTCTTGGCATAAGATAATGCGTCCCTATTCATAGTCGGCCAGTAATATCAATATCTCAATATCTTTCTGGCAAGGGCTTACCCCCCAGTGTGATCGCCATATTCTCCCTCGTGCATGTCATGTAACACTCGCTTGATTTCATCGTAGGCGATACACCAAAGAAAAGGAATTGAATACCCTCTTCTATATAGGACTCTGTTCTGGTTAATGAATCATGAAGCCTTTCGGAGAATCTGTCTTCTCTTACTCCTTCATTCGGGCAAAGTTCCATCCTCAAGATAATTCCTGAACGGAGTCATCCATGACTCCTTCTCGGGTGATGCTTCATGTACCCAGTGCGTCTCTAACTGATCGATACTCATAGCGGTAAGTGTCTCAACAGGAACGAGTCCCATTTGCTGCGCTTCGCTAGTGCTAGCTAGTTTCACCATAGAATTGGCTTTTTGATTATGCTCTCGGGGTATACAATAGATATCATAGTAGTCGAACTGATCCAACACTTCTTAGACCCGAGTAAGGTAAGTGGCTAATCTTCGATCTCTGGCTCGATATTCTCCACGAACTTAGTATGACCAATTGCGAGTCATAGTAAATCTCCACAGCAATAATTCTCAAATCTTTAGCAAGTCTGAGTCCAGCGAGTAAAGCATCGTACTCGACTTCGTTGTTAGTTGTGTGGAAGTCAAACTTCAAAGCATAGCATATGGATCGACCTTCGAGAGTTTCAAGTACTATTCCAGCACCTGAGAAATGGTCTTTTGATGCACCATCAGTATATAGCTTCCATATGTACTAGGGAGATTCACTGGTTTCGGGCAAGTCCTCCGGTATAGTGAATTCAACTATGAAGTCCACCAGAACTTGTCCATGAATGGTTTGCCTTAGTCTGTAATTGATATCAAATTGACTCAATTCTATATTCCACTTGAGCAACCGACCAGATTCCGAATGGTTCACCTTAGTTTGTAAGGGAATGCACCTGTCCGTGGATTTGGAGATGAATCTGCTTAGGCTGCCACCTTCCCGTTGAGGCTTTGCACTTGCTTTATGGTTCTGGGAGTCTCAAGATTCCGAATCACCCATATTTTCTCAGGATTGGCTTCAATTCCTCGAGCATTGACAATGAATCTAAGGAATTTTCCAAATGCGACTCCAAAGTGACATTTCAACGAGTTGAGCTTCATTGGTACTGTCTGAGGATGTTGAACATTGTTTCCAAGTCTTTGACATGATTGATGGACAGTGGTGACTATACAAGCATATCGTCCACGTACACCTCCATGGTTTTCCCAATCTGGTTAGCGAACATTCAATTCACAAGCCTTTGGTAAGTTTCCCTAGTGTTCTTGAGTCCGAACGGCATCACTTTATAGCAATAGAGTCCTATATCGGTGACAAAGCTGATATGATCCTGATCAGGTAGGTACATCGGTATTTGATTATAGCCGGAATATGTGTCCATGAAAGATAAGAGTTTGTGTCCGGCCGTTGAATCTATATGTTGATTAATTCTAGGAAGTGGAAAACTATCTTTAGGGCAGGCTTTATTCAGATCTGAGTAGTCTACACAAGTTCTCCATTTCCCGTTGGATTTCCTGACAAGCACTGGGTTGGATACCCACTCCTGGTATAATGCATCTCGAGTAAACCCATTCGACTTAAGTTTATTTACCTCTTTCTTCAGGGCGGCAGATCTCTCTAGATCCATACCATGCCTTTTCTGTTTTACCGGGACATGCCGTGGGTCAATATTTAATGCTTGGCTCACGATATTCGGTGAGATCCCACACATATCAGAGTGAGTCCAGGCAAACACGTCGAGGTTTGCCCGAAGAAATTCAACCAATTTCTCTCTCATCTGGTGGCTAAGTTGAGATCCGACCTTTATCATTTTAGAGTCATCATTATCATCAATCGGAGCATCGATCGTCAACTCTGCCGGGGAAGCCTGACTGTCTTTGACTTCCACTTCATTATCATTATCTCGTGGATCAAGATCATTTAGGAACTGGTTGTGGTGCCTGGGCCTTGGCCCAGGCGTTAACTGTCAATTCTCAGAAAAACAGAAGAAGGGAGATTCCTCTACGTCCTTGCCCTTCTCTTTACGTTGCACCTCCCGCAGTTCAGCAACATAATAGATGCATCCAGCCGCCTGATCTCCTTGAACAACTTCAACCACGTTATCTATGGGGAACTGAAGAGTCAAACACAATGAGGCAATAGCTGCCCTGAATTCAGCGAGGGCCGGTTGGCCCAAGAAAGCATTATACAGAGAATTAATGTCTAACACAACAAACTGTAGCATTCGAACTCTCCAGCTATCTCTAATTCCCAACTCGACTGGCAACTCCACCATCCCAGCAGGTATCATTGTGCTTCCATTAAAGACATGTATGCGAGATTGGCATGGCTTAAGATCCTTCGCCTCCATTCTCATCTGTTCATAGCTCATTTAAAAAGAATATTCACGGAGTATCTACCAAGATCCTCTTCATCCAAGCAGGTCCTATTTGAGCTGATACGACTAGTGGATCGATAGTGGGGGCTTTGACTCTATCAGCATCTCTATTTCGAAAAATAATGTCGTCTGTCATCGTTTTCTGTTGTTTTGCCGGAGCCCCATCATCAATATTACTGCAACACCGAATCTACATACCTAATCGAACTGGCATACGACTCCATTTCCTTCCAACTCTGATCAGTTGGATGAGGACCACCACTAACTGTATTTTTATCACCAACCTCCTGCCAGTACGCGCGGGTTCCTCTGGTCTAGCCTGGTTTTGACCTTAATTCAGGTTTGATGGGCCCGCACCTCCGGCCTAAGGCGCCCGAACGAACAATTCCAACTTCCTCTCTTTGATTAACTTCTCAATAATGTCTTGTAAATGACGACTCTCATTAGTATTGTGGCCATAGCAATCATGGAATGTGCAAAACTTTCCAGTTTGAATCTGGTTCTTAGAAGAATGCTTTGGAGTTGGTTTCTTATACTATCCAGTATTGCATGTCTGTAAATAAACACTCTCCAGAGATGTATTCAAAGGGGTATATCGGTCAAACATGGGAGCCCTGGGTCTCATTCCACGATTTTCATCTTGCTTCTTACCCTAACCTCCATTGCCTTTCTACTGGCTCTGCTTGTTCTGTATATTCAATTGCACGTTGCCGGAGTTCTCGCCGGTCTGTTTCACAGCAACATTACTTTGAACGTCTTCACCACTAGGCCCCACATCGTCCTGCTTCCTAGATCACCTAGCGTCTTCTCTCCTCGAAAACTGGGCTGCCTTAGCATAGAAACGATCCAACGACGCGTGTGGTTTCCCAGCCAACCAACTACAAAACTCGGAATCGGGATCGATTCCTTTAGTCAGTGCCATTAAGATAGAATTGTCATTTTGGTTGCTGACCTCAACACAGGCAGCATGAAACCTTTCCAGATAACGTCCGAGTGTCTCCCCCAGAGCTTGGGTGACGCTGGACAAGGTGTTGACATCCTTTGGCCTTGAAACATGCATATGGAATTGTTTAACAAACTTCGTTGCCAACTAATCAAAACTGGAAATAGTTCTGGGTGGTAAATGAGTAAACCACATCATTGCAATACCTCCCAAGGAAATAGGGGAACTCCTGCACTTAACCGCATCATCAGATCGAGCGGCGTTCATGAGCCCTTCATACTTTAATATATGCTGATTGGGTCCGAGCTTCCTTCATACATAGGAAAAGTGGGCATCCTGAATTGACGAGGTGGCTCAGCATAAAGAATGTCATTGGTAAAGGTGTATGACTTCGGGAGATTCCCAATCGCCATTAGTAAGGCCTTGACTTTCACAAATCATTTGGCGGATCATGGTTGGAATGTCAGGCATTTGGACATTCGGGGCCAAGGCGTGGTGGGGTTTCACATTGCGGGGACGGTCCGGGCGCGGTCGACGGTCCATTCCTCGCCTCCTTGGCTCTAGGTCTTCAGGAATATAGGGTTTTGGAGCATGAACATGTTGACAAAGGGTCGGATCTACTCTGTTCCGAATCTCAGCTTCCAAGTCTACAATGGCAGCAGTTTCATGGCTATCGATGGTGTCATAAGAAAGTGCCCCTCCTCGGGAGGAGGGTCGATCTTGATGTCCTATAGAAGGACTAGCCCCGGCTTGTCCATGGTTCAGAGCATGTTGATGTCCGGAGGCCAGCGCATAGTTTCCATACAGTCGTTGGTGTGTTGGTCTATGATTGTAATCAGAGGAATCTGATCATTCCGTGGATGAATAGGAAGCACGATCCCTTCTGGAACTCCTTCGTATTTCCTCATTCAGTCGGTTCACGAGCTCCGTGTTGTCACGGATCTGCCGTGTGAGCTGCTAACGGCTCTGGGTTAGCTCTTGCATCAGAATCTTGAATTCCTCCCTAGTCACATGGCCTTGTGGATCTGGGGCTCCGGCAGATGCTTGACCCATTGTGTTCAGCTACGTGGGATTCTGTCTATCCCTTCCTTCTGGATCTGCAACAGTTGAAGCGGTCCTGGTAATAACCATGGTGAGTGGTGTAGCTCTTTCCTAGATCCAATGAAATCTAAATAGAATGGAAGGAACTACTAGATGATAGATATGGATATCCTCCTTAGATTTCTGCAATCCAACAACGGCAGTAGATCCAATGAGGAGGGGAAAAACCGGGTTTTCTCAGTGAAAGCACCAAAGTGTTTGTACCAAAATTGGGCACAACACTCTTCGGATGTATTTGAAGAGATTAGAATGAAGAATATAAATGTAAAAAGAGGCTATGATAATAAACACGCTAAAATAGACAAACAGAAATGCAAGAACACAGGAATTTATAGTGGTTCGACGTTGTAGCCTATGTCCACTTTGGAAAGTTTGCTATTTTTATTAATGTATACAAATTGATTACAACAAAGAATACTCAAGCACTCGAGTTACAATGGGTTCCCGGTAGAGTATCGGCGTAACAAAATCAAAAAGTCCATTTTCTTAAGGCATAGGGCTGCTATTTATAGCGTAGTCTGAAAATATCTGGCATACTCCTTGGAATACTCCTTCTCACACATGGATGGGCCTACTTGATCGATCCGAGTTCATTTAGGATCGATTGCTGATCGATCACTACCTTATTTGTATCGATCAAAACGACATCCATTTGAGCTGAGATCGATCAGAGACAATGTTGAGGTGGTAATTAAGCTCCTTTGAAAATTTGGTAGCATTTGGACTTGTAGATTTTGAGTTATGATCGATCCAAGTTTGATTTTGCAATAGGCTGACACTTCGTATCAATGCTTGTGCGTATCGATCAGTCGCGCTCTGATGGCATGGAGCGGCTATCACGTGAAGATCCACTTTTAGTACCGAGTGAAAATTTCCTCAGGTTGACCAAGCCATTTCATATCGTTCTAACAAAATTCCTTTCATATCGATCCTTGGACGTCATTTCGTATCGATGTCTGCTGCTGGATTCATTTCGATAACTGTGGGCCACTTCGTATCGATAGGGAATGGTGGCATTTGTACTGACCTGTTACGTGCTCTTCGTATCGATTATTTGGTGGGAAGCTTCGTATTGATCATTGGCCGATTGGTACAAACTGTGTGGTTGGGAGGATCGGTACGAAGAGGGTTTAGAGCCAAGTAGATGAAATCTGATCGATGCCAGCACTTGATGGATACGAGGGACATGGATGGATACGAAGGAGAACTGAAGTTGATGGATACGAACTAACTCTTCCTTTATGGATGGATACAAAATCGTATGGATACGAATGAGGTTGATGGATATGAAATCACATGGATACGAATGAGGTTGGTTTTCTTGATCTCGATCGATCCATATCTTGAGCACACGAAATCCAATTGGCCTAAAATTTGGATATTGCCTTCCATAGCTTTGCTTGCCATGTCATACCAATTGTAGCTTGATCCAAACTCGGACCAAATTTGCTAGTATCTATAGTGAACCTATGTATAAAAGATCTCCAAGTCAAATTGTCTTTGGTTTCCAGTCAAGTTCTTGGTATTAGAGCCTTGCCAAAAAGCGGGATAACACTATATTTGATGTTAATATTCGAGGTAGGTAACTTTTATCTATTTTGAAGTTAAAAATGTCGTCCAATCGGTCTAAGAAGTAATAGTACCCCAACTTGATCGGCTTCATTATTAACTAATAAATAGTTGAAGTTCGACATCGAAGATTAATGTTAAGTATAATTAGTCGAATCCATATACTAGTGTTTTTGGGTTGTCGTAATGATGTTTTACGCAACACTCATATTGACCCAATAGTTTTGTGTTTTGACCTTCCGTTGTGAAATACACAAGTTGTTTTCTATGATCATACTAAAGGCTTGGTAGTGTAGGAAGCTTTGCTTCTTATAGTTCACACCCGTCCTGAAGTGTATGAACTTGGGACTTGTATGGTTATAGATGGTAAATACTGTGTTTCGAAGTGGCAGTGTTAGTGAATATACTTATACTGCTAAGATAAGTATATTGAAATGTTTTCCAAGTATTGAAAGTGATTTAATTAATAAAGATTACTTAAACATGCTCAGTGAATGCTTGTGTGCTGAGATATATTTTTGGGTTCCTTGACTTGATATACGGGAACAGATTAATCGTTACTTGTCATGGAGCCAATTGAGTAGGATTGTATATCGTTTTGTGTTGAGAATGATGATTCAAGTAGGGCAGAATATCTATAGCATTCCAGTCTATCGGGCTTCCTTCTTGGCTGAAAGATAGCAAGTTGAGAAGTTTTGGAAACATGATAAGTCTACAAGACTTGGTTTCCATATGAGGTTGAGGGCCTCTTTTATCGATTGTTGGTCCGGAGAGACCCGGATTGGATTTGTTGTGATTCTCATACAAAACCACTTCAGACCAACGTATGTGATTGATGTGACTATAGCATGATGATGATGATTTTGAAGATTGGAGATCTTCATAACGTAAGGGATGCTTACCACTAACCTCTGGGGGGAATCTCATATTATATATATGGTGGTAGTAGTGCCTTCATTTTGAAATCTTCATATTGCAAGGGCTGCTTGCCACTAATCCTAGGGGTAATTCCCAAACAGGATGTAGTAGGAGTGCCTTCGGTCTGTCCTATTCTTGGATAACTTGTACGGACGAGTGTCTGACATTGCATTTCGAGAACCACATACATTGGTTTCTACAAACGTGCATCTACTTGGTAGTGTAGGTAGTAACCCCTTGTATACTTAACGCCCTTTCCTCAGATGTATGAGCCCGGGAGTTATACTTTTGTGGAAATCAATTAATGTGTTGTCGAAAATGGCAATGTGGCATTCTAAGTGAGATTTTCTATTGTGAAAGGTAATACGTTACCTAAGGCCTCACACATTGGTCATGATAGAAACAAGGTAGATGCGGCAGGGTTAAGTGATTCGCAACAGTTAGGATATGATCATCACCTTTCTATTTCTTTCTATATGTCGAGTTCTGTATGTTGTGGCCACAGATAGGTTGGTAATGACCGGGGTGATGACATATTCGATACTATCCAGGAAGGAATAGGCTGATTCTGTGTGGGTAGAGGGCAGTTGGGTTGTGCCTCGATACATTCTCCTAGAGATGTACTGTACAAAAGCTAGTCCCTTGCTTTGTCATTATGGGATCCATTATCCACTGGTAAAACGAAACATAGAGCGGTAAATTTTTTTGGTTGGCCGCTCATTTCTCTTACTCTAAATTAACACTACAACAACTCTACTCGTCGCCTTCTCCCTCAAAAACCTAATTTTCGTGTTTTTTTTCGATCTAACCTCCAATCAACGCATCTGAACTCACTTCTTCTCAAAATCATCGCGTCTTTGTCAGATTGTAGGTAAATTCATTTTGCTTGACGCAATTTAGTAATTTAAAGAAAGTATATCGATAATTTCATGATAATTCTGAGGAATTGGTGAATGTGTCTTTCTTATTTCATTGATTGGTGAAGTTTTTATTTAAAATAAAATAAAAAATTATTTCATTAAGCAGTTATAGGATTTTATGCTTGCTTAGATTCTTTTTCAAAATATGCTCATAGTTCCTTAGCTTTATTATCTTATTCAATGAAGTAGCTATTGAATTCGATTCTTTGAATTCGATTTTTAAATTCAAATGGGATTTCCTTTGTCGAGCATGCCTTGTGAGTCTGGCAATGATTGGCGATGTGTCACTTGAATTGGGATTGGTATTGGAATAACTTGCAATTTGTTTACTTGCTTTTACTGATGGTATCTTTTTACTTTTGTTAACCATCTAGGGATTGCCAGAATTAAGAATAGCTTCAGGTAGGGCGGCCTTCCCTGAAGATGAAGCAGCCATGTCAGGAATTGGCGAAGTGTTAATTCCAGTCTTGCTTGGAGTTAGGACATAGTATTCGCTAGGTTTTTAGTGTATTGGGGAGGCAGTCTTGTTAAACATAGTTCGGATAGTAGCAGATGATCCCGACTGACTTGTAAACTGAAATGGGGTCTCAGAACTAATATGGTTGTTCTAGTCTTGATGTAACGAGTCAACAGGTAGATCGTCTTCTCTGAATTTCACACCCATTACCTTGAGAAAAGTCGCTGCCTCTCTAGGTGTCATAGGACAGCCTCCCGAGCTTCGCTTTTTTGTACTGTTGATTTCTTTCTCGTTCCAGTGTTGTACATGATATCTCATTTATTCGAGTTCTTGTGCTTCACTTGATGTTAGGTTGTGGCTACAACCTGTAAATGCTAGCATGTCCATCTCATATCTACAATGAAGGTTTGGATGAGATTTTTTACTAGTACAGTACAGGTAATACATTTCAATAAATTTGCTCAACTATAGCTATGTACATGTATCCAAAACAGAAAAATTAATTGGATCTTTAATCTAGCAAAATTTATGTGAATTTTTTTATGTGTCATGCTGCAACAATTTGTGATCATGCTCTTACTTGATATGTAATACATGTGTAGATATGCATTATATTATGATTTTTATGTTTACCCATATATACATTTGCCTAGGATTCACATACTATCACTATGTGAAAACTGAGAAGACTGACCCTGGTTAATACCTCAAAAGTAGAGCAATGTAATAGTTGCTTCCATTTCTCAGTCTTTCAACATGTTTCATTCCTAAATCTTCGATCTGAGGTGTATATTTAAGTGCCTTGTAATTTGCATGACATCTGAGCTTCTGAATCGAAGGAGAAAGGCCAATGCGAGTCTTGAACCTGTATGAGTAAACTTAACCACCTTGAACTTCTTAAAAACTTTCTCATAACCTTTATAGTAAAAAGTCTGCACAATAAAATGTCAATACAATAAAACTACATTCGAAAACTTGCATTCAATTGGAAATATAGAGAAGAATGGCGCTCATGGATTTTATCTTTTGGTCTCGCAATGCACTGATGATAGCATTAATTATGGGATCTTCTCTATATTTCAGGGATCTGTAACCTGTTAGTTTGTTATAATGTCATGCTAAGTAAAAATATTGCAGTTTAGAAGGAAATTTCAATGTAAACTTGTTACCTATATGCAATATGACCAGGATGGGTAAGTGATTCATTCACCATATAAAATATTTATCAAGAGCTAATAGACTTTACATTTTAATCTTGTACTTTTTCAACACTAACTACGTAGTATGCGTACTGACAGTACTGAGAATAATATACATCATATTTTTTGGTTTATCTATCTTCGACAGTAATAATAATTTATTTTTTAAAATGCAGAGTACTATTTAAATATTTCTTGCTGCTTTTTCCATGATTGAACATTCAAACATCATACATGACTAAAAATGTCTAAATTAACTCTATAATTTAAAAAAAATTGGTATAAAATAATTTATAAAGTTTGATTGAGGGAATACATGAATAACTATTTGATGGTTAAATTTATATAACATGAAAACAGAAATATGAGAAATTACTGGATTTTACCTCTTAATGTCCTTAGATCCCCAAAAAGCAATTCCCATTTCCTTGTTTTTTTTCACCACTTTTAAATTGAAAACTTAAACATAATGACATGTTAAACTTGAGAATTATAAAGTTTATGTAAGTGTTGATTGACTGTTGGTTAATTGGTTATCAAAGATAGGAGTTTAAACATTAATGAAAATTTTGGCTTTGTAGATTGTAAAACGTATTGGTCGGAAATGTTTGGCTAAGTTGTTTATTTATATTTTGTTGATAGAAAAGGAATTTAAATAATAAGTTAATTAATAAGTTAAATTATAAGTTGAATAAAAGCAGGTTGAGGTCAAAAGGTGACTCGTTTTTTCTTTTACATGAACATGGGATATCCCTGTCAGTATATATGTACAAATTACATATGCTGGAGATAACATGATGAATAGGATTATGCGCTTGTTATTAGAATAGTTACACCAAAAAATGAAAATGGATGTTGGCTTTAATAATTTATATTCAAGTACTATTGCTTTAATAATAAACATGGTGTTATGCTGCTATGGTGCATTGCAGTATTCATAACCCACAATGCATGCCTTTATCCTCAGTTGAAGTATTATTTTAATAATCATGGATAATTTATTATTTTATTCATACCTTTCAATGTAGGAAATGAGTAATCTAGAACCTAAGCTTAAAAGAGCAATGGAATTGAAAGCGACGCATAAACAAAGTCAATCAAGTAGCTAACAATGTTTATCATTCCAGGCTTCTGAACTTGAAATCAAGGCATATCCCTTGTTAGATGAGCTGACATCAAAAATCAGTACCTTGAACCTAGAGCATGTACGTCGTTTGAAAAGCATACTTGTTGCTTTGACCCGTAGAGTCCAAAAGGTAAGACCCACTTGCTTCCTCATTCATTTTTGTTGTATATTGTTTCAGCCCAACCATATAACTCTTTATTATACAGGTCAGGATGAAATAGAGCAGTTAATGGATGATGATGGTGACATGGCTGAAATGTACCTTATCGAAAAGAAAAAGAAAATGGAACCTTTTTATGGCGATCAGTCTTTACAAGAATTTAATTCTACTGGACAACTAGTATCCGTGTCTGTTCCAGTTTCCCCAGTTTCTTCACCTCCCGATTCCAGGGCTGAATCCAGAAGGCTTGAGAAATCCCTAAGCCTCACTAGGAGCAGACATAGTAGTATAAAGAGTTCAGACATCATTCAAGAAAATATATAGGAGTTGAAAATGTTGTTAGAAGCTTATTTTGTTGTTATTGATAACACTCTCAACAAATTAACTTCGGTATGTTCAATAAGTTTGATCTTGATTTCCTTTTACTTACTCTTTTTGTTCCTAAAATTATCTAAAGTGCCCATAGTCCTATTTCAGTTAAAAGAGTACATCGATGACACAGAAGGTTTTATCAACATTCAGCTGGTAAGTTAAGTTAATTTTTTTTTACTAATTCTGTTAATGTTTTATTACATCCAATGGTACATGATGTTTTAAGTTTACCCTATGCAAAAAACATTTCCAACCGTGAGTATGAAAATTACAGAATTGTAATTTGAACCAAAAACCGTTTTCCAACAGTTAATTATGAAGTGTAATATCATAAAAAATAATATCAGCAAATCGGTTACAAATTTGTAACAATAGTTGGATGAATGTTTTGATGTTTGTTTAACAAAGTACCCTATTAAAATTGCCTTTTATAACAATAGTTGGATGAATGTTTTGATGTTTGTTTAACATAGTACCCTATTAAAAATGCCTGTTTAACAAACATCTTTAAATTATGTGCCTATTTAACTAATGCTAATACATAGCGCGTCTAGTAAACATATGGCCAATACGAAATAATAAATTATATAATATTATAAAGTGACATTGTTTATCTATTAATCAACATAATACTATGTGGTACTATGAATTGAACTACTCATATATCTATACTATATTATTATTAGTGAGTTAAATTTCAAGCTCACACAGGCCCCCTTGAAATTTGGCAACTGAACAGTCTCCGAGTTAACCCTAAATCATTCTTTCTCTTTCTCAACTCAACTGTCACGGCTCCTCTTTCTCTTTCGTCCCTTCCATATTTTCTACCCTTCTTACGAAAGACCATCATTTAATTCTTCTCCCATTCCTCTTTTCTCCTGCTAACCCTAAATCTTCATTTCCCAATATATACTCGCTGAATCATGTCGGCTTAGATTATCCTTTCAGTTTGATTTTCGTTCATTTTTCAAGTTTTAATTCAAATTTTGATGAAGTCTTATTTGGATTCTTTTATATCTAGGTTTCGATTTGGATACAAATGATGCATCTGTCCTTCGCAGCTTGATTTACTTCTGTAATCTTTGATGGTAATTCCTATCATTTTCTACAAGTTATTTTATTGATAATTTTAGTTTATTTATCACTTTCTGCTAGCAAAAAATGTTTAATATCTTTTTTAGTTTAGTTTGGGGTTTTCAGTTTCAAACTTAAGATTCCCATAATTTGGTTTCCTTGCAGCCGTAAGTTGGCACTGATTGAGTGGAACTTGATTTGTTACATGATATACTAATTACCGATTACAGTTTTAAGTCTGCCCATATGAAACAGATGAGTCGGTCACCTAAAGTTATATTTTCAGCATGGTAGGAATTTTTTTACAGGTTATACTCCAAATTTAGCACCACTGGTAAATTTGATGATAGTGGAAAAAGACATGACGATTATACAAATTTTTCCTCTTTGCTCTATTTAACATTCAATATAATGACAAAATTATTATCCATGTTTTTTCCAAGTTGTGGGGTTAGGAGTAAAATTGTTAATTTTCTATCATAGATGCGAATGGTTGACGTCGACTGAATTTTATTCGATCTCGATGTTGAAAAAAGTTTATTTTATATTTCCCTTTTTTCCAATGACTTCAGTGCTTTGTTTGTTTTGGTAGTTTAATGAATTGAATGTTAACGATATTTATCTAATAAGGAAAAATTGAGTACACAATCAATCCATCAGTGTCAGATTTTGGGATACGTGAAATGTTGTCCGTTTTCTTTCTAAAGATTTTAACACTTTCAATTAATTTCAGTATTACAATAAGATGATGGATTTGAACACACTATTTCGATGCTATTTCTTAAATTACTTCTAGAAGATAATAAGAAAACCAAAATTTTGTACGTTTTCCTTTTGGAATTTGATATCCACATATAATTTGTTTTATAGGAGATGTTTAAATTTATCTTTTTGGATCCAATTGAAAGCTTAGTGGATAGCATGCTTTTTTTTTTTGAAAAATATATACCATTTTTGAATCATGATGAGTAAAAGCCTATAACGACCCGCTATTTTAGACCATTCGCATCCGCACATGTCGGACTTGAATAATTCAAAATACCGAATAGTTAATTTAAATTTGACAAAACTGAACATATACAGTAAATAAATAATCACAGATCACAGACACAGAGTAATAAATGCAGCGGAAACAAAAGATAGTAGTTCATGAAGCTACTATATACATATCAGAGTTAAATAAGGTACAACAGATGTCTCGAATACAATAATCAAATGCAATATCAGAATACATCACTGGAATCAACTAAATATCTGAAAGCTGGATAGATAGCTGGATCTCCAAGCGAAGCTCCAACTCCAAAGGTGAGTCTCGAATACTGGTACACTCAGTCTGACCCGAGCGTAAAGCAAAACACAAAACACTCGAGTCAGGATTAACATTCTTATATCAATAAATCCAACTCAAGTGAAATAGCAACCGAAATACAAGTAACTCAAAGGATGTTTAGAATAACCATCCTTTAAGGATCCGTTAAACTATCTACTATGTAGTAGTGTACGATAAGTAGATAATGCCTATCAGTAATATAAAATATCAAAATAGTGTTAAGGCGTTACCATTATCCCCCTTAACACATTTATATAAACGTTATAGTCTATACAGCACTGTAAACTCCACCATAAACTAGTGGGATATCAGGGAGTACTCCATAGGTATAACGCAAAACAAATCGTAGTGGTCGCTTATAAAGGGATACAAGTATGACAAGGCACTTGAGGCAATACCCAAGGTAGTGAAACTACTGTTTACCTGATCCGGACTGGTGAGAACGCATCGCCGCAGCGATCGTAACACCGCGAAACAACACTCCCAAAATCAAGGGTGCACCAATCGACAACAAGTAATGAGTAGTTTTCGAAGAAGTGTGTTCGCTTGAGGTAGCTAACCCCCATTTGGCCCGGCACGGCTCCTGTTTTAGTCATTTCCAATTTAACACAAGTGTCAAGGCTATCCATTATCGTTCTCTTTCTTCAGTCATCACGTACATCATTCCAACCACTTCATTCTGGATCACACTCCGCGTATAGTTATTAAAGTGGGTTTCGGTTTAGACAGTGAGTATGTCCCTAACCGATTCCGGTCTCTTTAATAACTTTCGTCATTATTTCACCGATTGGTCGTTTATTTAATTCAAAACCAAATCAAATTCAATTTCAAATAGAATTCGTAAACCAACATTTCATTTGTCTTTCTAAATCAATTTCCATAATTTACATTTCAAAACTTCCAAATTACCATTTCAAAATCTTATAATACAATTTCAATTTTTATTTAAACCATTCCAATATTCATTTAAATTCGTATATAAGTTTCCTTCCGAAATCATTTAAATTAATTTATCAATTTAAATTCATTGGTCGATTTCATTCAATATTCGTTAAGTAAATTTGTCATTCAAAACAATTTCTATTTAATTTCCAATTCACTAAATCAATTACTAAAGTTCAACTTCATTATCAAAACTTACAAATAGCATTATATTAAATTCATCAAATCAAATTCTTTACATTTCAAGTCTTACATTAATTTCAATAAACACATTTTATTTCTTGTTAAAGAAAATTCAATTTCACTTATTTATTTACTTAGTTACAATTTCAAAACTCAATTTATGAAGAAACTTAATTTCGCTTATTCAAGAAGTTCAATTTCACTTAACAAAGAATTCAATTTTATTTAATTATTAAATAATTCAATCTTATTTAATTATTAAATAATTCAATCTTATTTAATTATTAAATAATTTCAAAACTTAATTATTAAATAATTTCAAACTTAATTATTAATAATTCCAAATTTTAAAACAACGTTCTCTCATCAATTACTATGTTAATATTTTGATTCAGATTATTAAATATTAACATTTTCCTTTCATTAAAGTCCAAATTCCAACTTCATTTCAAAACCATATTATTTATTCAAATAAAATCTTTAGTTTATTTTTAAATCAAATTTTGACCAATCGGGTTTTATTTAATTCTCTATCCTAGGTCAAAGTTTAATTTGGGTATTTATCATTTCAACCCGATTCCAATTCAATTCAAAATCAAAGCATAGCAAAGGTAACTTGCAGTGTGATAACTGGGATGTGTCAAAGCAAATGAAAAAGCAATAACAACAATCAATATCAATCCAATAATTAATTCAAATAATCTCGAAATAATCGTATTAATTCACATTTGTTGTTTGTGCAAATTAATATAATTATTTTAGAATCTACACTATCATTTCATGTAGATTAAAGATTACTGTACTAATATTTTATGCGGTTCTTCACTTCGTATTTATTATTCAATTCATACTACATCAATTTATACAACATACATTCAAATGGTTCAAGTGTAATTAACCATTTTTCTACGTGTCAAATAATTAAACATTTAAGGGGTCATATTGTACAAATTTAACTAATCAAATTCGACACATATGTCAATTCAAATTTTTAACTATCCTACGTCAATTTCAATTGCATAATATTTATCACTTTATACATTACAATTTACATCCAATATAAACAACAAACAATCAATCAATTATCAACCAAACGGGATTATCATCGTATAATTAACAGATAATGGTGTCAGATGTCACAGGTGAACTGATACAGGTAATAACATATAAAACAGTATAAATAACTAACAACAACATGTTTCAATTGTCGTTTCAATTGAAATCAAATTTATTAAATAAAAGAACATTAATCGTGAGTGATTGCTCACCTTTCGAGGCTATGGAGACCACGATAACTGAGATAGTGGCACGGATATGCACAGGTATACAGACACGAGCAAGGCAAAGCGAATTTACAGCTGGAATCGATGGAAAAATCAAGATAAGCTATAGATAGATGGAAACGAAGCTGATGACCAGGTATCGACGAAACAAATCGAAACTGGATTGATGGAGATAAATGGTATAAGTGAACACACATATATAACTATATATACTATTCATATAGATAGAGATTGTATTCTAAATTCAAACACATTTTAAATTTAAGTATATATATGTATTCCAAAATCATTGGTTTAAGTAAAATATAAAATGAAACAAAGCAAACATATATTTTCAAACTACTATTAAATTCAAACACATATATTTAAGATCAAACACATATACATTATATTTTAAACAAGTGTGTGTGTGTATATATATAACTCAGACTTTGAAAAAAAATATGCAAACAATATATTTTAACTCATGATATAAACCAGATATACGCAAATAAAACTTGTTGGAAAGCAATATATACATATATATATGTATATATATATATACTAAAATTTCAAAAATCATATCATAAATTAAATGTCGACAGTCATATCATATGATATATCTCTTATAAAAAACTACCAATGGTGAGACTTTTGGAAATACAAATAAAACATCACTATAAACTCATATCAGCAACTTTAATGAACCCAGTAAATTATTACAACAACAAAAAAATCAATACTTTCAAACAAATTCCATATCTTATACAACTAATAAATATAACTTACATGTAGATTATGTGACTCGCCAGTATGACAATATTAGATATACATCACAAATATATATAGTAAACATGAGATATCATATACTATAAACCCAGATATAGCAAACATATATAACATAACATAACCCACGCATACTTACCAAATAGGAGCTTTAAAATCATACAGCAAACAAAACAAAGTATATAACTGCTCTATTAAAGTATACGTGACATATATAATAACTTCACCTGAAATCTAGTATATGTAAAAAAAAATACACAGAACATATCCTATATACGTAAGTTAAACTTGCGTATGAAATCCCTATATAGTGAAAAGCTGTAACCATTCTAATATAGCTCATGGCCTTGTCCAATCCTAAAATATAAAGTTGTAGATTATAGGCTAATTGATGCATAGACCAATATATAAGAACAGGCACTCCACTACATACCTCACCAGTATTACAAATCTGCTTTAATATAAAAGATTATAAAGTGGAATATAAAATAGTATACTACTTACATAACGTTATATATAATATGCCTTTTCTTTCAGCAATGAAATCAGAAAACAAAACATACAATTACCAAGCCAATATACTAACTCTTAACATAAATAAACTTTCACATATATATAAAAGAAGACAAAGACAATATTGGAATTATGAATGATATAGGACAGCCATATATATATATATCATACTTACACACGCACAGAGGTAGAGGACGAGATGATGGTCCGTCCTAGGTCCAAGAGAGGAGAACGCGGAGGTTAAAAGGGGTTGGTGAGTTTGGCAGTGGGAAGAAAGGCTCGGGAAGGAGGTCGATTGGTCGGCGGTTGTGGGAGTCGAAGTGGGTTAGTGGTTCTGGGCGCATGGAGGGTGAGGGGGAAGGCGTGGTTGACAAGGGCTGCTCGTCGGAGGTAGGGCTATGGAGCAATGTCGGAGTGGTGAGGCGGAGTGGCCGAGGGGTTGCGAGCTTCACATGAGCCGGAGCAAGTCAGGTGGATGAGCGGCACGAGTGGAGCATGGAGATGGGAAGAAGAGGCACTTGTGCATGGGTGAGGTCAAGCAACTAAAAGAATGAAAAGGAAAAGGTGGAAGTGAGTTATTCAAATGGAAGGGAAAAGAAATTAGAGCCTGCGTAAATGAGAAATGGAAGAGCTCTTTCCATTGAAACTAGAGAAAATATTTGGACTAGTGTGAATTTGAAAGGACCAACGTTGAATTCAGAGAGTATTGGGACCATGGAAAAGCAAAAGTTACAAATAAATTTTCTAGGAATTATAAAGGTTGTGGTCGTTCACTACCTCACATCTAAACAATTGAAAGGGCGCATAACTATAAAGGGCTCAAACGGATACCGGTACGGTTACCGTTTCGTAAAGTTCGTCGTGTATCTGACTTCAAAACACGTAATTTAATATACCGTATAGATCAGCGCGACGAAACGATCAAAACGGTGTATGGATATCAGTGATACGATTTAATTATAAAAATTCGAATTTTTTTACTAGCGGAAAATGCAAGAAAAACACAGAAAAATAAGATCGACGGAGCTAAAGATGTCCGAATTTGGAAAAACGAAAAATGACGTCTTGCTCAGAAAATGATTTAGAATTTTTCTATGTAAAAATATTTAGGTTTCGAAAATGTTTTATTTTCATCGCTTTTTAACTGATTAAATTGAAGTAAATTTACGCACGAAATAAACTTTCATATTTTCGGACGAAAATTTACCAGTTGCTATGTTTAACTAGACGCATTCCAAATATCAAATTTATATCTCAAAATTTTATCGTTTAAAGTTTCACAAAATTTCAATTAATAACGTTATTAAAAACCGGTTAAATTTACGGGTTGTTACAAAGCCATTATTCAAATCATTTATTTCCTTTAAAAGCAAACGTGTAGATACGAAGATTTATGAAAAAACTACTTTGTGAACTTTATATACTTCATATTCACTTGATGGAATGGAATTTAAATTATCACTGCTAATTTGCAACTTGCAGCTTTTGTACAAAATTGCAAGGAATCTGCAATGGATCGACATTACTAATTATATAGTCATTATCAAGGTACTTAACTTTTTCGAGCTGGTAGTCATTTTCTGTTGTGTTTTCAATAATCAAAGAAATTATAACAAATCATACTTAATTAATGAACATAATACATGTAATAATTGTTTTCCCAACTAAATTACGATGAAAATATATATCGTTACAACCGAGGCATTGGCCTTTTTCAATTCATATTAATGTGAGCGCGCTATTAAAATAAGTAAAGCGATCTAATTTTTGCAAACCCTGCTAAAAAATTTATTGACTATTTATTTTGTTGGAGTGTTTTAGAGTATGATTTTGGTTTTTTTTGTTATTGCTCTTAGTTTTATGAAAATAGTTGGTTACTGTTTATAAGACCACTGAATTGATCATAGGAAAGCAGAATCACAGCAGTCTAGCTAGATGGTTTGTCTAATGTCATTATTGTTTGTTTTTTTCGTTTTAGATTCTCTACAATATATGTACGCTGTTTTTTTACATCAAGGGATAATGGAGAGCCGGTTATAAGATCTAGAAGTTATATTATTTCAATATATATATTTTGCTTGCTGTGACATATACTGATTCTTTAGAACTTAGGAAGCGTATTGTTTACATGTTGTCTCCTTTTTGTTATGGTCACTTAGAACTCAGGTAATTATTTCTCTATTTTTTAATTATAAATTATACATTAATTACCTGTATTTCTTTTTACAATTTAGTAAGTACATTACTCCATACGAAAGTTTCAAATGTTTTTCCTTCGTTTTTACTTTGACCATTTGCTTAAGATTTTAGTATCAATTTTACAATCAATGGATTGAATTTCATCATGTTGTGATATGTACAGTATAGAACAAAACAAATTTAGACACTTATTGATCAATTCAGTTCTAACCAAAACACAACTTTTCTAACAAGATATTCGATCAATTTTTTATCTCAATTTGTTTTCTTTCCTTTGTCTAGACAACTATTGGCATGAGCTTATTACATCGGATTTGTTTGTGCCATTTCTGTCAGTATGCAGTTACCCATTTTTTCACGATATGTAGAGTATTATGGTGTTTTATACATTGGAAACCCAAAGAGATACCAACTGATAAGTTATACACATGATTCATGTTGCTGATGCTGCTCCGTAAAATTTTAAACTTGGTATTCTATAAAAATTATGGTAGTAATGTACAATATTTAATGTCATCTGTTCATATGGTATAGGTCCACTCTAGGCATCATCAATTTGTTAATCATATACTTTATGCATGGCGACTAAATAGGTTCATATTTCTTCTTGTAATTTATGTGTTTTACATTCCATCATTATAAATTGCTCAACAATGAAAACCTAATTTTTTTCAGAAAAAAGTGTTCAAAGAGGTTGGTTGGCCTAAGCATTTCTTTTGCATAAAATATTTACAATTGTACCACATTACTTTTGTAGTAAAATAATAGTAAAAGATTTATATATTCTTTTATAATCATGGTTTAACCAAAATATAAGTTTACAAATTGGAAACAAATGTTTGGTCGAGTTGTTTCAATGTAGAAAGGGAATATATTGATGCTAAAATAATCTTATAGTTCGACCTAAATGTGCAGTTTATATCACTTTAATTATATCATTTTTTTATTATTGTTTGTTCCTGTGTTGCTAAGTGATTAAAATTGTGTTTGAATATACAACCTATCAGAGTATAATATGTTACAGCTATGTTTATTTCCGTCTGTCATAGCAGAAGATGTAATATGGCCTTTTACTATGAAGGTTCGCTGTTTAATTATATTTTTGCAGTACATGGAAAAGTACTCAAACAGTTTAGGAATATTTTTCTTTCAATCCTTTTTGAATTTATTTTAAACATATAGTGTAACCTGCAAAGGCCTATTGAATTTATTATAATTTGTGAGTATATTCTCTTTGTTTATCATAGGTGATGTAATGGTATTTGTCATGAAGTGGCTCTCAAACTCTATATGATAGCCGCCACAAGGAATGTGGATTGCTTGCTCTGCTTCTTCTCTCTTTTCTCTAGCTCTGCTTTTTCCTATAAGGTATTTATCATGTTGTTTCAATTGAGGTTATTCATTCCCATAAAATTATTATACCTATAAATAGCAATAGTCTGAAAGGAGCTCCCTAGGGACATGACATCAAATTTCATTATCATCTACCTAATGAAATAATTGTGATTTGAAAATTTACATACTCTCCAAAAAATATTGATGTGTTAAATTAGCTAATTAATCTAATATTTGATAACATTTTTATTTACCTTAGTGCCAAGTATACCATCTGTAACGACCCGACTTTCTATGCCCAGAAAGTCGCATCATTATGAAGAAAGAAAGGGGTAGAAAATAGAAAAGAAGAGAAAGAGAGAAACAACACATCAGAATCTCACAGCGGAAACGGAACAAATTATAATATATCACATAACTAATACATAGTCTTTACATAATCAGAGTACACAACTTATACATAACTTACTAGACAGTTATAAACATCTGTCTAGACATTACAACTCAAATACAAGACAAGACACTATCACAGATATCAACACAGTGGAATACTATATCTACGAACGCCGAAGCCTCCTGCTCCATTGCTCCTCCAGAATATTCGTCAAAACTAAACCTGAATCCCTTGGCTACTCGTAAAAATTTGAGTACCCAAGAGTTTAATAAAACAGAAAATAAACACTTGGGTCAGACATGGGTCTGGTGTGAGTAAACGGGTTAAAATTGTTTAACTTCAAAACCTTTTGAAAACAAAGGTATCACGTAAGACTTCCCACACATAAACATGGAAAAGTTTTTACCTTACGCTAACCAAAACATTTGATAGGAAATCCAGTTATATTATAATAGGGTCTAGGGTTTTCAAGTAAAATACAGAAATAGCTGAAATGCTTACATCTCACATTCCAACATAGTTGGGCACAACTAATACGTACGGCACTTATTGGAGTTTGGATTCCATACAATGGCAGGGCTACCGGGGTACCGCCCGTCACAGTACGTGGCCTAGATCACCGTACCGAGGATCACTCCCAATCCCCTGCAACACAAGGCCGGAACATCCCTTACTGGATAATTCCCGCACAAGATACCTCACGGTTGGGATCAGCAACCGCACACACTAAGCCGAAATAAGAAGGGACTTCTAGACAGAGGTAATCTTGTCCTACTTGGGTGCTACCCACTAACCTTGCTGCACCTCCCCTGTTTTAGCCATTCCCGGTTTGTGAGGCTTGAGGTCACGATTACCTTAGAAAAGAACACATTACTTAGAATGCTCATCGTCCACCTGACGATGTTCTGAAAGCATTCAATCCATACAAGTTCGTTCCGGGTTCGAACGAAACCGAAGGCATTATCTCGTTACACTCGTTTTGGAATCACCCTCAGAGTTAACGACAATAACCCTTGCACTCTGAATCTTCATCTTCACTTGATTCACGACCTATCGTTAATTTGGATCGATGTGGTATTCGGGTCTCCAGACCTGGAAATCCGGTATATGGAAACCCGATCCCGGTCTCATCGAAATCCAAAACGTATCTTTTAAGGCCAAGTTGTTTTAAAGTTAAAACAATTCAATTCAATTATCTATATACACATAGATAGATAATTCACAATATCACAATAGATAATCTACATTATCATCACAATTAGATAATTCATATTATCATCATACTTCAACCAAAGCATCCATATCACACAACATCACTTATCTCATATCTGAGATCTCAAACCATTCAAGGCAATCAATATCATCCATTCATACATAAGCAATGATCTATACCATCTCTAATTAATTTAAAGTGAATTAAATTAATTACTTCATTTCTAATTAATTTAAAATAAATTAAATTAATTATTTCATCATTATAAATCTTACTTATATAATCATTAATTAATTACAAATAAATTAATTAATCATTCTCTAATTATCCACTTTAATCACCTTGATTAATTATCCTTTAATTATATTCAAGTAATTTATCCTTTAATTAATTACTCCAATTAATTATCCTTAACCATTTATAGTAATTTACCTTTAATTACTTCATTAATTAATTAATTACATTAATCCTTAATTAATTACATTAATTAATTACTCTTTAATCACTTATTATTGATTAATTAGTTTTAATTAATCAACCCTTAATTACATCATTAATTATTAATTAATGATTTCTAATTACTCTTAATTAATTATCCTAATTAAATTAATTACATTAAGTAATTAATCTTTAATTAAACCACATTTATTAATCACCTTTGATTTATCTCATCCAGTAATTAACTTCCCTTAATTACTTCATTACATAAATTAATTACTCCTTAATTAATTATCTTTAATTAATCCCTTGATTAATTACAAAAAGTAATTAAACTCAAATTACTTCTATTCTTAAATCATCTTCCATTAATTACATCCAGTAATTACCATTAATTACTTTACTAAGTAATTACAAATCCATTACTTAAATTAAGTAATTATTTATCAAATCATCAAGTGTTTAAATTAATTAAACTTAATTAATTAACTTATCAATTACATTTAAACTTAATTAATTACATTAAGTAATTAATTCCTTAATTACTTCCATTAAGAAATTAACCTTTTATTACTTCCATTAATTAACCTCTAATTACTTTCATAAGTAATTATCCTTTTATTAATTACATTCATTAATTAACCATTAATTACTTATACTAAGTAATTATACTTTATTAATTATATTAAGTAATTATACTCAATTTTAAAGTAATTATCCTTAATTAATTAAACTAATTAATTATCTTAAATTAATTACATTAATTAATTATCTTTAATTAATTAAGTAATTATACTTTAATTACTTTTATTAATAAGACCTTAATTAATTAAGATAAACCATTTACTTTAATTAAACCCTTACTTACCATTTAATTTCTTCTATTAACTAACTATCCTTTGGTTACTTATTTCCTTAATCACAACTTAAATCAAACATCATCTTATTTTATTTGAAAATACTTAGGAATTTTAATTACATAAATAATCTAATATATAATTACTTTAAAACAAAACAATTTTAAATCATTTAACTTAACATTTAAAATCTTTGAAAACCTGTTCAATCTTGTTAAATAAATTTAAATAATTTCTTATTCTTAGAAAACTTAATTATCAATTACTTTTTAAAACTTATTCAGTTTTTAAACATATTTAAACTTGGTTAAACATTTCTTTGAATACCAAATTATCTTAATATCCTTTTAAAACTTAACTCGTTAAACATTTACTTTTATACAACTGAAATTATATTTTCTTTAAAATTTTGAAATCTGTTTTCTTATCAACAATCAAACCCGAGCTAGCTACACTATTTTCCCGGGCAAATCACGAGATTCTCTCGTCCTATATTTACTTCGAGTTCCACAAAAGCCTACGCGATGAAAAACCCGAGACTCGCATCATCTTCTCCAAACTTAACAACCCAGATTCACGAATGTGCATCGTGCACGTGCACACACCATCGCCAGAGCTCCGACCATCCCTCCGGCCCTCGCCAACCCACAATCGACCTCGACAAACACCATAACTAAGCAGAACAACGAAAATCGAAGGCAAACCAAAAATCGATATCTCGATCAAACTGGAGACGAACGCGATCGGAAAACCTCCTCTGGCTGTCGATCTGGACCACGAGATCCCTCGCCATCTCTACTAGTGAATCCCCTCAACCTCCAGTGCCGACCCCCTCCATCGCGCATCATTCCGATCCACCACCACCACCGCACGAATCCTATCAACATCGACGACACATCTGAGCACAAAAACCCTACTTCCTCTTTCTCCGGCTACCACGGCCAACAGAAAAATCAATCGCTATTTTTCCAGTGACCCCTGACACCCTGGCAACCACCATGCCTTACCACGATCATCCTATCGCCGCCGAATGACAGAAGTCGACCGTAAACCCAAAAACGATCTACTTACAAATTCACAGCACATACCATTCTAAAAATTACCAAATTCATATCTAAATTCGTGATTTGCTTGTACGAATCATATTCTATAATTCAAAGATGATAACATACACATTGATTTTCAACTTTTATTTTGATTTTTACTGTAAACTTCAATTCTAGAATATTAAGTAAATATAAACACTTAAGATATTTTTAAAAAAAAAAACAAGATTACGTTGTTATTATCATTTTCTTTTCATTAATCAAAGTCTAATATTGATTATTTAGGAAGTTAGGAATTATTTTGTGATGAAGTTGAACCTGTTACTAATAACAGAGCACCAATATAAATGTACAGAGACAATATACAGACATGTTATACTTATATACGCACATTTATATTCAAAACTCATGCAAGCATTATAGACTATATTTCTACACATGCAACAAGATTTCATCACAGATTTATAAACTGTTTTTAAATAAAAGGTTTACTCACCAGTCATAAAGAAACAGAGAACAGAGCTTCCATTTTGATTTTTGAAAAAGCTTGTAACTTTTAAACTTGATATGCTTTTGCTTTTAAAACTTGAATTGCTTGTTAATGGAACTGGAATGCTTGTTGTTTAAATTTCATGTTTGCTTGCTAGATTATCTCAGGTTTGGAGAAGAGATGGACTGCTTGATTCCCAGGAAGAAAATGTTTGCAGGCTAGTTCATCTCAGGTTGAAGATGAATGCAGGCTAATTTATTTGAATATGTTTCTGGTTTTAGAAAATGTTGGTTATCCGATTTGTTGTTGAGAATAGGACCGAGTTTCTTTTGTTTTTGAAAAGAGGAATAGAAAAAGAATGAAGAGAAAGAAATAGGTTTATATAAGTTGAAATGATTAAAAATAAAAGAAAACAAATTAAAATGACACTTGTCCCAAATATTAACATTTGTCATTTGAGTTGATTAACAATTAACACATGTCTTTTAAAAGTAATTAGTATTTATTTTAAATGTTAATAAAAGTTAATGTAAGATTATACCTAATTAATTAGTTAATAAGCACTTATTTATATATATATAATTTTTAAAAGAAATAAAATCAATTATATTCATAAATAAAAGTTTATACAAATATTCTAAATCCAAATCAATTTAAATATTTATTCTTTTGAATTTCAAAACTTTAAATTCAAATTTAAATAAAATTAAATCCTAAGATTCCATTTAAAAGTCAAGTTATATATTTACATACACTATTTATTCAATTTAAAATAACAATTCCTTTTAGTATTAAAATTCATACATATTAAAAATAATACATTATACTTATTATTTGAAATTAACATATTTTATAATTTAAACAAGAGATTATATTATCAAGAAATATTTAAAAAGAAATAAAACAAACCATTTTTGTAAATCTTATTTATATTTAAGCTTAAGTAAAAATATCTTAAACTAATTAAATATTTACCTGAAGTATTTTAAAACTATAAAATTACTTATTTAAATATCTTTGAAAAGTCCAGATTAAATTAAATATAAATTCCCAATTTACCAAAGCTTCTATTTACAACATATACAAATAAATATATATATTCAAATAGAAATATCTTATTAACTTTTAAAAGATAAAATCATCAATTAATACTAATTTAATCAGATTATTAAATTAAATTCAAATCTTATTATCAAAGATCATCAATATCAATTTAATTATTTAACAAATTATTAAATTGATATTGTTAAAATTTCCGGGATATTACATTCCTCCCCCCTTAAAATAATTTCGTCCCCGAAATTTAAAACAAAGGTAATTTATTAATCTTATTAAAGATTTTAATATAAAACACAAGCATATACTATCATCCATATGCTAGCAACCATAGCAACCAAATCATCCAATCAAACAATTCTAACTATCTAGACTAAATTCTAGATAAAATTCCTCGAGTTTCCCCAAGTATATATATATACCGGGATACTCGCTCTACAAACAATCTAAACTACTAAGCTATAGATCTCCTACTTATCTAGATTTATAGAACTAAACAGAATATCAGACTACAGACGAGTCTGACTCAACTACCAAACTTCCCAAACTGCAGATTCTAAAACCAGAGATAGATCAAATACGTACTCCCTCAGAGATACGTAAAACTCAATGTATTCCAGTTATCCAAACTGACAATTCAATTCAGAAGTCCAAATACTTATCCAAATCAGAACACAGACGAGATCCAAACATAACTCTACTTCACAACATCAGTAGATTCCAAACTTACTTCTCCCATCCAGAGATACACTCCAAACTGCTTTCGCTGCTCAACTCTGATCTGAGGTAGAACACAAGCACAGACTGGACAACTTATTCCAGAAATAAGGTTCACTGATCCATAAAGAAAACTCGAATACTTCAGCAAAACTTGAGCTGCTTCACCAACTCCATCTCTAGAAAAACATCCTTCCACAAGACTGAACCATCGGTATCACTCCTGGAATCCAATCGATAAGAAAACTCAACTTCCAGATGCGGACAAATCTCTAACTTCTCTGAATACATCCAGAAAAATTCTGACAACCCAAGAGAACACTCAGCAATCGCAAGCCACTTTTGCGATCAACCCATCCTAATTCCAAAGAAAAACTGTTCTCTCTTTACCAATCAGAACATCTCACACTTGACTATCCAATCCATCGAAGAAATGGATCCTCTTACTGCTTCTGAACTTCACTTCCAGAAAAACTGCTCATCCAGAAAACTTCCTGCCATCACAGAATACTCCGAGCTGCACTGCTGACACTGATGCCAAGGACTTCCTATTCCAAAGATCTTCGAGAAATTTGGACTCCAAATCAAACAGAAACACCGTGCTGAACTCAGCGACAACACCGAAACATTCACACTTCCTTAATCTTGTTCCAAAGAAAACATCTTCAGGAAACATCCATCGTCACTGTATCTCATCATACAACTACTATTACCTGAGGTATCAAGGTACCATCACTCACTTCTGCCTCATCGACAGATCCAACTCTACTCATCCACATTTCAAAGATAAACTCCGAACCATTACAGTTTCCTTCGGAGATCGATAAAATCCTTCACCACAGCAAAGCTTACTCGAGACAGTATTAGGTCTACAGTCTCTACAGATACACTTCCAACCTCAACACTCAAATTCTAACTATTTGTAGTCGTGTTACACACACCACTACTCTATCTACCTTTATATCCTATATTGGAAAACCCGAACAAGTAACCCAACAAATAGGTAGAAATATATATATATTTAAAATGATACTTTTTATATAGAAATTATTTCTGGGCAAAATTATTTCATTTACCTCTTTAAAACAATATTGTGTCCGTTGGCCTGGTTCAAGTGTTTAGAGATCCCTATCAATAACGTTAGCTACTCGTATTGACCAGAATCCATATACCACTCAACCGATCAATTAACACAATATAAAATCATTTTATATAACTAACAAATACGCGCTCTCGTATATATATATACTCAGACTCAAATAGGTTGCTACAGATCCTATCTCTAATGAACAATCCTTTCGAACCTAGGTATTCACTCAACCTAGTGTTCTGATATTCACTTAACCAAAAGCTTAGGCATTCGCTCAACCTATGCTCTGATACCATATGTAACGACCCGACTTTCTATGCCCAGAAAGTCGCATCATTATGAAGAAAGAAAGGGGTAGAAAATAGAAAAGAAGAGAAAGAGAGAAACAACACATCAGAATCTCACAGCGGAAACGGAACAAATTATAATATATCACATAACTAATACATAGTCTTTACATAATCAGAGTACACAACTTATACATAACTTACTAGACTGTTATAAACATCTGTCTAGACATTACAACTCAAATACAAGACAAGACACTATCACAGATATCAACACAGCGGAATACTATATCTACGAACGCCGAAGCCTCCTGCTCCATTGCTCCTCCAGAATATTCGTCAAAACTAAACCTGAATCCCTTGGCTACTCGTAAAAATTTGAGTACCCAAGAGTTTAATAAAACAGAAAATAAACACTTGGGTCAGACATGGGTCTGGTGTGAGTAAACGGGTTAAAATTGTTTAACTTCAAAACCTTTTGAAAACAAAGGTATCACGTAAGACTTCCCACACATAAACATGGAAAAGTTTTTACCTTACGCTAACCAAAACATTTGATAGGAAATCCAGTTATATTATAATAGGGTCTAGGGTTTTCAAGTAAAATACAGAAATAGCTGAAATGCTTACATCTCACATTCCAACATAGTTGGGCACAACTAATACGTACGGCACTTATTGGAGTTTGGATTCCATACAATGGCAGGGCTACCGGGGTACCGCCCGTCACAGTACGTGGCCTAGATCACCGTACCGAGGATCACTCCCAATCCCCTGCAACACAAGGCCGGAACATCCCTTACTGGATAATTCCCGCACAAGATACCTCACGGTTGGGATCAGCAACCGCACACACTAAGCCGAAATAAGAAGGGACTTCTAGACAGAGGTAATCTTGTCCTACTTGGGTGCTACCCACTAACCTTGCTGCACCTCCCCTGTTTTAGCCATTCCCGGTTTGTGAGGCTTGAGGTCACGATTACCTTAGAAAAGAACACATTACTTAGAATGCTCATCGTCCACCTGACGATGTTCTGAAAGCATTCAATCCATACAAGTTCGTTCCGGGTTCGAACGAAACCGAAGGCATTATCTCGTTACACTCGTTTTGGAATCACCCTCAGAGTTAACGACAATAACCCTTGCACTCTGAATCTTCATCTTCACTTGATTCACGACCTATCGTTAATTTGGATCGATGTGGTATTCGGGTCTCCAGACCTGGAAATCCGGTATACGGAAACCCGATCGCGGTCTCATCGAAATCCAAAACGTATCTTTTAAGGCCAAGTTATTTTAAAGTTAAAACAATTCAATTCAATTATCTATATACACATAGATAGATAATTCACAATATCACAATAGATAATCTACATTATCATCACAATTAGATAATTCATATTATCATCATACTTCAACCAAAGCATCCATATCACACAACATCACTTATCTCATATCTGAGATCTCAAACCATTCAAGGCAATCAATATCATCCATTCATACATAAGCAATGATCTATACCATCTCTAATTAATTTAAAGTGAATTAAATTAATTACTTCATTTCTAATTAATTTAAAATAAATTAAATTAATTATTTCATCATTATAAATCTTACTTATATAATCATTAATTAATTACAAATAAATTAATTAATCATTCTCTAATTATCCACTTTAATCACCTTGATTAATTATCCTTTAATTATATTCAAGTAATTTATCCTTTAATTAATTACTCCAATTAATTATCCTTAACCATTTATAGTAATTTACCTTTAATTACTTCATTAATTAATTAATTACATTAATCCTTAATTAATTACATTAATTAATTACTCTTTAATCACTTATTATTGATTAATTAGTTTTAATTAATCAACCCTTAATTACATCATTAATTATTAATTAATGATTTCTAATTACTCTTAATTAATTATCCTAATTAAATTAATTACATTAAGTAATTAATCTTTAATTAAACCACATTTATTAATCACCTTTGATTTATCTCATCCAGTAATTAACTTCCCTTAATTACTTCATTACATAAATTAATTACTCCTTAATTAATTATCTTTAATTAATCCCTTGATTAATTACAAAAAGTAATTAAACTCAAATTACTTCTATTCTTAAATCATCTTCCATTAATTACATCCAGTAATTACCATTAATTACTTTACTAAGTAATTACAAATCCATTACTTAAATTAAGTAATTATTTATCAAATCATCAAGTGTTTAAATTAATTAAACTTAATTAATTAACTTATCAATTACATTTAAACTTAATTAATTACATTAAGTAATTAATTCCTTAATTACTTCCATTAAGAAATTAACCTTTTATTACTTCCATTAATTAACCTCTAATTACTTTCATAAGTAATTATCCTTTTATTAATTACATTCATTAATTAACCATTAATTACTTATACTAAGTAATTATACTTTATTAATTATATTAAGTAATTATACTCAATTTTAAAGTAATTATCCTTAATTAATTAAACTAATTAATTATCTTAAATTAATTACATTAATTAATTATCTTTAATTAATTAAGTAATTATACTTTAATTACTTTTATTAATAAGACCTTAATTAATTAAGATAAACCATTTACTTTAATTAAACCCTTACTTACCATTTAATTTCTTCTATTAACTAACTATCCTTTGGTTACTTATTTCCTTAATCACAACTTAAATCAAACATCATCTTATTTTATTTGAAAATACTTAGGAATTTTAATTACATAAATAATCTAATATATAATTACTTTAAAACAAAACAATTTTAAATCATTTAACTTAACATTTAAAATCTTTGAAAACCTGTTCAATCTTGTTAAATAAATTTAAATAATTTCTTATTCTTAGAAAACTTAATTATCAATTACTTTTTAAAACTTATTCAGTTTTTAAACATATTTAAACTTGGTTAAACATTTCTTTGAATACCAAATTATCTTAATATCCTTTTAAAACTTAACTCGTTAAACATTTACTTTTATACAACTGAAATTATATTTTCTTTAAAATTTTGAAATCTGTTTTCTTATCAACAATCAAACCCGAGCTAGCTACACTATTTTCCCGGGCAAATCACGAGATTCTCTCGTCCTATATTTACTTCGAGTTCCACAAAAGCCTACGCGATGAAAAACCCGAGACTCGCATCATCTTCTCCAAACTTAACAACCCAGATTTACGAATGTGCATCGTGCACGTGCACACACCATCGCCAGAGCTCCGACCATCCCTCCGGCCCTCGCCAACCCACAATCGACCTCGACAAACACCATAACTAAGCAGAACAACGAAAATCGAAGGCAAACCAAAAATCGATATCTCGATCAAACTGGAGACGAACGCGATCGGAAAACCTCCTCTGGCTGTCGATCTGGACCACGAGATCCCTCGCCATCTCTACTAGTGAATCCCCTCAACCTCCAGTGCCGACCCCCTCCATCGCGCATCATTCCGATCCACCACAACCACCGCACGAATCCTATCAACATCGACGACACATCTGAGCACAAAAACCCTACTTCCTCTTTCTCCGGCTACCACGGCCAACAGAAAAATCAATCGCTATTTTTCCAGTGACCCCTGACACCCTGGCAACCACCATGCCTTACCACGATCATCCTATCGCCGCCGAATGACAGAAGTCGACCGTAAACCCAAAAACGATCTACTTACAAATTCACAGCACATACCATTCTAAAAATTACCAAATTCATATCTAAATTCGTGATTTGCTTGTACGAATCATATTCTATAATTCAAAGATGATAACATACACATTGATTTTCAACTTTTATTTTGATTTTTACTGTAAACTTCAATTCTAGAATATTAAGTAAATATAAACACTTAAGATATTTTTTTTTAAAAAAAAAACAAGATTACGTTGTTATTATCATTTTCTTTTCATTAATCAAAGTCTAATATTGATTATTTAGGAAGTTAGGAATTATTTTGTGATGAAGTTGAACCTGTTACTAATAACAGAGCACCAATATAAATGTACAGAGACAATATACAGACATGTTATACTTATATACGCACATTTATATTCAAAACTCATGCAAGCATTATAGACTATATTTCTACACATGCAACAAGATTTCATCACAGATTTATAAACTGTTTTTAAATAAAAGGTTTACTCACCAGTCATAAAGAAACAGAGAACAGAGCTTCCATTTTGATTTTTGAAAAAGCTTGTAACTTTTAAACTTGATATGCTTTTGCTTTTAAAACTTGAATTGCTTGTTAATGGAACTGGAATGCTTGTTGTTTAAATTTCATGTTTGCTTGCTAGATTATCTCAGGTTTGGAGAAGAGATGGACTGCTTGATTCCCAGGAAGAAAATGTTTGCAGGCTAGTTCATCTCAGGTTGAAGATGAATGCAGGCTAATTTATTTGAATATGTTTCTGGTTTTAGAAAATGTTGGTTATCAGATTTGTTGTTGAGAATAGGACCGAGTTTCTTTTGTTTTTGAAAAGAGGAATAGAAAAAGAATGAAGAGAAAGAAATAGGTTTATATAAGTTGAAATGATTAAAAATAAAAGAAAACAAATTAAAATGACACTTGTCCCAAATATTAACATTTGTCATTTGAGTTGATTAACAATTAACACATGTCTTTTAAAAGTAATTAGTATTTATTTTAAATGTTAATAAAAGTTAATGTAAGATTATACCTAATTAATTAGTTAATAAGCACTTATTTATATATATATAATTTTTAAAAGAAATAAAATCAATTATATTCATAAATAAAAGTTTATACAAATATTCTAAATCCAAATCAATTTAAATATTTATTCTTTTGAATTTCAAAACTTTAAATTCAAATTTAAATAAAATTAAATCCTAAGATTCCATTTAAAAGTCAAGTTATATATTTACATACACTATTTATTCAATTTAAAATAACAATTCCTTTTAGTATTAAAATTCATACATATTAAAAATAATACATTATACTTATTATTTGAAATTAACATATTTTATAATTTAAACAAGAGATTATATTATCAAGAAATATTTAAAAAGAAATAAAACAAACCATTTTTGTAAATCTTATTTATATTTAAGCTTAAGTAAAAATATCTTAAACTAATTAAATATTTACCTGAAGTATTTTAAAACTATAAAATTACTTATTTAAATATCTTTGAAAAGTCCAGATTAAATTAAATATAAATTCCCAATTTACCAAAGCTTCTATTTACAACATATACAAATAAATATATATATTCAAATAGAAATATCTTATTAACTTTTAAAAGATAAAATCATCAATTAATACTAATTTAATCAGATTATTAAATTAAATTCAAATCTTATTATCAAAGATCATCAATATCAATTTAATTATTTAACAAATTATTAAATTGATATTGTTAAAATTTCCGGGATATTACACCATCAATCTTAAATTAATAGTAGCAATATATCTTATTTAAGAAATTAACTTAAAATTTTGTTCCTTCCATAAAATGGAGATAAGGTACATGCATCCGTTTACAGAGTGGTGGTAGCAATTAATTATCTTGAATCTTGGTTTATTCATATAAACATGTAAAAATTGAATTTTTTTCCTATTTAACGTTCTATTTTGAATTGTAGCGAAAAAAAAACACTGCCCTTTTTGACATGTCCAAAAATTCACTGGACATGATGTAGACTGGATCATTTTCTTTCGTATGTTCCCAACTTAACTTCTATGGTACAAAAGAAAAAATTAGATAATTTACTATTTTTGTATACGAAATTTTTTATAATAAAAAAATAATATAAGAGAGTTGATTATTCTTTTTTTTTGAAACATGAGTATAAATAAACTTCCTTTCATAATATACAAAGGAGTGTAAATGAAGATGAGGAAAAGTTCATATAACCAACTTGAATTGGACATCATCAATAAGAATATGACTTTTGATGCAATAATACCTATAATTATAATAGGTGCATTTTTTTAACATAATACTTTCCTTCACATTTTTTTTGCTCACACGTGCCTTCCGTATTGGTCTTCGTGGAAGTAGTACCTTGAGTTGTGTTCTAATGCATAACATTGATTACTGTTTTTATGCACACTGATTTGGAGGTAACTACTGTAAGTTTAATTTGTTGCTAAATCAACCTTTACTAAAAATAGTAAATTTTGGTAGGAAAATGTAAACTAATAGTTTACACTCTCCAACAATTAATTCCTCACCTGATAATTTTTTTCAAAGGCTAAACTAGCTATGATGGCCAGCATATACTTAAATTACAAAATATTAACAATTACTTAGATAACGGTTAGGCTGATGGTCGTTATTAAATATTGACTATATTATTTTAAAGGTGCAACAATAGTTAATGATGAACTAAATTTGCAAACATATAATAATAATAATAATAAATTTAGTTATTATGATCAGACATCTGACAGTTTTTCATGCTCATTTTTACATCGGGGTTCTTGGTAATCTTATTATGTTTTTGAGTATTTTTATTTTTATTTTTTTAGTTGAGTGTTTCCCTTTTTCGGACCTGTAAATTTTAATAAAAGGTTTTAGAGGTTGAGTATGATTAAGTCATCAAGTGCGTTCTTTGTTTCTACTTAAAAATCCCCTTGATTTTACCAAGGCATACTTTTCTTGCGCATGAGGAATTCTATGTTTCTTTTTTATTTAAGTTACAATATTATTTGTATAGTGTTAATGGTAGGCTGTAACCCCAATGAACATTAACTATAGAAAATTTTGGCTCCTATTTTTGGAGTTTGCTGGCATATATGTATAAAGATTGTTCTTCAAATAATAGCAGTTTGTTCATTTAGTTTGCTAGAGGAAAAACAATTATCCATTGAAATTGTTAGTGGTCTTATTATATAAAAATGGCATGTTACTAAACTACTATTTTATAGGCTTCTAATTTCTCATGAATTTTGTTAAGAAATTCTATCGATTTGAAAATGTTTTTATTTCAACCGACATAATTCAAGTCCACTTCCACTATTTTCGTATTTAGTTAATTCTACTTCACCTACCTATTCAATTCATTGTTTTCTCTATCTCATCAGTGGTAAATATCCATAACATATGTAGAAAAACTTTAATTTCATAAAAACCCGTTGACCGGAATTCTACCGATATTTTAATATTTCCACTGCCGATTCCTTTCATCAAAGTCTACATAGTTGAGGTTCCTCTCACTCTTTAACATCTTTAAAAAAAGCATATAATTGTATTGTTTTGGATTTAGTTTTTTGCTTACTCCAAATGAACCTAAGCTTTGTCTACATGGGTAAGCTAATATTTAATCTCTTTCACCTAATATTTAAATGTTTTTATAGATTATTAAATTCGCCCGATGAATTTATTTATTTATCTTTTTGTTAATATACTTTTCATTCAAATCTATCATATACAACATATTATTGTATCAAATTAAATTAGTTAGACGTGTTCCTGTTTTCTGTGATGAAGTGGCATACAAACACTTTTGTCGTGATCATTAAAATTATCTCTCATACTTTGACCACTAATAGTAAGCATGTCAATAGATCTAACCCTTCCCAGAATCATCTTCAGTTATGCTCAAATGGATTTTATGTGACGAAGCGTTATGTGGTAAACAAATAATTTATATGTTTCTATATTTCTGCAAAGTGCATATAAAGAATTGCCATATATGAATATTTTATATGACTGAGCTCCGTTTGAAACTATTGCAATAAGTTTGTTTAGAGGATTTTAATTTTTGTAAGTTGTTTCAATATGATTGCTTGGTTATATTATTAGTAATCCTCTATTCATTAACAATATTTTCAAGAAACCCAAATAAAGCTAAATAAAAATCTAACCACCACATCGTCCTTTGCATGGATTATGGGGCCTTGGTCCCAACCGTGGGAGGAAGCAAAACGTCCTTGCCCGATTAATAGGCGATGGATGAGAACAATAAGACTGTAATCCTTACTACAGTGATGGTCAAAACCTACCTTAGTAAATTCTCCAACAATATGCCACTTACTACATCTATTTCACATTACAACGATCTCCTTTTGATGATATCTGCATTTTATTATAGGTAAGCAAAACCTCGGGTCAATGATAGAAACCCGAGTGTACACTAATCTTGATATTAGTGAGGGTACTGAGTTGCTGAGGAGGTGAGTTTTAATGCATTCAACCCTTTTACAATCAATATTTGGCCAACAAATTTGACATGGTTTATACTATTGCTATACCACAGCTTTCGAAATAAGAAACTTTCGGCAACCAACGATCAGGAGAGCCGACCGAAAAAAACGTGTTGATGTAATCAATGGGAAAAGCCTGTCAGAAATAATCGACTCAGATCTAAAAAACAAATCCAAGGTAACCACATATATGTCATTGAAAATTATCTGATAAACCTCTGGATATTTGATCCATTAATATTAGAGATATAAAAATGCTTGGTACCTCCTTCTTATTCTTCTGCAGAAAATAAAAATGTCAATTATTATTGCTATAACTGCTTATTAATTAAATTTAATATGAAACTCTTAAGTCAACATTTTATTTCTACCTCACGCTGTAGGAGTAGCAATTAAAGACGCTTTTCTTTCTTAGTTTACTTCAATAGAAAGTTTGTCCCTTATAACCATATAATAATTGCAAAAATTGTAATTTGTATTTCCATTATTCGTCTTAAAAAGCCTTTTTTAAAAAAAATGCACATACCTTCAAACTGTATTTTTTTACAAACTAAAAATGAGTATTTTACTTACAAATTCATGGACAATAGTTTTTGATATGATTCTCACTTTGCATTATTAGTTTTATCCACTCTGAAAAAAGCTTTGAATCTGGTAGTTTTCTCATTCAAAATCATTCCATCGAAAGATGCAACTGCCAATTACTGTTGCTCTAATTGCTTAAATGTTTTACATAGTTTCGTACATATATTTTTAGAATGTTCTCGGTACAAATATAAATATATGTTAATTTCATTAAATTTAAACAAGGCATAAATTGCCATTATAAACTTTTTGTTACATACTATATACAACAAATGTACATTTGCATTATCTTGGACATCTAATAGATAGTTTAGTGAGCAATTTTTTTGATGAAATACCGAAAAAAGAAAATCAATTTTTCATTTATTTTTGTACATGTTAAGGTTAGACTTCTTATATTCACTGCATACCAATATGAAATTAGGATGTTGGATTTTCTCTTATTAATTATTTTATTTTATTAAAAAGTCTATTTTTTCCTTACTGCAATAACTGTAATGACAATCATGCCAGAAGTTGTCCATATGAACTATTTCTTTCACAATATAAAAAACTAATTTAAATCTATAAATTTACATGTCTACATTCACTTTTTTTGCATAATTTTAGCATCGTCTATTTTCATAAACGAATGATAATTTTCATTTCCTTTTTTAATCTAATTCATATGGACTGCTTAAACATAATTAACAACATATTTTTGGCTTTAATTGTTTATCAAGAACAATAAACCATTTTTGTGAAGAACAATAACTGATAGATTAAAATGCTTTGTTTACAAAATTTCAAACATTGTCATATTTTATCTAATTCTGATTTCTAATTCATATTACTTTATTTTCATAGAATATAATGTAAGATTTTAATCATTAAATTTTCCAAAACTTTATTTTTTTTAACTACAAATAATTTTAAGCCTTTGTGCAATTGAAAATTTTGATTCATTAAATAAATGACACAATTAAAGGATTAATGAGGGTAAATCTATATAGGATTCATTAAATAATTGCAAAATTGTAAAACTTTTTTCCCTTAATTTCCTCCCAACATATGCAAACTATTTCTTAATATTTATGCAGTTTAATGTACAACTCTAATCCTGTCAACTACTGTCCCCCTTGAGGCCATTACTAATAGGTAAAATTTGTATTCTACGGTAATTAAATGTATAAAATACATATATAATTTAAGAAGTCAATAGCTTTAGAGTAATTTTATTTAGGCCATTATTTTAATTTATCCATATAAGCACATTTAGAATTGACTTAGCAAATTGACTTATCAAACAATGCATCTCTAATAAACTACTTATGTGACTACCATATGCGTATGCCTTTTTCTTGCCTTATTAAACATCTTTTCACATGTAACACTCCATGTAAGACCCTTTCTTACATAATCGCTTTCTATTCACATAGGCAGTTGCTACTTTTAGAGAGAAATAAAATTAAATTCATGTCCAACACAAAGAATTTTATTCTTTTTTTCATTTCAAATGTCCTATAACCATATATATTTTACTCCGTACATGTTTTTTTTGCATTCTACTAAATTACATCCATAACATACTCTTCCATTTTCTTTACTTTCTATACTGTAGGTATAGAAAGAAACAATGATTCATTCCTGCTTTAAAAATTAACTTTTGTTATTTTTTCAAAATAATAAAACTTACACTGTTATTTTCTTTCTACTGCTTTATAACAGCTTCCAAAAAGGCTTGATCGGTTACTGACTTTACCAAAATTAAATTGCAGGAATGAAGCGACTACTACCAAATCTACACATCACATCTTTGTCAAAGAAAAAAGAAGCATGGTTACTCCCTTCTCATTTGCTTGCATTCCGACGTTAACATTTTCCTTCACTCTGCATTATTACTTTCCAAGTTTGTTGTCATGCTGTTATAATAACATATATAAAGCATCTTTGTTATTTCTAAAGTCCAGCTTCTTTGTTACTTTTTTATTCTTTGATGTTTTATCACTCTGTATTACTAATTTCCTATTGTGCATAAATACTATTCAAACTCAATGTTCAAAGGGAAGACAATACTTTAATCCTGATTACACTATTTGCTGTTGTGATACTGTTATAATCTTCATAGTGTTTTTCTCATTTCATCGCAAACACTTATCATGTATGTCAACATTATCGCGTACATTCCACTATCTACTTTATAAAATCATTCATAATGAGAAATTAACACAACCTATTATATAACACGTTCTCTACAATTCGTTATATTAGGAATTTATTGAAATAAATATATGCTGGGTAGTAGAAACATTATTTTCTTATCCACCTTTATTCCTATTTTATAAGACCCATGTTTTTTTACCTACTTTAATGTATGCTTTTGTATTTCACCATTATTTTCTTATACAACTATATTTTTTCCATTTCCGTGTGCGAAGCACGGGTTCGCACTAGTTATGTATATATTAGTGAATACTGTATGAAGTTGGACATGTATTGCCCTGTTCCAACCACGTTGTAATATATTGATTACGGGATGGCATGAAAAAGAAGTTGCTTTAAAAGCTGATTTGGCTGATGTTTATCAGAGACTCTCTGCTTTCTCAGAGTCTCAAAGAGCTCAGTTGAAACTGGATTTATAGAAATTACAGGGAGGACAGACTATGATAGAAAGCAAGTTTGAACAAGCTTTGAATGAGCCAGGTAATTTCCTTCTCTGTTGCTAATTTAAGGTTAATAGTTTTGTTGGATTTTATATGCTATTTTATAAATTAAGATAATGAACATCAGGTATGAAAGAAATAATGGCAGAGTTTAAATCACACTTTTCATCTCTTTCAAAGGATATGTCTGCCATGCAAAAAGAAATCATTAAATATAAAGCATCAGCCCCAGATTTACATATTCTACGATCTGAAGTACAGTCACTTTCTAGTTTATTAAATAGGAAGGTGAAGTATATCATACTTTGTTGGAATATTTCTTATTATGAATTAGTTTTTAAGGCATTGCTTTGTCATCAAGCATACTGTATCATACTTGCAGGTGAGTAAGTCAGATTCATTGTCTAACAAATCCTCATGACAAGTTTAGAGATAAAGAAAAAAGATGTACGGTTTCTTTTAATTCAACTTATATTTTTTCATCATGTTCTGGGAATAGTAATCAGTACAACAATACCTTAATTTGCTTTTCAGAGTAATTAAATGGTTTTGGTCCTGTAATTTGCAGTATAGATATTTTATATTATTTCAGGCAGAATTTTGAGCAAACATCATACAGTTCAAAATCTATAAGCTTATTGCAATCTTTTGCCGTGGAAGTTAAGGGAAGAATAACCTGGTTTGGTTTTACAAATATTTTTTGATAACTGAAGAGTGTCAAAACTGATTTCATGTATATTCTTCCACTTGGTGTTTAAGAATCATGGTTATTTATTCGCTATTTGGTTTTTGAATTTTGCTTTGATAATCTTGTTACCTTTGTCAATGATGCATGTGGATTACTTTATACTTATTGGTTGGAAAGGGTAGTAACCCTGATTTGATCAAAGGACTTCCGACAAACATGACTCTTATTCAAGCATGCTTTAGTTTTACTTGTAGGATCCAGTACTTAAATGTAGTTATCAGTTGCACTTTTAGGGATTATCAATTTTAAGTTCTTTAACATGTTTCATAACAGAGTAGTTTATATATATAAAATCTAGTTTTTAGGCTTCCAAATTCTAGAAGTTGTTCTGATGAAATCCTTATATGCAGTAAATTTTTGATACTTTCATTTTATTCATGATTTTATAACGGTCATTTTTGCCACACTCAAACTCGGTTCTGCTAAAGAAAAGTTCTTTTGAAAATATATATGCTATTTTCCAGGTCCAAAGGTTGAGAAAAAGTGACCGTGAGTTGAGGTTGTTTATTGAAATGTACAAACGCGAATCAACTGATTCCAGGTATTGCTATCACGTTATTTCAGAAATATATAGTTATTCATCCTATACGTTTTGATGAAAAATAATAATTCGATCACAACTCTCATGGATGAGTCACATTTTGTGGTTTTATTATTTTGTATGAGATGACAAATGTTTTTATTAGGAAATGTTGGATTGCTGCCTTAGCTCCTTAGAGAGTGTGTGTGTAGTTATCACCAAAGTTTTCATTATCGTTACATATACGCACATAGTATAACTGTAAATAGCTAATATGTTGTGGAAATCCTAGCCTTGGTACCCCCAGTAAGAGCACTAAAATAGCCGTGGAAACAAAATACATTATTTATTGTATAAGTACATGAAGAAAACTTCCCCTTACCTTATCAATCGATGTAAAAAATGATTAATTTATCAATCATGTATGTATTTTTAACTTGCTTGCAATTTCATTCTCATTTAATGATCATCATTCTTTAACTACTTACATTGATATATACTTTTCCCACTTCCTTTCGAATTTGCATAATGCACAGTACTTACTAACCTTTTTTTAACACCACATGCTATAAAAGAAATTACATACATTAATTGGAAGGCTTAATTATGTTTTGTAAAAAATTAATTAAATGTATAAAAATTAACTATGTAAAATAAGTTTCATAAATAGTAATTAAAATTTTAAAAATAACGAAATTTTAAAAGTTAACTTTTTTTTATAAAACATTAGCCAAGTTAACTAAGTTTAATAAAAGATAATCCTGTTAGCTAAGTTTAGATAATTTAACCATGTTTATAAAAATTAACTAAGTTTTATAAAAATTAATTAAGTTTATAAAAATCATTTAAATTATATAAAATTTGACCAAGTTAACGAAGTTTTATAAAAATTAACTAGATTTTATAAAGTTAATAAAAATTAAAAAAGTCTTATGAAAAACAGATTTATAAAAAATTAAATAAGATCTATAAAAATTAAATTAGCATTAAAAAATTAACTAAGTTAACTTAGTTTTATAAAAATTAATTAAGTTTATAAAATTTTAACTAAATTAACCAAGTTTTACAAAATTTAACTAAATGTTATAAAAATTTACTAAGTAAACTAAATTTTATAGAAATTAACCTAGTTTATAAAAATTAACTAAATTTTGTAAAAAATAACCATGTTAATAAAAATTAATTATTTTTTTATAGTTTAACTAAGTTTTATAAAAATTTAACTAATTTAACTAAATTTTATAAAAATTAATCTAGTTTACAAAAAGTAAATATTTTTTGTAAAAATTAACTAAATCTTATAAAAATTAACCTTTCTATAAAATTAACCAAGTTAACTAAATTTTATATTAATTAAATAAGTTTATAAAAATTAACCTATCTATAAAACTAACCAAGTTAACTAAATTTTATAATAATTAAATAAGTTTATAAAAATTAACTAAGTTAATTTATTTCTATAATAACTAATAAGTTTATAAAAGTTAACTAAGTTTTATAATAACTAAATAAATTCATAAAAATTAACTAAGTTCAACCATAAAACGCGACTGATAGATATATAAGGTCAACATGTATTTATTCTAATTTGAGTTTGAATTGTGAATAATAAATAATATAAACAATCCTTAACTGTGATAGCATTATATATCTGACATAAGATTATGTAGAATGTGTATCGACATTAAGCATGTCAAAATGTTTCATATGTATGTTTCTGTTTATGCCTTACTCGTATATCCTTTTATATATGTTTTCGTACATATGCTTTAAATGCTCTCTCCTTTTCTTTTAGGGAATTGGATGTTTGAAGATGACAAACATGGACGTTTTACGATCATGATATTTGGGTATTTTCTTTTATAGAGTCCTAATGGTACTATTATCATGTATATTTAAAAATATCGATTATGAAATATTGTATACAATATTGAATTTGGTGTAATTTTGTTTGTGTATATTATATAATATGTTTTGATTATCAAAATTTTTATATTATTGTTGTTTGAGTTGATTGAATTGTTCATTAATTGAGGTATATCTTGTTGTTAGATGTTCTAATGTATAGATAGACTATTGTAAACTCAAAGTGGGGTAAAGAAAATAGCGTTTTTGAATAGTGTAGAAAATTTATAATGGCATTTTTTATATGCTGTAGAAAACGTACAACAGCGTTTCTGTTTTGTTGTAGAAAATATACAATAGCGTTTCCTTTATACTATAATAGGCCATGAATCTACCATAACATGTCCCTATATGGCATACATAAAAACGCTGTTAGATCCTTTAACAACATTCTTCAAATGCTGTTAAAAATGGGCTATAAACGCTATAAAAAGTATTCTCAGCATTGATCAAAATGCTATAAAAAGGTACTCTTAGCTCTGAAAAAACGCTATGAAAAACTGTTTAACAACATATCATAAACGCTATTGAAAGCTATGCTTTTATAGCGTTTTATCTAATGCTATGTTAGATCCCTGACTTTAATGGCATGTTGATATACAGCGTCATAAAAAAGGCTATTAAAGCCTTTTATAGAATTTTCTGAACGCTGTTAAAAGCCCTGAATGTTGTAGTGATCTAGAACAGTGATGACCATATCCTAATTGTTGCAAACCACATAACCCTACTACATCTTCCATGTTTTAGTCATTCCCGATGCGCGAGACCTAAGGTAGTGTTTTACCTTTTACAAAACGTCAAATCCTACTTGGAATGCCATATCGCCATTTGTGAAAACAAACAAACTAGTTCCCACAATTGTACAACCCCCAAGTTTATATGCCTCAGGTAAGGGTGTTAAGTATAAGAGGGGTTACCTTCCACACCACCAAACAGATGTGTGCTTGTAGAAACCAATTTGTATGGTTCAAAAATACAATGCCGACACATTTCCATACATGTTGTCCGGGGACAGGATAAACCGAAGGCACTCCTTCTATTACATCCTTTTTGGGAATCACCCCAAGGATTAGTAGCAAGCAGCACTTGCAACATGAAGACCTCAAAACGAAGGCACTACTGCCACCATATTTAGTTTTGGGAATTACCCCAGAGATTAGTGGAAAGCAGCCCTACATAATGAAGATTTCTAATCTTCAAAATCATTGCCTTTAATATGTCTTCACTTCCGAACACATATGTTGGTTCGAAGTGGTTTTCGAACAGGAAACACCCAAATCTGATCATGGTCTCTCTAACCCAACTATCGATAAAATGATTAATAAGCGTATACAGGATTATTAAACCTCTTTCACTTAATCCTTTTGTTCAACTTTGGAAAACTCTCTACTTTTATCTTAGTAAGATGTGGTCTAGGATAATCAAATTAACTACCCCTCCATCGGGCCAGGCTGGATAGCTAGGGGTAGCAGGGAATTGGTTTTCTAAACTCCAGCCTAAATACTATAATTTTGTCACCCATAAGGTGGTCAAGTTATTTGATCAACTCAAACCTTAATATTATCTTTTTAGAGCATCCAGGCTTTCCCTTTGACCTGTTCCGTCCCTCGTTAAGTTCTCTTGACTCTCACAGACGAGACCTGTGTACTAGTCGTTTCAGCATACTCAGTTTATTATTCAAAATTTTTAATTAATTTTAAAATACTGATATAATCATTAGAAAAAATTTCTCAAAAGACATAAAAAAACCAAGTTTAAACCATGTTTTTGATAGTTGCCAAATTTCGTCAGTAAACTGTCAGTGAATAGTGATTTAAGAGATTTGTGGCTCTAATCACATAACTAATCACATATATGTCCAAATTTTCCATTTAAAACTCTTTATAAATTTTTTTTATATAAAATAGAATTTACTTTATATTTTAAAGATTAAAAATCTCTATTTTTCAAAGATTCAAAACTATGGATATCGAACTGCCGATAAGGGATTACTTTGAAAACTTGATTTGGACATGTTTTCCATTTCATAATATGAAATCTTGTTTTTTTCTATTTGAAAACCATATTAATAAAGGTTCAGAAAATTCTTATTTCAAAGAATTTCAATCCATATCTCACCCTACATATTTAATTATCTTTTTATTGTGCGAAATCGCGAACTACCGTTACGCGATGCATTTATTTTTACTCAAAATTTCAAACTTTGAAGGAACAAGTTCAAATGTTTATAATACTAGTATAAACCATTTTAAACCATTTATGGATAATATTTCGAATATTTAAGGAGGATAATAATGCCGCATATACCTTTATAATTCATAAAAATAGTGATATTTTTGTGTGAATTCGACATGTAATTTATTGTGGATCATAACTATTTCAAACAAAGCATATTATCAACATCCAAGCATGATTATCAAGCAAAATAAACAAGCATAGCAATCATATCATATCATCGTGAAATTTATAAGTAAAAGTGTGGAGTTATTCTCACTTATATAGTTATCCTTTCTAACTTTATAGCTTCTTCTCAACACAAGCCAAGGAGCTCGACCTTGATGGGAGTGTACACGACCTAGAAAAGAGAAGGTGGAGGTGCTCGACAAGGTGGTGGTGGCTCTTTGAAGTGCACGGCCAAGAAGAGAAAGATTGGAGATGAACTAACTTTGTTATAGAATTATGGTGACAAATATATATATATATATATATATATCTGTGTGTGTGTGGAATTTATTTTAGCATAGCTTCGCCTTGATGGAGGAGGAGCTTACGGAGGGTATCGAAGCAATTACTTTTCTTATGAAGAAGGAAAAGAAGCTTAATAGAAATGAGAAGGAATGTTTACTAAAAGGACAGGGTATGCTTGCATATTTATAAACTCTCAAACCTTAGCCCTTAAGCAACATACACAATGACCAAAACACCTCCCCCCGCTCACACGCACTTCCCCTAGCATGGCCGGCTACCCTCCCCATCACCTCCATCACTTCTTGTCCCTACCTTAGCTCTTAAGTAATGCATATTGCATGATATGTTTGACTAAGGGTAGATTTGGTTGATTTTTGTATAAAAATAACTAATTTTTTTACTTAAGTAAATGAAAATGTATATTAGTTTATGTGCATGTACATATGCATATATATGTCTTATTTGACAAACAACTTTGCAACATTCCATCACAACTTCTATTCGTCAGACCGTTAAAAATCCGGAATCCAAAATCCGAACTACGGTCGTATTTTACTTTTATGTTAAACTATATATATAAAATAAAATTTAAGAATAAACTTTTCTACAATTATTAAATAATAAATAAGGCCTTATTTAATATTTAAAATAATTATCTAAATAGTTAAACTCAATTTAAAATTTTCGAAACATTTTCTGAAATGATGACATCACTAATGATATCGTCAAAATATTTTACTTCCAAAAATGGAAAAAATTATTTTATTTCTTTACTTTAATTTTTTAATAGTTAAAACAGTGTATGGAGAAAAATTTGTGGTAACTTATATCTATCTAGAAAATCCCTGTTTTATCGAAAACCGACTTTCGTCACTTTTTCCGACGAAATCCAAAATATTTATTTTTGTAAATATATTCTCAAAAAAAGTTCAACATTATAAATTATTACACAAACCATAATTATTTATGTTATAAAATCTTATACTTGAATAATTAAAATGAATTAAATAATATAATACAGTGTGATTAAATTTTGGGTTGTTACATTAACGGACATATATACGAGGTGTGAAAGTCTCTACACATGCAAAAAGATTTATGTTTTTATTTATTATGAAGAACAAAAAGGAAAAACTATTCTAAGGTGATCAATCCAAAAACAATTACCTTTCAAGCATGAAAAACGAAACACACATAGTAAATTCTTCTACTTACCTAATTGGCTTGTAAAACCTAATGAATAGTTTAACTCATAATACTAGAGATGATGATGATGAATCTTGTTGATAAAGATGACATAATTAAAATACGAGAATTGAATATAGAAAGTAAAACGAGCATAAAAAGTAAAGAACTTGAACTAGAATTAATAGAACTTTATATTCTTTATAAAATAAAGTAAAACCTAATATGACACTTCATTTTAAGATCAAATAGGTACAATTCCATGGAGGCTTGATTATTTATAGACCTAGAGTCACATTTACAATAAAACACTGAAAAACGGAATGAAACTTCTAGAAAAGCTTTAGACTGGTTCCATTGATCTTCAGGGCTTCAAACTTCATAAGATGGTCCTCAAAAACATTAATAAATGATCCATAAAGGGCTGTCAAGGTTCTGGAGAGAAGCAACTTGTTTGGGGTGAGTTGGATTGGCCTTGGAGGTCGCTTGGAGCGAGTTAAGTAGAGATTAATTTCTGTGTTTTGTCTGAATTTGAGTTAACTTCTAATTATGTTGTACTACTCCTCTTGCCTTTATATTTAATACCCTTGAAGTTAAGATTATGGTCTTTCCAATGATGCTTTCAGATTGCGAATCAGACTTTTACAACCTTGTCTTCCGTGAGCTCCAAAATGCTTCATGTTAAAAGCTTTTCGGTGTCTTTTCTTTATTTCTCCTTTTTGTTGTGTCTCTGACCAAAAATGTTGTAAAACTAACAAAACCACGCATATCGTACCACCTAAAGATTAACTTAGGAAAAATATAAGTGATTTAGATGGATATATAAGTACTTTTAAGTGCTTGTCAATAGTTCCAACATAAAATAGTCTAGTTTCTATTTTAGTGGACTCGTCGGCATTATGATGGATGTTTCTACAAGCCATGACAAGTCAATTAAATTATGACAATGTGTGAGTTGGGTGTTAAAAATTGACTCAAGAATAAGCCAATATCTATTAAACAAAGTCACAACTTCGTCTCCCTTGCTGCATTACTATATAGTCATCTAGACAGAATAGCAGTTTTCCAGGTGTAAAACAAGGATGTAAATAAACTCTACATCGACATTATTGTAATCGGTATTGTGTTTAGCTATTATATATTAGTGCTTTTGATGAAAATAATATGAAAAATATAATGTCAAATATATGTCTCATAAAAAAGTAATTCTTTCAAACATTAGTATTTTAATCCCCAAATTTTGTAAATCGGACCTATACCATCCTAAATTTTACAAATCAAATCTAACAGATCCTTAATAATTCAAATGACAAATTTATGGACAAACAAGATTATACTTATCAAGATCATACAAATGGCTATTTTTGCAAAGTACTATATATTCATGTTTAATATATAAAGAAAATATTATCAAAAAATTATTAATTAAATATATTTACATATTAAATATTTCCATGCAATCAAAATACAAAATCTATATTCCATGAGTGGAAATATCATTACAAGACAAAAATACAGCCTAAACAAAATAATATCTTATACTTAAAGTATGTATGCCATAAACTCCCACCTTCGAGCTAACAGATTTCATTGTAACTAGCCCACCAAGAAAGATAATTAATCGTGCTGCAATTTATTTTTAAAATAATACAATTAAATATGATAATAAATAAATGACTGAATAAATCAAATTTTATCATAAATGCTTATGGAGAAAATGAAAAATGGACAAGCTTCAACATAGACAAATTAAAGGGGAAATCAATCGTATTGATTTAGAATTGGCTTGTTCGATGTGAATTTCATCAATACGAACTATTTTCCCCTGTAACTCCAACTAAAGCTTTACAGTTTTTGTTGAATGGTACAAATTGACCAGTCACTAATTCGGGCTTTCTAATTGCATGCCTACAATTAATCATAATAAAGGCACCACATACACGGTGAGTTTTTTGAAGTTTCTCAGCATGGCATACTATGTGAGTTTCATCAATATGAACTGTTTTCCTTTATAACTCCAACAAATCTCTATATTTTTAGTTCAATGGTGTATAAGATACTAGAGGACCAGTCATTAATTCGGACTTTCTAATTTCATGCCCATAATTAATCATAATAAAAGCACCACATACACAGAGGAAGGGTTGACTGGGTGGATGGGGTGGGTTTGTTGAAGTTTCTCCAAATGGCATACAAAGCTAACGACACCCGACAAATTGTGAAATGATAATACCATCAAAATACCTTCTTCTACATCCTTATGGTATGTTGTTCACATTTCAAACTAAAACTAATACAACTTTTAATTCCATGAAAAATGAGAATCCGAAATTCATTGAACTACTCGTTTGGTAAATCGTCAATCTTGTACAACTTCTTAATAATTAAACCCAAATCCAACTTTGAAAAAACTTCACTACATTAAACATTATATTGTTAAATTGTTTTAAATAAACAATTCTTTTTGAATTCCTAAATTCAATGACATTTTGAATAAATCAATTGCGATCACAAATGCTTACAGAGAAAGTCACAAATGGACAAGCTCGTGCACTGAGAACCAAGCGCTAATTACAGAATCCTAATTCCATACAATAATTTAACCTGAAATCCAACAAATATCTACCCATCTCAACCAACTCAAAAACAAATTCAATCAAATAATTTACTTGCTTAACAACCTTACTTTCCTTGCTACAAAGTAATTCTTCAAATTCAACTCCAATAAGACCCGCATAAACATAATTCAAATTGCTCAATTTGCAATTATTCATGCATCACCTTCTTTTCTTCTTCACAACACTTCCTAACAATTTCTCAAATTATATGATCTCTCTATCCCAAATTGTTTGTCCACTTTCTAAAATCAAAAGTATTAAGAAAATATTAATTATATACTAGTTTCCCTAATTTACCCTTATTCGTTATTTATTTAAATACTAAATTATTAGCTTTTCATTACCAACCTATATAGACCCACAAAGTTGACTATTATTCAAAATAGGGGTAATATTAGAAATAAAGCACTAATAAGCTTCAAATAAAAAGTGGACAAACAATCTAGGGCAAACCAAAAAGGAACGGTGGACAAATAATTTAGGACGGAGGGAGTATAGACTAAAATTCATGGATTAAAAAATGATAATAATTAAAAAAAGTTAACACATTGAACAAAATACCTTGAACTACTATCTTTAACTTCAAACAAAATTGAATGCCTAAGTTCAATTATGAATTATTTCAAGTACACAACATATACAACAACTTCTAACTTGAAATATACAATACCAAAATACAACACCAACACCAACATCTAACTTGCATTACCCACGTTATAGCAACTTCTAATTTGCATTATCACTCCCTTTTCAACATGCAACCTTCTTCTTTATGCTTATGCAACAACTTAAACTCATAATTTTACTTCGATGTACATTGTTATTGAATTTCAACTAAACTCCTAAAATACTAATACAGTTATACCAATAATGCAGACTGCCAGACCTCTTCCAATAAACAACATTGTAGCTTTACCAACATTCACGACCATAATAGTACCAAAAATAGAAGTTATCCATTTTTAAAAAAATAACAATTTGTACCTACAATCTACCTATATAATTGGTGTACCACAAACTGCTACAAAATTGTGCTCCTGTAAACAACTACACTAAATAAGGCCAGATGCCAAATTAAAAATCAATCCACATAAAGAGCAAATTTCAACCCCATTCCACATCACTATTACAGTCTAATGCACGATTAAACTTGCAACATTATTTTTATTTTAACAATATTCCAATCGTCCTAACATATACATATATACATCCATATACATATATATATACATACATACATATATATACATATATATAAAACATATAAATACTATGCCATTTTTTGAGGTTGACAACCTCACACTAAAATACATATGTATAGATTATAAACCTTAGTTTATAAAATCACACAACCACTCTAATCAATCCAAAGCAACTTCCATAAAGGAATAAGCTAATACTTACCATTACTTAAAATGATAAGTGACAAACAAATAAAACTTAGCTTAGGTCCACAACTTTCTCGATGGCCTAAGAATATAAATAGTTCCTAAGCATAGAATTTTTATCATCAACGTTTGATTGTTGCTTAGAAGGTTATCTTAACTATCTCAGGACAGAATTGAAAGTCACTCCCCAAACTTTTCCTAAGGCATATAACAAAACAGACAAAGATACTTAAGCTCGTATGATGTACATAAATCATCTGTATGAAATGATTTGCACATAACTTACGTACTTAACCCTATTGGTTTCTTAATTTGGGTTTGATACCACATCGAAGGAAGAAGGGTCAAAAAACTTAGATGCGGTTGGAGATGAAGTGATGAAGTCGAAGAAGATGAAGCATGAGTAGAGAAGTCACAGTTCGGTGAAGTAATGGATACCGAACCAAATCTTTAGTCTGGTAGTGATTGGAGTAAAGTTTGCTGGTCCAGAATTCTAAAGCAAGGGTGATTTTGTCTGATTGCAAGCTCGTTCAGTATTTGAAGTATGTTGATTTGAGGATTAAGGCATGGAAGTGATGCCGCTCTAGATAATGACATGTGCCAAATCAAATGAAAGAGAAGCTGGTCCAAATGTAAAAGGGGTATGTCAGACCAGATATCTCGTCCGATGAAATCATGGTTATACCAAACCGAATCTTTAGTTCGGTGGAGATGAAGGAATATCGGGCGAGACTTGCCGAACTAGATAGTGATGTACTAATGCTGAACAAGATAGCCGAACCAGATATTGCTACTACATATCCTAGCTATTGCTTTTCTCTATCTCCCACTATAAATAAAGGAGATTCTGCATAATAATGGTGCCAGTTTTGAGAGCTTTGTGTGAGCTATTATTGGACAATTTTGAAGATTTTACCTAGGATTTAAGGCATTTTCTCAACGTTTTTATGACAATTTCATGTGGTTTCTTGGTTGAATCAATAAGGTTTTATTTTTGGAGGAACCTTTTTTGTTTCCTTTCTTCACTACTTTTCTCTCTAGAAATTCCCTAATAGTTGGTATCAGAGCCTGCTACACAACTTTTTAGAAGAGCCTTTAACTACGGAGAAGATCAGTGTTGAAAAGGTTAATGCAAGGAATTGGGGACTGTGGAAGGCAAAGATGGAAGATTATCTCCATCTTAATGATCTTCACCAACCCTTGTAAAATAAAGGGGAAAAGAAAAATGGCATAACAGAGGCGAAGTGGGAAACCTTGGATAGCAAGGCTGTGGTAACTATTCGATGTTTCTTGGAGAACTCTGTGTTTTATACTGTTGCTTGTGAAATATCTACTTTTGGAATATGGAAGATATTAGAAGGGGTTTATGCTTAGAGTTCCGCAATGAATAAGGTATTTCTGATGAGAAGATTGGTTAATCTAAAGATAAAGGAAGGCGGATTGATTGGTGAACATCTCAATAACTTTCAAGCAATTGCGAACCAATTGGTGGTTGTAAGATTCAAAGTTGATGATGAAACTCAAGCTTTGATATTGATGAGCTCATTGCCTAAAAGTTGGGAAACTCTAGTAGTTGTATTGAACAATTCAAATTTTGATGGAATTGTTTCAATGAAGACAGTGATTAGTAGTCTTCTTAAATGAGGAGATGCAGATAATAAATTCATTGAAAGGAAAGGTCATCAAAGAAAGGAAACTATTCATCCATGGGAAGAGGTCCACGATGCAAGGAGAGAAAGGTGCCCTTACAAACCAAATATTTATCAAGACTTAATTTGCTATTACAACGAAAGACCAGGTTACCAGCTGAAATTTTGCGATAAATTAAAAGCGAATAACGAGAAGATGAAAGCTCAAAAAGGTGGGAAAAAAATAAATTGGAGGAAGTTAGTGACAAGGAGGTAAACTTTGGTATTAATAATGATGTTCCCTTCATTGAAATGAGAAGGGGCGGATTGGGTGTTGGATTCGAGGCCATGCTTCCTTATTTGCAATCAAAAGGAAGCATCCATTGATTATTAGGAGGAAGCATGTAAGGTGGAATTTGCTAATGGTGGAAACTTACATGTTCAAGGCGCTGGTTCTATCAGGTTGAAGATGAATATTGGAAGGATGGTAACACTTATAGAGGATAGGAAAATCTTGTTTCTGTTGGACAGCTGGAAGGAAAAAGTTGTAAATTCTTAACTCGAGGTGGAGTTACAAAGGTTTGGAAGGGAAACAGGGAGGTACTGCGCACGAAAAAGAAAGAAATAATATATATTCATTGCTTGAAAAAACTTTGGTAAATGCAAAATCCTCTACAAGGGAAGTTAAAGAGAAAATTTTGTCTAAATTAAGGTGGAGTCAACAACTGAAGACCATAAAGCCCACATGGAGGCCTTTGTGGTATTACAAGCAGTTCTAATCGCTTATTGATGTCCATGTCCAGTTGGCGGGCATGCACAATTTAAAATGCGATTTAGGTTTTTGGTGGAGACATTTGTTTCCTTGAAATTTGCTTGGTGTTTGGAGTTGCAGGTGAAGTTTTAATAAATGTTTTTTAATATGTAGTATCAAGGTGGAGATTGTTGGGTTTGATACCTGATTTCCGCATAGGAGGAAGAATGGTTGAAATCCTAGTTGTGGTTAGAGATGAAGTTATAAAGTGGAAGATGAAGAACCGTGAGAGGAGAAGTCGCAGTTTGGTGAAGTAGTGGATACTAGACCTAATCTTTGGTCCTGTGGTAATTGGAGAAAGGTTTACCACTCGAGAATTATGAAGCAGGGGTGATCTAAACCGTTGGTAAGCTCGTTCGATTTTTTAACTTTTTTGATTTGAGGATTAGGGCATGGGTGATGCCCCTCTAGATAATGACTTGTGTCGAACCAAATGAAGGAGATGCCGTTCCATATGGTGAAGAGGTATGTCGTACCAGATATTTGGTTTGGTGGAATCATGGTTATATCGAATCAATTCTTTAGTTCGGTTGAGATGATTGAATACCAGACAAGACTTGCGAAACCAGATAGTGAGGTACTAATGCCAAACATTTGCATGAAAAAGGGGCAAACACCTCTATGTCGTTATTATAGAACTGTAAATATTGTTCGTAGTATAAAGTTGTTATTTAATAAATTTTAGTTACAGTTGTATAAGTAGGAAAGGTGGTGATTTGCAATAAAAAAGAAGTAAAGGACTAAAATGTAAAACGACATAGAAATTATAGTTATTCGATTAAAATGTACCAACATCCACTGTTCATCTTTTATTATCTCTTTGATTATGATTACAGGAAGAAGATTATAAGAAAATAGTTCTTAGGCAATTTCAGTAGATTCTTGTCCTCTCCTTTAATTGGTCGCCATTGTTGCCTAGAAGTTCATGTATTTATAGAGTGAGATTATGAGTACGGTGGCTTGATATAAGCGGGCATTGGTCTTGCCTTTCCTTGCCTTGGAAATTACTTGGTCTTGTGATGAGATGTGGACATGACTCGTTCGATGGCAACATGAAACAAGGGTTTGGTTCAGTGATTGAGGCAAGCAAGTGATGTAGGCTTGGTCCGGAGCACTGATTCGGTGAAGCATATGGTGAAAGGAATAGGGCATATGGTTCAGTACAAGAGATGGTAGGCCAGAGCACCTTGGGTTCGATGTTGGAGTATAAACCGTACCAATTATGTGGTTCGGCGGTGGAGAGGACTAAACCACTTATGTAGTTCGGTGGTGGAGCAATGGGGGCCAGACCACTTTGGTCGGTGGTGATGAGGAATGGCCAGACCAGAGGTTTGGTTCAATGATGATGCCTATAGGCTAGACCACTTGGTCCGGTGTTGGAGCCACTTGTGTCGAATCATACTCCATGTACTTCATCCTTCCATTTGTTATAACTTCCTTATTCGGAGTCAGAACCAAGTGAAACTTGGACCGATAGCTTTGTTGTAACAACCAGAAATTTAAGCTATAGTAATTAATTAACCAATAATTTAAATAATAAAATAACTTTGTGAAATTATCAAAATTGAGCCACAGGAGTTGCACCATTGTGTCCGTGGTAATTTTCCGGTCAATTTCCATATATAAATTGTCAAAATCAGAGTTAAAATGAAGAAGTTACGGAAGAAAGAAGAAATCAGAAAATAAGAAGGAAATATATATATATATATATATATAGGGCTAGGTCGACCCTATGGTCGACCCTCCCATCTGCTAGGTCGACCTAACTACTACAAGGATCGACACCAAGGTCGACCCGCCTTGTATTTTGGACGAGTAATTGTCCAGGTTAAATCGTAACGTGTTTTTCGATTTTTACTCCATCCCGTGCGTCCGTGCTTCCATCCGACGGTTCCCATCGAGCCTATAACGGGGTTGCACTAGATTTAATCTTCAAATCCAATGGTCTGAGATCCACAAGTGACACTATAAATAGCCGTAGGTCTAGCTATTTTTCTCATTCAGATTTTCTCCATCTGGGTTCATTGCCCGAGGCTGGACCCTAAAAGGAATATTTTTCCCAAGAGAAGATCTTTTTAATTAAAATATTTTATACCCCTCAAGTGGATCAGAGAAGGCGAACGAAAAGAGCTAAGGACCACAGGTGAGTGTTTAAGTAATTATTTTAGATTTTTAAGCAATTTAAAATAATAAGGTTTCTAATAGTTGTAGTTTTTCTACAATTTTGGAGTAACCTTTATGCAAGCTTATTTATAGTTTATTTTTAAGTAAATTTTAGACTTGTTTTCCACTCTATTTTCTTTTAGCTATTCTATTTCAGTCATTTGCAATTATTTATTGTTAATTACAGTTTTCCAATTATTTACAGTTATTTACAGTAATTACAGTTATTTACTGTTATTTACATTTTATTTACATCTATTCTATGTTGGGATTTCTTCTATAAACTGAAATAGGCAAATTTAAGATATTTGCAAGCATAGTTATAACATGTAATTGTTACTAAAAGAGAAAATAGAAGAAATAGCAGAAGAAGCTTATTTTTATACTTAGACCTTGGGTTAAGTTAATAAGTAAGGTTATAGCGCAAAGGTTATAATAAAGGCAAACATAAAAGGCTTATTTTAAGACTTAGAATAAGTTAATAAGCAAATATAGCAGAGATAATAGAAGAGGCTTATTTAAAAAAGACTTATACTAAGTTAATAAGCAAACATAAAAGTAGGACCCGTACCGGCAGCATTCCCCTTATGCTGTTTAGGGTAGATAAGTGGTCAATAATTAAGAAGTAGGACTTGTACCAACAGCATTCCCCTTATGCTGTTTAGGGTAGATAAGTGGGCAATAATTAAGAAGTAGGACCCATACCGATAGCATTCCCCTTATGCTGTTTAGGGTGGATAAGTGGTCAATAATTAAGAAGTAGGACACGAACCGGCAGCATTTCCCTTGGGACACTCTTATGCTGTTTAGAGTAGATAAGTAGTCAATAATTAGAAGCTCAAATCAGGGGATTTGAGCAAGGTGCGCAACTAGATTTTGTTTGTTGGGACCCATATTGGCAGCATTCGCCATCAGTAAGGAACTAGTGGTCTCACAACACACTCAGGTGAGGCTGGGCACGCTTATGTTATTTAGGGTAATTAAGAGGTCCAAAGAGGGAGCAAAAGATAGTGCGAGCCTAACGGCGGTCGAGCGTGCGGCTTCAGTTCAAGGAGATAAGTCGCTATTAAGTTTCAAGTACTAAACAGGTGTCTTTTGCTGTAGGACCAACAGGATGGGACTAGCTCACAGTGGCATAACAGAGATAGAAGGCCGGTCAAAGGGTAGAATTAGGTCTTCAGCCTAATTAAACTAGGATTGGGATTTCATCCTAATCAAAGCAGTTGTAGAAAAGTGCAAACAATCTAATCGAACTATCTAAGCAAAGCAAACAGTTAAACCGTATTTTATTCCAGCTTTATCATTTCCTTTATTTCCTTTTATACTAAAACTATTGCAAAGTCAATTATCTTTACCTTGCTTAAGAATACTAGCAATTACTTTCATTCACCAAACTTTTAGTCTGACCCACTCCTCTATTTTCCCCTTTTCCCCCATAGGCCAACAGAGACAAGGGCGGTAGATTTCTGCTTTCTTGGAGAGATATTCTTAGAGATTCTTCATGTATTCTTCTTCTTCTTCTTTTCCAGTTGTCTTTTTATTTGAGTTTGGATGTACTGGTAATGATGAGAGGGATGGTTTTATTTATGTACTTTGATACTGTGACTGAGATGGTATTTTCCTTATCATAAGACATGTATTTGGTATTTTGAGGCATCTTATGTATTTGATTTTATGACTCTATTTTATGAAGTTTGATTTTGAATAATGTGATTATTATTTAAATGTTTTCGCTATTTTATTTATTTTGTCTTGTGAATCTTAGTCTCTGTAAGTTTTTAGCTATACCTACAATGCACCACATCTTTTAGAGTGCCTTTTTTTGGGTATACTAAGGGGTGTGGGGTGTTACATTTGGTATCAGAGCCCAAGGTTACAGGATTTCTAAAAATTTATTTTAAAAGTAAGTATTTTTCAAAATAACTTGTTTTAAAAATAAAATATTTTTCCAAAAGTAATCTATTTTTAAAGTAGCATATCTTCAAACCAGAAGTAATTTTCAGAAAGAAACTCTTATTATAGAAATAGTTTTTCAAGTATAAAAGAGAGTGTTTATAAAAATCCCCTCAAAGTCCAGTTTAACCTTCTTTCGATTCCTTCGAGCCTAAATTCTCTTTTCTCAACAGAGAGTTCAGCCTACATCTTGGCAGCTAATGGGAGAGTTAAAGAGGTTCCTAATTCAAAAAGCTCTAAGAAGCCATGGTGCAAGAGTAAGAAGGAAAAGGACAAGAGGAAAGAAGGAGGACCTCAGAAGCGGATCAAGAAAAGCAGGAAATGCAATAGATGTGGACTGGTTGGTCATTAGGCATGGGATTGTAAGAACAAGATGGTGAAGAGAAGGTGTTATAGCTGTGGACGGCCTAGTCAACTTAGTAGAACTTGTCCTTAGAGAATGGGGCAAAGAGCAGGCACACCTACAACGCAAGTACGGGCTTTGGAGGTAGCAACTTCTAGCAGTGGACCAGATAGAGGTAGGAAAGTCTCTGCAGTAGGTTTGATCTCTATTTTTGATTTTCCCATTCGGACCCTTTTCGATTCTGGAGCATCACACTCTTTCATTTTGAGTTCTTTAGTTGATTGTTTGCACCTAAATATCTCCTTAATAGTAGACCCCATAGTTATTTCAAAGCCCATAGGAGGATTGACACATTTATCTATGATTTGTAGGGGTTTGAAAATTTTTATCCTAGGCGTAGAGTTTGATTATGATGCCTATGTATTGGGATTTTTGGGGTATGGGATGATTTTGGAAATGGATTGGCTATCCACTTATGGAACGATACTGGACTACGAAAGGAGAGTCGTTAGACTAGAGACATGCAGCGGTAGGACTCTCGAGGTTTCTTGCGACCCACAGTGGTCAGTCATGTTGAGCTTCCTTTATTCCCATGATTCATCACTAAGAGAGCTCGATTCTGTTCCAGTCGTTAGAGATTTCCCAGACATTTTGAGTAGGTTCTTTGTACACTTCGCATTCATCGGTTGAAGGCAAGTGTCACTTTTGGCGTAAGGAAATGCGTTTATGGGGCATAGGGAAGGCCTACACATGGTAGAAGTTTGAGAAACGATTTCGTACATTTAGGTTCGGATTGTGGAAATCCAAAGAGAGGTAGGCAAATATCGGAGATGTATAAGAAAAGAAGAAAACCCATTTGCAGATAATCGCAAAGAGGATTTAACGGTAGAGCCTAGGAACAAAGGCTTTAGTAAGGAAATGAAGTTTCCAAGGTTTAGGAAGGGTATTCCAAAGATAGTAAATTGAGAATCCACTTTATGCCGAGCCCAATAAAATGAAATTGTTAGAATTGAAAAGTTGAAAAATATAATTGTCAATATTTTTGAAAAAGTAAATATTAGGTTTTTGAAAAAAAAGTGGTATGAGATTTAAATTGGTTTTTATATTTAATTTTTAAAAGTGGAATTCTTTTTGAAGAATTATAAAGCATATATAGCTCGCTAGTTTCTTTGTAGGTAAACAAAGATTTAAAAAAAATAAAAACCTAGAGTGTATTAAGTATCGGAAACATAGGTTACATCATTTATTGTTGTAATAGATATTTTCGTGAAAAATAAGGGGAGCATAGACTATAAAACTATTGTTATAGTAGGTGACTCCCAAGGGAAATATTTTTACATAGTATGCGAGATTTATTAGTATTTATTTTAATTAAATCCATACACTAGTATTTTTGAGTTGTAGTAATGGCGTTTTAAGCAACATCTGTTTTGACCCAAATAAAAATGTATTTTGAAAATAATTTCTAAGTACAATAAAAAGTGGTTTGTAAGTACATTTAAGTACGAGGAAATGTTTTCTAGTTATGGATATATTAAAACAGTTTTGAAAATGGGTTTTTTTGAAAAGAAAAGTGTAAGTTAAATATTAGAAATTAATAAATTTCATAGAAATTGACTATTATAAGAGAATATAGATTAAACAAACTTTAATCTATTGGAACGAAATAAATAATGATAAAATTTTCTATGAAACCAAATTATAAATAAAGATGTTTTATGCAAGTTATAAGGAATACGTGAAGGAGATGTACAATGTATGGAAAGCACCATATTTTATACAGCCTATTTCGAAAAATATAAAATAAATTTCTCATAATTTCACATAAACACGAAGTCCTCTTTTAAAGGATTCATAGAAGGTTTTAGAGTTTATAGTTCCTTATAAAAGAAAGTAGTTCCAATATATTAAGGTAAAAAGCCATTAAGTGTAATAATTAGAGACAGTGTTAGTTAGGAGAGATATTATAGAGAGCCTTTGTAAAAAGTCCCGATTTGTAGTTAGAAACTCCTCCAACGTTGGGAATTGGGAAGTTAAGGAGTTTTTAATGAAATAATTGTTCTTATTTACTTCAGTTTTTGCAAAATTGAAAATCTGTGAAAAGAAGATGTTTTGAAAACATGTTAGAACATTTTAAAGATATTTTGAAAGAAAAATGGTTTGGTGAAAAAGTAAATAAGTTTTTGGAAGCGAAAAACTTAGTAATAGTTAAATTTAAAAACCCATAAAAAGCTGTAAGGATGCAAGTCTAGAAAGATAAAATGTTAAGTAACCAAGCACATTTGAATTTAATGGAAATTTGAAAATAAAACTTTTAAAGGCAAAAAATTTGGGGATATTTTAAAAGTTTAGAAGCTTTTTTGAAATGGAACGATAAATACCAAACCAAACATTCAAATGTGGAGTGGATAGGAATTATTTCCTAGGTGTTATGGAAAAAGTGTAAGGCAATGAAGGAGATAGTAGTGATTACTTTTAGAAGTAATAATAGAAGTTTCTGTAAAGTGTATAGGACACTAATGAGAACCTAGGATTGTTGCTTCATGTGTGTAGACTATAGAAGAATAGTAAAGTGATATTAGTAAGATGGTAAGACACACATGGTTGAGGATGTATATTCTTGATTTTGGAAGAACTTGGGAGGAGCATCTTCCCTTAGTAGAGTTCGCTTATAATTATAGCTTTCAGACTAGCGTTGGAATGGCACCTTTCGAAGTTCTTTATGGAAGACCGTGCAAGTCGCCTTTGTGTTGGTTAGAGTCTAAAGAGAGATTGCTATTTGGTCCCGACATGGTTAGAGAGACTTTAGAGAAGATTGATTTGGTTAGGAAAGAATAAGTACCTCTTATCCACATCTCTTTGATAATAAATTTTGAATTTCCTATTTTCATCTTTAGTTTGAATAGATTCTTTCCTTTATTATCCTTTAGGAGGGTAGAACTTAGGATTTAACCTATGGATGGTAGGATTTGATGTAAACATGTTGTTAGAACAAGTTATGTATGATGGATAGTAGTGGTTGCAAGTGGTTGCTAGTGGATGCTAATGGACGCATATACTTATACCAGGCACTATTATCTCTTAGGGATCGTCCTAATTAGGACACTAGAGCATATGCATATGGATGTGTATCCATTTGCATTTTTATTTTTACTTTATTCCATGGTTGCAATAAATGGATAATTATCACATGATTGTTGCATTTGAATGATGATTGTAGCGCGCATATAGAACTATCAGTTATCATTAGGAATTTGCATTCATTTAGATACATGGTATGAACAAGATTGCATAAAAGGAGGTCGACTGAATCAATAGACCACCTAATCTTTTGCATTAGTTAGAGACATTGACACCACATTATTTGCATATCTTTACTATTAATAATGAGAATTCAATAAATAGAATTCAACCGTGTCTTTTTGAAATACCCAAAATACCCTTTATATCTCTATGAAGCAATGTAGGTGGAAACCGTTGGATCGTTTGTTGTTGAAGTAGTAGGTTAAAATTGTTTCAACTATTTCTCAATTTGCATGTCATTCATTAATGGACCATGTTAGGCATCATCTCAACTCAATTAGATGTAATTGGAACAACTACCTTCTCCACCCGTTAGCTTATATACAACAACAATTAATATATTTGGACGATGTGGGACTAATTATACATTTATTCATACGCATTAAAAAGCAATCCCCACCAAATCCTATGCCAATCAACTACAATCTTTACTGAGATTCGGAAAATTGGTGATGTAGGCGAAATCGACTGTCGACTTATTTTTTTATGTCGATTCCACCACTCTCGACTTTGATTTTGGGGACTCCTGAGCCCACGAAGTAAAATGCAGATCCATGGATCTGTCATGGCAATAATGTCCTTGCTTCAGATTTGGGTAAGATTCCTCAAATGATTATGGATTTTAGGACTTGGCGATTTTGGGATTTAGTACATTTAGCCCTCAGAGTTTCAAAGTTTATTACTTCAGGCGTGTTTTAGATTCTGGTATGATTAATAGTTAACCTAGTAAACTTGATGTTATCAGTAAAATTTTCCAATTGCATAGAGTGAAAATGGGCAATACCTGAAAAGAAACCTAGGGAAAATGCTTTGATAGATCTGACTTTAACCATCCAAAAATAATCAACATTCATTTAGATCCTATTTACTCCAACTTATGCAATTATATCCTCACTATGTGCGTTGAGAAATTTTCGTAATTTAGTTTAATGCATTCAAAATGGTCTAATTTATGTTCACGATACCTTTTATATCCAAAAATATAATTTTTGATTTAAAGATTTATAAAATATTATTTAGTTGATAAATATTACATCAATGACCATTACTTCTATGTGCTAATATGAAGGAAACAATTGAAAAAAAACTTCAAATATTGTGAAACTTTAACGATAATGTTGAGAAATAATATATTATTGTATTTTTGTTTACCTGTTTCAATTTATTTTTGAGCGTTGGGGATGGAATGATAACACAACTACTGGCTTATAATCAAAGATTTGAAAATTCTCAATCATTCATTGGAAATACAAATACCAGGTTATGTTCTGAGAGTTTCATGCTTTACTTGGATTAAATTTAATCTGAAGTGTCTTAGCCTCCAACCTTTATGCAACTAACGCAAAGCTGCATAGATAAAAGGTTACATAACATACGATAGATTTACCTAATGAATTGGTCCTTTTTTGAATCAGTTTTACATGTTTTATACAAAACTTCTATAAGCATTTTCAATGCATCTCACTTTTCTAACATACTACAAATTCTTTAGACTCCATTCATTGCTTCAGAGGCTTAAAATGCCTTTACCTTTATAGTAGTAAATTGGAAAATCTACGTTCTCAGTCAAAAATTCCTCATGTTGGTCAGTTGATTTTTCAAACAACTTTAATGGATTGCTCTGCTTTTTCGTTGATTTATTGCTACAAAGGATGGATATTTTAGTATTGATCAAGTTACCCTTTTTAAATTTGTTTCCTTCAATATGTTGTCTAATTAAGCTATCTTGAATTTTCATTCGGACTAAGCCATCTTCTTTCAAAACTATAAATCACAAATTATTACAAGTAACTAAATTATAGTACTGTGGGATCCTCAAAAGGTCCTATTTAATAACTTTAAAACTGATTACTTATCATATGTTACTCATCCTATATATAAGTCTCTGTGATGAATTATAATTTAGTTTATTATCCCCTTTGTAAGTTATTGTATGCTTCATGTTATTCTTAGTTCTCAATTTGGTAAACTATGTTAAACAAATTTAACTAACATCAATTTTTATAAACTGTATAGTAATTAAATACATTCATATTAAACTAGAATTAGCTGTAGTGTATAGTAGCACATGACTTAATTTAGTCCACTTAGTCCACTTATACATAGCTTACATGTCGCATTATTTGTTATTGCAAGGTATTATAAACTTATAAATCATCCAACATCATACATGAATGCTTTTTATCATAAAATCAAGAATGAAGTATCTCATTATAATAAATCTTATACTGTTATGGCTATTCTTTACAGGAAAAACATTTCATATCCTTATCATATATTATTTCTTCAATATATTGTCATGTCTACAAAAGATATACCCAAGGGTACAAAAGGGTATATCTATTCTACCATGACCAGTATTGTTGTAAATGTTGCAACTGTAATTCCAAGTCGGTTACGTTAGTTAGAAAATAATGAAACTAAGATGGTTGGTCAAATATACTAATTATAGCATACTTTAAAAGTAAGTCTGTTTAGGAAACTTATCACTCTTGATTTTACAATTTTGATGAATAGGGTGGAGTCATTTACTTAACTTTTTGACTTACAAATCAAGATTGAGGAGGATATCAAATGATGGAGACCCTAGATCATTATAAGGCATATAAGCAAGACTTCTGTTTAATATTGCTATATGTTTAATGAGAAGCAAAGAGAGTGAATTAGTAAAGAAGAAATTGAATAAATTTCCAAAAGCTTCTAAGCAGGCATGTCGTAACATTAATGTTTACTTTTGTTGTAAAATATTGTTTACACCCTCTTATATGTAAAAAAATCTTTCTCCCTAGATTATTTAGCTAGATGTCTTACTGGGTAATGTATCATTTCCATTTTTTATAATCAAATATACCTTGGAATAAGATCATTAAGATTTATTACAATATTTATTACCCAAATTTCCATTTTGTCATCTACAAGCAGGACATCTACTAGAGCCAGCAGAAACATTATTAGCAAACCTGTCATTAAATGTGAAAAAAAAATTACCATTAAGAAAAAAGTTCATTTGTAAAGTTAATAGGATTTTTATTGTTTTAACTCCATACAACAAATAAGTTTAAATTTGAATGGATTACTATTTTCAAATTTAGTGTTAAAAAAAATTAATGTGAATGAGATGTTGGGAAGTTCTATTTTTATGTGTGTTTGACTACTTTATTTCTAAATTTTGGATTTCATGTGAAATTTGACATTATATATTTCTCATTATTCGTATACTTTTTACATCCTGTTTAATTTATGATGAATATGACATGCAAACATAAAACTTTTCAAAAAAATTTATGTATAGGAATAGAAACTATTATAGTTATCATCATAGTCACAGTTATATCTCATGTACCCTATCTAAGTCTTTGACCCTAGAATTAAGTTAGCTTGATTCATATTTTAGGAAACCAACATGATACATTTTATTCTTTAGATTCATATCATAATTTTTTTAACTTGGGCGGGTCAAGGAGTACTTGGGAAGCAGATAAAGAAAAAGTGTTCGATTTTATAGAAATTTAGAGGTTAATACTATAGAGAAACTTACCAATGATTTTTGTGAGACTGGATTGTTGGTGCATAAACAATTCTATGGGTTTGTTAAAACCTAGGGTGATAGTCTCCTCCAGGTTTTCTATTATCACCATGTAAACTTCTAACTTATATTTGAATATAGGGATGTTCTATAAGAGTTTCGAGCGAGGTTCTATATGGAGATTCTTAGCACCATGAATTCAGAAAAGAAGTAAATAGACGAGGTAACACTATAAAGAAGATTGGGTCCCATTTTAGAAGAGAGGGTGGGATTAGTTGGAAAATCGTGTCTACTGGATGGATTGAGTAGACCTTGAAATGAAGTAGAAGTAAATATGATGCATATGAAAAGAGAGAGGACAAAGTCCAAGAATAAGGGTTCCTTTGATTGCAATAATTTTCCTTTGATGATTTCTATTGACTTTCTAATGATCAAATGAAGTTTCCTCTACATACTTATTGCTTTTGTATATAATACTAGACCATATCTATGTTTTTCTTTCTTTGGTAGAATGATTAAATTTGATAATACAGTATACATATATTAAAAAAGCAGTTAACACTTAAGCGTGCATTCCAAATGATTATTTTAAATTCCTAGCAATGCTGTGAAAAACATTTTTCCACATTAAAATATGCTTTTCATTCAGATATCGCCGGTTAGCACCAAAATTGGTCACTAACCTCGTTGAGAAAGTTTGTGTAGAGATGTAAGTGATGAAGATAAATTAAACAAAGAAGAATATGCTAATTCAAATGCAGAAAGTAAGGACATCGGATTTATAGTGGTTCAGCATAACTGCCTACGTCCACTTTGAGTTTTGATCTTTATTTCTTTCACAAGTAGTTGAATACAGATACAATCCATATATTAATGACTTGAATACAAGGTTTTAAATCTCCCCGAGATCAGCCGAGACGAAAATCCGAGATATTAGCCAAAATCCGAGATTTGGCAGCTTGGTTAGTTATAAGTCTTTTAAATATCGCCCGAGACAGCCGAGATATTTGACCGAGATATTGGCCAAAATCCGAGATTTGAAACCTTGCTTTAATACAAGTTTGAACTGAAAATAATCAGTCTTGAAAGTGGCAGAGTCTCCCCATTGTTCTCCCAAAAAAGGTCCATTTCACTATGCCCCTGCCCCTCTATTTATAGACAAAGGTGGGTTGGACTTCTCCGGCGGGCCTGGTAGCTGAATAACTCAGCCCAGATAGGCTGGTCCATGTGTGCCGAACCAATCAGGCCGAACAGTTGGGTGCCGAACCACTCTCCTTCTGCCGAACGAGGCGCTTGCTGTGTGGGAAGAGTAGGCCGAATAGCCATCGAAGCCGAACATGCCTCCTGGCCGAGCGAAGTATCTGGTCGAACGTGTCTTTTGGCCGAACGAAGCCCCTTAGCTGAACGTGCCTTTAGGCCGAACTAAGCCCTTAGCCGAACGATGTCCTTAGGCCGAACAAAGCCCTTGGCCGGACGATGTCTCTGGCCGAACGATGCCTCTAGCCGAACGTTGCCTGATGCCGAAACATGTCGACTGCATCAAACCTGTATATCCTCAGGCTCTTCTTGGTCAGAATCTTGTCTAGTGCTAACGATAATTTCTTCAACTGTCATCTTGTAGCCGGGCCAAGGTGCTGGTTAACACTTGCCCCCCAAAGTGTGTCGTGTGAAGCAACACAACACGCTTTGAATCAGCGAGTATTCCTTGTCTTCAGAAAGAAATCCACCATGTTTCTTGAATAGTCATTATCCTCCAATTTATCCTCCCAAGGTGTTGTATCCTTCTTTGGTCATCGTGATGCTTGGTCGATTCCCAATATTATAAATCCAGGGTTGTAGTTCATCAGTGGCCATCCGTGTCTGATTTTGCAGAGCTAATAAGCTTCGGCTATCTGATCTAGTCTTCTCTTAATAACCCTTAGTGAGAATTCAATTTCTGTTGATTTCAAGAAGTCGAACTTTTTCGGTTGTACACATGCACGTTCGGGTACATGTTCTTGCCATTGGCTCTCGGATGCATTTTATATGCTCATAAGTCGTCGCCAACTCCATCTAGTTTAATTGCAATTCAATCGCGATTCCTTGTTTGTATTTTCTGTGAAATAAGGGTTGCAATCAGCCACTTGAGGAGTTTTCCAAACCTCTCTTCAGTACAAACTCTATGATTTTGTTCACAGTTTCAACCTGTCCATTTGCAGTTATAATGGATCATGGAAGGTCATAAGGACAGATGACATTACAGATAAAGAAGTTGATTATTTTCTTCATCTTGGTCGTGGTTAAGAGTTCTTTATCTGCCCATTTGGCGACGTAATCAATTGTTATGATGGTTTATTTCGCACCACCTTTAGGATCGACAAGAAGATGATTTCAGTGCCCCCAAGTGACAAACGGCTATGAACTAGCCATTTGAATAATTTCCATCGGCGGGGTTCTCGGATTTTTGGCAAACATCTTGCACTCGTCACATTGTCTAGCATGATCAACCGCATCTGGGTTGATAGTTGGCTAGTAATACCTGTAGCAGAGTATCTTCTTTATCATGGTTTTCCCCCTGATGTTATTACCGCATTCTTCTTCATAGACTTTGCTTAAGATATCATCATGGGCGATATGCCGAAGCATGGGGATGGATAAACTCCTTTTGACACACGACTTATTCTTAGATGATTTGGCGTGAAGCTTTAAGGAGGATCTGTGGTTTTCCATTCCTCCGTTCAGTAAGAATTCCTCATTGTATATAGTCTTTGATAGGAGTCAACCATGACACCTTTTCATTTTGTTCGCTGAGTACGTGTGTAATGAAGTAATACGTGAAGTCGGTTAGTAGCTCTTGGACTTGGTCGAGATAAGGAGCAAGACAATGCCCCCTAGCAAGATCAACTTCTTTAAATTTGTATACTACCAATCAAGAATCACAAAAGATATGTAAAGTTTTCACTTCAAATCCTCTAGCAAGTTTGAGGCTGGCAGTCAAGGCTTCATATACTAAGCATCGTTGTTTGTTACACGTAAATCGAGTTTTAGGACGTAGCAGATTGATCGTTCCTCAGGAGTCATTATCATGACTTCTATGCCATAACACTGATCATTGGATGCTCCATCCGCGTATATTTTCCATCTTATGGTTGGTTCTCTGCTACTCTTCGAGTAGTCATCCGAGGTAGTGAATTTGGGTGTGAGGTCTGCTAATTTCCATCCTTGGGTAGCCCTTCGTGGGAAATAAATGATATCGAATTAGCTTAGTTCGATATTCTATTTAAGTAGTCTTTCAGACGTCTCAGGTCATTGTATGCCCTATCGCAACGGCTGGTAGGCATAGACGTTGATGGGGTGAGCCTAAAAGTAACAGTGGAGCTTTCATGATGAAATCAATAGAGATTATGCTAGCTTTTGTAGCTTCGGGTTGATACCCAATGCATGGCTCGCGATAGTTAATGAAATCACATATGCATGTCAGAATGGGTCCAAGGGAACATATCATCATTTATTCCAAAAAATCCAACTAATTCTTTTATCATCACTGCACTGAGCTGTGATCCGATATTCAGCACCCGGAAAGGGTCGCCATGGCTGGCTGTAATGTCGACCGTCAGCTTAGCAGGTGCCATCCCAAATTCTTTGAGTAAAGATGTAGCTATTTTGCATAACATTCAATGTGAAATATGGTTGGGATGGTCAATGTTGATGGTTACTCTGGTCGAATCCTAGAGTCTTGTCATGAGTTGTTAAGTCAAATAATGAAGAGCTCTGAATGCTCTAATTGATTATCTGCAAATGGCCAAAGATCAGGCTTAAAAGCATGTTGAAGGAAATGTCGAGTAGGGGCCAGCCTCGAGTTGCATGCAACTGCATAGCTGGATCTTGCTATGAGTTTGATTTTGCTTGTATATTCGAGTAACGCATTTTCTATTCAATGCATTCATGATCCTTCACTCGCCCTTCGGGTTGGAGTGATAGTCAGTTGCCCACAAGCTTTGGCATCGATTTAATGATTCTATCTCTAGGCATCCTTTCGGTCGTTGCCTTGAGTAGCTGCCAGCACTATATATAAGTTTTAATACTGGGCTATCGTAGTCAGTTTTTGGATGACCATGCGTCTTCTCCCAGTCTCGGGTTGATAAATGTACTGCATGGACGGTTGAGTCTCGTCCTAGCTATGTATATGTTTTCATCTAAACTCCAAAGACATAGAGGTGGTTGGTGAATAGTCGGTTCACATTCACCTTGCTTCTTGCTCGTGCCCCCAGGTCTGGGGAATATACTGATAAGTAAGAAGGCCAGCCACACCCACTTTAGCTTTACTCTCTTTCCCATTGGATCGTGGGATCATGTCAGTTGATGGGAGACTAGGTCTCGCCTATCTTGGATTTTATCGTGGTTTTTCATTCCAAGAGGAATACTTCGATGCCACGTAAGTTTCAGGGCGTAGTTTGGACAGTGGATGGCCATCCACATCCACTTTGGTTCATGCTCTGTAATCAGATCTCGGGGTAAAGTTGGCTACAAATGCAGTCGTGTTATGCTCATCCAGTTTCATACTCCTCCTGACGAATCGAACGAGGGTGCTGGAGAATTTTTGACCAAGTATTCGTGGTTTACCCTCCTTTCCATACTCAGGGGGTCATAGTTTTTCAAAAAACATCCGAGTCACATTCGTATGTGCTTGGTGCGGATCGGCATTGACCCTTGGTCTGAGGTATGATATAGTAGGTTGCTCGTAGCTTTGGATGCTGTTTCGATTGGTTCTGTATTGAGGCCTCCCTGCAGTCGCTGCCTCAAGTTATAAAGAACGCCACGCTAGAGCTATAGTAAGCTGTCCTATTCGGCTTTTTAGTGTTTTGTACCCCTGCCCCCAGCATTGATTTGGCCAGGCCACTAGTTGGATGGTCGAACTCCATCCTCAGCGGGTTAATAATCCTCCTGTCGATTCCAGGCCAAAGTTTGCGGAATAGAAAATGGTCGAAATCCACTCGTCTATTTATCGATGTTTATACACCACTCTGCATTCTGGTGACTTAGCGTTATTCTCCCCCGGGTTGACTCGCGCCCAATTTGTGTTCATGCTTCGGTCCACGCTCCGGGGACTTAGAGATTTGTCGAACAGTTTATGCTTTAGTCCACAGTTCGAGACGCAGAGATTTTCGTCAACTCGTTTATACTCTAGTTCGCACTCTGGGAACTTAGAGTGATCTGGTCCGCTTTTGGGATTTAGGGATTTTTCTAAAGTCGTCTATAATCTAGTCTATGCTCTGGGGACTGAGAGTACTGTAGTCTGCACTCTGGGGACGTAGAGGTTTTTGAGTCATTTATACTCTAGTCCGCACTCAGGGACTTAGAGTACTTTAGTCCACATTCTGTCTCCCGTTCCAGAGGGTGAGACCCCCTGGATGGCTGAGAGTTTGCCTAAGCCTGGTAGATAATCCTTCTCTTTAAGATTCTCTTTAAGATTTCAAAAGTCGTTATTCTTTATGCAGGACTATTGCATTCTAATGCTCGTTTTCCACGATTTTGTGCAGGCCGTTCTGACCCCGAGCCCACTCCGAGGAGCGATGTCGCCAAGGAAGTGGGGGAGAAAACAAGTGAATCCACTCACGTAGGGGAGGCTTCTGGTCCAGACGCTAAGGTTATCAGAGCGCTTGATGAAGACAACTCTGAAACCTCCTCTCCTAATGACGGGGTTATGAAGTAGAAATTACAGGTGCCTTTGAGCACATATCCGAATTGACCATGGAGGAGCGGCTCGAGAAAGAGAAGGAGGAGATGGTCAAGGTCATAGTAGAGGCCCGAGTTGTGGACTTGGACGATCCTTTGAACAAGCCGTTGAAGGTTATCCTTCCTGGCGGGTCCAAGCCCATGGAAGGCCCCCGTACTCCTTCAGTTGCGTACTCCTTCAGTTGCTACTCCTCTAGCAAAGAAGAGTACCAAGGGTAAATGCTCTGGAGAGGAGAAGTTGAAGAAGCACAAGAAGTGATTACTATCCTCGTTCAACGAGAGTTAGTTTAAGTCATGTAATTATTTTCATCTATTTCCTTAGTCCTTGTAAATAGAATGTCGAGTCCGAACGTTGGAGGGTTGTAATAGAAACTCATTTCTGAATAAAATTTAGTTCCTTTTTCTGTCTTACAAAAGACTTTTATTGTTCAGTTTTCTTTGTGATTGTGATTTTAATCCAAGCAGTTGTGAGTAACATAGACTTCTCAGTCCATCTTCATATAACTCGGAAACTCTTCGGGAATCGTTGAACTTCCATTCTGTGCTTCGAGCACTTAGAATACTTTCTAGCCCGTATGTCAGGGATTTGACAAATTCAAGTCATTTGTGTCATATTTCATATTCAGGGAACTTGGAGATCCGATTCGCTTATATTCGAGTCCGCACCCTGGTGAGTTAGAGTACTCCAGTCCGCACTCTAGGGACTTGGAGGTTTAAGTCATTTATACTCTAGTCCACGCTCTGGGGACTTAGAGTACTCTAGTCCGCGCTCTAGGGACTTCGAGGTTTAAGTAATTTATACTCTAGTCCGCGCTCTGGGGACTTGGAGGTTTAAGTCATTTATACTGTAGTCCGCGCTCTGGGGACTTAGAGTACACCAGTCCACACTCTGGGGACTTGGAGGTTTAAGTCGTTTATACTCTAGTCCGCGCTCTGGGACTTAGAGTACTCCAGTCCGCACTCTGGGGACTTGGAGGTTTTAGTCGTTTATACTCTAGTCCACGCTCTGGGGACTTAGAGTACTCCAGTCCGCGCTCTGGGGACTTGGAGGTTTTAGTCATTTATACTCTAGTCCGCACTCTGGGGACTTAGAGTACTCCAGTCCGCACTCTGGGGACTTGGAGGTTTTAGTCATTTATACTCTAGTCCGCGCTCTGGGGACTTAGAGTACTCCAGTCCACACTTTGGGGACTTGGAGATTTAAGTCATTTATACTCTAGTCCGCACTCTGGGACTTAGAGTACTCCAGTCCACACTCTGGGGACTTGGAGGTTTAAGTCATTTATACTCTAGTCCGCGCTTTGGGGACTTAGAGTACTCCAGTCCGCAATCTGGGGACTTGGAGGTTTAAGTCATTTATACTCTAGTCCGCGCTCTGGGGACTTAGAGTACTCCAGTCCACACTCTGGGGACTTGGAGATTTAAGTCGTTTATACTCTAGTCTGTGCTCTGGGGACTTAGAGTACTCCTGTCCGCACTCTAGGGACTTGGAGGTTTTAGTCGTTTATACTCTAGTCCGCGCTCTGGGGACTTAGAGTACTCTAGTCCGCGCTCTGGGGACTTGGAGGTTTTAGTCATTTATACTCTAGTCCGCGCTCTGGGAACTTAGAGTACTCCAGTCCGCACTCTGGGGACTTGGAGGTTTTAGTCATTTATACTCTAGACCGCGCTCTGGGGACTTAGAGTACTCCAGTCCACACTCTGGAGACTTGTAGATTTAAGTCATTTATACTCTAGTCCGCGCGCTGGGGACTTAGAGTACTCCATTCCACACTCTGGGGACTTGGAGGTTTAAGTCATTTATACTCTAGTCTGCGCTCTGGGGACTTAGAGTACTCTAGTCCGCACTCTGGAGACTTGGAGGTCTAAGTTGAGAGCAGTCGTATTTCCACTCTTTAGTTTGTATTCATCTACTGTATCGAGGCTAATGTCGTCGAATGAACAATCGAACCACGTTTGCTCACGGAATGGGATTCTGCCCCTAGGATGAGGGATTGAATTTGAAAAATAGACGATCGATTCTCGTCCGCTTGGTGATTATAGCTCTTCCAATCAAGTCAAGGAAGGAGGTATATGGCAGATGGTTGGATCACATCCATGTTGGGTTAGATAGCCAAATCTCTTAAATTTTCTCCGTATCTCCTTCTAGAAAATAAGGATAATAGATTGTTGAGTAGACAAAGTAAGTTGCATATGTTCCAAGGTGCAGTCGTGTCCATATATTGGGAGCGATGGTTAATGAGTAGGCAGTCCACCACAACTACTTCAAGTTGGACTTTCGAATAACCTTTTGTGTTCGAGGTAGGATTTGATGTGTAGATGAACAAATCATGTCCACTCTAGACAGATCCCTGCGCCACTGAGTTTCAGGAGGGGCATCTGCATTTTGTCGAACTTTATTCTATGACTCGATTTGAGTGGATGATCAGGCCATACCCATTCCAAGCCGTGCTTCGGTCTCCGAGTCAAACGTGGAGGTCGATGAATGGATGGTTGGTCATGTTGACTTTGTATTGGGCTCTGATCGTGATGAACTTTTCAATATTTAGTCCATAGCCCCAAATCAAAGGCATATGGTTGATGATGAGCGATAGAATTATGCTCGTCCAGATGTAACTCCACACGTTCGGTCATGGTCTGCGTAGATTGGTTGGCAACCAAATCTGAGTACCTGGTCACCTGCATCGTTTTGAAAGTAGTTTAGTTCAAGCTAGTCGTAGTTCATAGAACAATTGAAATAGAGATGGAAATGGAAATAATTCAAAGAAGATTATGGTAAATCTCATTGATATGTGAAGCAGCATCGTGTGCTCGCTATTCGACTCCGCCACTGGCCCCTTTCAAAGGGATGTCAGCCGTCAACCGTCCATTTGAAATCATAGCCCTTTATTAATAGGCATCGGATATTCGCTGCCCGCCATTCTGCAGGACTTGTACATACTATTGAAGCTTTCCTTTCCAGGTCATCTTTTCGATCACACCTCGGAGGTGTTTGTAATCGCCCGTGTTAGGATCAGTGAGCATCTGGGAATATACAACATTCCCCTGATTTTCTTTAGACTTTGGTGTACTCTCTCGAGGTTGGTTTCCAGTACCACTCCGAGTCGTGAGTCTTCAAGTAGAGGTTGTCAATTGAATCTTTCATAGAGCATATGAGCTGAATTCTGAAGTCTTGTTTCGGCTACTGGGATCTACATCCTTAGCCAACGGGCCTTCATTGTCATTTTTCTTAGTCTGCTCCACTCCTCCTCACTTTAGTTCTGATTCATTTTGTAAAAGAAACGATCCATAGTCGTAGGAAGCTCTTTAGCTAACTAGCTGCCAAAATATATCTGGAGGTCGACTTTCCTCAAACGCGATCAGTATGATACACAGAGTCTCTAACACTCAGGTTTCCTTATCTATATTGAATTTTGACTTATCATCATAAAGAAATTGTTTGCTATAGGTAAAATATTTCATGTTTGCTTCTTTATGTGTTCTCCTATTCCTTTTACACCTTCTGTTAAAAAAATTTACATAGAAAAACAAGGATTTAATTTGTTGGAATGTAATTATTTAAACTCTACATAGTACATATTTAATTTGCAACAAGACATTTAAGATGGACTTCCTTTGTAAAATTACATGCTACTCAACGTTTCCGAGTAAATGATGTTTGTTCACTAAATCACAAATATATCACATTATATATCACAATCAGAAACCACATTCCAACATTACAAAATTCGTATGAAAGCTATATTGTTGTCCAGCCTTCATCAGATTCTCCACTATTGAAATATTTTTGCTCATCTGCATCCTTATTGTAGTATGAATATACTTTATGATTTAAATTAGAATTTCCACTGCTGTTATATGTTGAGTATTGAATAAAGTATATCAAACATTTGTATGTGTGCATGAAATGCAAAAAGAATCTATCAGAACAAAATCATATAAAAATGTCATTTACCAGCATAACATTCTCATCAAGGATAATGTGTTCTTGATGTTGGTGCCGGAACATGAATCCTCTCTCCTTTCTGTATGAAAGCAGAAGCTAAAAGTTAGTGTTTAGTTTTTAATATAATAGCCGATTAACTGCCTTAATTGTGGAAGATAAATTTCCCCATTTCACATTTACAATTCTTACCATATGACAATGATAATGGCATTATACATTACATGAAATTATTTCTATTAAATAATAGTAAAGCGGAAACATTTTCCTTGCTCTCTTAAATTTTCTCACTATTTTTTTATTTAAATCCTTATATTTTCACAGTCTCGTGTATTATCTCTTAGTCACTCATCAGTATTTTCACTTAACTTCTCCATATTTCCAAGATTCTGTTTATTTAATATCGATATCAAAATTTTGACTTAAATCCTTTGAAATATTGAAATCATCGTTCACTTAAATACAAACTTTTGAATAAAATACTTCATTTTTTCCAAAATTAACATCCATTTGAATACAAAATTTTCAATTTCAAATTTGTCCATCATTTATTTAAGCTCTTTTTTTATATACATCTAACTATTTAGATATTTATCTCAATAAATATTTTTCTCATTTTTTAATTAAGATAATAAACATGATTAATTGCTTAGTAATCCACATAACGAATATTAAATCAATAAAATATCAAAACTTTAATCTATAACTCATTTATCTTAACGAGGGTACAAATTTGATTTATATTCAAACTTTAAACATATAAGGCACAACAACTATTGTATTTCTATACAATTTATTTAATAGTTTTTTCTACAACATCATCATTTGCAATGCTGTATTACACAGTAGTACATCTTAAAGTAAGTATCTTGTATCATTTAATATGGGTCGCCCTCTAGCACCATGATGATCAGAACATGTTAAAGAACAACTCCAGAAATTTTGAAGTCGAAACTCCCAAACATGGGTCACTAGCGAACCATATATCATTTGACCAATAACGGTCGCTGAGGCCACATAGCACCCAAGAAGGGTCGCTCTCTTAGCTCCCTCACCTACATGTCCTAAAGGACCCACCTGCCAAGTTTCATGAAGTTTGGACCATGGGATGGGTCGCTAGCTAGCAACCCATATCTCCTAAGGACAATAACGGTCGTTGTGTGGCACAAAATGCATGGATATGGATGGATACATGTCATACTTTACCTACCTATGAAGTTTGTGTCATTTGGATGAGATTTGATTAGTCATTTATAGTTTACTAATTCAAGAGATAATCAGCAAAGAAGACACATCATTACGACACATGAACACTTGGGCCCGGATCTGAAGCCTAACCTATTGAAAACCAATAAGACTCAAGCATATAATTTGTCTATAAATACTTGTAGCCTAGCAATTAATAATGGACTTTTCTCTATTTTTCTATGCTTATAGGATGCCATTGTTGTAACTCAAACAAATCTCTTGTAATCACCTAAAAGAATTTTAAAGAGATTCAAAGTGGAGGTAGGAATCTTTTTAGATCCAAATCTCTATAATAACTTTTTGTGTCTTGCTCTTCATTTTTCTTATTATTTTACATTTATTTCTACAATTTGGGCGTTAGTCAACTTTTTGGGTTAATATGGAGGTTCCACTACTGTGAGGTAGTGTACATCCACTTGGAGAGAGGAGATTTATTGATTATTGAAAGAAGAATTTAATACATGAGGCTAAACTTAGAAGAAGAATAAATCTATGCAAGACAATTTCTATGGCATAATGGCTCTCTAATTGTCTACCATTTTTGGCTAGAAGCTTTTCTATTTATAGAGTGAGATAATGAGAGAGAGACAGTTATTATATAACAGACCAGGGGTTTTGTTCAACATCAGTTGGTTCGGAACTATCTGGATCAGAAGCCATCTGGTCAAGCATCACCTTCAGAGCTTGGTCATGTATGCCCTCATCGGCAACCTTCGGTATGCCAACATCAACACCGAACAAAGATTTAGCTTGGTGATGTGCACGTAAAAGTGCATATTTTTACATCCATACTTAATCTACTTTTATTTAAATAAATGAGCATATTAGGGTATTTTACATGTTTAAACCAAAATTTAAATTGTTTTCAAATCATCATTTAATCATCTTCATTTGGGGGGTAAATGGTAATTTTTTGTATGATTTAGTTTGAGAAATTTTTTTGCGCATTTTTAATTTTATTTGTAGGAAATGAAGTGCAAATATGAAGAGATTTCATGGATTTATGCATGCACATATGTTGAAGGCAAATGGAGAATGAAAATAAATGAATTCTTGCAACATGGAGGAGCCCACGTACCCACTACCATTTGGTCCATAATTAAAAGCACATGCACATGTTAATGGAGGCTTAAAGGCATGTTAGTGGGGATTAATTAATTCCCTAATGATTACTTAGAGGATACACTTTCTCAAGGGTATTTTAGGTAGTCCCCTAAAATATGAATTAGGATTTTAAGCATGTACAAATACCCCTTATGTCTCATGTAATTATCTTCTTCCTTTCATGCAAGTTGTAGCCCCAAAAATCAATGGTAAATAAACTGTCTTTTTAATAGCTTCTTAGCCTTCTTCTTATTAGCTTTTGTTTACTTGCTCATTTCTTTTATGCAACTTTCTTTATACTCTTTTATTATCTTATGCCCTCTTTTAATTCATGCAATTAGTTTTGATTTATTTTATACAAGTAGTTAGTTCTCTTTTCTTGTATTTAGCTCTCATTTTCCTTTTATTTTATATTGATATCATTTTATGTTAACATGTTTTTGAGTACCTAATCCCCTTCAATTTAGGGGTAATGAAGCTCTCATGAAACATATTAAATTAACATAATGATTTCATTTGTGATCTCTCATATGTGCTTAATGGAAAATATGATGATGGTGGTTAATGTTTCCTTTTTATTGAATTTTGATAACCTATGTTGACATCTAAAATAGGTTATGCTTAACTCCATTTAAAACATAAACTATTTGATCATTTTCCTAAGTGATTTTGATAATGTTAGGCAGACTAGAATCAAAATTTGATAGTCTATGTTACTATTAATAGTAAATAAATCATAGTTAAAATAGATTTTATTTTTAATTTTCATGTCATTTTCATGAGTACTAATAAGTGGGTTTGAAAGGTGTGTTAGAGTTTGATGATTTAAGTTGTGCTAATTAATAGCACAAATAAATCATACTTATAACAAGCACATCTATCATTTCTACTTAATATTTTAACGAAAGATTACAAGTGAACTTTGTGTTGATTTATATGAATGATTATAAGTTGATTTTCCTCTAAATTGCTCTTTAATATCATAGTTTATTCACTTTTCCTCTAGCATATTTTCTTAGTTTGAAACCACTTCAATACTTTGGGATAATTTGATTGAGTATTATTAAAATTTAATTCTTTCCCTGCGGATTGACCCATACTCGCATATGTACTACGATTGTACGTCGTGTGATTGTGATTTTTAATGACATATTTTTAACGACGGTTTCCTAATCAATAGAAACTTCCATCGTTATCCAACAAATTTTTGGCGCTGTTGTCGGGGAATTGCTTTTTTATTTTAATTCTACTCTTTGGATTATTTTTGTTTTCTTTTATTTTGTGTTGACTTTCATTGAAAAAAATTTACACTACATATTCTCTGTTACATCCGTAAATTTTCTCTTCTCTGTACAACCATTTACAAACATTCTCATACAAAAAAAGAAACAAAACAATTGCATTACCCTTCTGCTATTCCTCCTGCCTTCCTTATCTACAAAATACATTTCTCTCTGTTTCGATCACCATTCTCCACTGCCTTGCAAACTTTCACTACTCCTCATTGTGCAACATAACAACCTTCTCCAATACACACCTGCAAACATTTCGTCATACAAAATCACCTTCATCCACTTCCGCTAACTTGCCTTCACCAGTAGTTTCAAACTCCTTCCAATCACCACCCTCACTTCTTCAACTTGCTTCCCCTCGCTATACAAACCTGCTCGTTACTGCAACCTCATCAAACCACCATCAACTGCAGCAACACACCAACTGCAACCATCCTCTTCCTCTGCCTTGAACCATTACTGCAACACCATTTGACTTCCATATTCATTGTCATTCCTCACCTTCACTACAGCCAAAACACTAATCACCTCCTCCAATCCATCATTTCAATGCTACTACTCCACCTTCCTCTCTACTTAAAAATACCATCACTGCCATTTCAACAACATCACCAGTATATCAACCTCCTACAGTACACTCCACCATCACACACACTTCAACCAAGCTCCTGACCACAAACAAAACAACCCCATTCCCATCAGCTACTTCACCAAATCCACTATCCTTCTCTAACAATTGCCACCATCATGCATTCCTCCCTATGTCAGTATAACCAGAAACAACCCACGGCCTCGATCACTGCCTTCCACTTAAACCATACTTCCTCCTTCTACAACAAACTGCATCAACCCAGCACTATAAACACTTCAGCACCCTACCTAAACAACCTCTGCTTCAACTTCAGACGCTAACTTCAACCATTCAAATCCTCCTCCTCTCTGCCTCGATCAATTGTGCCCCTCCATACAACCACTTGAGGAACGTGCTTCCAACTCCAAAATGCTACATCACCAACTGCTACAACCTCATCCTTCCATCAACTGTCCATCGTAACAATTTACACCTAACCTCCTTCTCCATCACCATGCAACATACTACACCCATTACCAGCAATACCACCATCCTATAGAATTGTCGAACTTCCCACAAACCACCACCTTCCATCATAGAAAACGAGCAACCCCAAGTCCACTAACTCCAACCATCACTTCCTTCCCATTTCAAACTGCCATCTCCTTCAACAGACTGTGACCAGACCTTTCCTCACATCCTCCTTCCCACTGCAACTACTCACATAAATCCCTACTGTTGAAACCACACCACTTGATCCCTGCATCACTACAACACACTCTACCATTTCCAACTCCCGAACGTGAACCCTGCAATTGCCTCAAAAAAAATTGGAAATCCAAGAAAATCGCCTCGCCCAAATCCGATTCCAAACTCCTCAAATTGCCACCATCCTCAATCCAAGAACAACTCGAACCATGCGGTTCACTAACACTACGAAATTTCCAGAGTTTTTTTTTCTTTCTTTTTTTTCTTGTTTTGATTTCGTAAAAAACTTGTTTTTAATTTTAGCAAGAGACTAGGTGTGTGTAGTGTAAAAATTGCGTTGTGGGAAGAATGAAATTAGTAATGTATTGGGCTTTAGCTGCTTGATTGGGCCGCGTTTGATTTTTCTAAGTGTAATTTTAAGTTTTTTTAAAAGAGAAACAAACTTAACTTAATAAAACTATGTTGCCTTTTAAGTTTTGAGTTTTCTTTTATAATTGGGTTGCGAGGTTTTGTAATTGGTTTTATTTTTTTAATTTCCGTCTTCTTTCATTTAAATTAAATTAGAAAAAACTATAAATATCAGGTTAAAAATTTTAGGTTGCAAAAGTAGAAAATCAAAAGGAAGAATCACTTGCTAGTTTCCTCTGCTTACCAAATAAATTGCTTGCTTTAAAAAATCGCCGCTTAAACAAAAAAAAGTTGCTAATAATTATGCACGCTCTGGTATCGTGCTCTTATCACTTATTTTTATTTTCATTGCACTGTTGATTGCTTGCATTTTAAAAATCCAAAAACTAAATAAAAATCAACTCTCAGTCATAGTTGCATTGTTTAAATCACGATTAATCTGTTTTCTGCATTCATTTCATTTTATTTTCTTTTCTAAGGGCACCACCAAATCCACATAAGGTAGGGGGTTTCATCACCCCTTCCTTAGCCTAAAAATTGCATTTCATAGTAGAATCTGACTAATAATAATTTTTATACATTGGACTTAAGGGTGTCACGAGCTTACCTAGGGCTTAATTGTATCTTGACAAGTTGTCTTCTTTTGACAATCTAACTTCTTGGTGTCTAGGCTATGGCAGAATAGTAATCATATGTAAATATTACGATGATTCGTAAATATTATAGTGATTGTTTCTCTAAAGGTATTTAAATCTTCGGCTACATTGCTACAGTGATTCGTGGTGCACCGATAACTCTTGTCCGTTACTTGGTTAAAAACTATTTTGTTGGATTAAGACAAAGTATGATTATACAATTTTGACTTAGGAGCTACTAAGGACAGAAATTTGTAATTAGGTCCTTGCATTCATTTAGTTACACTAGTTCATGCATATTTTTTTTAAAAAGAAAAAAGTCAAAATACAAAAGTAATTTTTTTTATATATTTTTCTTAACTTATTTTTTTTAAATCCAATTCAAAAACTAGAAAGAAGGCAAAAACATATAAAAAAATTTGAAAATTAAATTCTCTTCGGAAAATACTTTTCCTTTCAAAAAGTTTTTATAAATAAAAAAAAATTTCACTTGATTTCATTTTCTAAACCTTGTTTCATTCTCTTAACTTGATTCTCACTTCTTTCTCTTCTTGACCTTTTCACTTGTGCATGAGTACTTGAACTCGTGACACAAATGTTTAACTCGAATAAACAATCCCCCAACGATGGCGAAAAAAAACGCCCCTCATACTCTCGTGGATAGAATCTTTCTCGATAGAGTTTCTATTCCTTCTTGCATCACATTATCCGCCCCAACGGGTAACTATTACGAAATTTATTCCAATCATATTGCTATGCTCCCTAAATTTGGAAATTTTGAACACGATGACCCATACATTTTCTTAACAAATTCGAACAAGTTTGTGCAACCATTAAACTCCAACAATTATGTGATGACGGAATCAAACTTTGATTTGTTCCATTTGCACTTACTGATTACGCTGAAAAATGGTTGTACAGCTTGCCATTAAACTTGATCAAAACATGGAAAGAATTCGCTAATGTTCTCTTAAAAAAGTTTTACCCCTTGAAAAAATAACTAAAATCCGTAACGAAATTGTCAATTTTCATCAATTCAGGGGTGAACATTTTGGAAAATATTTTGAAAGATTTAAAGATCTTTTGATAAAATATCCACACCATAATTTTGAAAAATGGATTCTTTGCCAAATTTTATACGATGGACATGAAAATAGTTCACGACCATGATTGAATCAATGTGCCAAAGCAATTTTCTCGCTCAATATCACGACGATGCTTGGAAATATCTTAAAAACTTAGTCGAAAAGTCATCCCAATGGGAACGTTCTAACGAAAAATCCATTTACCCACGGTCGAGTGCACACTCGATAGGATCGGCTTTGGCTTTGGAAGCTAAAATTGATGGAATGATCGACAATTTTGACAACATTTTGTCATCCAATCAAATGAATCAATCTTCCCAACCAATGTGTTATAAATGCAACGATCCAAATCATATAACCGATCAGTGTCCTAACTCGATAGAGTAGCTCAATGCTTTCAATAAGGTTAAGAATGACCCATTTTCTCCAATGTACAATCCTGGTTGGAGAAATCATCCTAATTTTGCATGGAACCAAAATAGTTCCAACACGAATTTAGTTCTTCCCAATTTTCAAACATTTTCGAACAATGCTTCGAATCCTCCCTTTCAACCCAATCATTTTCAACAAAATTTTATGGGTCCATCCCAAAATCAACCACAATAATCTTTTGCTCCTTAAGACAATAAACGTTTGACTTCACTTGAGAAAAGTCTTGAAACTTTGGCTAAACCAACCACTCAAATCCTTCAATCAAATAGCAATTTGTTAAATTTGTTAACCTTGGACATGCAGAATATAAGTCAATCAATTGCTAAACTTTAAATGCAAATGAGTCAATTAGCCACGTCTGTAAGTGAATGTGAACGAGGCACATTCCCAAGTCAGCCAGTTCTGAATCCCAGAAATAAGAATACGAATTCGAGTCAAGCCTATGTTGTACAAGATAGCAATATAAACCAAGTGAATGTTATCATAACTTTGCGTTCCGATAAACAAATCGATAATCAAGTTGTTAATCCAAACAATTTACTGGAAGCTCCTCTTGGCACTTCAAAAACGACAAGCGATTCATCACAAAACATTACGCCAAACATTGAATCAAATGTCAATCCAAATTCTTCTTCTGCTCAAGTAGACCGACCTACTAATTATCGTGTTCCATTTCTACATCGTCTTCGACCTAAGAACACTCTGATCAAATGGAAAGGATGTTGGAAATTTTCAAGCAAGTTAAAGCAAACATTCCTCTTCCTGATATCGTTCAACAAGTCCCGACCTATGCTAAGTTTCTCAAGGACTTGTGTACACAAAAACAACACACTAATGTACCCGAGAAAGTTTTCTTAACTTTCGATCTTAGCGAAGTTTTGTCTCAATCAATTCCCGTTAAATACAATGATCTTGGATGTCTGATGGTCTTGTGCACGATAGGAGACGAGACGATAAATAAGTGCTAACTTGACATGGGTGCTAGTGTCGATTTGATTCCTTATTCAGTTTACCAACAACTTGGCTTAAGTAAACTAAAACCAACGAAAGTAACTCTTTAGTTTGCCGATCATTCGATAAAGAAACTCGTGGGAGAAATCGAGGACGTGCTCATCAAAATTGGTCAATTCATATCCCCCGTCAATCTCATCGTTTTAGAGACACAATCCAGGAACAATCCCATGAGTCAAATTCCATTGATTTTAGGCTGACCTTTCTTGGCTACTTCAAATACTCTTATCAATAGTCGAAACAGTTTGATGAAAATTTCTGTTTGAAACATGACTTTGGATCTTAACATCTTCAATCTTGAAAATCAATCAAACGAACCATGTGACCAAATGCTGGAAGTTAGCTGCATTCAAGAAAATTTTGATAATGAAAAAGTTGACCTAAACCATGAACGCGAGACCGAATACGAACACTGTTTCAAGATGAGCATAACAAAATTGAAAATGTGCTTCCATTTGAACCCCTTATTTTTAAGTCGGATCTTCAACCAAATTCTTTGACTGAGCAACCCCGAGGTTGGAACTCAAACCCCTTCCTGATCACCTTAAGTACACATACTTAGGTGACAACGAAACATTTCTGGTCATAATTTCTTCAACTCTCTCTCTCAATCAAAAAGCTTCTCTTCTCTCAATTTTATCGAAAAACGAAGAGGCAAATGGATGGTCAATTACTGATACAAAGTGAATTAGTCCCACTCTTGTTCAACATCGTATCCATTTAGTTGACAATGCCAAGCACGCAATGAAGGCTTAACTCAAAAATGAAGGATGTAGTTCGAGATGAAATTTTTAAACTCCTCGATAACGGAATCATACACCCAATCTCTGATAGTTTGTAGGTTAGCCTAATTAATGTCATGCCTAAATATTATGGACTTACCGTTATCAAGAACAATGCTAACAAACTCGTTTCAACTTGAACTCAAACGGGTTGGTGTGTTTGCATTAATTATCAAAAATTAAATGCTACAACATGCAAAGATCACTTCCCTTCCTTTTATCCACCAAATGCTTGAACGTTTAGCCGGCCACGAATTATATTGCTTTCTTGATAGTTATTCCAGTTATAACCAAATTCCAATCGCTCCCGAAGATCAAGAGAAAACAACTTTCACGTATCCCATTGGCACCTTTGCATATGCCTTTAGGCTTTTGTAGCGCTCCTGCTACTTTTCAAAGATGCATGGTCGACATCTTTGAAGATATGATCGAAAGCTTTCTTGAAGTGTTTATGGATGATTTTTCTATCTTTGGAAACTCTTTTTCCAAGTGCTTATACCATCTTGAGTTGGTTCTCAATCGATGTAAAGACAAACATTTAGCGTTGAATTGGGAAAAATGCCATTTTATGGTCAAATACAGCATTGTCCTTGGGCATGTCATTTCAAACAAAGGTATTGAGGTAGACATAGCTAAAGTTGACTTAATTGCAAATATACCTATCTCCAAATCTGTCTAGAACATTGCAAATCAACTAATTAGAGGAGATTAGGAATGGCGCATATGAAAATGTGAAAATTTACAAAGAAAGAACAAAAGTTTTTCATGATAAGTCAATCCTAAGGAAAACATTTCGCCAAATCAAAAAGTTCTTTTGCATGACTCGACTTCATTTGTTCTCTAGGAAATTAAAATCAAGGTGGACACAACCATATATCGTATGTACTGTTTTTCCACATAGTGCCATGGAAATAGAAAACCCTAGGGATGCATCCATTTTTAAAGTCAATAGTCATCGTTTAAAATCTTACTTGGAATTTTCGAGTGATCGAGAGGAGGAGCTCATGATTCTTCATGAGCCACACTATGTCTAGTAAGAAATTTTAACCCTCTCTTGTAAATATGTACATATTTTTCTCCGTTTCACACATTATATCATGTATTGACTGTGGGGACATAGTCAAAATCAAGTGTGGAGGGAGTCTCAGGTTCATTTTTGATTTTCATGGTTTATTTTTTGCATTTTCTTTCCAAAACGAAAATAAAAATCAAAAACAAATTTTATTTTTAGCATATTGATTTGCTTTTAAAGAAACGCTATAGGATAAGTATATGTGTAACGACCCAATATTTTCAACCATTCGTATCCATTATAAGTGTATAGGTAGACACTCATGCCGGAGTTGAATTGCTCAAAATACCGCGTTGTAAATAAAATTTGGCAAAACTCAGCATATATAGTAAATAAAATAATTACAGATCACAGACACAGAGTAATATAACAATACTGCAGCGGAAACAAAAGGATAGTAGTTCATGAAGCTACTAAATATATATATAACAGAGTTAAACAAGATACAACAGAGGTCCCGAATACACTAGATGTCTCAATACAAAATCAAATACCAGATCTGAATACATCACTGGATCGACGGAATAACTGAAAGCAGGATCGATAGATAGCTGGATCTCCAAGCGAAGCTCCAACTCCAAATGTGAGTCTCCAATGCTGTATCACTCAGTCTGACCCGAGCGTAAAGCAAAACACAAAACACTCGAGTCAGGATTAACATTCTTATATTAATAAATCCAACTCAAGTGAAATATCAACTGAAATACAAGTAACTTAAAGGATGTTTGGGATAACCATCCTTTAAGGGTCCGTTAAACTATTTACTATGTAGTAATATACGCTATATACAGTAGTGTCTAAATAAGTAAAGTATAATCATATCGGAAAATAGCGTTAAGGGGATGGAGAACCTTAACGCGGTCGGATCTTAAAATCATAATCGTAGTAAAGCTCGGTATGGTAGGTGACACGGCACAACTAGGCAATGCCAGGGTAGATATACCAATTACGCACATGGACTGATGGATACGCATAGCAGCCACTACCGTTCCACCTCGAACAACATTCCCAAATCGGAGGATGGCCATCTAGTCAAATCACAAGTAAGAGTATAATATCGAAGAAATGCGTCCGAGAAGAGGTGCTACCTCACTGGTCCGAGATCGCTCCTGTTTTAGCCACCTTATGCCAACTCACGGGAGTTGGGTCCACGTAACATACCTTAAGGACGCCGCCACCATCCTACTTCATTCTGGAATCTCCACCGCGTACACGGTTGTCAAAGTGGTTTTCGGTAAGACAGAGAGTATGTCCATATCCAATCCCGGTCTCTTTGCCAACCAATCGTTATTATAACACCGTGGTCATTTCAAAGTAGTTTATACTTCAAAACTAAAATATCATTTCCATTTCAAACCCAATTTAATATCATATTACTTTCCAAAGTTATAATGTTTTCCAAATCATAACACTTTCCTTTTAAACAGTTTAGACCTTAAAATTTCGTTATAAAATGAATTAGTTCCTTAAATTTCACAAATCGATTCAAATTAACTCGAATTCCAAATTTTTAATTTAATCAAATCTCAAATCATCAGTTTCAACTCGATTTAGCTTCTAAATAAACCATTTCAAATTATCGATTTCAAATACATATCTTGGCCCATAAGATAAGTCATTTCAATTTTTAATATATATCAAAGCTTTAAATATTCAACATTTCGAACTAAATTCGGTAAATTTATATACATATCAAATTCATTTTACAATTATCTAGTTTGAAATATTAACTTAACATTTTCATAACATTTGAATACAATTTCATTTTTACAATTCAAATAAACACAAAATATCTCATTTAAATATTTATACGTTTGGAATATCCATTTAAGTCACCCTTTCAAATTTCAAGTTGTAAATCACTTCTTTAAATTTCAAATTCAATACATTTCAAATCAAACTTATTTAAGTATAATTCTTAAATAAATATAATTTCAAACAATTATAAATTCTATATTCGAAGATATAGATATTAAATAAATACTTAAACATATTATTTATCAACTTTATTAAATCAACTTTAATAAATCTTTAAAAATCAATATTTATCAAAACCATATTTTTCTCTTCAAAACCATAGAAATCATTTTCAAAACGTTTATATATAGACCGACGGTGCCTGTATATAATTTTCTATCCTATGGTCAAGTGATACGGATATTTATCATTTCAATCCGAAATTTAAATCATATTCGGGTATATATCCTTTCAACCCGAAATCCCAAATTCAATTAATTGAAAACCGCTTGGGTTTATCATTTCAACCCATAACGATTTTCTCCTATTCTACAAAATCGTTCGGGTATGTATCATTTCAACCCATAGTGATTTTATACTAACAGCGAACTTGCAGAGTGATAACAGATATGATAATAAAATAACAACAGTAACAGGCATATATCAACAATATAAATAACAGATAATGGTGTCAGATGTCACGGGTGAACAGATACAGGTAATGACATATATATAACAATGTATATAACTAACAGCAGCATATTTCAATTGACGTTTCAATTTAAATCAAATTTAATAAATATAAGAACATTAATCGTGAGTGATTGCTCACCTTTCGAGGCTAGAGATGATTCGACAATGAGATTGGTAAAACCCAATCACGAATTCCCAAAACGAAGCAAGATTAGCACGAATCGGACGAACGAAGCTGATAAATATGGATTGACAAAAATCCAATTAGAACAAGATCGATGAAGCTCCGTTATCAGAGAACTTATATATATCTATATAAAATTATATATATATAAAGTCATATTCTATATTTTTAAACATATATTAAATAAAATATATACGTATTTTGAAATCATTATTTTAAACAAAAACTCTAATCAAGGTCGACACATAAAAATAAATTGTAAATCAATACATAAATATTTAACAGTTTTATATAAACTGATATGTGTATATAGATACAACATAAAACATCCTCTTACCAAACTTATAATTCAATCTATTATCCATTAAAAATTAAAACTGCCACATATGCATACAATTTAAGATGAATAGTTAAAACAAATGTACTATGCCGACAAATGATTTATATATGGAGATCATAAACAGAACTAATTAGTGAACAGGTTAACCGAGATATACCCAACTATATATATATATATATATATGTTTTAAACCGTTATATGATCCAAAACTCTTAACACACAGGAATCTAATTTTAAACATATCAAAATAATAAAATAAACAAAGTGTCGTATGTCTATAAATTGTCATGGATACTAACATATAAATATACATATATATACAAGATCAGATTCAGTTTACAAACTATTATAGATCTTTGCTTAAAAGCCTAGCAGACTAATTCATAAATATAAACTATACACTTAAATATATACGGCAAAACATAAAAACAGAGAAACAAACAACTTGTATAATATATTAACATATTAAACTATAACCATATACAATATACGCATATAAACCCTTTATAATATAGAAAATACTACCATATAAATGCTTATAAACTAACATATACAACCCAAGCTAGCACGTAATACATATATACACATAGATTATAGAGTATATAGAACAGTACCACTTATACTGTCAAAAGAAAATATGGAACAAACACTAATAGGTAAAAATAAGTATTTATATATGCTAACATATAAACAAACTGATATATATATAAAACAGTCATTAAACTACATATGTAAGATGTAATATTCAATACTGTGAAACTATATATGTAAAGATATATAAATTAATCTGGTACAAGCCAAAACAAATGTTTATATTATAACCGAAACATCAATTTTATGTACAATATATAAGCTGCAACCATCACCTACTTACAAATATATATATAACTTAAAAAAAAATTCTATATTTGCAAACAACACTTATATAACTGACACAAATAAGATATACAAATTTTTTTTTATATATATATATACAAAACAGAACATATGCATATACTAAAATATAAGGCAAAACCAACAAGGTAGCTTCCAGAGGAAAATATATACGACTACCAGGCTTACATACTAACAAAATGCATAAACTAAAATTTGTATGAACTTTATACAGTATATATATATATATATACATATTATATAAATATATATTACTAACCACAATAATTCTTACCAAAAGGAAGGAGGGTTTAGGTGAGGGCTTGGCTGAGCTTGGCGAGAGGATGTTCTGATCTGGGTTGATAGCTTGGTGGAGCCGATCAGAGCTTAGAGTAGGTGGAGCGAGTGGAAAGAAGAGGTTGCAGACGAGGCAGAGCGGGGTGTGGCTGCGACCGTGGGTAGCGAACTGGGTTCGGTGGTGGTGTCTGGGCAGGGGGTAGATCTCGGTGGATAGCATGGAGTAGGGCTGACGAATGGGGTAGGTGGTCAGGCGAATGGGCTGTGGTGACGAGGCTGGTGACTGACTGGGGTAGGGCTTGGCCTTGGCATGAGGCAGTCGAAAGGAGGAGGAAGGAAACGGCTGGTGGTCAAGGCACGGAGGAGGAGATGACTTGGTGGCACACTGGGTTCGGCAGGGATGGGCGAGGCCAGGGCTGTCGTGGTGGTTCTCGGCCGTGACTGTGGATTGGCATGCCGTGGTGGTTGAAGGCGGAGGAGTTGTGGGTCAGTGGGTTTTGGGTTCAAGGCCACATGTGGTGAGGTGGCAGATCTGCAGGGCGAAGGGGTTGGTCTGGTGGTTGACGTGGGGTTCCCTGGCGTGGGGTTCGGTTGGGTATGTCTCGATCTGGCAAAGGGGAGTTTCGGTGATGGGGATAGCTGCGTGCGTCTTTGGTTTGCTAGGCAGGTAAATAGGGGGTGAGAACAAATGGAGGAGTGGAGAAAGAACAGGTAGCTTTTCTTTGATTAATATTTGGAACGCATTGAACAGAGAAGGCAAACGAACAGATATAATTACAACGAAAGAACAGGTCCACAATACTAAACAGTAGGAATAGAATTGGTCACCCCTTGATTTTTGGAAATTTAATAAACCAATTAATTGTTGTTGGGTTGCACGTTATAGATTTGAAGCCTAAGGGAAAAATGTAAAGTCAAAATTTCGGTACCGTTACGGTGAACTGTTTATTCTTTACGACATGTACCGGATCTCAATTTGCAGAGTTGAATATACCGTGGAGATCAGCACGACGAGACGATCAAAACGGTACACAGATATCAGTGATACGGTCATCCGATCAAAAGTCGATAACCGGTACCAGAAATGCTGCTATTCTAACCGAATAAAGATAAACGGAGCAACAGAAGTCCAAATTTGACGAAACGAAAGATGACGTCTCACTCAGAAGATGATTTACAAATTTTCCGTGTAAAAATTTTTAGGTTTGGAAAACATTTTATTATCATTAATTTTAACTAATTAAATTGAAGTAAATTTACGCGCGAAATAAATTTTCATATTTTCGGACGAAAATTTACCAGTTGCTATTTTTAATTAGACGCATTCCAAATATCAAATTTATATTTCAAAATTTTACTGTTTAAAATTTCACAAAATTCAATTAATTAAATAAATGAAACCACTGAAATTTACGGGTCGTTACAATATGTTTTTTGTTATTAAATTGAAAATTTTAAAAATTTATTTATCACAACAAAAATACAAATTAAGTTTGATTACAAGTAACTATGGTTTAACTAGTTTATATGAAGGTTCATAGGTGATAATTATGAAGTATGTCCTAATTGTAATCTATGTTTAAAAGTGTGCTTGATTTAAAGTAAAGGCGATAACATTTTTGATCTTCTAAAGTTAAGTGGTGCTAAGATGATTTTGCAAAATTCCCTCTCTACAAAAAAAATGAAAAAAAAATATGTATATAAAGGAAAAAATGGTTTCTATAAAAATAAGAAACAGTTAGAGTCATGTGTTCATACGCAAGTGTGTACACTCGCCACGCTCTGTACTCTTCTCACGTAAGTTCAAAAGGCAGTGCATGATCGTTATATTTGGCCTCAGTTTATCTGAGTTAGGTGTACATAAATAAATTTAAAATAAAATTATAAACACCTAAAGTCATGTGTTCATACACAAGTGTGTACACTCGCCATGCTTTGCACTCTTCTCACTAAGCCCAAAAGGCAGTGAATGATCAGTATATCTGGCCTTAGTTTATCTAAGTTAAGTGTGTAAATAATTATAATGTTAATACTTTTCAAAAGAGAGAGAGAGCAAGCAATTGAAATCCAAGAACTATCTTCACTTAGTTGATTCAACTTTTTATTCAAAGGAAACAAAAATACCATTTTGCGAAACATTGATATCGACTAAAGGATTTATTTCATAGTTGCACTACATTATCAACCAAAACAACTAGCCAAACTAAAAAATTTTGTTAATGACCAGAACTTATATACAACTTACTTGTGTCAATTTAAAAGTGAATTCTTCATTTGTAAATATTTTTGAAAACTTGCATCATGTAGTCACATTAGAATTTGCATATCGCATTTGGATTTTAGGGGTAGTATCTGCTGAAAATCCCAATGAGACAACACTCGTCCTACTAGGGACACCTTGATCTTTAACGGCTTGTTGCATACGCTCAATGCAGTCGTGTTTCCTACGAAAAAGGATTTATCTTAGTTTTAGTTTATTCGATGATGAATAAAAAGCTACGTGTAGGAGTATTTGATGTGCATGTAAAAGTGCATATTTTTACTTCCATATTTAATTTACTTTTATTTAAATAAATGAGCTATTAGGATATTTTACACGCTTAAACCAAAATTTAAATTGTTTTCCAATCATCATTTATTCATCTTCATTTTGGGGGGTAAATGGTAATTCTGTGTATGATTTAATTTGAGAAATTTTATTCACGCATTTTTATTTTTATTTGGAGGAAATGAAGTGCAAATATGAAGAGATTTCATGGATGTATGCATGCACATATGTTGAAGGCAAATGGAGAATGGAAATAGATGAATTCATGCAACATGAAGGAGCCCACATACCCACTGCAATTTGGTCCATAATTAAAAGCACTACACTTGTTAATGGTGGCTTAAAGGCATGTTAGTATGGATTAATTAATTCCCTAATGATTACATGGAGGTTACACTTTCTCAAGGGTATTTTAGGTAGTCCCCTAAAATATGAATTAGGGTTTTAAGCATGTACAAATACTCCTTATGTCTCATTTAATTATCTTCTTACTTTCATGCAAGTTGTAACCACAAAAATCAATGATAAATAAAATGTCTTTTTATGACTTCTTAGCCTTCTTCTTATTAGCTTTTGTTTACTTGCTCATTTCTTTTTTTCAACTTTCTTTTATGCTCTTTTATTATCTTATGCTCTCTTTTAATTCATGCAATTAGTTTAAATTTATTTCATGCAAGTAGTTAATTCTCTTTTTTGTAATTAGCTCTCATTTTCCTTTTATTTTATATTGAAATTACTTTATGTTAACATGTTTTCACATATAAGTAGCTAAACCCCTTCAATTTAAGGGTAATGAAGCTCTCATGAAACATACTAAATTAACATAATGATTTCATATATGATCTCTCATATGTGCTTAATGGAAAATATGATGATGGTAGTGGTTTATGTTTCTTTTTATTGAACTTTGATAGTCTATGTTGACATCTCAAATAGGCTATGCTTAACTCCATTTAAAACATAAACTATTTGATCATTTGCCTAAGTGATTTTGATAACAAAAGTCAAAATAAAATCAAAAATTTGATGGTCTATGTTACTGATTAATAGTAAATAGATCATACTAAAAATAGATTTTATTTTTAATTTTCATGTCATTTTCATGAGTATTGATAAGTGGGTTTGAATGGTATTTAGTGTTTCATGATTTAAGTTGTTCAAATTAATAGCACAAATAAATCATACATATAATAAGCACATCTATCATTTCTACTTAATATTTTAATGGGAGATTACAAGTGAATTTTGTGTTGATTTATATGAATGATTGAAAGTGGATTTGCCTCTAAATTGCTCCTTAGTGTCATATTTTTATTCACTTTTCTTCTAGCTTATTTTCTACAATTTTCTTAGTTTAAAACCACTTCAACACTTTGGGTTAACTTGATTGAGCATTATTAGAATTTAGTTCTTTCCCTATGTATCGACCCATACTCGCATACATACTATGACTTTACACCAGGCGCTTGTGGTTTTTAACGACGGTTTTCTAATCAATAGAAACTTCTGTCACTGTCTAACACTCGGCAACCCTATTTCCTACCATACCAGAGATTTGATCTGGCATCTTACTGCTTCCTCTACCAATCCAACTCCCATGACTCCTTCTCATCTCCTCCGATTTCAGTTTTTCCGATGTCGCTTCTTTTCCCTCCAATGGAAATAAGGTATCACCACTAAAAATCTCCACCTTGATATAATATTTCCATATAAGCCATCTAACATCATCTACACCTTTATAGTCCTAGCGATCTCGGATAAGCATGGATACTTTCCCAATGAGCCTCGGTAATGCCACAACGAATTACACTTTGTCAACGAACTTTGGCAAGGCCTACCGTGCGCCAGCAAAGTGCTTAAAGTACCTAATCCGTGTAGAAGCCATCAATCTCCTTAATGAAAACCAATGTCTCTATCTACCAACTCACTCTCCCTCATGCCACCCCGTGGCACGTAGCACTTCAATAATAAAATCAAGTTCGAGCAATGCTCGGACTTAGCAACAAGTAAGGACTTAGTAAACATAACTGCTGTATTCTCCTATGTGTGAACCTTCTAAAGACGAACTAGCTTCTTTTCATCCATCGAGACAAGAAAACACCCTCTCACCTCTAAATTCTTTGTCCTTTAGCTTAAAGCCAAATTTTCGATTAAGTAAATTTCACTTTGACTATCACAATTCTTATCCACCCCTCGAATACCAAGCCCAAATCACACATCAATCACTTCAAATAAAGCGCATACTTAGTTGCTTCAAGTGTAGCTATAATTATGCCTCTGTAGTAGACAAAGCAATAGTCATCTGCATCCTCGCTCTCTAACTAATAGTTGTTCCACCAAATGTGAAAATATACTTCACTACCCAATGCGTCTTTCCTGGATTCTCTATATACCGACTAATTAATCCAACTACATGTACACTGCCAGACATGGTATAGACCATAGCATACATCAAACTACCAACTGCACTCGCATATGGGACCTTCTCTATGTAAGCCTTGTACTTTTCTAAGATTGGAGAACCTCTACCAGAAAGATGTACGTGCAAAGGCATGGGTATGCTAATTGTCTTTGCTTCTTCCATGCTAAACCGAGCAAATATATTCCTTTTGGAAAAGGCTCATAAGGCCTAGATTTCTATTCCTTTGGATTTCCATACCTAAGTCATCCTTGCTTATCCAAGGTCTTTTATCTCGCATTCCGCCGTTAGCTTCAATTTCAATCCATAAGTTTTAGCTTTATCCTTAGAAGCAATCAACATATCATCCACATACAAGAGTATATACATCCAATAACCATTCTTATAATGCTTGAAGTACATACACCATCTTTGATGCTACGATCAAAACCAACTGAAAGCATAAAAGAATCAAACCACTTGTACCACTGTCTAGGCGACTGCTTAAGTCCATATAAAGGCTTCTTCAATTTGCAAACCCGTTTCTCCTTCCCACTTACAACAAATCCCTCTGACTACTTCATGTAAATGGTCTCATCTAAGTCTCTATGCAAGAAAGCAGTCTTTACATCAATTTGCTCCAACTCCAAGTCATGAGCGGCAAGAGTAGCAAGTAAAATATGTATGGAGGTATGCCTCACTATCGGAGAAAATATCTCAACATACTCCAATTTCTTCCTTTGTGAAAACCTTTTAGCAACTAATCTAGCCTTGTATCTCCCATCATCATTTACCTTGAATACTTACTTGCAACCTATGAGTCTACAACTAATCTAACCTTTTAGCTCTACTTTGAACTGAACTTCCTTTAGTTTCATGCACATCACCAGCACTATTAAAAGGCATCCGTGGACTACTTTGTGATGTCTCATCAACTGAGTCTCTCTTAACAGCATCAACATCTCTACCCTAGGCTGAAATGTGGTAATCTCTTCCATCCCCTAAGGCCTATCTTATTCATCAAATGTGGAAGGTAGCTCTTCCTTAGGATTGAACAGTGTTGACTCATCAAAAGTAACATGTTTGGAATAAACAATCTTCATATCAACAGAGTTTCTATAACAACTCTATTTTCTACATCGTTTATTTAATAAGTTTAATTAAAATAAGATAATTAAAATTAAATTTTTTGCTAATTATAATTTTGAAATAATGGAATCCTTTGAATAAATTAAATTATTTAATAAACTTTTTTAGAAAAAATATTAATCTCAAATAATATTTTTACAACGAATATAACATATTTTATTATATAAATAATTTTATATAATTTGGAGTATAAAAAAGTAAATTTTTGTTCGATATTGATAAAATGAATAAATCTACGAAGATAGGCGATTATTGAATTTAAATAATTTGGGACGTTTGTTAAAATACATTTTGGAAAATATAGTAAATAAATTTAGACTGGAAATATATTTGCATATAAATAAGAAAATTATTATACATAAATAAAAAGGGATAAATGAAAATTTTAATTACATAAGTATCTAATTCAAATAGTGGGTCTTGTATATTTTATCCTTCTCTCTAGAATATTCTCAAGCCCAATAAACAAGTCCAACCAAAACCCATCTCCCCTTCTTTTTATCTCCTCGCAGCCCTAATTCCAAAGGAGAACGCGTAGCAAAATCAAATTAAGAATTAAAAATAGGCACGCTTTGGAATGGCGATTAAAGGGTAAGTCGTGACCTGACATCATGATTAAGAGATAAGGCATCACGACTTTGGGATGTGTGATTCTCTAGCATGCGATGAGAAGAAGGTGGCTAGGCTTTTCGACGTTGGAGCACTTGTTTGCATGACACTAGTTGAAGTAAAGACTCGACTGTTTGTGAATGGGGTAATGGACATTAAATCCTTGGCAATGATGACTATTGGTCGCGAGATGAATGGGATAGATAGAATTGACGAAGGAAAGTGGATGTCGACAATTGGCAGGAAAGGTGCAAGGGGTGGAAACGATGGTGCATTAATGTGTGGTGGTGGTTGTATGTGTTAGTGTGTGTGTTAGGTTGCGATGGCGTCGGTGTTTGGGTTGACGGTAGTGAAAGGCTGAGGTATGGGGATATGTTATGTTGATCAATGATGGATGTTGGTAGGAAAAATGCTTTGATTTCCGGTTAGTAAATTTACTTACTTAAAACTGTGTTAATGGAAAGGTAATTATGGGTTTTGAATTAATTTAATTAATTTGAATTATCTCAAATATTCAATATTAATAATTCGTTCGTTGTTAAACGGATTGAGGCACATTGGTTCCTATGGGATCGTGGCGATAAGAGCTACACGATGGTGTATTGTTTGGATTGTTTTGAGCAAAGGAAATTTTCAGAGAAAATCGAATGTCGTTCAATCACTGGGCTGAGCAGAAGCGCAGCAGCGCCAACCAGGAGTAAAAGAGAGTTATCTCACTCTGTCATACCTTCTTATATATTATATAAGTGTGGTTATTTTAATTGTGCATTTCGGTCACCTGTGATTGCTTATTTGGATCATTTATTTTATTTATCAGTTAATATAGATATATTCCCGCCCTTAGAGCGAATGACCTTTATTACATTCCCGCTAAGAAGTGGATGACCTTTATATAAGACATACGTACCCGCCATGAAGCAGATGACTCATATTCTATTGTATTATATACTGTCTGATGTAGAGAGGACATTTTGAAAGGATCCAACATGATTCCTCACCGCTATGATTTTATATATATATACGCTGATCTATATGAGCTGTAGTGTAGAGGGATAGATTAAAGGGATCTAACGAGATTCCTCATAGTGTTTTTATTTATTTATCATATTTGATGTGCTATATGATTTGATTTAATGTCGTATTTTTTATTTCGACATGATATCACTTTTGAAGTGCTATGGTAGCACTGTGCTTGATTTTAGTATTTTTGAAAATACCATTAAATACTATTTTTTGACCTGAAATGTTTTAAAGCGAATTTCGAAATTGATTACGTTTGATAATCATTTATGAATTATCAAATGAACGGTTTATCTAAAAATAAAGAGATGTATGATTTTTGAGACTTTAAAGTAATTATTTTGTGAAATGGTTTTAAATGGAAATTCTGAACTATATTATAAGTAATTTAAATCCTAAAAATGATTTTATCTTTTATAAACAAGAAATACTATTTTAAAAGAAGATAGAAATATTCTAGAGTAAACATTTATTAAAATATTTATATAAAATGGTGTGTATATATAAAGTAAAGATTTATAAAATCGTATTTTATAAATAAAGTGATAGATTATAAACAGGTTTTTATAAAAGAAATATAGCTTTAAGTGATATCTTATATATGGATTTTCATAAAGGAAATTTTATCCAAAAACAAGTAGTTTTATAAAATAAAAGGAATTTATAAACATGGTTTTATAAATATAAAAGGGATTTATTTTGATAAGTAAAGTATAGATTTTTTTATAAAGGAAAATACATTACGGTATAAAGGTTAAACTAATATTTTAAAAGAAATGGTTTGAAAGTGGTATTTTAAAAGGAGATAAAGCGTTTCAAAAGTGATTTTAAATGTGTTAAGTGACTAGAGGGCATGGATTTTGACACCATTGTCATAATAAATGTTTTCGAGATAAAAGAAGAAGGCATAGACTATAACATCGTTGTTATAGTAAGTGATTTATGAAAGAAGATGTTTTACATAGTGTACGGGATTTATATATATCATATATGTTTGTACCAAAATTAGGTACATCACACTTTAGACATATTTGAAGAGATTAGAATGAAGAATATAAATGTAAAAAGAGGCTAATCTAACAAACACGCCAAAACAGACAAACATAAATTCAAGAACACATGAATTTATAGTGGTTCGGCATTGTAGCCTACGTCCACTTTAGAAAGTTTGTTGTTTTATTGATGTTTACTAACTGATTACAACAGAGAATACACAAATACTTGGGTTACAATGGGTTCCTGATAGAGTATCGGCGTAGTAGAATCAAAAAGTCCCTTTTCTGAAGGCATAGGGCTCTTATTTATAGGCATAGTCTGACAATATCCGGCTTAGACCTTGGAATACTCTTTCTCACATGTGGGTGGGCCTACTTGATCGATCCGAAGTAAGTTGGGATTGATCCCTGATCGATCACTACCTTATTCGTATCGATCAAAACAACATCCATTTGAGCTGAGATCGATCGGAGACAATGTTGAGGTGGTAATTAAGCTTCTGTGAAAATTTGGTAGCATTTGGACTGTAGATTTTGAGTTATGATCGATCCATGTTTGATTTTGCAATAGCCTGTTGAGTTCGCATCGATCCATGTTCGGTCGATCACACTTCGTATCGATGCTTATGTGTATCGACCGGTCGCGCTCTGATGGCCAAAGTGAACACATTTGGTCCCAAGTGAACATTTCTTCTGGTTGACCAAGCCATTTCATATAAATCTAACATAATTCCTTTCGTATCGATCCTTGGACGTCATTTTGTATCGATGTCTTCTGTTGAATTTGTATCGATAACTGTAGGCCGCTTCGTATCGATAGGGAATGGTGGCATTCGTACCGATCTGTTATGTGCTATTCGTGTCGATTATTTGGTGGGAAGCTTCATATCGATCATTGGTCGATCAATACAAGTTGTGTGGTTGAGAGGATCGGTACGAAGAGGGTTTAGAGCCAAGTAGATGAAATCTGATCGATGCCAGCACTTGATGGATACGAGGGACATGGATGGTACGAAGGAGAACTGAAGTTGATGGATACGAACTAACTCTTCCTTCAAGGATCGATACGAAATCGTATGGATACAAATGAGGTTGATGGATATGAATTTGCATGGATACAAATGGGGTTCGTTTTCTTGATCTCGATCGATCCATATCTTGTGCATACGAACTCCGATTGATCTGAAATTTGGAATGTTTCCTTTCATAGCTTTGCTTGCCATGTTATATCAATGGTAGCTTAATCCAGACTCAGACTAAACTTTCTAGTATCCATATTGAACCTCTGTATAACCGATCTCCGAGTCGAATTGTCTTTGGTTTCCAGTCAAGTTCTTGATATCAGGGCCTTGCCAAAAGGTGGGATAACATTTTCCCCCAAAAGTAAGTCTCGTGTGAACATGATGTGCTTTGAAAAGCTGCACTATTTATTCTGGAAAAGTTCTATTCGATTCGTTGAATAGTCGTTGCCTTTTCGTCGAAAGATGTAACCTTCGATTGATTTTCAGTAATATAAAGGCTGAATTGTTGACTGCCAATGATCATGCAGTGTTTTGTTGTAACTGAGTATCGAGTGCTAGCAATTCATCGTTCACTATTTTGATTGTCATCAGGTGAGCATTCAATTCCTGTCAATTTTGAAAATTAAATGTTAGTTCGTCGTATATGCATGTATAGTTACCTGACTCCTATTCACGTTTGCACGTTCACGGGTCATTATCAAGTTCTTTAATTTTTGTTTGGATCGAGTTTCCTATCGATCCTCTTCTGGATCGATGTGAAATTCGAGTTGTAACCACATTTGATGGTTGTTTTAAGTCCTTCCTTCATATCGATCCTCTCTTAAATCGCTTTGAGAAGTTAGAATGTATGCTTCGTATCGATGGCTATCGATACGAAGTAGTTGACCTTTTGAGATGATTTTTATCGATGAATACGAGCTCTTGCAGTTTTTGAATGGACGAATAAGAAATCGGCATTTCGTATCGATGGAAAACAAACCATCTAAACAGGTCTTAGCAGCGGCGTTCGTATCGATGACACATGAGAATGATAGCCGATGGATACAAAATGTTATTCTTCAGACCTTTCTGGATTGACGGTTACGAATAAGCTTCATCGTATCGATGATATGGGATACCGTTTCAGGTTAGTTAGCACAGTGACCTTCGTATCGATCTGGCTTCGACCGTTTTGATCGGTCCATGCTACTGGGAGACGAATCGTTTCTTCCCCTTGGTTTTGCACCCATATAAGTTCATTTTGGACTTAGCCAAATTTTTAGTTGCTTTCATTCCATACTTTGCCTTTGTATCGATCTGAACAAAGAGAAAGAAAACTATCCTTGTCTTCAAATCGATCAAGCTACTAATCTCTCGAACCAAATCTTTAATCTAGGTAATTAGTTGAAATAATTCCTCTCAGAACGATGAGACTCGAGTTCTTGTGCCAATTCATTCATAACCATGACCGATTCTGGTGATGTTGACGTCGGAGTTTGTCGGAGCATGGTTGAGGGAGGAGAGAACGACATTCAGGCTGTTTAGAGAAGAAGTAGTGATGATGGATTCGAAAGAATCGGTGGAAGGGTCCTTGGCTTTGACCTTGTATCGATGGAGGAAAGAAGGAACGCCTTTCGTATCGATCTGGAATCGATGGGTGGAAGAGGGAGCTTCGTATCAATCTGGAGTGGTGGAAATTCGTATCGATCTGAAGTGATCGATACGAAGTATTGGTAGTGTGATCGATACGAAATTGAGGAATCGATGATCGATACAAATTCTTTATTAGCGATCGATACAAAAGTGAGAGTCTCCTATCGATATGAAACTTGCTTTTCCTCGATCAATACGAATTGGGCTTCCAGTGATCGATCCAAGTTCGAACTTTGATGGACACTTTGCACACTTGAACATATGACTCCGATGAGCTTCTGCCTTGCATAACTGGACTTAACCGTTTCATTGTATATTTGACTGCCCTTTGAAGCTCGTTAATGGAACTGTAACTTGACAGATTTGATGAACTCAAACTTTGATCGTTCTTCGAAATCTGAAAGGCACGATTGTGACGGTCAGCCATGACGGTCACTCCAGTTGAATCTCGAAGTCTTGTCGTTTGAAGATCTCTCAAATTCTGAAGAATTCTAAGTATTATATAGCACTGCACAACACATTCACACACTTCACACCGGGGGAAGCACGGGTTTATTATTGGCTAACTATAATTTTTACTGAGTGCCATAGCTATGGAACCCGGAAGTTCAAAGTTGCAGGATGTCCAGAGTTCGTCTCTTTCTGTAATCGAAGTGCCCTCCATTGCAGCTGAAGTAATTAGCCCTGCTCTGGATGAGTTGCCGGGAGCAGTTTTTATTATGAACCCGCAGGATTCTATCCACTCTAATATCTCCAAAGACATGTTAGGAAGGATTTGCCTAAGGCATGGGTTGCCACTAAATGATGTCTTATTACCGGGGTCGGAAGATAGAGCTCACAACCCCCGGAGGGATACACGGCTTGAAATAGATTCATGTGTGTAGCTGGGACGCTTCCTCCCTTCAACCAGTTCATTCGATAAGTGTTGCTTTACTTAAAGATCGCTCCATCCCAGTTGCAGCCGAATGGGTACGCTTTGCTCAACAGTCTATTTGTTATCTTCAAGGAGCACATCTTCCCACCTCCGACTGTAGAAGAGATCAAATACTTATTCAACATAAAAAGTCGCGGGGACAACCCTAATTTCACTTTTCTGGAAGCGGTTAGAAATTGCCAGGTAGTTGCGAGAGCTTGAGCAAGCTTAACTATTTCAAAACCGAATGGTTCTTTGTTCGGTGTCCGCGGGAATTCACAAGACGTTGGCTAGTCAGACGTAAGTGCTCTAACCCTTTTATCGATTAACCGAATAATATTAATTGATGTGGAGTCTAACACTTTGCTTCTTATATAGCTTCGATTCCACGACCTGAAGGGGCTCAGTTTAAAGAAATAGTAAGGGTTCTTCAAACGGTGCCAGCCACGCATAGAGAAATCGAAGAAGTCCTCACAGATGAAAATTTGATTGTCGTGGGGCTGATAGATAGAGATCAGAGCATAGGACTAGTAGGAGTTCGTAGGATGGCTCTGGTGAGGTAAATAAGAAGGAGAGCTCCCAGAATTGTTATAATCGAACAAGGCGATGAAGAGAGCTCGCTAGCTAGAGACGAGCCTGTGGTTGTGCCTTCGCAGGACCCTCAAGCATCGGGAAAAAGAAAAGGCAAGGATGTTGCCAATAAATCTCTAAGGCACAAAACCGTCGTGGTGTCTCTACCCGCTACTAGTCAGGAGATTCCTCCTCCGCAAATGGAGAGCTTGTTAGAAGGATTGGCAGATGTCCCAATCCCAGACGATCTGACTTAACTTCAAGACTTCGGGTTGGAAATCGAGGCAAGCTTGAGTGCTTTAGATGTAGGGGAGCCGATTCCTGCAAGTGGAGCCACCACAATCATTTGGTTGGGGAGTTTGCACATGCACACACAGGGCACTGCATAACTTATCATCATATGCTTTTTGGTTTCAAAGGATAACTAATTCCAATTTTCTTTTCATTTCACAAACACAATGGTGAGGAAAGGCTCGATGCTTGGCATTCTCCGCTCTGCACGCCGTTCTTCTAGTTCTTACTCTGAGTCTTATAAGCCCGAGTATGAAAGTGGGTATTACCATCGTCATTCTAGTCATGAGCGTGAGCGCCGAGAAAGGGAGAAGGAAAGGGATTATATGCGCCACTCACGGTCGCGCTCTCCACCACCTAGGGTTCCTCCCAAACCTTTTGGCTTTGGTAGACATCCCATGGAAACTTCTCGTCAAGTACCACCACCTCAAACTTCAAGGCTCGATGAGCAACGTCGAAGGACTAAGGTTGAATCCCTCGTTACTACTGAACAAGGCGCTATAGAACCAACCGAGGAAGGATCGATTAGAATCACTAAGTTGAAGAAGGATATCCCAACTATCTGCTTCGACGGTTTTGTATTTTCTCCGCACTTAAAGTGAATTCCCAATGAGGCAGAACGGATAATACATGACTACGTACATGATGTTTATAGTCAATATCGAGAATGGATGAAGACTTTAGAGAAAGTTTTAGTAGTGGCCTTTGAGCGAGCAAAGACAATCGAGAAACTAGAAACTGATCTCGCTCAGAAGGACCGCATAATTCAGGTGCTCAACACTGAGAATGAATCTTCGAGAAATTCGAAAATGGAGGCTAATAAGATGGCCGATGAGGCTAACCAGAAGATGGAGAAGATAAGACAAACACATTTAGCCTTGGTCGAGGAAATGGGACACCGGACCACCACGGTCATGGCAAAGAGAGACGCGGTGCTCAAAGAGCTTGAGGAGCTAAAAGTAAATTTGCTAAAGTCGACAAGGAGAAAGACGACACTAATAGAGCTGCCCAAGAGGCGTGTGAGCAGGCTGTTGTACTTAGGGATGAGCGGGATGCGGCCAAGCTAAAGGTCCAAGAAACCGAGGCCAAAATTCAGACTGAGGTTAGAGTGGCAGAGACCATGTTGGAAGGTGATATCGAAGACCTCCTGGTCATTTATAATGCCAATGTCTTGAGACATCGCAACCTAGGCTAGCTCGACGACTACCTGCTACATCTGTACAATGCCTGGTGCCGCTTGGTAGAGGATGAGAAAGCGGACCGTAACACTACATCTATTGACGATTTTGAGCTAGAGAATCAGATATTAACCGAAGACGAGAGAAAAGTTCTTCACGATGCCATTGTCACTTTTGAAAAGGAGAAACTAGCCGCTAAATACCCGGATGTTGGAGAGGGGTCCGGAGTTGAGCACCATGAAGAAAGCTCTGAAATGCCTACAGCGACTCAACCCAAGCTTACTTCTACAATTAACCTTCCAGCTGTTCCAACGTACGACCCAGATAGGCCGCACATTTGCCCGGTCCATGAGCATGTTTCTGAAGGCGCACCTGCTCAACATGCAAGTCAATCTGAGGAAGGTACTTCGAACACTTCTTATATTCATCCAAAGGCTGTAGCATTATTGAAAGATATCTCTAACACCTCTTCGTGTCTTTATTCCATTATAGGTTCTACACTAGCTGATCCTCCTACAACCCAAGAATTGCATCATGAGTATGACGAAGGCAAAAAACACAACGGTTGCCACATCAACCGGGGAGGTGCACGAAGTAGTTTCTTTCTTGACGAGCAAATGATGGAACAACTCCTCGGTCACCAAAGCGACCAACCATTGACCTGCCTTTCAACATAAATGAAAATGTGTTTACAACTAGCTCATTAGGCCCGACTAGTAGCATTCCAGTGGACGCTCAAGCAGTGCGGAAGGAGGAGATACTGGAGGAAATTAACGTCAAATTAGAGAGAGTCTAGCAGGCTAGCAGCATGGGAGGAGGCATGACGAGCCCTGGTCTAGTCCCTATGCTTATCGTTTCTCCAGGTGGCACGATCGTTGATACCCGCATGCCTCCTCTATCTTGCAACATTGAAAGTGTCATTGTTCCTCCAGCTCCACATACAGAAAGCATTTTGTTCCCCGTGAATTCCACCGGCCGAAGACCAACCAGCTAAAGGAGGTCGGGGAGGCAAAGGCTTAAAAAGACAGCCGAGCGGTAGCTCTAGTGGATCAACACTGAAGAAGAAGAAGAAGTCGAAGGAGTAGACATGTGTTTTTGTTTCCTTTTTTGGTAGATAGGAAGAAATTTCCTTTTGTTTTCTGTAGGCCATGTATAGATGCGGGTTCGGCTCCTGCTTATAGGAAATCTTGAAATAATTTTTGTACTTATCTTTTTCTTTTGAAGAATAGTTGAAACGAGATTCCATTTTGTTTTTCAGCATAATTCTATGTCTATTCACTTAAGCATTTCTGCACTCATATTTCCATTCAATGTACTCGTGAGGCTTTTAGTTTTTGAGTCGAACTTGAGTTTGGTCGTTAATTCCCAAAGTCATGGCTCCGTGTCATAACTAAACATCGAGTCGAATTTTGATGTTACACTACCTCGGTCAGTGGTTGGTACTTGAGTTATGCCCCCAGTCTCGAGGAAAATTGAAGTAGTCGGTCGGCGGACACTTTTCGCCTTTGTTGACCTTTATTTAACTAAGTCAAAATGAAGTTAAAGTGAGATGAATTTGAGCAGTCGATCACACTCGTTCATTGATAAGTATTTAAATCCACACTTTGGGGATTGAGCTTGAGTGCTGGCGGTCGGTCATGCCTGCTCGTCATTTAGAATCACATCCACACTCCGGGGACATAGGATAATTCATGGGTGGTCGGTCACACCCATTTAGAAATTGGAGTCATATCTGCGCTCCGAAGAAAAGAGTTGTTTTATTGGTGTGTTATTCATGTCCGTTTAATGTTTTATACTCTAGTTCGCGCTCCGAGAATCTGGAGTTGGTTGATGGGTGGTCAGTCACACCCATTTAGTGTTTAGAATTAGGTCCGTGCTCCGGGAACTTAAGTTGTTTTATGGGCGATCAGTCATACCGGTTTAATGTTTATACTCCGGTCCGCGCTCTTGGAATCGGAGTTAGTTAATGTTTATACTCTAGTTCGCAGTCCAGGAATTTGGAGTTGGTTGATGGGTGGTCAGTCACACCCATTTTGGTTATACTCCGATTCACACTTTAGGAATCTGGTGCTGGCCGACAGATGGTCAGTCACATCTATTTAGGCATTTGGATCTCGTTCGCAATTTGGAAACAGGGAGTTGATCAAGGCTGTGGACGGTCGGGTCACATCTACCTTGATTTGATAAGCGAAGTCGTAGATGGACGGGTCCTTCCTCCTCGAGCTTGGATTTGGAATTTTCACTCCATCTCACACTCTAGGAACTAGAATTTGTTAGAGGATTGTCGTGTTTCAATCCTTTTTGATTTAATTGTATCGGTCCTCGAGCTCGGGTTTCACTTAGCGAGTGATCGGTCGGATCGTAATCACTCCCTATTTGAATGAGTCCCACAGGGAGATGGAACTTAGCTCTTTGTGCATCACGATGATCGCATGACGCATTTCAAGAATCGCCACTCTGGCTTGACAAGTTTGCATTTTATTGCTGAAATAAGAAAGTACGGCAAAGTCAGTTGCTTTATTACAAGTTCAAATTTCGAAATGCATAAACAAATTTCAAACGAAAAGCAAACTAAATGAATAAATAAAGCCTGTTATGTGTAATAGCGATGGAGACTCTCGCTGTTCCAGGCTCTTGGTAAAGTGAGACCATCAACAGTTGATAGTTTTAATGTGTCATCTCCAAGTCTCCGCTCGATTACATACGGTCCTTCCCATGTTGGTTTCATATGTGAAGGGACCGGATAGACTCTCTTGAGTACGAGATCACCAAGTGCAAAGGTTCTGGGTCGGACCTTAGCATTGTATAATCGGGCGATTCGACTTCGGTGTGCGGCTGCCCTCAAATCAGCCTCTTTACGCTTCTCGTCCAATAAATCCAAAGATTCAAAAAGTAATATGGCGTTTGTCTTTGGATCATAATATATCACACGATAAGAAGGTACTTCCAACTCAAACGGAATAACGGCTTTAGAGTCGTAGGAAAGTGAAAATCCAGTGTGGCCGGTCGCGGACTTGTGTGTAGTTCGATATACCCATAAGGCCATGCAAAGTTCATCGACCCATCTGCCTCCAGCCTTCTCCAGTCGTTTCTTCAGGATGGACTTAATAACTTTGTTAATAGCTTCAACCTGTCCATTTGCTTGAGGGTGAGCAACAGCCGAGAATTTCTTCTGGATGTGGAAACATTGACAGAAATTCTTGAACTCGACACTATAGAATTGGGCTCCATTGTCAGTGATGATTGTATGCGTGACGCCAAAATGACGGATAATGTTGCGTACAACAAAGCTGATTACTTTCTTCGTCGTGATAGTAGCGAGGGACTCGGCCTCCGTCCATTTAGTAAAGTAGTCAACTGCAACGATGGCGTACATCGCACCACCTTTAGCCAGAGGTAAAGACCCAATTATATCAATACCCCATGTGGAAAACAGCTATGGACTTATCATCTGTGTGATTTTGGTAGGCGGGGCTCTTGTAATCCTGGCATGCTTATGGCATCTATCGCATCTCTTGGCATAAGATAATGTGTCCCTATTCATAGTCGGCCAGTAATATCAATATATCAATATCTTTTTGGCAAGGGCTTTCCCCCCAGTGTGATCGCCATATTCTCCCTCGTGCATGTCATGTAACACTCGCTTGATTTCATCGTAGGCGATACACCGAAGAAAAGGAATTGAATACCCTCTTCTATATAGGACTCTGTTCTGGTTAATGAATAATGAAGCCTTTCGGAGAATCTGTCTTCTCTCACTCCTTCATTCGGGCAAAGTTCCATCCTCAAGAAAATTCCTGAATGGAGTCATCCATGACTCCTTCTCGGGTGATGCTTCGTGTACCCAGTGCGTCTCTAACTGATCGATACTCGGAGCGGTAAGTGTCTCAACAGGAACGAGTCCCATTTGCTGCGCTTCGCTAGTGCTAGCTAGTTTCACCATAGAATTGGCTTTTTGATTCTGCTCTCGGGGTATACAATAGATAGCATAGTAGTCGAACTGATCCAACACTTCTTAAACCTGAGTAAGGTAAGTGGCTAATCTTCGATCTCTGGCACGATATTCTCCTCAAACTTGGTATGACCAATTACGAGTCGTAGTAAATCTCCACAGCAATAATTCTCAAATCTTTAGCAAGTCTGAGTCCAGCGAGTAAAGCATCGTACTCGACTTCGTTGTTAGTTGCGTGGAAGTCAAACTTCAAAGCATAGCATATGGATCGAACTTCGAGAGTTTCAAGTACTATTCCAGCACCTGAGCAACGGTCTTTTGATGCACCATCAGTATATAGCTTCCATATGTACTTGGGAGATTCACTGGTTTCGGGCAAGTCCTTCGGTATAGTGAATTCAACTACAAAGTCCGCCAGAACTTGTCCATGAATGGTTCGCCTTAGTCTGTAAGTGATATCAAATTGACTCAATTCTATATTCCACTTGAGCAACCGACCAGATTCTGAATGGTTCGCCTTAGTCTGTAAGGGAATGCACCTGTCCGTGGATTTGGAGATGAATCTGCTTAAGGCTGCCACCTTCCCGTTGAGGCTCTGCACTTGCTTTATGGTTCTGGGAGTCTCAAGATTCCGAATCGCCCATATTTTCTCAGGATTGGCTTCAATTCCTCGAGCATTGACAATGAATCTAAGGAATTTTCCAAATGCGACTCCAAAGTGACAATTCAACGAGTTGAGCTTCATTTGGTACTGTCTGAGGATGTTGAAGATTGTTTCCAAGTCTTTGACATGACTGATGGACAGTGGTGACTATACAAGCATATCGTCCACGTACACCTCCATGGTTTTCCCAATCTGGTTAGCGAACATTTAGTTCACAAGCCTTTGGTAAGTTTCCCTAGTGTTCTTGAGTCCGAACGGCATCACTTTATAGCAATAGAGTCCTATATGGGTGACAAAGCTGATATGATCCTGATCAGGTAGGTGCATCGGTATTTGATTATAGCCGGAATATGCGTCCATGAAAGATAAGAGTTTGTGTCCGGCCGTTGAATCTATATGTTGATTAATTCTGGGAAGTGGAAAACTATCTTTAAGTCAGGCTTTATTCAGATCTGAGTAGTCCACACAAGTTCTCCATTTCCCGTTGGATTTACTGACAAGCACTGGGTTGGATACCCACTCCTGGTATAATGCATCTCGAGTAAACCCATTCGACTTAAGTTTATTTACCTCTTTCTTCAGGGCGGCAGATATCTCTAGATCCATACCATGCCTTTTCTGTTTGACCGGGACATGCCGTGGGTCAATATTTAATGCATGGCTCACGATATTTGGCGAGATCCCACACATATCAAAGTGAGTCCAGGCAAACACGTCGAGGTTTGCTCGAAGAAATTCAACTAATTCCTCTCTCATCTGCTGGCTAAGTTGAGATCCGACCTTTATCATTTTAGAGTTATCATTATCATCAATCGGAGCATCGATTGTCAACTCTACCGGGGAAGCCTGACTGTCTTTGATTTCCACTTCATTATCATTATCTCATGGATTAAGATCTTTTAGGAACTGGTTGTGGTGCCTGGGCCTTGGCCCAGGCGTTAACTGTCAATTCTCAGAAAAACAGAAGAAGAAAGATTCCTCTACGTCCTTGCCCTTCTCTTTGCGCTGCACCTCCCACAGTTCAGCAACATTACAGATGCGTCCAGCCGCCTGATCTCCTTGAACAACTTCAACCCCATTATCTATGGGGAACTGAAGAGCCAAACACAATGGGGCAATAGCTGCCCTAAATTCAACGAGGGCCGGTCGACCCAAGAAAGCATTATACAGAGAATTAATGTCTAACACAATAAACTATAGCATTCGGACTCTCCAGCGATCTCTAATTCCCAACTCGACTGGCAACTCCACCATCCAACAGGTATCATTGTGCTTCCATTAAAGCCATGTATGCGAGATTGGCATGGCTTAAGATCCTTCATCTCCATTCTCATCTGGTCATAGCTCATTTAAAAAGAATATTCATGGAGTATCTACCAAGATCCTCTTCATCCAAGCAGGTCCTATTTGAGCTGATACGACTAGTGGATCGATAGTGGGGGCTTCGACTGTATCAGCATCTCTATTTCGAAAAACAATGTCGTCTGTCGTCGTTTTCTGTTGTTTCGCCAGAGCCCCATCATCAATATTACTACAACTCCAAATCTGCATACCTAATCGAACTGGCATACAACTCCATTTCCTTCCAGCTCCGTTCAGTTGGATGAGGACCACCACTAACTATATTTATCACCAACCTCCCGCCAGTACGCGCGGGTTCCTCTGGTCTAGCCTGGTTTTGACCTTAATTCAGGTTTGATGGGCCCGCACCTCCGGCCTGAGGCGCTCGAACCAAGGTTTTAAATCTCCCCGAGATCAGCCGAGATGAAAATCCGAGATATTAGCCAAAATCCGAGATTTGGCAGCTTGGTTAGTTATAAGTCTTTTAAATATCGCCCGAGATAGCCGAGATATTTGCCCGAGATATTGGCCAAAATCCGAGATTTGAAACCTTGGCCCGAACGAACTATTTCAACTTCCTCTCTCTGATTAACTTCTCAATAATGTCTTGTAAATGACGACTCTCATTAGTATTGTGGCCATAGCAATCATGGAATGTGCAAAACTTTCCAGTTTGAATCTGGTTCTTAGAAGAATGCTTTGGAGTTGGTTTCTTATACTATCCAGTATTGCATGTCTGTAAATAAACACTCTCCAGGGATGTATTCAAAGGGGTACATCGGTCAAACATGGGAGCCCTGGGTCTCAGTCCACGATTTTCATCTTGCTTCTTACCCTAATCTCCATTGCCTTTCTACTTGCTCTGCTTGTTCTGTATATTCAATTGCACGTTGTCGGAGTTCTCGCCGGTCTGTTTCACAGCAACATTACTTTGAACGTCTTCACCACTAGGCCCCACATCATCCTGCTTCCTAGATCGCCTAGCATCTTCTCTCCTCGAAAACTGGGCTGCCTTAGCATAGAAACGATCCAACGACGCGAGTGGTTTCCTAGCCAACCAACTGCAAAACTCGGAATCAGGATCGATTCCTTTAGTCAGTGCCATTAAGATAGAATTGTCATTTTGGTTGCTGACCTCAACACAGGCAGCATGAAACCTTTTCAGATAACGTCCGAGTGTCTCCCCCAGAGCTTAGGTAACGTTGGACAAGGTGTTGACATCCTTTGGCCTTGTAACATGCATATGGAATTGTTTGACAAACTTTGTTGCCAACTAATCAAAACTGGAAATAGTTCTGGGTGGTAAATGAGTAAACCACATCATTGCAATACCTCCCAAAAAAATAGGGGAACTCCTGCACTTAACCGCATCATCAGATCGAGCAGCGTTCATGAGCCCTTCATACTTTAATATATGCTGATTGGGTCCGAGCTTCCTTCATACATAGGAAAAGTGGGCATCCTGAATTGACGAGGTGGCTCATCATAAAGAATGTCATTGGTAAAGGTGTATGACTTTGGGAGATTCCCAGTCGCCATTAGTAAGGCCTTGACTTTCACAAATCATTTGGCGGATCATGGTTGGAATGTTAGGCATTTGGATATTCGGGGCCATGGCATGGTCGGGTTTCACATTGCAGGGACGGTCCGGGCGCGGTCGACGGTTCATTCCTCGCCTCCTTGGCTCTGGGTCTTCAGGAACATAGGGTTTTGGGGCATGAACATGTTGACGAAGGGTCGGATCTACTCTGTTCCGAATCTCAGTTTCCAAGTCTACAGCGGCAGTAGTTTCGTGGCTATCGATGGTGTCATAAGAAAGTGCCCCTCCTTGGGAGGAGGGTCGAGCTTGATGTCCTATAGAAGGACTAGCCCCGGCTTGTCCGTGGTTCAGAGCATGCTGATGTCCGGAGGCTAGCGCATAGTTTCCATACAGTCGTTGGTGTGTTGGTCTATGATTGTAATCAGAGGAATCTGAGCATTCTGTAACGACCGTGATTTATTACCGTCGTAATAAATATTTTTAAAATCGGTAACGACCGTGATTTTTAAGTTGCGGTCGGTATAAATATATTAAATAGAAAAAAAATTTATATATATTTTTAATTTAAAATTTGAAACCAAAAATAAAATCAATAAATTTAGAAATGCAATTCAATTGTAAGTCGGTATATTTTGCTAACAGTTGCACGTTGAAGGGTAAGGCACCTTTTTCCTTCATGTGTAAGTAATGCAAATAAGAACATTTTTCTCAGTTGCAACAGGGATTAAATAAAACAAGTATGGATGCATATCACAAATACTGTCACCACCAGTTTTTTTTTAAATCAAATATGTTATCACGTTTTGCAGTGCTAAGACATACTAGTATTGAGTAAACCGAGATGTAAGCAAGGGGTGAACATATTATTTTTGAAAGAAAATTGAAACTTTGCTTTACTCTGCCACATCTAGCCACATCTAGTGTGTAGCCGAGCACTATCGTAGTACGTTGCATTAAATGAACGTGTACCCAAAGCCTTACAGCACTCATTTTCTTTGACTTATAACCATTTTGAAAAAAAAGAGGGGACTGCGTCTTCATTCCTTTTAAAAAGAAAGAAAGCTAAATTGATGCACTAATGGCAGCTCCAACAGTTTGAAAATCTGAGTAGCTAACCGTGCAGCCAAATTCTTTGGTGAGTAACCAACTCACATTTCTAATGAATTCTGTTCATCTTTGTTGTTCATGTGTGCCTTTGTTTCCTTTTTGTTCGTTCCTCATAATTAACGTGGAAAAAAAAATATTGCAAGTTCAAAAATTTCACACACATGTACATTCATGGTTACACCGTTACTAGTTGGGTTAATGCATACGTGCGTCACTTTGATTCGGTTTTTTTTTATTTCTTTCATTTCACTTTCGTGTAGTAGGATGTTGCACCGAATAATATAAGCCAAAACTTCATGTATGTATACATCCATGGGTTCACAATTTTGTTTGTATTGTCTGAGACTCATTTCTTTTATCTGTTTCATGTTTTTATATATGTCAAATTTTAGAGCTGAGTCTTACATTTTTAAGTGTGCAAATGGGTGAAGTTGCCTAGCAATTATTCAACTTCTTTAGCTTCAGTGTTAGTGAAATCAGAGAATTTAGGCATTTTGAAACTCACGTTTATGCATGCATGTGTATTCTTCGTGGTTAGGCATGTAATGGAAGCAAGTATTCAAGTTTTAATCTTCATGCATGATTTCATTTAAAAGTGCATGCGTGACCTCATTTAATATTCATGCTTTACTTCTTCAGTGAAGTATTCAAAAGGAAGAAAAAGAAATATGCAAATCCGGACACTTCTTTTAGACCATATATGTGAATTAAGTAATGACAGGTCACATATATTGGAAACAAGCTTTGTTTTTATCTCTTTCTTGCGTGTAGAAGTTGCACATGTCATTTATTTTATTTAACTTAGTCCTTGCATATATTAGTGCATACACTGGTGAAAAACAAAACTTGGACATCGATATTTTGTCCATCTTTATGTCGTGCGTGCAACTTGCATTGCCTAGGTTATAAAATTATTTTTTTTCTTTCTAATGTATTGTGCGTGCATTTCATTTTTGAGCAAAAATGTTTTAAAAGTGTAAGCTGTGACAGTGCAAATTATTTTGGGTGCAAATATAGTGGTGTAGTCCACTATTTAAATTTTGTTGAACCGGTGTTACGTTTTAAAACGTATTTTTACTCCGTTGTTTTTATAACGAAATTTTTACACCGGTGTTATATTTTTGAAGCGTGTTGTTTTAGTGACATTTTTGACGAAAAAAAATTACTGTTGATTTGACTTCAGTAATCGTCAATTTTTAAATGAATTTTAAAGCGGTTGTCCCGCAACGCTGATTTGGTATCCGTTTTTACGGCGTTTTGTAAAGCGCAATTTCCTCGTCGAAATTGCAACAGATGCTACTATTTTAATCACGTGTTTTAAAAATGGTTTTAAATTGAAATTGTTTCCAAAAATTTTACAGTTTGCGCTTTCAAAAGAATGAGAAAGCGATTTTAACGATTCAGCAAAATTGAGGACTATGAACCCTTACTTTTACTGATTCGCTTAATTCCGGACTTGTCCATTTGAGAACGTAAAATGTATTTTATAAAATACACAATTTTGCACTTTCAAGGAAACGATGAAGAGATTTAAACGATTTAGCAAAAGTGCGGAGTATGGAACCACACTTTTACTATTTCGGTTAATTCCGGACTCGTTAATTGAAACATCTGCTGTTTGATGATATTGATGATTTTGTTGGGCTTTCGAGCCACTTTGTTGGACCTTCGGGTCATTTGTTGGACCTCCGGGTCGATTACCAGTACTAGACCTTCGGGTCATTTGTTGGACCTTCGGGTCATTTGTTGGACCTTCGGGTCATTTGTTGGGCGCCAAAAATCATAGTACTTGGTAGGCTTCGGCCATTTGAGATGCACGTGCGACGTAGCTAAAACTCGCCATTTGTTGGGATCGATCCACTTTTATGTTGATTTTCTAGTTATCTATTTTTGATTTCTAGATTTTATGAATTGTTGTTTTGAATTCAATTATGAATTTGAAAGTTGATTTTGATGGAGTTTGATGTGATTTCTTCATTTAACTATGTTGATTTCTTATGTTGAATAGTCTCATTCGAGATTATTATTATTTTGCTTTGATGTTATTTATGATGCATTCACTTCTAAGAATAAATTAGACTGATCCGTTTATTATTTTCTTTTAAATAATACTCGGGTCAGACCGAGTTATTTCAGGGTAGTCTCTATCTCTAATTCAGTAGCAGCTTCAGCTTTTGGGATATCGCATCATCTTTTGTCTAGCCTTCGAGGAGTTCTTTTGGTTATTTGACTTCCATCTTATGTATGTAGTTATCCATGTATATGTGTATTTGGCTCATGTGAACTATCGATTGTTGTATCATGTATTCCAGACTTATCTTCCGCTATGTATCTGATATTTCTGTTCTGATGCGATTATACTATCAGTGTTGTTGTTATTATGAGTTGTTCTGAATTTTCCTTAAGCCACTGTAGTTTCGTTTTAGATTTGGATTGAATATATATCTTTGGGAGTAATTTTCACAACTCCTATCGATGTAATCAATACTCGTCTAAGGCATAACTTACGGATGGTCGCTTCTAACAAGCCTTATTCTTCGCAATAGCAGACGTTATTCCTTATAATAACCTTTGTTATTGTGAGCATAGAGGTGGGGCGTCACAGCTTGGTATCAGAGCTGAAATTCAGAATAAATTGTAATAAACACAGAACAGAAAAAAAAAATGGAACATGTGTTACAACAATTCGGGAATTTTATTCGTGCCTTTCTAATCTATTCGTTCCACGTAACATGTGGAGTACGTCTAGGAATAAATTTTATATTCCGTAGTATTCCATTTGTTAAACTTCTTATCAATTGTGTATTGTTTTAACTAATCCTTACCTTCTCTTGTCTCTCAGCCTATGGCTGGAAGAGGTAGAGGGAAGCGTTCTTCTGCAGGCCCGTCTAGTGGTTCTCATCCGGACGGTGTCTATATGTCAGCTGATCAGTTTATGGAGCTATTTTGGGGTACTCAGCCTTCTGTTGCTACTCCCGCAGCTCCTAATCACAAGTCTGCCTTCGCCCGCATGTGTAGTGACTATTCCCACCTTGGGGGTCAGCCTTTCAAGGGATCGGAAAGTGTTATGGAAGTTCAGACTTGGTTGCGCACTTGTGAGCGCATATTTTCTCGGATGGATCTTTCGGATCATCATCGCGTTCTCGTGGCATCTAGTATGTTGCAAGAGCGTGCGCTTGATTGGTATGAGCTCTTTATTTCGGAAGTTGATGAGTCCGCTCTCTCTTGGGTTCAGTTTAAGGAACGTTTCGAACTTAAGTTCGTTCCTGAGTCAGAAAAGGCTAATCTCACTCGTAGTTTCCTTGAGTTGAAGCAAGGAAAGTCCTCTGTTTCTGATTATGTTGCATCTTTCGAGGCCTTATCCAAATATGGAGTTGAGTTCATTAACACTCCGCGCAAGAAGAATCTTCGTTTTGTTGATGGTTTAAAGAAGTATTTGAAGAAAGTTCTTTTGCTTCAGCTTAAGCTCTCTTTTGAGGAGCTTGTTGATTCGGCTCTTTGTCTTGAAGCTGTTGAAAAGGAACGTGATAGTTGTGATGATGTTGAGGTTTCTAAGAACCCCAACAAGAAGTGGTTTCCATTTCGTAAGCCAAATTCTAATCAGAAGAAGAAGAAGCAGGTTGCCTCTAGTTCTCAGCCTAGTAGTGCACCTTCTGTTCAGAGGGCGTGCTATAATTGTGGTTCGTTGGATCATCTTCTTCGCAATTGTACTAAGCCTCGCATTTGCCGTTATTGCAAGAAAGAAGGTCATTGGAATTTTGATTGTCCTACTGCTCCTAAGAGTCTCAAATCCGGGAAGCTTAACGTTGCTAAAGCTTCTGGTGATTCTGCTCAACCCAAAGGTATTACTCCTTCTGTTTTGGAAGGTTTTATTTTATTTCATGACCGTTCTATTAGAGTTCTTTTCGATACGGGTGCATCACATTCATTCGTGTCGAAGGAACTGGTTGATACTATTCATTTGGATGTTATTACTCTTTGCGACCCTTTGAGGATCGTAAATCCTATTGGTGGATCCGCTACTCTTGGTTTGTTGTGTGTTGATGTTGAGATTATTCTTTGTGGTTTCTCCTTTCATGCGAATCTGCATGTTATGGATCATCTTGTTTTTGATATGATATTGGGTATGGATTGGCTCGTCCGTTATGAAGTGCAAATCCTATGCCCCGAAAGAACTTTATATCTCAAGCACCCCGATGCTAGCGAGCAGTTGTCTATTATATTTCGAAGCATGGATCATACTTCGAATGCTCTTATTTCTTCCCTCGAATCGGAGGATGTCATTGCTAATATTCCTGTTGTTTGTGATTTTTCTGATGTTTTCGAGCCTGTTTCTAAGTTGCCACCGAAAAGGGCAATCGAGTTCCGTATTGATCTTATCTCTGGTGCACATCCTGTCAGTCGTCCTCCCACGAGGATGTCTGCTAAGGAAAATGAGGAACTCAAGCAACAATTATCTGAGTTGGAAGCTAAGCAATTTATTCGTTCTAGCTCTTCTCCTTGGGGCGCCGCCGTTGTCTTCGTTAAGAAGCCAGATGGTACTCTTAGGCTTTGCATTGATTATCGCAAGCTTAACGAGCTTACTATCAAAAACAGGTATCCATTACCTAGGATCGACGACATGTTCGATCAGTTAAGTGGCGCCAAGATCTTCTCCCAACTCGATCTTGCTACCGGTTTTCATCAGTTACGAGTTGCGGAAGATAGCATTCCTCTTACCGCATTCCGTACTCGTTATGGTTCTTACGAATGGCTTGTTATGCCGTTCGGTTTGACGAACGCTCCGGCGTATTTTGTTGATCTTATGAATCAGATATTCCGAGAATATCTCGATAAGTTCGTCTTGGTTTTCATTGATGATATTCTTATTTATTCCAAATCTAAAGCCGATCATATTTATCATTTGGAGATTGTTTTGAGCACTCTTCGTCAGCATCAGCTGTATGCCAAATTCTCCAAGTGTCACTTCTGGGAGAACAAGGTGAAATTTCTCGGTCACATTGTTTCTTCCGATGGTATCTCTGTCGATCCTGCCAAGATCGAATCTATTCAGGATTGGAAGAGGCCCAAGACCGTTACTGAGATCCATAGTTTTCTTGGATTGGCGGGTTATTATCGCCGGTTTATTAAGGACTTTTCTCGTATTGCTTTACCACTTACCACTCTTACGAGAAAAGCTGTTCCTTTTATTTGGTCGGATAAGTGTGAGAATTCTTTCTTGAAGTTAAAAGTTCTCCTTACTCATGCTCTTATCTTAGTGGTTCCCGAAGGGAATCATGATCTTGTTGTTTATACCGATGCCAGTGGTTTTGGGCACGGTGCTGTTCTTATGCAAAAGGATAGAGTAGTTGCCTATGCTTCTAGACAACTAAAGCCTAACGAGGTTCGTTATGCTACCCATGATTTGGAGTTAGCCGCCATAGTCTTTGCCTTGAAGATTTGGCGACATTATTTATTGGGCGAGCGTTTTATTCTCTTCACTGATCACAAATCTCTGAAGTATTTATTTACTCAGAAAGAACTTAATATGAGGCAACAACGTTGGCTCGAATTTCTTGCTTCATATGATTTCGATATTCAGTATACCCCTGGTAAGGGTAATCGAGTTGCTGACGCGCTTAGTCGCAAGCAGCAAGTTGTTGTTTCCATGATGCTAGCAGAGTGGAATATTTTGGAAGCTTTATATTTTTGTGAGATTATGGACCGTCCTTCAGTTTCTGATTCTCCCGTGCTTTTATTTAGCATGGAAGCTCGTCCTAATTTGTTAGATCGCATTGCCGATGCCCAGAAGCAAGATCCTGATCTTGCTTATCTTATTCAGAGTTGTAAATCGGAATCCCGAAGTGATGATCTAAAGGATTTCGATATTGATCTTCATGGTTGTATTCGGAAGAAGGGTAGATTGATCGTGCCTGATATTTCTAATCTTAGAAATGACATTCTTGAGGACTGTCATCGTTCTAAGTATACTATCCATCCGGGTAGTAGCAAGATGTATGCTGATATGAAACGCTTATACTATTGGGAAGGTATGAAGCGTGAAGTTGCAAGTTATGTAAGTCGTTGCATGACTTGTCAACTGGTTAAAGCAGAACACCAGCGTCCCAGTGGTCTTTTGCAGCCTCTTGAGATTCCATTATGGAAATGGGATCAGATTTCCATGGACTTCATTGATGGTCTACCTCGTTCGAGGTCAGGCCATACTAGTATTTGGGTGATTGTTGACCGATTGACTAAATCAGCCCATTTTATTCCTATCAAGTCCAATCGGACTGCTCCTTTGTTGGCTAAGCTGTTTATTAAAGAAGTCGTTCGACTTCATGGAGTGCCTAGTTCTATCGTTAGTGACAGAGATCCGCTTTTTACTAGTGGTTTCTGGCGGAGTCTTCAAAAAGCTTTGGGCACTAAGCTCAATCTCAGTACAGCTTATCATCCACAGTCTGACGGTCAGACTGAAAGGGTGAATCAGGTTTTAGAGGATCTCCTTCGAGCTTGCATTCTTGATTTTGGCGGTAGTTGGGAAGACCACTTGCCTCTTGTTGAATTTTCTTACAACAATAGTTTTCAATCCAGTATCGGTATGGCTCCTTTCGAAGCTCTTTATGGAAGGCCGTGTCGATCACCATCTTGTTGGTTGGAATCGGGGGAAAAGTTAGTTCTCGGCCCTGATTATATTCGTGATTCTTCAGAGAGGATTGATATTATACGACAGAGAATGAAGGAGGCTCAGAATAGGCAGAAATCTTATGCCGATCATCGTAGGAAGCCTTTGGAATTTTCTGTTGGCGATCTCGTATTCATTCGTGTTTCCCCGATGAAGGGTGTGGTGCGTTTTAGTCACTCCGGGAAATTGGCTCCTCGATATGTTGGACCGTTTCCTATTACGGGATGCATTGGCCCAGTTGCTTATCGTGTATCGCTACCTGCTCAGTTTCCAGGAATACATGACGTATTTCATGTATCTCAGCTTCGTCGATGTCTTCGAGATTCAGATATTATTATTGATCCTCCTATGTTGCAAGATCTTGAGATCTCACCCGACTTGTCTATTGTGCAAAATCCTATTCGTGTGCTAGCTACGGAGGTGAAACGCCTTCGGAACAAAGAAGTTCCGCTTGTAAAGATTCAATGGTCCGCAAACCCCAAGGATTGCACTTGGGAAACCAGAGAATTCATCGAGCGTTCTTATCCCGATTTTCTCTCCTCTTCGGGTGGAGGTGAGCATTCGTATCTATCTTCTCTTTTTAATCTTTGATTCGATAAATTGTTGTGTTATTGACTATTTCTAGTATGAAAATTGCGGGGACGCAATTTTTATAAGGAGGGGAGTCTGTAACGACCGTGATTTATTACCGTCGTAATAAATATTTTTAAAATCGGTAACGACCGTGATTTTTAAGTTGCGGTCGGTATAAATATATTAAATAGAAAAAAAATTTATATATATTTTTAATTTAAAATTTGAAACCAAAAATAAAATCAATAAATTTAGAAATGCAATTCAATTGTAAGTCGGTATATTTTGCTAACAGTTGCACGTTGAAGGGTAAGGCACCTTTTTCCTTCACATGTAAGTAATGCAAATAAGAACATTTTTCTCAGTTGCAACAGGGATTAAATAAAACAAGTATGGATGCATATCACAAATACTGTCACCACCAGTTTTTTTTAAATCAAATATGTTATCACGTTTTGCAGTGCTAAGACATACTAGTATTGAGTAAACCGAGATGTAAGCAAGGGGTGAACATATTATTTTTGAAAGCAAATTGAAACTTTGCTTTACTCTGCCACATCTAGCCACATCTAGTGTGTAGCCGAGCACTATCGTAGTACGTTGCATTGAATGAACGTGTACCCAAAGCCTTACAGCACTCATTTTCTTTGACTTATAACCATTTTGAAAAAAAAAGAGGGGACTGCATCTTCATTCCTTTTAAAAAGAAAGAAAGCTAAATTGATGCACTAATGGCAGCTCCAACAGTTTGAAAATCTGAGTAGCTAACCGTGCAGCCAAATTCTTTGGTGAGTTACCAACTCACATTTCTAATGAATTCTGTTCATCTTTGTTGTTCATGTGTGCCTTTGTTTCCTTTTTGTTCGTTCCTCATAATTAACGTGGAAAAAAAAAATATTGCAAGTTCAAAAATTTCACACACATGTACATTCATGGTTACACCGTTACTAGTTGGGTTAATGCATACGTGCGTCACTTTGATTCGGTTTTTTTTATTTCTTTCATTTCACTTTCGTGTAGTAGGATGTTGCACCGAATAATATAAGCCAAAACTTCATGTATGTATACATCCATGGGTTCACAATTTTGTTTGTATTGTCTGAGACTCATTTCTTTTATCTGTTTCATGTTTTTATATATGTCAAATTTTAGAGCTGAGTCTTACATTTTTAAGTGTGCAAATGGGTGAAGTTGCCTAGCAATTATTCAACTTCTTTAGCTTCAGTGTTAGTGAAATCAGAGAATTTAGGCATTTTGAAACTCACGTTTATGCATGCATGTGTATTCTTCGTGGTTAGGCATGTAATGGAAGCAAGTATTCAAGTTTTAATCTTCATGCATGATTTCATTTAAAAGTGCATGCGTGACCTCATTTAATATTCATGCTTTACTTCTTCAGTGAAGTATTCAAAAGGAAGAAAAAGAAATATGCAAATCTGGACACTTCTTTTAGACCATATATGTGAATTAAGTAATGACAGGTCACATATATTGGAAACAAGCTTTGTTTTTATCTCTTTCTTGCGTGTAGAAGTTGCCCATGTCATTTATTTTATTTAACTTAGTCCTTGCATATATTAGTGCATACACTGGTGAAAAACAAAACTTGGACATCGATATTTTGTCCATCTTTATGCCGTGCGTGCAACTTGCATTGCCCAGGTTATAAAATTATTTTTTTTCTTTCTAATGTATTGTGCGTGCATTTCATTTTTGAGCAAAAATGTTTTAAAAGTGTAAGCTGTGACAGTGCAAATTATTTTGGGTGCAAATATAGTGGTGTAGTCCACTATTTAAATTTTGTTGAACCGGTGTTACGTTTTAAAACGTATTTTTACTCCGTTGTTTTTATAACGAAATTTTTACACCGGTGCTATATTTTTGAAGCGTGTTGTTTTAGTGACATTTTTGACAAAAAAAATTACTGTTGATTTGACTTCAGTAATCGTCAATTTTTAAATGAATTTTAAAGCGGTTGTCCCGCAACGCTGATTTGGTATCCGTTTTTAAGGCGTTTTGTAAAGCGCAATTTCCTCGTCGAAATTGCAACAGATGCTACTATTTTAATCACGTGTTTTAAAAATGGTTTTAAATTGAAATTGTTTCCAAAATTTTTACAGTTTGCGCTTTCAAAAGAATGAGAAAGCGATTTAAACGATTCAGCAAAATTGAGGACTATGAACCCTTACTTTTACTGATTCGCTTAATTCCGGACTTGTCCATTTGAGAACGTAAAATGTATTTTATAAAATACACAATTTTGCACTTTCAAGGAAACGATGAAGAGATTTAAACGATTTAGCAAAAGTGCGGAGTATGGAACCACACTTTTACTATTTCGGTTAATTCCGGACTCATTAATTGAAACATCTGCTGTTTGATGATATTGATGATTTTGTTGGGCTTTCGAGCCACTTTGTTGGACATTCGGGTCATTTGTTGGACCTCCGGGTCGATTACCAGTACTAGACCTTCGGGTCATTTGTTGGACCTTCGGGTCATTTGTTGGACCTTCGGGTCATTTGTTGGGCGCCAAAAATCATAGTACTTGGTAGGCTTCGGCCATTTGAGATGCACGTGCGGCGTAGCTAAAACTCGCCATTTGTTGGGATCGATCCACTTTTATGTTGATTTTCTAGTTATCTATTTTTGATTTCTAGATTTTATGAATTGTTGTTTTGAATTCAATTATGAATTTGAAAGTTGATTTTGATGGAGTTTGATGTGATTTCTTCATTTAACTATGTTGATTTCTTATGTTGAATAGTCTCATTCGAGATTATTATTATTTTGCTTTGATGTTATTTATGATGCATTCACTTCTAAGAATAAATTAGACTGATCCGTTTATTATTTTCTTTTAAATAATACTCGGGTCAGACCGAGTTATTTCAGGGTAGTCTCTATCTCTGATTCAGTAGCAGCTTCAGCTTTTGGGATATCGCATCATCTTTTGTCTAGCCTTCGAGGAGTTCTTTTGGTTATTTGACTTCCATCTTATGTATGTAGTTATCCATGTATATGTGTATTTGGCTCATGTGAACTATCGATTGTTGTATCATGTATTCCAGACTTATCTTCCGCTATGTATCTGATATTTCTGTTCTGATGCGATTATACTATCAGTGTTGTTGTTATTATGAGTTGTTCTGAATTTTCCTTAAGCCACTGTAGTTTCGTTTTAGATTTGGATTGAATATATATCTTTGGGAGTAATTTTCACAACTCCTATCGATGTAATCAATACTCGTCTAAGGCATAACTTACGGATGGTCGCTTCTAACAAGCCTTATTCTTCGCAATAGCAGACGTTATTCCTTATAATAACCTTTGTTATTGTGAGCATAGAGGTGGGGCGTCACAAATTCCGTGGATGAATAGGAAGCACGATCCCTTCTGGATCTCCTTCGTATTTCCTCATTCAGTCGGTTCACGAACTCCGTGTTGGCACGGATCTGCCGGGTGAGCTGCTAACGGCTCTAGGTTAGCTCTTACATCAGAATCTTGAATTCCTCCCTAGTCATAGGGCCTTGTGGATCTGGGGCTCCGGCAGATGCTTGACCCATTGTGTTCAGCTGCGTGGGATTCTGTCTATCCCTTCCTTCTGGATCTGCAACAGTTGAAGCGGTCCTGGTAATAACCATGGTGAGTGGTGTAGCTCTTTCCTAGATCCGGTGAAATCTAAATAGAATGGAAGGAACTACTAGATGATAGATCTGGATCTCCTCCTTAGATTTCTGCAATCCAACAATGGCAGTAGATCCAATGAGGAGGGGAAAAACTGGGTTTTCTCAGTGAAAGCACCAAAGTGTTTGTACCAAAATTGGGCACAACACTCTTCGGATGTATTTGAAGAGATTAGAATGAAGAATATAAATGTAAAAAAGAGGCTATGCTAACAAACACGCTAAAATAGACAAACAGAAATGCAAGAACACAGGAATTTATAGTGGTTCGACGTTGTAGCCTATGTCCACTTTGGAAAGTTTGCTATTTTATTAATGTATACAAATTGATTACAACAAAGAATACTCAAGCACTCGAGTTACAATGGGTTCCCGGTAGAGTATCGACGTAACAAAATCAAAAAGTCCCTTTTCTTAAGGCATAGGGCTGCTATTTATAGCGTAGTCTTAAAATATCTGGCATACTCCTTGGAATACTCCTTCTCACACATGGATGGGCCTACTTGATCGATCCGAGTTCATTTAGGATCGATCGCTGATCGATCACTACCTTATTCGTATCGATCAAAATGACATCCATTTGAGCTGAGATCGATCAGAGACAATGTTGAGGTGGTAATTAAGCTCCTTTGAAAATTTGGTAGCATTTGGACTTGTAGATTTTGAGTTATGATCGATCCAAGTTTGATTTTGAAATAGGCTGACACTTCGTATCAATGCTTGTGCGTATTGATCGGTCGCGCTCTGATGACATGGAGCGACAATCACGTGAAGATCCACTTTTAGTACCGAGTGAACATTTCCCCTGGTTGACCAAGCCATTTCATATCGATCCTTGGACGTCATTTCGTATCGATGTCTGCTGCTGGATTCGTATCGATAACTGTGGGCCACTTCGTATCGATAGGGAATGGTGGCATTTGTACCTATCTGTTACGTGCTCTTCGTATCGATTATTTGGTGGGAAGCTTCGTATCGATCATTGGCCGATTGGTACGAACTGTGTGGTTGGGAGGATCGGTACGAAGAGGGTTTAGAGCCAAGTAGATGAAATCTGATCGATGCCAGCACTTGATGGATACGAGGGACATGGATGGATACGAAGGAGAACTGAAGTTGATGGATACAAACTAACTCTTCCTTCATGGATGGATACAAAATCGTATGGATACGAATGAGGTTGATGGATATGAAATCACATGGATACGAATGAGGTTGGTTTTCTTGATCTTGATCGATCCATATCTTGAGCACACGAACTCCAATTGGCCTAAAATTTGGATATTGCCTTCCATAGCTTTGCTTGCCATGTCATACCAATTGTAGCTTGATCCAAACTCGGACCAAATTTGCTAGTATCCATAGTGAACCTATGTATAAAAGATCTCCAAGTCAAATTGTCTTTGGTTTCCAGTCAAGTTCTTGGTATCAGAGCCTTGCCAAAAAGCGGGATAACACTATATTTGATGTTAATATTCGAGGTAGGTAATTTTTATCTATTTTGAAGTTTAAAATGTCGTCCAATCAAGGTCTAAGAAGTAATAGTACCCTAACTTGATCGACTTCATTATTAACTAATAAATAGTTGAAGTTCGACATCGAAGATTAATGTTAAGTATAATTAGTCGAATCCATTTAATATTGTTTTTGGGTTGTCGTAATGATGTTTTACGAAACACTCATATTGACCTAATAGTTTTGTGTTTTGACCTTCCGTTGTGAAATACACAAGTTGTTTTCTATGATCATATTAAAGACTTCGTAGTGTAGGAAGCTATGCTTCTTATAGTTCACACCCGTCCTGAAGTGTATGAACTTGGGACTTTGATGGTTATAGATGGTAAATACTGTGTTTCGAAGTGGCAGTGTTAGTGAATATATTTATACTGCTAAGATAAGTATATTGTAATGTTTTCCAAGTATTGAAAGTGATTTAATTAATAAAGATTACTTAAACAAGCTCAGTGAATGCTTGTGTGCTGAGATATATTTTTGGGTTCCTTGACTTGATATACGGGAACATATTAATCGTTACTTGTCATGGAGCCAATTGAGTAGGATTGTATATCGTTTTGTGTTGAGAATGATGATTCAAGTAGTGCAGAATATCTATAGCATTCCAGTCTATCGGGCTTCCTTCTTGGCTGAAGGATAGCAAGTTGGGAAGTTTTGGAAACATGATAAGTCTACAAGACTTGGTTTCCATATGAGGTTGAGGGCCTCTTTTATCGATTGTTGGTCCGGAGAGACCCGGATTGGATTTGGTGTGATTCTCATACAAAACCACTTCAGACCAACGTATGTGTTTGATGTGATTGTAGCATGATGATGATGATTTTGAAGATTGGAGATCTTCATAACGTAGGGGATGCTTACCACTAAACTATGGGAGGAATCTCATATTATATATATGGTGGTAGTAGTGCCTTCATTTTGAAATCTTCATATTGCAAGGGCTGCTTGCTACTAATCCTAGGGGTAATTCCCAAACAGGATGTAGTAGGAGTGCCTTCGGTCTGTCCTATTCTTGGATAACTTGTACGGACGAGTGTTTGACATTGCATTTCGAGAACCACATACATTGGTTTCTACAAACGTGCATCTACTTGGTAGTGTAGGTAGTAACCCCTTGTATACTTAACGCCCTTTCCTCATATGTATGAGCCCGGGAGTTGTACTTTTGTGGAAATCAATTAATGTGTTGTAAAAATGGCAATGTGGCATTCTAAGTAAGATTTTCTATTGTGAAAGGTAATACATTACCTAAGGCCTCACACATCGGTCATGATATGAACAAGGTAAATGCGGCAGGGTTAAGTGATTCGCAACAGTTAGGATATGATCATCACCTTTCTATTTCTTTCTATATGTCGAGTTCTATATGTTGTGGCCACAGATAGGTTGGTAATGACCGGGGTGATGACATATTCAATATTATCCAGGAAGGAATAGGCTGATTCTGTATTGGTAGAGGGCAGTTGGGTTGTGCCTTGATACATTCTCCTAGAGATGTACTGTACAAAAGCTAGTCCCTTACTTTGTCATTATGGGATCCATTATCCACTGCATGACTTTTACGGACTTGATTGTATACCAAATAAGCCATTGATTTTAATAAATGTACCAATTTCTGCTATTTTAATATGTTATTTGAAAGAGTTTAATACCAGTGTTATTAGAAATAATATAAAAGTATTCTAATATAAAGTGGTTTGGTTACCGTAAGGTAAAATCTCGTCCGTGTTTATTTGCGGCGTGGTCTTACGGATACCTTTTTTTTGAAAAGGTTTTTGGCACCCTAAACTTATATTTATGAGTTGAGTATTTTACGCTAGTTTACCAGACATAACTGAGTGTTATTTTGTTATGATACTCGGATCAAACTTAAGTAGTTTCAGGTTTAGCTGAGGTTGCTTGGAGTTTCCAGAGGAGAGCTGGATGGCTTGGCTTCAGTTACCTATTGTCATATTTTATTTCGGATGTATTTAATTGTTGTATTATTCAGCATATCTGAGGACTAGCATTTATAACTGTACATGTTAATCATGGGTAGGCTCTAATTGATTTATATATTTTACAATTTTCTTCCTGTAAAGATTAGAGATTTATTTTATGTTATCCATTCATGTAAGATTTCATTCTGTACTTTATTTTCTTCAAACCCTAACGACTTGGCTTTTTGGCATTTGGATGTCGGCATGTGATACAGTGTTTGTATCGGTATCGATTTTCAAGGGTTGAAAATTCACGGGCCGTTATAGGGTCAGTCATGGGACTGGTGTGAGAAAACCCCAAAAAATGGATACTTTTGAAAACAAAAGGTATCTCATAAGACCACGCCACACATAAATAGGGATGATTTTTTACCTCATGATAACCAAAACATTTTTATCAAATCATTTGATATTATTTCTAATGACATTGCTTTGAAAACACTTTTCAAATGAATATATAATTATAGCTGAAACGCTTCCATCTCATATTCTAATATTGGTACAACTAAGTCCATAAAGCTCATATTGGAAACACGATTCCAATAGTGACAAGCTAATGGACTACCTTCCGTATAGTACATCTTTATAGGAATGAACCGAGGCATAGCCCAGCATCACACTACCAATACATAATCCGAGTACCCCTTTATGGATAGCACAGAATATGTCATCATCTCGGGCGTTCCCAACCTTTACCAGGATCCCATAGCATACCAAAATCGAGAGTGATCCACTACAAGAAAATCCACTTACGATGGCGTAGCATGATGGCGTTTGAAGTGGACGTGCTGTTATAAAACTTGTAGGATTTAAAAAGATTGATATGGCACGCTATAATTCACCTCCTCTGGTAAAACGAAACATATAGCGGTAAATTTTTTTGGCTGGCCGCTCATTTCTCTTACTCTAAATTAACACTACAGCAACTCTACTCGTCGCCTTCACCCTCAAAAACCTAATTTTTGTGTTTTTTTTCGATCTAACCTCCAATCAACGCATCTGAACTCACTTCTTCTCAAAATCATCGCGTCTTTGTCAGATTGTAGGTAAATTCATTTTGCTTGACGCAATTTAGTAATTTAAAGAAAGTATATCGATAATTTCATGATAATTCTGAGGAATTGGTGAATGTGTCTTTCTTATTTCATTGATTGGTGAAGTTTTTTTTAAATAAAATAAAAAATTATTTCATTAAGTAGTTATAGGATTTTATGCTTGCTTAGATTCTTTTTTAAAATAAGCTCATAATTCCTTAGCTTTATTATCTTATTCAATGAAGTAGCTATTGAATTCGATTTTTAAATTCAAATGGGATTTCCTTTGTCGAGCATGCCTTGTGAGTCTGGCAATGATTGGCGATGTGTCACTTGAATTTGGATTGGTATTGGAATAACTTGCAATTTGTTTACTTGCTTTTACTGATGGTATCTTTTTACTTTTGTTAACCATCTAGGGATTGCCCGAATTAAGAATAGCTTCAGGTAGGGCGGCCTTCCCTGAAGATGAAGCAGCCATGTCAGGAATTGGCGAAGTGTTAATTCCAGTCTTGCTTGGAGTTGGGACAGAGTCTTCGCTAGGTGTTTGGTGTATTGGGGAGGCAGTCTTGTTAAACATAGTTCGGATAGTAGCAGATGATCTCGACTGACTTGTAAACTGAAATGGGGTCTCAGAACTAATATGGCTGTTCTGGTTATGATGTAATGAGTCAGTAGGTAGATCGTCTTCTCTGAATTTCACACCCATTACCTTGAGAAAAGTCGTTGCCTCTCTAGGTGTCAAAGGACAGCCTCCCGAGCTTTGATTTTTTGTACTCTTGATTTCTTTCTCCTTCCAGTGTTGTACATGATATCTCATTTATTCGAGTTCTTGTGCTTCACTTGATGTTAGGTTGTGGCTACAACCTGTAAATGCTAGCATGTCCATCTTATATCTACAATGAAGGTTTGGATGAGATTTTTTACTAGTAAAGTACAGGTAATACATTTCAATAAATTTGCTCAACTATAGCTATGTACATGTATCGAAAACCGAAAAATTAATTGGATCTTTAATCTAGCAGAATTTATGTGAATTTTTTTATGTGTCATGCTGCAAAAATTTGTGATCATGCTCTTACATGATATGTAATACATGTGTAGATATGCATTATATTATGATTTTTATGTTAACCCATAGATACATTTGCCTAGGATTCACATACTATCACTATGTGAAAACTGAGAAGACTGACCCTGGTTAATACCTCAAAAGTAGAGCAATGTAATAGTTGCTTCCATTTCTCAGTCGTTCAACATGTTTTATTCCTAAATCTTCGATCTGAGGTGTATATTTAAGTGCCTTGTAATTTGCATGACATCTCAGCTTCTGAATCGAAGGAGAAAGGCCAGTGCGAGTCTTGAATCTGTATGAGTAAACTTAACCACCTTGAACTTCTTAAAAACTTTCTCATAACCTTTATAGTAAAAAGTCTGCACAATAAAATGTCAATACAATAAAACTACATTCGAAAACTTGCATTCAATTGGAAATATAGAGAAGAATGACGCTCATGGATTTTATCTTTTGGTCTCGCAATGCACTGATGATAGTCTTTATTATGGGATCTTCTCTATATTTCAGGGATCTGTAACCTGTTAGTTTGTTATAATGTCATGCTAAGTAAAAAATTGCAGTTTAGAAGGACATTTCCATGTAAACTTGTTACCTATATGCAATATGACTAGGATGGGTAAGTGATTCATTCACCATATTAAATATTTATCAAGAGCTAATAGACTTTACATTTTAATCTTGTACTTTTTCAACACTAACTACGTAGTATGCGTACTAACAATACTGAGAAATAATATACATCATATTTTTTGGTTTATCTATCTTCGACAGTACTAATAATTTATTTTTTTAAATGTAGAGTACTATTTAATATTTCTTGCTGCTTTTTCCATGATTGAACATTCAAACATCATACATGACTAAAAATGTCTAAATTAACTCTATAATTAAAAAAAAATTGGTATAAAATAATTTATAAAGTTTGATTGAGGGAAAACATGAATAACTATTCGATGGTTAAATTTATATAACATGAAAACAGAAATATGAGAAATTACTGGATTTTACCTCTTAATGTTCTTAGATCCCCAAAAAGCAATTCTCATTTCCTTGTTTTTTTTCACCACTTTTAAATTGAAAACTTAAACATAATGACATGTTAAACTTTAGAATTATAAAGTTTATGTAAGTGTTGATTGACTGTTGGTGAATTGGTTATCAAAGATAGGAAATGTTTGGCTAAGTTGTTTGTTTAAATTTTGTTGATAGAAAAGGAAGTTAAATAATAATTTAATTAATAAGTTAAATTATAAGTTGAATAAAAGCAGGTTGAGGTCAAAAGGTGACTCATTTTTTCTTTTACATAAACATGGGATATCCTTGTCAGTATATATGTATAAATTACATATGCTGGAGATAACATAATGAATAGTATTATGCGCTTGTTATTAGAATAGTTACACCAAAAAAATGAAAACGGATGTTGGCTTTAATAATTTATATTCAAGTACTATTGCTTTAACAATAAACATGGTGTTATGTTGCTATGGTGCATTGCAGTATTCATAACCCACAATGCATGCCTTTATCCTCAGTTCAAGTATTATTTTAATAATCATGGATAATTTATTATTTTATTCATACCTTTCAATGTACGAAATGAGTAATCTAGAATGTAAGCTTAAAAGAGCAATGGAATCGAAAGCGACGCATAAACAAAGTCAATCAAGTAGCTAACAATGTTTATCATTCTAGGCTTCTGAATATGAAATCAAGGCATATCCCTTGTTAGATGAGCTGACATCAAAAATCAGTACCTTGAACCTAGAGCATGTACGTCGTTTGAAAAGCAGACTTGTTGCTTTGCCTCGTAGAGTCCAAAAGGTAAGACCCACTTGCTTCCCCATTCATTTTTGTTGTATTGTTTCAGCCCAACCATATAACTCTTTATTATACATGTCAGGATGAAATAGAGCAGTTAATGGATGAAGATGGTGACATGGCTGAAATGTACCTTATCGAAAAGAAAAAGCGAATGGAACCTTTTTATGGCGATCAGTCTTTACAAGAATTTAATTCTACTGGAAAACTAGTATCCGTGTCTGCTCCAGTTTCCCCAGTTTCTTCACCTCCCGATTCCAGGGCTGAATCCAAAAGGCTTGAGAAATCCCTAAGCCTCACTAGGAGCAGACATAGTAGTATAAAGAGTTTAGACATCATTCAAGAAAATATAGAGGAGTTGAAAATGTTGTTAGAAGCTTACTTTGTTGTTATTGATAACACTCTCAACAAATTAACTTCGGGTATGTTCAATAAGTTTGATCTTGATTTCCTTTTACTTACTCTTTTTGTTCCTAAAATTATCTAAAGTGCCCATTGTCCTATTTCAGTTAAAAGAGTACATCGATGACACAGAAGATTTTATCAACATTCAGCTGGTAAGTTAAGTTAATTTTTTTTTACTAATTCTGTTAATTTTTTATTACATCCAATGGTACATGATGTTTTAAGTTTACCCTATGCAAAAAACATTTCCAACCGTGAGTATGAAAATTACAGAATTGTAATTTGAACCAAAAACCGTTTTCCAACAGTTAATTATGAAGTGTAATGTCATAAAAAAATAAAATCAGCAAATCGGTTACAAATTTGTAACAATAGTTGGATGAATGTTTTGATGTTTGTTTAACAAAGTACCCTATTAAAAATGCCTGTTTAACATACATCTGTAAATTATGTGCCTATTTAACTAATGCTAATACATAGCACGTCTAGTAAACATATAGCCAATACGAAATAATAAATTATATAATATTATAAAGTGACATTGTTTATCTATTAATCAACATAATACTATGTGGTACTATGAATTGAACTGCTCATATATTATGTATATATTAGTTAATACTGTATGAAGTTGGACAGGTATTGCCCTGTTCCAACCACGTTGTAATATATTGATTACGGGATGGCATGAAAAAGAAGTTGCTTTAAAAGTTGATTTGGCTGATGTTTATCAGAGACTCTCTGCTTTCTCAGAGTCTCATAGAGCTCAGCTGGAACTGAATTTACAGAAATTACAGGGAGGACAGACTATGATAGAAAGCAAGTTTGAACAAGCTTTGAATGAGCCAGGTAATTTCCTTCTCTGTTGCTAATTTAAGGTTAATAGTTTTGTTGGATTTTATATGCTATTTTATAAATTAAACTAATGAACATCGGGTATGAAAGAAATAATGGCAGAGTTTAAATCACACTTTTCATCTCTTTCAAAGGATATGTCTGCCATGCAGAAAGAAATCATTAAATATAAAGCATCAGCCCCAGATTGACATATTCTACGATCTGAAGTACAGTCACTTTCTAGTTTATTAGATAGGAAGGTGAAGTATATCATACTTTGTTGGCATATTTCTTATTATGAATTAATTTTTAAGGCATTGCTTTGTCATCAAGCATACTGAATCATACTTGCAGGTGAGTAAGTCAGATTCATTGTCTAACAAATCCTCATGACAAGTTTAGAGATAAAGAAAAAAGATGTACGGTTGCTTTTACTTCAACTTATATTTTTTCATCATGTTCTGGGAATAGTAATCAGTGCAACAATACCTTAATTTGCTTTTCAGAGTACTTAAATGGTTTTGGTCCTGTAATTAGCAATATAGATATATTATATTATTTTAGACTTAATTTCAAGCAAACATCATACAGTTCAAAATTCTATAAGCTTATTGTAATCTTTTGCCGTGGAAGTTAAGGGAAGAATAACCTGGTTTGGTTTTACAAATATTTTTTGATAACTTAAGAGTGTCAAAACTGATTTCATGTATATTCTTCCACTTGGTGTTTAAGAATCATGGTTATTTATTCGCTGTTTGGTTTTTGAATTTTGCTTTAATCATCTTGTTACCTTTGTCAATGATGCATGTGGATTACTTTATACTTATTGGTTGGAAAGGGTAGTAACCCTGATTTTATCAAAGGACTTCCGACAAACATGACTCTTATTCAAGCATGCTTTAGTTTTACTTGTAGGATCCAGTTCTTAAATGTAGTTATCAATTGCACTTTTAGGGATTATCGATTTTAAGTTCTTTAACATGTTTCATAACAGAGTAGTTTATATATATATATATAATCTAGTTTTTAGGCTTCCAAATTCTAGAAGTTTTTCTGATGAAATCCTTATATGCAGTAAATTTTTGATAATTTCATTTTATTCATGATTTTATAACAGTCATTTTTGCCACACTCAAACTCAGTTCTGCTAAAGAAAAGTTCTTTTGAAAATATATATGTTGTTTTCCAGGTCCAAAGGTTGAGAAAAAGTGACCATGAGTTGTGGCTGTTTATAGAAATGTACAAACGCGAATCAACCGATTCTAGGTATTACTATCACGTTATTTCAGAAATATATAGTTATTCATCCTATACATTTTGATGAAAAATAATAATTCGATCACAACTCTCATGGATGAGTCATGTTTTGTGGTGTTATTGTTTTGTATGAGACGACAAATGTTTTTATTAGGAAATGTTGGATTGCTGCCTTAGTTCCTTAGAGAGAGTGTGTGTAGTTATCACCAATGTTTTCATTATCGTTACATATACGCACACGGTATAACTGTAAATAGCTAATATGTTGTGGAAATCCTAGCCTTGGTACCCCAGTAAGAGCACTAAAATAGCCGTGGAAACAAAATACATTCTTTATTGTATAAGTACATGAAGAAAACTTCCCCTTACCTTATCTATCGATGTAAAACAAATGATTAATTTATCAATCATGTATGTATTTTTAACTTGCTTGCAATTTCATTCTCATTTAATGATGATCATTCTTTAACTACTTGCATTGATATATACTTTTCCCACTTCCTTTCGAATTTGCATAATGCACAGTGCTTACTAACCTTTTTTTAACACCACATGCTATAAAAAAATTACTTACATTAATTGGAAGGCTTAATTATGTTTTATAAAAAATTAATTAAATGTATAAAAATTAACTATGTAAAATAAGTTTCATAAATAGTAATTAAAATTTTAAAATTAACGAAGTTTTTAAAACTTAACTTTTTTTTATAAAAAATTAGCCAAGTTAACTAAGTTTAATAAAAGATAATTCTGTTAGCTAAGTTTAGATAATTTAACCATGTTTATAAAAATTAACTAAGTTTTATAAAAATTAATTAAGTTTATTAAAATCATTTAAATTATATAAAATTTGACCAAGTTAATGAAGTTTTATAAAAAATAATTAGATTTTATAAAGTTAATAAAAATTAAAAAAGTCTTATGAAAAACAGATTTATAAAAAATTAAATAAGATCTATAAAAATTAAATTAGCATTAAAAAATTAACTAAGTTAACTTAGTTTTATAAAAATTAATTAAGTTTATAAAATTTTAACTAAATTAACCAAGTTTTACAAAATTTAACTAAATGTTATAAAAATTTACTAAGTAAACTAAATTTTATAGAAATTAACCTAGTTTATAAAAATTAACTAAATTTTGTAAAAAATAACAATGTTAATAAAAATTAATTATTTTTTTATAGTTTAACTGAGTTTTATAAAAATTTAACTAATTTAACTAAATTTTATAAAAATTAATCTAGTTTACAAAAATTAAATATTTTTTGTAAAAATTAACTAAATCTTATAAAAATTAACCTATCTATAAAATTAACCAAGTTAACTAAATTTTATAATAATTAAATAAGTTTATAAAAATTAACCTATCTATAAAACTAACCAAGTTAACTAAATTTTATAATAATTAAATAAGTTTATAAAAATTAACTAAGTTAATTTATTTTTATAATAACTAATAAGTTTATAAAAGTTAACTAAGTCATAAAAATCTACTAAGTTAACTAAGTTTTATAATAACTAAATAAATTCATAAAAATTAATTAAGTTCAACCATAAAACGTGACTGATAGATATATAAGGTCAACATGTATTTATTCTAATTTGAGTTTGATTTGTGAATAATAAGTAATATAAACAATCCTTAACTGTGATATCATTGTATATCTGACATAAGATTATGTAGAATGTGTATCGACATTAAGCATGTCAAAATGTTTCATATGTATTTTTCTGTTTATGCCTTACTCATATATCCTTTTATATATGTTTTCGTACATATGCTTTAAATGCTCTCTCCTTTTATTTTAGGGAATTGGATGTTTGAAGATGACAAACATGGACGTTTTACGATCATGATATTTGGGTATTTTCTTTTATAGAGTCCTAATGGTACTATTATCATGTATATTTAAAATTATCAATTATGAAATATTGTATACAATATTGAATTTGGTGTAATTCTGTTTGTGTATAATATATAATATGTTTTGATTATCAAAAGTTTTATATTATTGTTGTTTGAGCTAATTGAATTGTTCATTAATTGAGGTATATCTTGTTGTTAGATGTTCTAATGTATAGATAGACTATTGTAAACTCAAAGTGGGGTAAAGAAAATAGCGTTTTTGAATAGTGTAGAAAATTTATAATGGCATTTTTTATATGATGTAGAAAATGTACAACAGCGTTTCTGTTTTGTTGTAGAAAATATACAATAGCGTTTCCTTTATACTATAATAGGCCATGAATCTACCATAACATGTCCCTATATGGCATACATAAAAACGCTGTTAGATCCTTTAACAACATTCTTCAAATACTGTTAAAAATGGGCTATAAACGCTATAAAAAGTATTCTCAGCATTGATCAAAATGCTATAAAAAAGTACTCTTAGCTCTGAAAAACACTATGAAAAACTGTTTAACAGCATATCATAAACGTTATTGAAAGCTATGCTTTTATAGCGTTTCATCTAATGCTATGTTAGATCCCTGACATTTAATGGCATATTGATATACAACGTCATAAAAAGGCTATTAAAGCCTTTTATAGCATTTTCTGAACGCTGTTAAAAGCCTTGAATGTTGTAGTGATCTAGAACGGTGATGACCATATCCTAATTGTTGCAAACCACATAACCCTACTACATCTTCCATGTTTTAGTCATTCCCGATGCGCGAGACCTAAGGTAGTGTTTTACCTTTTACAAAACATCAAATCCTACTTGGAATGCCATATCGCCATTTGTGAAAACAAACTAGTTCCTACAATTGTACAACCCCCAAGTTTATATTCCTCAGGTAAGAGTGTTAAGTATAAGAGGGGTTACCTTCCACACCACCAAACAGATGTATGCTTGTAGAAACCAATTTGTATGGTTAAAAAATACAATGCCGACACTTTTCCATACATGTTGTCCGGGGACAGGATAAACCGAAGGCACTCCTTCTATTACATACTTTTTGGGAATCACCCCAAGGATTAGTAGCAAGCAGCACTTGCAACATGAAGACCTCAAAACGAAGGCACTACTGCCACCATATTTAATTTTGGGAATTACCCCAGAGATTAGTGGCAAGCGGCCCTACATAATGAAGATCTCTAATCTTCAAAATCATTGCCTTTAATATGTCTTCACTTCCGAACACATATGTTGGTTCGAAGTGGTTTTCGAACAGGAAACACCCAAATCTGATCATGGTCTCTCTAACCCAACTATCGATAAAATGATTAATAAGCGTATACAGGATTATTAAACCTCTTTCACTTAATCCTTTTGTTCAACTTTGGAAAACTCTCTACTTTTATCTTAGTAAGATGTGGTTTGGGTTAATCAAATTAACTACCCCTCCATCGGGCCAGGCTGGATAGCTAGGGGTAGCAGGGAATCGGTTTTCTAAACTCCAGCCTAAATACTATAATTTTGTCACCCATAAGGTGGTCAAGTTATTTGATCAACTCAAACCTTAATATTATCTTTTTAGAGCATCCAGGCTTTCCCTTTGACCTGTTCTGTCCCTCGTTAAGTTCTCTTGACTCTTAAAGATGGGACCTGTGTACTAGTCATTTCCGCATACTCAGTTTATTATTCAAACTTCTTAATTAACTTTAAAATACTTATATAATCATTAGAAAAAAATTCTCAAAAGACTTAAAAAAACCAAGTTTAAACTATGTTTTCGATAGTTGCCAAATTTCGTCAGTAAATTGTTAGTGAATAGTGATTTAAGAGCTTTGTGGCTCTAATCACATGTATGTCCAAATTTTCCATTTAAAACTCTTTATAAAAAATTTAATATAAAATAGAATTTACTTTATATTTTAAAGATTAAAAATCTCTATTTTTCAAAGATTCAAAACTATGGATATAGAACTGCCGATAAGGGATTACTTTGAAAACTTGATTTGGACATGTTTTCCATTTCATAATATGAAATCTTGTTTTTTTCTATTTGAAAACCATATTAATAAAGGTTCGGAAAATTCTTATTTCAAAGAATTTCAATCCATATCTCACCCTACATATTGAATTATCTTTTTATCGTGTGAAATCGCGAACTGCCGTTACACGATGCATTTATTTTTACTCAAAATTTAAAACTTTGTAGGAACAAGTTCAAATGTTTATAATACTAGTATAAACCATTTTAAACCATTTATGGATAATATTTCGAATATTTTAAGGAGGATAATAATGTCGCATACACCTTTATAATTCATAAAAATAGTGATATTTTTGTGTGAATTCGACATGTAATTTATCGTGGATCATAACTATTTCAAACAAAGCATATTATCAACATCCAAGCATGATTATCAAGCAAAATAAACAAGCATAGCAATCATATCATATCATCGTGAAATTTATAAATAAAAGTGTGGAGTTATTCTAACTTATATAGTTATCATTTCTAACTTTATAGCTTCTTCTCAACACAAGCCAAGGAGCTCGACCTTGATGGGAGTGTACACGACCTAGAAAAGAGGAGGTGGAGGTGCTCGACAAGGTGGTGGTGGCTCTTTGAAGTGCACGGCCAAGAAGTGAAAGATTGGAGATGAACTAACTTTGTTATAGAATTATGGTGACAAATATATATATATATATATATGTGTGTGTGTGTAGGGAATTTATTTTAGCATAGCTTCGCCTTGATGGAGGAGGAGCTTACGGAGGGTATGGAAGCAATTACTTTTCTTATGAAGAAGGAAAAGAAGCTTAATAGAAATGAGAAGGAATGTTTAATAAAAGGACAGGGTATGCTTGCATATTTATAAACTCTCAAACCTTAGCCCTTAAGCAACATACAAAATGACCAAAACACCTCCCCTCGCTCACCCGCACTTCCCCTAGCATGGCCGGCCACCCTCCCCATCACCTCCATCACTTCTTGTCCCTACCTTAGCTCTTAAGTAATGCATATTGCATGATATGTTTGACTAAGGGTAGATTTGGTTGATTTTTGTATAAAAATATCTAATTTTTTTACTTAAGTAAATGAAAATGTATATTAGTTTATGTGCATGTACATATGCATATATATGTCTTATTTGACAAACAACTTTGCAACATTCCATCACAACTTCTATTCGTCAGACTGTTAAAAATCCGGAATCCAAAATCCGAACTACGGTCGTATTTTACTTTTATGTTAAACTATATATATAAAATAAAATTTAAAAATAAACTTTTCTACTATTATTAAATAATAAATAAGGCCTTATTTAATATTTGAAATAATTATTTAAATAGTTAAACTCAATTTAAAATTTTCAAAACATTTTTTGAAATGATGACATCACTAATGATATCGTCAAAATATTTTACTTCCAAAAATGGAAAAAATAATTTTATTTCTTTACTTTAATTTTTTAATAGTTAAAACAGTGTATGGAGAAAAATTTGTGGTAACTTATATCTATCTAGAAAATCCCTGTTTTATCGAAAACCAACTTTCGTCACTTTTTCCGACGAAATCCAAAATATTTATTTTTATAAAAATATTCTCAAAAAAATTTCAACATTATAAATTATTACACAAAACATAATTATTTATGTTATAAAATCTTATACTTGAATAATAAAATAAATTAAATAATATAATACAGTGTGATTAAATTTTGGGTTGTTACATTTACGGACATATATACGAGGTGTGAAAGTCTCTACACATGCAAAAAGATCTATGTTTTTATTTATTATGAAGAACAAAAAGGAAAAACTATTCTAAGGTGATTAATCCAAAAACAATTACCTTTCAAGCACGAAAAACGAAACACACATAGTAAATTCTTCTACTTACCTAATTGGCTTGTAAAACCTCATGAATAGTTTAACTCATACTACTAGAGATGATGATGATGAATCTTGTTGATAAATATGACATAATTAAAATACGAGAATTGAATACAGAAAGTAAAACGGGCATAAAAAGTAAAGAACTTGAACTAGAATTAATAGAACTTTATCTTCTTTATAAAATAAAGTAAAACCTAATATGACACTTCATTTTAAGATCAAATAGGTCCAATTCCATGGAGGCTTGATTATTTATAGACCTAGAGTCACATTTACAATAAAACACTGAAAAACAGAATGAAACTTCTAGACAAGCTTTAGACTGGTTCCATTGATCTTTAGGGCTTCAAACTTCATAAGATGGTCCTCAAAAACATCTAGAAATGATCCATAAAGGGCTGTCAAGGTTCTAGAGAGAAGCAACTTGTTTGGGGTAAGTTGGATTGGTCTTGGAGGTCGCTTGGGGCGAGTTAAGTAGAGATTAATTTCTGTGTTTTGTCTTAATTTGAGTTAACTTCTGATTATGATGTACTACTCCTCTTGCCTTTATATTTAATACCCTTGAAGTTAAGATTATGGTCTTTCCAATGGTGCTTTCAGATTGCGAATCAGACTTTTACAACCTTGTCTTCCGTGAGCTCTAAAATGCTTCATGTTAAAAGCTTTTCGGTGTCTTTTCTTTATTTCTCCTTTTTGTCGTGTCTCTGACCAAAAATGTGGTAAAACTAACAAAACCACGCATATCGTATCACCTAAAGATTAACTTAGTAAATATATAAGTGATTTAGATGGATGTATAAGTACTTTTAAGTGCTTGTCAACAGTTCAAACACAAAATAGTCTAGTTTCTCTTTTAGTGGACGCGTCGGCGTTATGATGGATGTTTCTACAAGCCATGACAAGTCAATTAAATTATGACAATGTGTGAGTTGGGTGTTAAAAATTGACTCAAGAATAAGCCAATATCTATTAAACAAAGTCACAACTTCATCTACCTTGCTGCATTACTATATAGTCATCTAGACAGAATGGCAGTTTTCCAAGTGTAAAACAAGGATGTAAATAAACTCTACATCGACATTATTGTAATCGATATTGTGTTTAGCTATTATATATTAGTGCTTATGATGAAAATAATATGAAAAATATAATGTCAAATATATGTCTCATAAAAAAGTTATTCTTTCAAACATTAGTATTTTAATCCCCGAATTTTGTAAATCGGACCTATACCATCCTAAATTTTACAAATCAAATCTAACAGATCCTTAATAATTCAAATGACAAATTTATGGACAGACAAGGTTATACTTATCAAGATCATACAAATGGCTATTTTTGCAAAGTACTATATATTCATGTTTAATATATAAAGAAAATATTATCAAAAAAATATTAATTAAATATATTTACATATTAAATATTTCCATGCAATCAAAATACAAAATCTATATTCCATGAGTGGAAATATCATTACAAGACAAAAATACAGCCTAAACAAAATAATATCTTATACTTAAAGTATGTATGCCATAAACTCCCACCTTCGAGCTAACAGATTTCATTGTAACTAGCCCACCAAGAAAGATAATTAATCGTGCTGCAATTTATTTTTAAAATAATACAATTAAATATGATAATAAATAAATGACTGAATAAATCAAATTTTATCATAAATGCTTATGGAGAAAATGAAAAATGAACAAGCTTCAACATAGACAAATTACAGGGGAAATCAATCGTATTGATTTAGAATTGGCTTGTTCGATGTGAATTTCATCAATACGAACTATTTTCCCCTGTAACTCCAACTAAAGCTTTACAGTTTTTGTTGAATGGTATGAAATGACCAGTCACTAATTCGGGCTTTCTAATTGCATGCCTACAATTAATCATAATAAAGGCACCACATACACGGTGAGTTTTTTGAAGTTTCTCAACATGGCATACTATGTGAGTTTCATCAATATGAACTGTTTTCCTTTATAACTCCAACAAATCTCTATATTTTTAGTTCAATGGTGTATAAGATACTAGAGGACCAGTCATTAATTCAGACTTTCTAATTTCATGCCCATAATTAATCATAATAAAAGCACCACATACACAGAGGAAGGGTTGACTGGGTGGATGGGGTGGGTTTGTTGAAGTTTCTCCAAATGGCATACAAAGCTAACGACACCCGACAAATTGTGAAATGACAATACCATAAAAATACCTTCTTCTACATCCTTATGGTATGTTGTTCACATTTCAAACTAAAACTAATACAACTTTTAATTCCATGAAAAATGAGAATCCGAAATTCATTGAACTACTCGTTTGGTAAATCATCAATCTTGTACAACTTCTTAACATTAAACCCAAATCCAACTTTGAAAAAACTTCACTACAATAAACATTATATTGTTAAATTGTTTTAAATAAACAATTCTTTTTGAATTCCTAAATTCAATGACATTTTGAATAAATCAATTGCGATCACAAATGCTTACAGAGAAAGTCACAAATGGACAAGCTTGTGCACTGAGAACCAAGCGCTAATTACCGAATCCTAATTCCATACAATAATTTAACCTGAAATCCAACAAATATCAACCCATCTCAACCAACTCAAAAACAAATTCAATCAAATAATTTACTTGCTTAACAACCTTACTTTCCTTGCTAAAAAGTAATTCTTCAAATTTAACTCCAATAAGACCCGCATAAACATAATTCAAATTGCTCAATTTGCAATTATTCATGCATCACCTTCTTTTCTTCTTCACAACACTTCCTAACAATTTCTCAAATTATATGCTCTCTCTATCCCAAATTGTTTGTCCACTTTCTAAAATCAAAAAGTTTAAGAAAATATTAATTATATACTAGTTTCCCTAATTTACCCTTATTCGTTATTTATTTAAATACTAAATTATTAGCTTTTCATTACCAACCTATATAGACCCACAAAGTTGACTATTATTCAAAATAGGGGTAATATTAGAAATAAAGCATTAATAAGCTTCAGATAAAATATGGACAAACAATCTAGGGCAAACCAAAAAGGAATGGTGGATAAACAATTTAGGACGGAGGGAGTACAGACTAAAATTCATGGATTAAAAAAATGATAATAATTAAAAAAAGTTAACACATTGAACAAAATACCTTGAACTACTATCTTTAACTTCAAACAAAATTGAATGCCTAAGTTCAATTATGAATTATTTCAAGTACACAACATATACAACAATTTCTAACTTGAAATATACAATACCAAAATACAACACCAAGACCAACATCTAACTTGCATTACCCACGTTATAGCAACTTCTAATTTGCATTATCACTCCCTTTTCAACATGCAACCTTCTTCTTTATGCTTATGCAACAACTTAAACTCATAATTTTACTTCGATGTACATTGTTATTGAATTTTAACTAAACTCCTAAAATACTAATACAGTTATACCAATAATGCAGACTGCCAGACCTCTTCCAATAAACAACATTGTAGCTTTACTAACATTCACGACCACAATAGTACCAAAAATAGAAGTTATCCATTTTTTTAAAAATAACAATTTGTACCTACAATCTACCCATATAATTGGTGTACCACAAACTACTACAAAATTATGCTCCTATAAACAACTACACTAAATAACGCCAAAATTTTGAATTTAGGATGCCAAATTAAAAATCAATCCACATAAAGAGCAAATTTCAACCCCATTCCACATCACTATTACAGTCTAATGCACGATTAAACTTGCAACATTATTTTTATTTTAACAATATCCAATCGTCCTAACATATACATATATACATCCATATACATATATATGCATACATACATATATATAAAACATACAAATACTATCCCATTTTTTGAGGTTGACAACCTCACACTAAAATACATATGTATAGATTATAAACCTTAGTTTATAAAGTCACACAACCACTCTAATCAATCCAAAGCAACTTCCATAAAGGAATAAGCTAATACTTACCATTATTTAAATGATAAGTGACAAACAAATAAAACTTAGCTTAGGTCCACAACTTTCTCGATGGCCTACGAATATAAATAGTTCCTAAGCATACAAATTTTATCATCAACGTTTGATTGTTTCTTAGAAGGTTATCTTAACTATCTCAGGACAAAATTGAAAGTCACTCCCCAAACTTTTCCTAAGGCATATAACAAAACAAACAAAGATACTTAAGCTCGTATGATGTACATAAATCATCTGTATGAAATGATTTGCACACAACTTACGTACTTAACCCTATTGGTTTCTTAATTTGGGTTTGATACCACATCGAAGGAAGAAGGGTCAAAAAACTTAGATGCGGTTGGAGATGAAGTGACGAAGTCGAAGAAGATGAAGCATGAGTAGAGAAGTCACAGTTCGGTGAAGTAATGGATACCGAACCAAATCTTTAGTCTGGTAGTGATTGGAGTAAAGTTTGCTGGTCCAGAATTCTAAAGCAAGGGTGATTTTGTCTGATTGCAAGCTCGTTCAGTATTTGAAGTATGTTGATTTGAGGATTAAGGCATGGAAGTGATGCCGCTCTAGATAATGACATGTGCCAAATCAAATGAAGGAGAAGCTGGTCCAAATGTAAAAGGGGTATGTCAGACCAGATATCTCGTTCGATGAAATCATGGTTATAACAAACCGAATCTTTAGTTCGGTGGAGACGAAGGAATATCGAGCGAGACTTGCCGAACCAGATAGTGATGTACTAATGCTGAACAAGATTGCCGAACCAGATATTGCTACTACATATCCTAGCTATTGCTTTTCTCTATCTCACACTATAAATAAAGGAGATTCTGCATAATAATGGTGCCAGTTTTGAGAGCTTTGTGTGAGCTATTATTGGACAATTTTGAAGATTTTACTTAGGATTTAAGACATTTTCTCAACGTTTTATGACAATTTCATGTGGTTTCTTGGTTGAATCAATAAGGTTTTATTTTTGGAGGAACCTTTTTTGTTTGCTTTCTTCACTACTTTTCTCTCTAGAAATTCCCTAATAGTTGGTATCAGAGCCTGCTACACAACTTTTTAGAAGAGCCTTTAACTACGGAGAAGATCAGTGTTGAAAAGCTTAATGCAAGGAATTAGGGACTGTGGAAGGCAAAGATGGAAGATTCTCTCCATCTTAATGATCTTCACCAACCCTTGTAAAATAAAGGGGAAAAGAAAAATGGCATAACTGAGGCGAAGTGGGAAACCTTGGATAGCAAGGCTGTGGTAACTATTCGATGTTTCTTGGAGAACTCTGTGTTTTATACTATTGCCTGTGAAATATCTACTTTTGGAATATGGAAGATATTAGAAGGGGTTTATGCTTAGTGTTCCGCAATGAATAAGGTATTTCTGATGAGAAGATTGGTTAATCTAAAGATAAAGGAAGGCGAATTGATTGGTGAACATCTCAATAACTTTCAAGCAATTGCGAACCAATTGGTGGTTGTAAGATTCAAAGTTGATGATGAAACTGAATCTTTGATATTGATGAGCTCATTGTCTAAAAGTTGGGAAACTCTAGTAGTTGTATTGAACAATTCAAATTCTGATGGAATTGTTTCAATGAAGACAGTGATTAGTAGTCTTCTTAAATGAGGAGATGCGAAGAATAAATTCATTGGAAGGAAAGGTCATCAAAGAAAGGAAACTATTCATCCATGGGAAGAGGTCCACGATGCAAGGAGAGAAAGGTGCCCTTGCAAACCAAATATATATCAAGACTTCATTTGCTATTACAACGAAAGACCAGGTTACCAGCTGAAATTTTGCGATAAATTAAAAGCGAATAACGAGAAGATGAAAGCTCAAAAAGGTGGAAAAAAAATAAGCTGGAGGAAGACAATGACAAGGAGGTAAACTTTGGTATTAATAATGATGTTCCCTTCATTGAAGTGAGAAGGGGCGGATTGGGTGTTTGATTCGAGTGCATGCTTCCTTATTTGCAATCAAAAGGAAGCATTCATTGATTATTAGGAGGAAGCATGCAAGGTGGAGTTTGCTAATGACGGAAACTTACATGTTCAAGGCGCCGGTTCTATCAGGCTGAAGATGAATATTGGAAGGATGGTAACACTTATAGAGGATAGGCAAATCTTGTTTCTGTTGGATAGTTGGAAGGAAAAAGTTGTAAATTCTTAACTCGAGGTGGAGTTACAAAGGTTTGGAAGGGAAACAGGGATGTACTTCGCACGAAAAAGAAAGAAATAATATATATTCATTGCTTGAAAAAACTTTGGTAAATGCAGAATCCTCTATAAGGGAAGTTAAAGAGACAAATTTGTCTGAATTAAGGTGGAGTCAACAACTGAAGACCATAAAGCCCACATGGAGGCCTTTGTGGTATTACAAGCAGTTCTAATCGCTTATTGATGTCCATGTCCAGTTGGCGGGCATGCACAATTTAGAATGCGGTTTAGGTTTTTGGTGGAGACATTTGTTTCCTTGAAATTTTCTTGGAGTTTGGAGTTGCAGGTGAAGTTTTAATAAATGGTTTTTAATATGTAGTATCAAGGTGGAGATTATTGGGTTTGATACCTGATTTCCGCATAGGAGAAAGAATGGTTAAAATCCTAGTTGTGGTTAGAGATGAAGTTATAAAGTGGAAGATGAAGAACCATGAGAGGAGAAGTCGCAGTTTAGTGAAGTAGTGGATACTAGACCTAATCTTTGTTCCTGTGGTGATTGGAGAAAGGTTTACCACTCGAGAATTCTGAAGCAGGGGTGATCTAGACCGTTGGTAAGCTCGTTTGATTTTTTAACTATTTTGATTTGAGGATTAGGGCATGGGTGATGCCCCTTTAGATAATGACTTGTGTCGAACCAAATGAAGGAGATGCCATTCCATATGGTGAAGGGGTATGTCGTACCAGATATTTGGTTCGGTGGAATCATGGTTATATCGAATCAAGTCTTTAGTTCAGTTGAGATGATTGAATACCAGACAAGATTTGCGAAACCAGATAGTGAGGTACTAATGCCAAATATTTGCATGAAAAATGGGCAAACACCTCTAAGTCGTTATTATAGAGTTGTAAATATTGTTCGTAGTATAAAGTTGTTATTTAATAAATTTTAGTTAGAGTTGTATAAGTAGGAAAGGTGGTGATTTGCAATAAAAAAGAAGTAAAGGACTGAAATGTAAAACGACACAGAAATTATAGTTATTCGATTAAAATGTACCAACATCCACTGTTCATCTTTTATTACCTCTTTGATTATGATTACAGGAAGAAGATTATAAGAAAATAGTTCTTAGGCAATTTCAGTAGATTCTTGTCCTCTCCTTTAATTGGTCACCATTGTTGCCTAGAAGTTCATGTATTTATAGAGTGAGATTATGAGTAGGGTGGCTTGATATAAGCGGGCATTGGTCTTGCCTTTCCTTGCCTTGGAAATTACTTGGTCTTGTGATGAGAAGTGGACATGACTCGTTCGATGGCAACATGAAACAAGGGTTTGGTTCAGTGATTGAGGCAAGCAAGTGTTATAAGCTTGGTCCGGTTTGTTAAAGCAAGAAGGAGCACTGATTCGGTTAAGCATATGGTGAAAGGAATGGGGCATATGGTTCAGTACAAGAGATGGTAGGCCAGAGCACCTTGGGTTCGATGTTGGAGTATAAACCGTACCAATTATGTGGTTCGGTGGTGGAGAGGACTAAACCACTTATGTAGTTCGGTGGTGGAGCAATAGGGGCCAGACCACTTTGGTCGGTGGTGATGAGGAATGGCCAGACCAGAGGTTTGGTTCAATGATGATGCCTATAGGCTAGACCACTTGGTCCGGTGTTGGAGCCACTTGTGTCGAATCATACTCCATGTACTTCATCCTTCCATTCGTTATAACTTCCTTATTCGGAGTCAGAACCAAGTGAAACTTGGACCGATAGCTTTGTTGTAACAACCAGAAATTTAAGCTATAGTAATTAATTAACCAATAATTTAAATAATAAAATAACTTTGTGAAATTATCAAAATTGAGCCACAGGAGTTGCACCATTGTGTCCGTGGTAATTTTCCGGTCAATTTCCATATATAAATTGTCAAAATCAGAGTTAAAATGAAGAAGTTATGGAAGAAAAAAGAAATCAGAAAATAAGAAGGAAATATATATATATATATATATATATATACAAGGCTAGGTCGACCCTAGGGTCGACCCTCCCATCTGCTAGGTCGACCTAACTACTACAAGGATCGACACCAAGGTCGACCCGCCTTGTATTTTGGACGAGTAATTGTCCAGGTTAAATCGTAACGTGTTTTTCGATTTTTACTCCATCCCGTGCGTCTGTGCATCCATCCGACGGTTCCCATCGAGCCTATAACGTGGTTGCACCAGATTTAATCTTCAAGTCCAATGGTCTGAGATCCACAAGTGACACTATAAATAAGCCCTAGGCCTAGCTATTTTTCTCATTCAGATTTTCTCCATCTGGGTTCATTGCCCGAGGCTGGACCCTAAAAGGAATATTTTTCCCAAGAGAAGATCTTTTTAATTAAAATATTTTATACCCCTCAAGTGGATCAGAGAAGGCGAAGGAAAAGAGCTAAGGACCACATGTGAGTGTTTAAGTAATTATTTTAGATTTTTAAGCAATTTAAAATAATAAGGTTTCCAATAGTTGTAGTTTTTCTACAATTTTGGAGTAACCTTTATGCAAGCTTATTTATAGTTTATTTTTAAGTAAATTTTAGACTTTTTTTCCACTATATTTTCTTTTAGCTATTCTATTTCAGTCATTTTCAATTATTTATTGTTAATTATAGTTTTCCAATTATTTACAGTTACTTATTGTTATTTACATTTTATTTACATCTATTCTATGTTAGGATTTCTTCTATAAACGTCAGTTTCTTTTTAATTCCCTTTTTAAGCGAATGGAATAAATAGAAGATAATAATTCGTTAATATGGACTAAAATACAAGAACACTAAATTTATAGAAAATGGGATGTAAAATGAGAAGAACTGTAATAAATTGGACTTAAACTGAAATAGGCAAATTTAAGATATTTGCAAGCATAGTTATAACATGTAATTATTACTAAAAGAGAAAATAGAAGAAATAGCAGAAGAAGCTTATTTTTATACTTAGACCTTGGGTTAAGTTAATAAGTAAGGTTATAGCGCAAAGGTTATAATAAAGGCAAACAGAAAAGGCTTATTTTAAGACTTAGAATAAGTTAATAAGCAAATATAGTAGAGATAACAGAAGAGGCTTATTTAAAAAAGACTTCTACTAAGTTAATAAGCAAAAATAGAAGTAGGACCCGTACCGGCAGCATTCCCCTTATGCTGTTTAAGGTAGATAAGTGGTCAATAATTAAGAAGTAGGACCCGTACCGGCAGCATTCCCCTTATGCTGTTTAGGGTAGATAAGTGGTCAATAATTAAGAAGTAGGACCCATACCGATAGCATTCCCCTTATGCTGTTTAGGGTGGATAATTGGTCAATAATTAAGAAGTAGGACACGTACCGGCAGCATTTCCCTTGGGACACGCTTATGCTATTTAGAGTAGATAAGTAGTCAATAATTAGAAGCTCAAATCAAGCGATTTGAGCAAGGTGCGCAACTAGATTTTGTTTGTTGGGACCCATATTGGCAGTATTCCCCATCAGTAAGGAACTGGTGGTCTCACAACACACTCAGGTGAGGCTGGGCACGCTTATGTTATTTAGGGTAATTAAGAGGTCCAAAGAGGGAGCAACAGATAGTGCGAGCCTAACGGTGGTCGAGCGTGTGGCTTCGATTCAAGGAGATAAGTCGCTGTTAAGTTTCAAGTGCTAAACAGGTGTCTTTTGCTGTAGGACCCACATGATGGGACTAGCTCACAGTGGCGTAGCAGAGATAGAAGGCCGGTCAAAGGGTAGAATTAGGTCTTCAGCCTAATTAAACTAGGATTGGGATTTCATCCTAATCAAAGCAGTTGTAGAAAAGTGCAAACAATCTAATCGAACTATCTAAGCAAAGAAAACAGTTAAACCGTATTTTATTCCAGCTTTATCATTTCCTTTATTTCCTTTTATACTAAAACTATTGCAAAGTCAATTATCTTTACCTTGCTTAAGAATACTAGCAATTACTTTCATTCACCAAACTTTTAGTCTGACCCACTCCTCTATTTTCCCCTTTTCCCCCATAAGCCAACAGAGACAAGGGCGGTAGATTTTTGCTTTCTTGGAGAGATATTCTTAGAGATTCTTCATGTATTCTTCTTCTTCTTTTCAAGTTTTCTTTTTGTTTGAGTTTGGATGTACTGGTACTGATGAGAGGGATGGTTTTATTTATGTACTTTAATACTGTGACTGAGATGGTATTTTCCTTTTCTTAAGACATGTATTTGGTATTTTGAGGCATCTTATGTATTTGATTTTATGACTCTATTTTATGAAGTTTGATTTTGAATAATGAGATTATTATTTAAATGTTTTCGCTATTTTATTTGTTTTGTCTTGTGAATCTTAGTCTCTGTAAGTTTTTAGCTATACCTACAATGCACCACATCTTTTAGGGTGCCCTTTTTTTGGGTATACTAAGGGGTGTGGGATATTACATTTGGTATCAGAGCCCAAGGTTACAGGATTTCTAAAAATTTGTTTTAAAGGTAAAGTATTTTTCAAAATAACTTGTTTAAAAGTAAAATATTTTTCCAAAAGTAACCTATTTTTAAAGTAGCATATCTTCAAACTAGAAGTAATTTTCAGAAAGAAACTCTTATTATAGAAATAGTTTTTCAAGTATAAAAGAGAGTGTTTATAAAAATCCCCTCAAAGTCCAGTTTAACCTTCTTTCGATTCCTTCGAGCCTAAATTCTCTTTTCTCGACAGAGAATTCAGCCTACATCTTGGCAGCTAATGGGAGAGCTTAAAGAGGTTCCTAAGTCAAAAATCTCTAAGAAGCCGTGGTGGAAGAGTAAGAAGGAAAAGGACAAGAGGAAAGAAGGAGGACCTCAGAAGCTGATCAAGAAAAGCGGGAAATGCAATAGCTGTGGACTGGTTGGTCATTACGCATGGGACTGTAAGAATAAGATGATAAAGAGAAGGTGTTATAGTTGTGGACGGCCTGGTCACCTTATTAGAACTTGTCCTTAGAGAATGGAGCAAAGAGCATGCACACCTACAACGCAAGTACGGGCTTTGGAGGTAGCAACTTCTAGCAGTGGACCAGATAGAGGTAGGAAAGTCTCTGCAGTAGGTTTGATCTCTATTTTTGATTTTCCCATTCGGGCCCTTTTCGATTCTGGAGCATCACACTCTTTCATTTTTAGTTCTTTAGTTGATTGTTTGAACCTAAATATCTCCTTAATAGTTGACCCCATAGTTATTTTAAAGCCCATAGGAGGATTGACACATTTATCTATGATTTGTAGGGGTTTGAAAAATATTATCCTAGGCGTAGAGTTTGATTATGACGCCTATGTATTGGGATTTTTGGGGTATGGGATGATTTTGGGAATGGATTAGCTATCCACTTATGGAACGATACTGGACTGCGAAAGGAGAGTCGTTAGACTAGAGACATGCAGCGGTAGGACTCTCGAGGTTTCTTGCGACCCACAGGGTTCAGTCATGTTGAGCTTCCTTTATTCCCATGATTAGTCAGAGATTTCCCAGACATTTTGAGGAGGTTCTTTGTACACTTCGCATTCATCGGTTGAAGGCAAGTGTCACTTTTGGCATAAGGAAATGCGTTTCTTGGGGCATAGAGAAGGCCTACACATGGAAGAAGTTTGAGAAACGATTTCGTACATTTAGGTTCGGATTGTGGAAATCCAAAGAAAGGTAGGCAAATATTGGAGAGGTATAAGAAAAGAAGAAAACCCATTTGCAGATAATTGCAAAGAGGGTTTAACGGTAGAGCCTAGGAATGAAAGGCTTTAGTAAGGAAATTGATGCAGCCAAGGAAGCGAATTCGACGATGTAAATCGAATCCGTCCAGGATCTCACACGATTAGCGGAAATAATCGATGAAACGATGATAAATCGGTGAATTTAAGAATACCCAAATGCCCAAATCCATTGATCACAAAGATACCAGATTCTAGAAATCTTCTACACGTTGATCGCGCACGATGCCGTGAGAGAAGATCTACAATTCTTCGAACGTTGATCAAGCGCACTTGATTCCGTGAATTGGCTTCAACAATCGTTGATTCGAGCGCACTCGAATGCCGAAAGTGGAGATAGGAGATAACACTCAACTACCAATTTTAATGGAGGCAAGAAGCACAAACCAAATTTTATTCAAAAAAATTCAACTTCTTTACAAATGACAACACATCCCTATTTATAGGGAATTACATCACATAAGTTACACGACTCAAAATAGGCGACATAAGAACAAACGACTCACGACCTAACATTCATGACTTAACAACATAACAGGCACAAACGACTTACAACATAAAAGAAACGACTTAAGAAACCAAACAGGTTACAACACACGACATAAGAAATGCGGTATAACATCTTCAGCGACTTAGCGACCTAAGCTTCCAGCGACATAAGGAAATCCTGATGAATCTGTTCGCGATCTATGGAGGAACGACCTAAGGAATTCGGGACCTAAGAGTCTTCAGTAGCTTCGCGACTTAAGGATCTTCGACTTAAAGTAGGTCGTTCGCGAGTTAGGTTGAAGCGGCATAAGGGTTCTGAGCGACATAACAATTTGGGAATTCGTTCGCGACCTACTGGCAGTTGAATCTTGCTCGCGACCTACTGGAAGAAGCGGCAACACTTCACGACCTAACTGGAAATTGCTTGCGACTCGAGGAATCTCGCGACCTAAACCAGAGCGGCCTAGGGTTTCGCCTTCAAGAAGCTGGAGCGACATAAGGAGGAGGAGCTCGCAACCGCGACCTAGTGTTTCGCCTTCGTCGCGACTTACGGCAGCGCGATTCAAGGTAAGCGCTACATCATCCTCCCCTGGTTGAAAAGAATTCGACCCCAAATTCACACTTTCCTCTTCTTCGACAAGCTTATGCTCATGATACGGAATCAAGTGTTTGACGTTGAAAACGTCAGTAGTATGGATATGATCCGGCAATCTCAACTGATAAGCATTATCATTAATCTTCTTTACGATTTCCAAAGGACCAATCTTCCTAGCAGCTAGTTTGTTGTAAGTACCAACAGGAAATCGATCCTTGGTCAATACTGCATATACAAAATCTCCTTCTTTGAAGTTAACATGTCGTCGTTTAATATCTGCGGATTGCTTATATTTCTCATTTGCCTTAAACAATCGTTCTTGCACAACCTTGTGACATTCTTGCAGTTCATTCACAAAATCACTAGCTTGTTTGATTATTCCTTTCTGCTGTGGAACTACAGATAGATCTAACGGTCCTTTAGGAATTGTTGAGTACACAACCTGGAATGGACTGAACCCAGTGCTACGATTAACTGCATGGTTGTGTGCAAATTCAGCTTGACATAACTTCGAATCCCAACTCTTCAAATTGCCATCCACAAGGCATCACAATATATTACCCAGGGATCTATTCACAACTTCAGTCTGTCCATCTGTTTGTGGATGATAAGCACTACTGAATTTCAACTTCGTTCCTACCATCTTCCACAAACTCAGCCAAAAATGACTCAGAAATCTGGTATCCCTGTCTGAAACTATAGATTCTGGTAAACCATGCAAGCGATTGATCTCTCTAAAGAACAACTGTGCCACATGGACAGCATCTGCCGTCTTCTTACAAGCAACAAAATGTAACATCTTCGAGAAATGGTCCACCACAACATATATAGAGTCATTTCCCAGTTGAGTCCTCGGCAAGCCCAACACAAAATCCATGCTTACATCAACCCACGGTTTTGTAGGAACAGGTAAAGGATATACAAACCCGCATTTGTAGCTGTCCCTTTCGAAACTTGACAAACATGACATTTTCGAACAAACTTTTCAACTTCCCGCTTCATCGAGGGCCAATAATAAGACTGAGCAATCAACTGCAATGTGCGATCCCGACCAACATGTCCTTCTTCATGCAACTCTTTTACAATTTTCATTCTCAAGCTACAATCTGGTACGCACAATCGATTCCCCTTGAATAAGAATCCATCTACCAACACAAACTCATCAGTACTCCCATCCTTGACTTTCTCAACAATCTTCGCAAAGTAAGGGTCTTCCTCAAACAACTCTGGCAATAGTTCAAATCCTGTCACTTCAACCTTCATCGTCATCAACAAATGATTCCTCCTGCTCAAGGCATCAGCTACACGATTCGTCACCCTTGATTTGTGCTTTACAACAAAAGTAAACTGCTGTAGATACGCGACCCATGAAGCGTGTCTAGCTGAGATTTTGTCCTGTCCTTGCAAATGTTTCAAAGCTTCATGATCCGTATAAAGAACAAACTCCTTCTGAAACAGATAATGTCTCCAGTGCTTCACAGCTTGAACAATTGCGTAAAACTCCACATCATAAGTGCTATATCTCAACTTGGCTCCAGACAACTTCTCACTGAAATAAGCAACTGGTCTTCCATTCTGACTCAATACTCCACCAATCCCAACCTTCGAAGCATCAGTGTGTAACTCGAACAATATCTGAAAATCCCGCAGTACCAGAATGGGTGTTGTCGTCAAAAGTGTCTTGATCTTCTCAAAATCTAACTCTGCTTCCTCTGTCCATATGAACTTCTTTCCTTTCATGCAATCGGTTACAGCCTACAGGTGCCATCACACTGCTAAAATGTGGAATGAATCTTCGATAAAAAGATACCAACCCATGAAAACTCCTCACTTCAGTAATTGTCTTGGGTTGTGGCCAACTCCTGAAAGCTTCCACTTTGCTTTCATCCACTTGAATACCCTCCTTCGACAGAACATATCCCAGAAACAAAACACTGTGCGTCATGAACACGCACTTCTTCGTTACTGCATAGAATTGCTCCTGTCGTAGAACCAACAGCACTTCTCGCAAATGCTGGATATGCTCTTCCATACTCCCACTATAGATCAAAATATCGTCAAAGTAAACTACTACAAACTTCCCAATAAATGGTCTGAAAATCTGATTCATCACTCTCATAAAAGTACTAGGAGCATTTGACAAGCCAAACGGCATAACCAGCCATTCGTATAGACCTTCCCTAGTTTTAAAAGCAGTCTTCCACTCATCACCCGGTCTAATACGAATCTGATGGTATCCACTCTTCAAGTCAATCTTTGAGAACACAACAGCCCCACTCAACTGATCAATCAAATCATCGAACCTCGGCATAGGAAACCTGTATCTCACAGTGACCTTGTTTAGAGCCCGACTGTCCGTACACATCCGCCAAGTCCCATCCTTCTTCGGTACCAATAAGGCTGGCACTGCACAAGGACTCAAGCTCTCCTGAACATGCCCTTGTTCTAACAACTCCTCCACCTGCCTTCTCAGTTCCTCATGCTCCTTAGGACTCTTCCTGTAATGTGGCATGTTAGGTAATGCCGCCCCTGGCACAAGATCAATCTAATGCTGAATATCTCTCAACGGTGGTAACTCCTTTGGCAACTCTTCAGGAAACACATCTCTGAATTCTTCCAACACTGGCTTTACTTCCTCTTGAACTTCAACAGATTAAGTAGCTTCATGTCCAATCAACAAGAACACCTCAGGACTCTCCTCTACTTCTTCAACAAACTCCTTCAAAGTCAACAAAGTCTTCAGCTCCTCAATCTCCTCTGACTTGCTCTCTCCTTGCTGTCTCTTCTTCGGAACTAAAATGATCTTAGTACCCTCAAACATAAAGTTGTAGCTATTGGTTCGACCATCAAGCTACACTGCTCGGTCATACTGCCATGGTCTTCCCAAAAGCAAGTGACAAACATCCATCTCCACCACATCACACCAGATCTCATCTTTATACTTCTTCCCAATAGAAAATGGAACATGAACTCGCCTGTCCACCTTCACCTCTCCTCCTTTCCTTAACCACCCTAACTTGTAAGGATTTGGATGCTTCTCCGTTTTCAACTTCAACTTTCTCACAGCTTCGGTAGAAATGATATTGTCACAACTTCCCGCGTCAATCACAAATTTACACACCTTCCCAGTATAGTGCATGTCGATTGAAAGATATTACTCCTCAACCAACTAGCCTCCTCTTCCTGCTTCGGTGTCAAACATGATCTCCTCAACATTAGATTACATCCTTCATCTCCCGATGCGATATCCTGTTCATCCTCCTTAACTGGACTAGAATAACCTTCATCAACATCCTCACCTTCCACTTCAGCAATCATAGCTCGCCTCTTCGGTTTCGGGCATTCATTACTCTTGTGACCCACTTTCTGGCAATTATAACACTTGAAACTGTTGTTGACCTTCGCCTTCGCAACTTCATTCACAACTGGTTTACTGACAGATCTAGAAACATTGGAACTCCCACTAGCTCCCTTGCTCTGAGTATTGGAACTTGGAAACACACCACCTCCTCGTCTTCCCTGCTTCTCCCAAGCCAACGCCTTCTGGTGCGCTTCAGCCACAGATCTAGGGTCAAACATATTTACCATATCCTGGATCTGGATCCTCAACCCCCCAACAAACCTAGCAGTCAATTGTTCCTCCATCTCCATAATGTCATTTCGAGCAATCAGTTGATAAAACTCATCAGCATAATCATTAACAGTCTCCATCCCTTGCCTCAGATTCTGCAACCTCTGATACATGAGTGATTGATAATTGTAAATCAAGAATGTAGCCTTCATCATCTTCTTCATTTTCTCCCAAGCAACAATCTTCGACTTCCCCATCTGTTCTCGTGTAAGTATGGTTTGCTGCCACCACGCCATAGCTCTTCCTCTCAACCTAGTAGCAACCAACTTCACTCGACGATCATCCGGAACCTCCTTGAAATCAAAGATCTCTTCAACATTAGATAACCAATCTAGAAATTCTTCAGCCTGCATACCACCCTTAAACTCTGGAATTTCAATTTTCATTCCGGACTCCCATTTGTGATCATACTCTGAATGATTTCTTCCTTGGTTTCGATTTCGACCATGAACACTACCACCATCAAACTCCTCATCAAAATCTGATGCATATCGATGTCGATCATGACCACCAACATCTCTACCACCACCATTTCTACCACCAACATCCCTTCGATCACGATCATCAACATTCCTATCACGATCGTCAACATTTCTACGATCATGATCTTCTCTTCTCTCCCGATCCGAATGTGGTGAAACTCTATTTCCCCCATGGCTCAATTCAGGTGAAACCCTTCTTCTACTTTGATTCATTTCAAGCATCATTCTCTCTAATCGACCAATCCCCTCATTCAACTTCTCATTGAAATTCTCGTTGATTCGTTGTTCCATTTCATCGGCCTCTTCTCTTCCATACAAAGCATCAACATTGCGATGACGTTGAGCTCGTCTCGGTGGCATGATTGAACTTCAAACAAATCTTCAAAAATTCAAACACTTTCTGAACTTTGATCCAAAATGATATGGATCGAAACTCCCAACTTGTTGCAACTTCACGATGAACACGATGAACACCAAACTTCTCAACAATGCAAATCCGATCTCCAAACTTCAAATTCTCGAAACCCAATTCTCCAAATGATGCAAACTTCTTGAAATCTAGCTCTGATACCAAATGATGCAGCCAAGGAAGCGAATTCGACGATGTAAATCGAATCCGTCCAGGATCTCACATGATTAGCGGAAATAATCGGTGAAACGATGATAAATCGGTGAATTTAAGAATACCCAAATGCCCAAATCCGTTGATCATGAAGATACCGGATTCTAGCAATCTTCTACACGTTGATCGCGCACGATGCCGTGAGAGAAGATCTACAATTCTTCGAACGTTGATCAGGCGCACTTGATTCCGTGAATTGGCTTCAACAATCGTTGATTCGAGCGCACTCGAATGCCGAAAGTGGAGATAAGAGATAACACTCAACTACCAATTTTAATGGAAGCAAGAAGCACAAACCAAATTTTACTCAAAAAAATTCAACTTCTTTACAAATGACAACACGTCCCTATTTATAGGGAATTACATCACACAAGTTACATGACTCAAAATAGGCGACATAAGAACAAACGACTCACGACCTAACATTCACGACTTAACAACATAGCAGGCACAAACGACTTACAACATAAAAGAAAAGACTTAAGAAACCAAACAGGTTACAACACACGACATAAGAAATGCGGTATAACATCTTCAGCGACTTAGTGACCTAAGCTTCCAATGACATAAGGAAATTCTAATGAATCTGTTCGTGATCTATGGAGGAACGACCTAAGGAATTCGCGACCTAAGAGTCTTCAGTAGCTTCGCGACTTAAGGACCTTCGACTTAAAGTAGGTCGTTCGCGAGTTAGGTGGAAGCGACATAATGGTTCTGAGCGACATAACAATTTGGGAATTCGTTCGCGACCTACTGGCAGTTGAATCTTGCTTGCGACCTACTGGAAGATGCGGTAACACTTCGCGACCTAACTGGAAATTGCTTGCGACTCGAGGAATCTCGTGACCTAAACCAGAGCGGCCTAGGGTTTCGCCTTCAAGAAGCTGGAGCGACATAAGGAGGAGGAGCTCGCGACCGCGACCTAGGGTTTTGCCTTCGCCGCAACTTACGGTAGCGCGATTCAAGGTAAGCGCTGCATCAGAAATGAAGTTTCCAAAGTTTTGGAAGGTACTCCAAAGATAGTAAGTTGAGAATCCACTTTATGCCGAGCCCAATAAAATGAAATTGTTAGAATTGAAAAGTTGAAAAATATAATTGTCAATATTTTTGAAAAAGTAAATATTGGGTTTTTGAAAAAAAAAGTGGTATGAGATTTAAATTGGTTTTTATATGATTTTTCTAAAAGTGAAATTCTTTTTGAAGAATTTTAAAGCATATATAGCTCGCTAGTTTCTTTGTAGGTAAACAAAGATTTAAAAAAAATAAAAACCTAGTGTGTATTAAGTATCGAAAACATAGGTTACATCATTTATTGTTGTAATAGATATTTTCATGAAAAATAAGGGGAGCAAAGATTATAACACTATTGTTATAGTAGGTGACTCCCAAGGGAAATGTTTTTACATAGTATGCGAGATTTATTAGTATTTATTTTAATTAAATCCATACACTAGTATTTTTGAGTTGTAGTAATGCCGTTTTACGCAACATCTGTTTTGACCCAAATAAAAATGTATTTTGAAAATAATTTCTAAGTACAATAAAAAGTGGTTTGTAAGTACATTTAAGTATGAGGAAATGTTTTCTAGTTATGGATATATTAAAACAGTTTTGAAAATGGGTTTTTCTGAAAAGAAAAGTGTAAGTTAAATATTAGAAATTAATAAATTTCATAGAAATTGACTATTATAAGAGAATATAGATTAAACATACTTTAATCTATTGGAAAGAAATAAATAATGATAAAATTTTCTATGAAACCAAATTATAAATAAAGATGTTTTGTGCAAGTTATAAGGAATACGTGAAGGAGATGTACAATGTATGGAAAGCACCATATTTTATACAGCCTATTTCGAAAAATTTAAAATAAATTTCTCATAATTTCACATAAACACGAAGTCCTCTTTTAAAGGATTCATAGATGGTTTTAGCGTTCATAGTTCCTTATAAAAGAAAGTAGTTCCAATATATTAAGGTAAAAAGCCATTAAGTGTAATAATTAGAGACAGTGTTAGTTAGGAGAGATTTTCTAGAGAGCCTTTGTAAAAAGTCCCGATTTGTAGTTAGAAACTCCTCCAACGTTGGGTAATTGGGAAGTTAAGGAGTTTTTAATGAAATCATTGTTCTTATCTACTTCAATTTTTGCAAAATTGAAAATCTGTGAAAAGAAGATGTTTTGAAAACATGTTAGAACATTTTAAAGATATTTTGAAAGAAAAATGGTTTGGTGAAAAAGTAAATAAGTTTTTGGAAGCGAAAAACTTAGTAATAGTTAAATTTAAAAACCCATAAAAAGCTGTAGGGATGCAAGTCTAGAAAGATAAAATGTTAAGTAACCAAGCACATTTGAATTTAATGGAAATTTGAAAATAAAACTTTTAAAGGCAAAAATTTTGGGGATATTTTAAAAGTTTAGAAGCTTTTTTGAAATGGAACGATAAATACTAAACCAAACTTTCAAATGTGGAGTAGATATGAATCATTTCCTAGGTGTTATGGAAAAAGTGTAAGGCGATGAAGGAGATAGCAGTGATTACTTTTAGAAATAATAATAGAAGTTTCTGTAAAGTGTATAGGACACTAATGAGAACCTAGGATTGTTGCTTCATGTGTGTAAACTATAGAAGAATAGTAAAGTGATATTAGTAAGATGGTAAGACACACATGGTTGAGGATGTATATTCTTGATTTTGGAGGAACTTGGGAGGAGCATCTTCCCTTAGTAGAGTTCGCTTATAATTATAGCTTTCAGACTAGCATTGGAATGGCACCTTTCGAAGTTCTTTATGGAAGACCGTGCAAGTCGCCTTTGTGTTGGTTAGAGTCTAAAGAGAGATTGCTATTTGGTCCTAACATGGTTAGAGAGACTTTGGAGAAGATTGATTTGGTTAGGAAAGAATAAGTACCTCTTATCCACATCTCTTTGATAATAAATTTTGAATTTCCTATTTTCATCTTTAGTTTGAATAGGTTCTTTCCTTTATTATCCTTTAGGAGGGTAGAACTTAGGATTTAACCTATGGATGGTAGGATTTGATGTAAACATGTTGTTAGAACAAGTTATGTATGATGGATAGTAGTGGTTGCAAGTGGTTTCTAGTGGATGCTAATGGACGCATATACTTATATTGGGCACTATTATCTCTTAGGGATCGGCCTAATTAGGACACTAGAGCATATGCATATGGATGTGTATGCATTTGCATTTTTATTTTTACTTTATTCCATGGTTGCAATAAATGCATAATTATCACATGATTGTTGCATTTGAATGATGATTTGACGCAGCGGCGGAATACAAAAATTGATGATACGATGAACGTAGCAATCGGTGGATTGAGAAATACTGAAATGCCCAAATTCGTTGATCCGAAGATGCCGAATTCTAGCTATCTCTGACACGTTGATCGATCACGATACCGTGAAGAGAGATCTTCAATTCTTCGAGCGTTGATCAAGCGCACTTGATTCCGCGAATTGGCTTCAACGATCGAAGGTTCGAGCGCACTCGAATGTCGAAGGTGGAGATAGGAGATACACTCAACTACCGATTTTAATTGAAAGCACAAAGCTAACAAAGGAAATTTTATTCAAAATCAACAACCTTTTACAAATGATGCACACCCCTATTTATAGAGATTTTACAACACTCAACTCGCATAACTCGTATACGACTTAACAATTTAACAAAGAAAATACAAACACTTAGGTCGTTACATGACCTTCAACAGTATTTACAACATACTACGACTTAAGAAAATTACAATACTTCAGTATACGACTTATCAAAATCGTTTCACGACTTATCAAAATGTCTCGCGACTTATCAAATGATCATGCGACTTATCAAAATGATCCTGCGACTTATCAAATGACTCGCGACTTAATTTTCTGGCGGCATTGCTTGATTGAAGTCTTAGGTTGTTCGCGAGTTAATGAAGCGGAGTAAAGTCGTTCGCGACTTACTGGAGTTAGGTCGGAGCTTGTTTACGACCCATCGTTCGTCACGCAAGCTAAGAAAAGTACGGCAGCGACATAGAAAGGGAGCTTCGCGACATAACAAGGTCGTTCACGACCTACTGATTTCACGACATAAGAAACTCGGCGACCTAAGGAAGCTCGTCCGCTTGCGACCTACTGGCGATGCCGCGACTTAACTGGAGATTTGTTCGTGATCTACTGGAATGACCTACTGGGGTGCGACATAAGGAGGACACGGCAGCGACCTAGGGTTTTGCTTCAATTCAGCGACTTGGGTTTTATGTCGTTCGCGATTTAAAGAGGAGGAGGAGCATCGACCTAGGCTGGAGTGATCTATGAGGCAGTGCAACTTCTAGAAACGTGATTCAAGGACGCGACTTAGGTAAGTCTATCTCGCTGCATCATCCTCCCCTGGTTGGAAAGAATTCGTCCCGAATTCACACTTTCTCCTTCTTCGAGACGCTGTCTTCCATTCATTATCTGGTCTGATGCAGTTCTGGTGATAACCACTCTTGATATTGATCTTGTCTTGACCCTTTGAAGATGTGGCTTGACCTAAGGAACGCATGGCAATAAGCAGACGTGGCATTAGGCAGGCGGCATAAGGAAGTGATCTAAGAGAGATGACCTCATGATGCTTGTGCCAATAGGATGGTGTGATGTAGAACCAAATCGTGATGAAAATGCGAGACGATATAAGGAAGTTTAAAATCGTGGAGCGACTTAGGAAATTACGACGGAAAAAGTGTGATGACTCATGCCCAGATTCTTGTCTTTCCTTATCTCGTTCAGATGTATCATCATTTAGAATCTTCCCTTGATGTGTTGCATCAATTTTCCCTGACTGAAATGAATTCCCACTCGCTTCTCCTTCAACATGTTTATTTTCATAAAATGATTCCAAGTAATTGACGTTGATAACGTCAGCAGTGTGGACATGATCAGGCAATTCCAACTGACAATCATTCGCTTCATCCTGTCTTTTCAACTCTTCCTGTTCTTTCAGATTCTGAAGATCATATGATCCCTGTAGTAGAATAGCATCTGGTACTAGTTCAGTGTGAGGTTGAATGTCCTGTGGTGGTGGTAACTCTTTGGGTAGTTCCTCAGGATATTCGACTTCAAACTCATTGAATACTTCAACCTCTTCAGGTGTCTCAAAATCAGAATTTTCCCCATATTCAATCAACATTGATAACTCATCATCATCTTCCATTTCATTTATGAACTCTTTCAAAAATAATAAACCAACTGATTCTGCCTTCTTTTCTGTTTCACTCTTGCTTTGTTCATGCTCCTCGGAAACTAAGGAATTTATACTTGGTCGACTCTCAACCGTAAGCTCAGGTGCTAAATAAGAATCCTCCAATGTCAAATAAATTTCCTCCTCCCCAAACACAGCTTCTTCTTCCATACTATCAAACTGTGGCAATGAAGAGTAATCAACTTCTACCTCCATATACTTTGACTCAATTTCTTCATCATCATCAAATTTCGGCCGTCGGTCAAGGTCAATTTCAACAGTCCTCCTCATCAGGTTACATCCTTCATCTCCTGAAAAAAATCTTTCATCTTCTGACAAAAATCCTTCATCGTTATCAAATTGTGGTGGTTGATAAAAGTCAATTTCATCAGTCCTCTTCTTCAACAAATTACATCCTTCATTCTCTAACTCGACCCCTTCAACTTCGATGTCAAACTTTAATGGTAAGACTTCGAACGATTCTGTAGGACCGACCTCTTCGTCTTCGTTGTCAAACTTTGGTGGTAAGATTTCGAATGATTCTGTAGGACCGACTCCTTCAAACTCTTCCAACATTGGTTTAACCCCCTCAGGAGTTTTAAGCTCTTTACTTGTCACATACATAACCAATGTTTCAGCACTACCTTCCGCTTCTTCAATACTCTTGCTGAAAGATAATGGACTAGTCGGTGCCTCTTCCCTTTCCGGCTCGCTTTCAATTGAATCACCCTCATCCTCGTTTTCACATTCTTCTACAACTAAGGCTTTTATCTTGGGCTCCGTACATTCAATACTTCTATGGCCAGACTCCTGATGATGATAGCGCTTAAATTGGTCATCAACATTTGTCTTCGTGATTCCATGTACAAGGGGTTTGTTGACTTTCTTAGAAACATTGACACTGCAATTAACGCCTTTATTCTGATTGCTGGGGTTTGCAACCACACCCTTTGCTCGACTCCCTTGACTCAACTTCTGCAATTGTTGGTTCACACGAGTTTGATAATTATATGGTAAGAAATTTGGCTTCATCATCCTTTTCATCTTATCCCACGTGACAACTTTGGATTTCCTCATTCTCTCTCTGGTTGATTTAGTCTGTTGCCACCAATCCATAGCTCTTCCTCTCAGTCTGATAGCAACTAACTTAACTTGATGATCTTCAGGCACGTTGTTGAGTTCAAGAATATTTTCAACCTTTGATAACCAATCCAAGAATTCCTCTACTTGTAGACTACCTCGGAATTCTGGAATTTCCATATCCTTCCTTGATTTCCATGTATGACCATTCTCTTCAACATTCCTATATCGATTTTGCCCTGGACCGGGATATCGAACGTGACCACTATCACCATAACTATCTTCTTCAAACCTGGATGAGCTTCAAGGTCGATTCTGAACATTGACTCTTCTATGACCATGCACGTCCTCTCTACTTCTTCTTTCCTCTACTCGACATCTTTCATAATCACAATATGACTCATGCTCGTAACCACGATAAGCTCTTCTTTCTTCATTCTGATAATCACGATTGTCTCAAACTCCACGATCTCGATTTATCGACAAAGATGATTCTCTTCTTTCTCTATCATAACGTGGCAACACTCTCCTTCGATTTCGATTCATGTCAAACTTCATTCTCTCCACTTTCTCAAAATCCTTATTGAATTTCTCATCGATACGTTGCTTTATCTGTTCAGGATCTTCACTCCCATACAAATCTACAACACTATGATGACGGTTAACATATCTCGGAGGCATGATCAAATTTTCAACAGATCCAAACACAAACTTCACTTTGATCCAAAAATTCTCGAATCAAATTTCCCCACTTGTTTGAAATCTCACGAACACCGCAAATAAACAAACAATTTAATTCAAATCCCAAAACTTCAAATCTCAAAATTGACGCCCAATGAACTTGAACAAATCTCCCACAAACTTGAACAAGTTCGCTTCTCCAAATGATGTAAATCTCGCACAACTCCAAAAATCTACGCAAACTCCTTGCGTTCTAGCTTTGATACCAAATGACGCAGCGGCGGAATACAAAAATTGATGATACGATGAATGTAGCAATCGGTGGATTGAGAAATACTAAAATGCCCAAATTCATTGATCCGAAGATGCCGAATTCTAGCTATCTCTGACACGTTGATCGATCACGATACCGTGAAGAGAGATCTTCAATTCTTCGAGCGTTGATCAAGCGCACTTGATTCCGCGAATTGGCTTCAACGATCGAAGATTCGAGCGCACTCGAATGTCGAAGGTGGAGATAGGAGATACACTCAACTACCGATTTTAATTGAAAGCACAAAGCTAACAAAGGAAATTTTATTCAAAGTCAACAACCTTTTACAAATGACGCACACCCCTATTTATAGAGATTTTACAACACTCAACTCGCATAAGTCGTATACGACTTAACAATTTAACAAAGAAAATACAAACACTTAGGTCGTTACATGACCTTCAAAAGTATTTACAACATACTATGACTTAAGAAAATTACAATACTTCAGTATACGACTTATCAAAATCGTTTCACGACTTATCAAAATGTCTCGCGACTTATCAAATGATCCTGCGACTTATCAAAATGATCCTGCGACTTATCAAATGTCTCGCGACTTAATTTTCTGGCGGCATTGCTTGATTGAAGTCTTAGGTTGTTCGCGAGTTAATGAAGCGGAGTAAAGTCGTTCGCGACTTACTGGAGTTAGGTCGAAGATTGTTTGCGACCTATCGTTCTTCACGCGAGCTAAGAAAAGTACGGCAGCGACATAGAAAGGGAGCTTCGCGACATAACATGGTCGTTCACGACCTACTGATTTCACGACATAAGAAACTCGGCGACCTAAGGAAGCTCGTCCGCTTGCGACCTACTGGCGATGCCGCGACTTAACTGGAGATTTGTTCGCGATCTACTGGAACGACCTACTGGGGTGCGACATAAGGAGGACACGGCAGCGACCTAGGGTTTTGCTTCAATTCAGCGACTTGGGTTTTATGTCGTTCGCGATTTAAAGAGGAGGAGGAGCATCTTCCTAGGCTGGAGCGATCTATGAGGCAGTGCAACTTCTAGATACGCGATTCAAGGACGCGACTTAGGTAAGTCTATCTCGCGCTGCATCATGATTGTAGCGCGCATATAGAACTATCAATTATCATTACGAATTTGCATTCATTTAGATACATGGTATGAACAAGATTGCATAAATGGAGGTCAACTGAATCAATAGACCACCTAATCTTTTGCATTAGTTAGAGACATTGGCACCACATTATTTGCGTATGTATCATAAATTGCATTGGAAAACTTAAGCACAATGGATGTAATGGATGATGGTTGAGTAGTTGGTTGTAAAACTTTGATGAAAACATTTATTTCATTCTTCTATCCTTAGAGATTTCAGGGACGAAATCTCTTAAAGAGAGGAGAATGTAACAACCCGAAAATTTAAGCATAGTAATTAATTAATAAATTAATTAAATAATAAAATAACTTTGTGAAATTATCTGAATTGAGCCACGGGAGTTGCACCATTGTGTCCGTGGTAATTTATGGTCAATTTCCATATATAGATTGTCAAAATGGAGCTAAAACGAAGAAGTTACGGAAGAAAGAAGAAATCAGAAAATAAGAAGAAAAATAAATAAATAAATATATTGGGCTAGGTCGACCCTAGGATCGACCCTAGGGTCGACCCTCCCATCAACTAGGTCGACCTAACTCCTACAAGGGTCGACACCAAGGTCGACCTGCCTTAGTATTTTAGACGAGTAATTGTCCAGGTTAAATCGTGACGTGTTTTTCGATTTTTACTCCATCTCGTGCGTCCGTACTTCCATCCGACGGTTCTCATCGAGCCTATGATGTGGTTGCACCATCTTTAATCTTCAAATCCAACAGTCTGAGATCCACAAGTGACACTATAAATAAGACCCTAGGCCTAGCTATTTTTCTCATTCAGATTTTCTCCATCTGGGTTCATTGCCTAAGGCTGGACCCTAAAAGGAATAATTTTCCAAGGAGAATGTCTTTTTAATTAAAATATTTTATACCCCTCAAGTGGATTCGAAAAGGCCAAGGAAAAGGGCTAAGGACCACATGTGAGTGTTTAAGTAATTATTTTAGATTTTTAAGTAATTTAAAATAATAGGGTTTCCAATAGTTGTAGTTTTTCTATAATTTTGGAGTAATCTTTATGCAAGCTTATTTACAGTTTATTTTTAAGTAAATTTTAGACTTGATTTCCAGTCTATTTTCTTTTAGCTATTCTATTTCTGTTATTTGCAATTATTTATTGTCAATTATAGTTTTCCCAATTATTTACAGTATTTACAATTATTTACTATTATTTACGTTTTATTTACATTTATTCTACGTTGGGATTTCTTCTGTAAACGTCAATTTCTTTTTAATTCCCTTTTTAGGTGAATGGAATAAATAGAAGAGGATAATTTGTTAATATGGACTAAAATATAAGAACAATGAATTTACAGAAAATGGGATGTAAAATGAGAAGAACTGTAATAAATTGGACTTAGACTAAAATAGGAAAATTTAAGATATTTGCAAGCATAGTTATAACTTGTAATTATTACTAAAAGAGAAAATAGAAAAATTGCAGAAAATGCTTATTTTTATACTTAGACCTTAGGCTAAGTTAATAAGTAAGGTTATAACATACAGATTATAATTAAAGTCAAACAGAAAAGCTTATTTTAAGACTAAGAATAAGTTAACAAGCAAATATAGCAGCGATAACAGAAGAGACGTATTTAAAAAAGACTTATACTAAGTTAATAAGCAAAGATAGAAGTAGGACCCATACCGGCAGCATTCCCCTTATGCTGTTTAGGTTGGATAAGTTTTCAATAATTAAGAAGTAGGACCCGTACCGGCAGCATTCCCCTTATGCTGTTTAGGGTAGATAAGTGGTCAATAATTAAGAATTCTAACCCGTTCTGACAGCATTCCCCTTGGGACACGCTTATATTGTTTAGGGTAGGTAAGTGGTCAATAATTAGAAGCACAAATCAGGGGATTTGAGCAAGGGGCATAACTAGATTTTGTTTGTTAGGACCTGTATCGGTAGCATTCCCCATCAGTCAGGAACTGGTGGTCTCACAACACACTCAGGTGAGGCTGGGCATGCTTATGCTATTTAAGGTAATTAAGAGGTCCAAAGAGGGAGCAACAGATAGTGCAAGCCTAACATTGGTCGAGCATGCATCCTCGGTGCAGAGAGATAAGTCACTATTGAGTTCCAAGCACTAAACATGTGTCTTTTGCTGTGGGATCCACATGATTGGACTAGCTCACAGTGGCATAACAGAGATAGAAGGCTGGTCAAAGGGTAGAATTAGGACTTCATCCTAATTAAACTAGGATTGGGATTTCAGCCTAATCAAAGCAGTTTTAGAAAAGTGCAAACAATCTAATCGAACTATCTAAGCAAAGCAAACAGTTAAACCGTATTTTATTACAGCTTTATCTTTTCCTTTGTTTCTTGTTATACTAGAACTATTGCAAAGTCTATTATCTTTATCTTGCTAAAGAATACTAGTAATTACTTTCGTTCACCGGACTTTTAGTCCGACCCACTCATCTATTTTCCCTTTTTCCCGCATAGGCCAGCAGAGACAAGGGCGGTAGATTTCAGCTTTCTTAGAGAGATATTCTTGGAGATTCTTTATGTATTCTTTTTCTTCTTTTCTAGTTTTCTTTTTATTTGAGTTTGGATGTACTGGTACTGATGAGAGGGATGGTTTTATTTATGTACTCCAATAATGTGACTGAGATGGTATTTTCCTTTTCATAAGACATGTATTTGGTATTTTGAGGCATCTTATGAATTTGGTTTTATGACTCTATTTTATGAAGTTTGATGTTGAATAATGAGATAATTATTTAAATGTTTCCTTTTTTTATTTATTTTGTCTTGTGAATCTTAGTCTCTGTAATTTTTTAACTATACCTACAACGCACTACATTTTTTAAGGTGCCCTTTTTTGGGTATACTAAGGGGTGTGGGTTGTTACATTTGTATCATTGAGTAAGACATTATATTGTCTTTAGATGTTCCATATGAGGGAATAAATCGGTAGCCCTCCAAGGTAGGATCCATATTAGTTAAGCAGGGAACTGATATTGTGATGCTCGTATCTTTCAAACCTTTACTCCGATTGATGCATGATTTTCACCTGGGTTCATATCTTGATCACGTGAATACTACTTAATCAGTTTGAGTCTATTTCAAGACAATGACTATTCTACCCCTGACTCTTCATATTTGCCATCTATTTGGTGAAAACGCCCTCAGCATTTGCCCCCAAAGCATAATTTCGTGAATGCAAACTGTGCTCTATTTAATCAAGGGTTTCCTTTCTAGTCCTGTAGCAGTCTTCTTGATGCCTAAATATCCATAGCTTGTCTCTGACTTTTCAACAAGTCTCCTTTTACTAGCTTGATTTGAGCCTTGGCTCTATTTAAGGAGGACTTGTTGACCATCTCAAGTCATCTTCGATTAGTCTTCACCCAGTAGGATGTTGTATTCCTAAGTTTGGCGTTCCTATTTCCTACTTTAAGGTTTTATATAATATGTAGACCAGATGTACAGATCATGATACTGACTTTGGATCCGTGATATGGTATTCTAGTTATGTTCATTGTAGGGTTAATTCTAGTGATCATGACCTATCTATCCCATGTGATGCTAAGTTTGTGTACTTCTTTAGCAATCGTTTCTCCACTTCTGTGTATGTTTACAGGATCAATAATTAATGCATTCGATAAAGTAAGGATCTTTACTGAAGCACCTATATATGTAGGATATGAATCATAGTGCCTTTGAGTTAATGTTGGCTATGTCTTCTTTAACCAATGTTACATATCTTCTGCATGGATTTTTGTACAAATACGTATACATTTATAGAGATTTTAATTTGAATCATTATGCCTGATCAGGCTTAGCTATTACATTATGTTCACGTTGCGTTAGGCTTAGTAAGGTGATGGCATCGAAGGAGCAATTCCTTGTTATCTTGTTAGTACTTTAGGGATTTATCCCCGGGCATATTTGTATAGGATCAGTATTGCCAATTTCCCTGACAGCTTGTTTGCTAATATCCTATGTACTTGTGTGGAGTTAATCACTAGCAACTATTGATGGAGTAAGTGTTAGGCTTGAGCGAGTGCTTCTGGCTTCTTTGTCTTCAGCTTAAGAGAATTTGTCTGCATCATGAGATAGGAGCACTTCCTTACTATATTGCGATGTCATTGTGGTTAAACGTGAAAAGCATATCGTTTGGTCGAAAAGCATATTCTAATTGTAGGCAAGTTGTTTTATTATTGTTGCTCAGATTTGGAGTTGGTTGCCGCTAGTGATGTATCTAATCTGTAATCAAGTTCTGATCGTGGGTAAGCTGGTTCATAATTACTGGTTCGAGTTATGCCGAGTATTAATGTTGGGTGCCCCCAGTATATGGTATCTAGCTGGTATAGTCTTCAGGTGTTGGAAGCCTTGATTTGTGCCACCCTATTACTTCTACATTGGTTGGGTAGAACCGATCTTCCAATTCAAAGGATGAAAGATTGAACCACTCCTGTTTATAGGAGATCACATAATTCAGAGTAATTCCCTATTGCTAGGGTTCGGAGAGTAGTCTTAGGGACCTAGTAGTTTGTACGTACTTACCATATTCTACAACATACTCCACGACGACATTTTTAAGAGTCGACTGGGAGGCTCATTATTTGCCAAGGTTTGCCCCAAAGCATAGTTTAGTGTGTTGCTTCTTACAACATATTGCTTGCACTTCCCTTTGGTGAAGTCGTTACCTCTGAGGTTTTGAGGAAGAGTACACTTTGCTACCTTCAATGTAGTTTGATCCTGCTTCAGGGACATGGTAGAATTATAATTCACTATTTCTAGAGAAGTTGAATATTTTTCTATCCTTGGCTTATGCTCTGCATTCTTTGGGAGCGTTAGCTTTGCACCTTTCGTAACATAAAAAGCTGAATCGATGCTCTACTATTCTTGGTGGAGTTGATTTGATACTCCATTGTCTCTGATGGAGTTGAAGTGATGCTCTGTTGCCTCTAGCAGAGTTGAGTTGATTGAACACCCCATTGTCTCTGGTAGAGTTGGGTGAATAATAATACCCTACTGTTTTTAGCAGAGTAGAATTTATATTCTATTATCTGTATACACTAGAAATGTAATGGCATAAGACTGGAAAATGTTATTTGAAACTTCATGTTTAAGTAATTTGGATTTTATTTTATGTTGTTTATTATATCAAGTACTTAAGGTTCGTGGCAAGTGATTTTTTTTCATTACCTTGCCTGGCCATGGATCTTTGGGACATCTAGTTTGTCAACCTTACTTTTGTCATGGACAAGTTAACCTTTATTACTATTATACTTAAGACTTAGAGCTGATCATCAAGAATAAATTACCGTGGCTATAGTATTGCTTTAATCATGGACATGATCGATTTATTGTTGCCGGCTTGCATTTAGTGCCGACCATCAACGATAAACTACCCGGGCTATAGTCGTGCTTGGGTTTATAATCGGTTCATAATTGTTGGCGAGCGTGAAACCGATCGTCAATGATAAAATGCCTAGGTAATCATGCCTTAATCGTGGCTTATAATGGTATATCATTGTTGGTGAAGGAGGCCAATCGTCAATAGCGAACTACCCTACTGTAATTGTTCCAGGGTTTATAGTCAGTTCACTGTTGTAGGCGCATGTTGAGGCTGATTGTCAACATGAACTACCTGGGTTGTAATAGTGCCCGGGTATGTAGTCGGTTTATTGTCACCAGTAAGCGCTTGTAATTTGATTTGTTAATTACAAGGGAAAGAGTGCTTATGTAACAGAATAAGTGTTAGATAAATACACTAAACCAATGTCTTGGTCCGGTGAAAAGAGTAGATTAGATCAAACCTGCGGCTTTTAAAAGAAGCACAAAGTACCAAGTTATGTATTCTGTTTGATGGAAGAGACTTTTTTGGATCGAATCTCCCATCTGGTGTTTTAGTGCTAAATCTTAGTTGTTATCGGACCAGTCTTTAGTTGAGTTGACTTCAACTGGTTTATTGGACTTATGGTGGATGCCTCTAGCATGCATCATGTTATTCTCCATCTTTGATTCAACTTGGGTTGCATTCTTTGATTATTGGATCAAAATAGATTCCAAGAGCTAGTTCCTTGATTGATGATTGCAATGTCTTTCAGTTTCTTATAGACTGCCGAGTTGGATTGAAATGGACTAGGGGAGAAATGGTGGAGATTTCAGACCCTCCCTGTTTCCCAATGGCAGATAAGATGGGTTGGTTTTGCTTGGGTCCAATCTTTCAAAGCCTTGTTGATTATTATGTTATCCATGTCCTTTACAAGCGTTGTTGTTGCCTCTTCCCTCTCTGATCATCGTTCGGTTAGATCCTTGATGCAGAGAGCTGTCTCTACATCCTTTTCTTATATTTCCTACCTCTTAGGACTCTCTAGACTTAGGTCTTCCTTGTATTCCAGTGTTGCAGTTGAGGCCTTCGGTCTGCTCTAAGCGTGTAAAGAGTCTCTCCACCAAAGCATCATGTTGGTTAGGGTAGTGTTTACAAATTTCAACCTCAACTCTCGTTTAGGTCATTCCCAGTGATTATATTTGTTAGTATAAGGGTGTTGATATATTGATCTTCCTGACTTTCCACAACTTGATTAGGTGTACCGGCAGTAGTTACATTCTTTTCAACGGAGTTCCTTTATTTAGGAAGCATGTCAAAAAGTCTTTCTCCATCCCTTTTTTAAAAGAGTTTGTAATCTTCAAGAGACAATAATTCAATTTTCAAAAAGGAAAGAGAGGTTTTGATGTTTTGAAGAGACAATGGCCCAAACCTAAAAAAAAGAGTGAATCCCTTAACAATAATTTTTGATCGGGAAAGAGGATTTCAGATCTGAAAAGAGAAATAGATTCCTCAAAACTATAATCTTAGACCTTAAAACAAGAAATAGGTTTTCTTATCTAAAAGAAATAACGATCTAGATTTAAAAAGAGGAACGAAATTTGTTATGTAAAAAATGTTCCGGATAGAAAGAGAATAAGATATATAATGATTCCAAATCAAAAAGATGAAAAAAACATACTTATGGTTAAGAAACAATGTTTGAGAAAAAGGAGACAAAATGATTTCAACTCAAAAAATTGAACAAATATCTCTTTTAGTCACGAAACATCATTTGTGGGTCCGAAATAAGAAAAGGAGAGAGAATGATTTCAGACCTAAAAAATGAACATATGTTTCTTTTAGTCAAGAAACAATGTTTGTAGATCTGAAATAAGAAAAAGGAGAAATAATGATTTCAATCTGAAAAATGAACAAATGTTTCTTTTAGTCAAGAAATAGTGTTTGTAGATCTAAAATAAGAAAAAAGAGATAGAATGATTTTAGTTTTAAAAAATGAACAAATGTTTTTTTTTGGTGAGAAACAGCGTTTGTAGATCTGAAATTTGGAAACGGAGATGGAATGATTTCAGACCTAAAAAATGAACAAACGTATTTTTTAGTCATGTAGATCTGAAATGAGAAAAATAAGATGGTGTTTCTCATCTTCTTGAAATAGTGATTACATATCTGAAAAAAGAAAAGGATTTTCTCAAAGTAATGACTTCAGATCTAAAAAGAAAGATGGAGTTCCTTATTCTAAGAAATAGGGATTGCAGATCTGAAAAGAGAAAATGATTTTCTCAAAGTGATGACTTAGAGAGAGATGGAGTTTCTTAATTCAAGAAATGGTGATTGTAGATTTGAAAAGAGAAATGGATTTTCCCAAAGTAATGACTTCAGATCTGAGAAGAGAGATATAGTTTCTTAATCCAAGAAACATCGACTGCAGATTTGAAAAGAGGAATGGATTTTCCTAAAGTAATAACTCCAGATGTGAGAAGAGTGATAGAGTTTCTTAATCCAAGAAACATTGATTGCAAATTTGAAAAGAGAAATGGGTTTTCTCAAAGTAATGGCTTCAGATCTGAGAAGAGAGATAGAGTTTGTTAATCAAAGAAACAATGATTGTAGATTTGAAAAGAGAAAACGATTTTCTCAAAGTGATGACTTCAGATCTGAGAAAAATTAAAGTTTCTTCTGGTAGAGAAACAATTTTCTAGAAGAAGGGGAAGTAGTTTCTTAATGCAAAGAAACAGTGCCTAAGATTTGGAAAAGAAAACGTAGTTCTTAGGGTAAAGAAACATTGTTTGGTTTTTTGAAGAAGGGAGGAGATATGTTTTCCAAGATAATTGGTCTCGATTTGAAAAGAGAAATGTACTTTCTGAAAACAATATTTCGTGACCCGACAGGTGGGATAGGAATAATAATTCCAGATTTGAAAAAGTGGGAGATAGAATTGCTTATGGCAAGAACTAATATTCCCATTTGAAGAAATAGAAGGAAAGATCTTTTTCATAGGCTTCCTTTTATACAGGTTTTCGAACATGAGTTTCAATTTATTCCATGATGTGGGAATACACTAAAAATAAATGAACCCAATATTGTATCACATTTCTCAATTTGAGACCTTGAAAGAGATAAAGATTTTAGATTTGAAAACGAGAGACTTTCTTATTAAAGATACAACAATCTCCAATTTGGACAGTAGAAACAAGAGATTTCTATTTTAGAATTAGATAATAGTTTGAGCTCTAGAGAAAAAGAGAGATAGACTTTAATTTCAAAGAGATAGCGATCTTAGAAAGAAAAACAGGAAAGAAAAATTTCTCTTTCAATTAAACAGTTGTTTGGATCTAAAAAGAAAGAGACATTTTCCTTTTTTTATGTAAAACAGTTGTTTTAGATCAAAAAAGGAAGAAAGATTTTATTTTTTCTGTAAAACAGTTGTTTTGGTTTTCTTTTTGTGTAAAATGGTTGTTTTAGATCTAAAAAGGAAGAAAGATTTTCTTTTTTATGTAAACGGTTGTTTTAGATCTAAAAAGGAAGAAAGATTTTCTTATTTATGTAAAATAGTGATAGTAGATCTGAAAAGAGAAATAGATTTCAGATCTGAAAAGAAGAGGAGAGAGTTTCTTATGACAAGAAACGTCTAGTATGAAGATTAGAAACAATAGCGTTTCTAATTTCAAGGGAACATTAGTTTAAGACTAAAAAGAAGGAGAACTTCTAATTTCAAAAGAGAATGGTTCAAAGTTTCAAAATGAAAAGAGCGGTAAGAAAGAGACAATTTTCTTTTAAAAAAGAGAAGTTAGATCTCAATGAAAGCAACAAAATATTTGCATGAAAATGGGCAAAGACCTCCAAGTTGTTGCTGTAGAGCTGTAAATATTGTTTGTAGTATACAATTGTTGTTTAATGAATTTTAGTTATAGATATTTAAATAAGAAAGGCAGTGATTTGCAATAAAAATGAAGTAAAGGACTAAAATGTAAAAGGACACAGAATTTATAGTTGTTCGGCCAGAATGTGCCTACGTCCATTGTTCATCTTTTATCATCTCTTTTGATTACTGGAAGAATATTACAAGAAAATAGTTCTTAGACAATTTTAGCAGAATCTTGTCTGCTCCCTTAATGGTTCGCCATTGTTCTCTATAAGGTTCTTTGTTTATAGAGTGAGGTTATAAGGAGTGTGGCTTGATATAAGTGGGTCGTGGCCTTGTCTTGCCTTGGAATTTACTTGGTCTTATAGTGAGATGTGGACATGACTCGTTCGGTGGCAATATGAAACAAGGGTTTGGTTCATACTTGGTTCAGCGATTGAGGCATGCAAGGGGTGTAGCCATGGTCCGGTTTGGTGAAGCAAGAGGAGAACCGGTTCCTTGAAGCAAGGTGGAGCACCGGTTCAGTGAAGTATAGGGTGAAAGGAATGATGCATATGGTTTGGTAAAGGAGATGGTAAGCCGGAGCACTTTTGGTCCGGTGTTGGAGTACGGGTCGAACCAATCATGTGGTTCGGTGGTGGCGAGGACCGGACCACTTATGTGGTTCAATGGTAGAGCAATGAGGGCCGGACCACTTTAGTCTGGTGGTTGAGAGGGAAGGCCGAACCAAAGGCTTGGTCTAGTGATGATGCCTACAGACCGTACCACTTGGTCCGGTATTGGAGCTACATGCGTCAAGTCGTACTCCATGTACTTCATCCTTCCGTTCGTCATAACTTCCTCATTTGGAGTCGAAATCAAGTGAAACTTGAACCTATAGCTTTGTATTGTTGAGTAGGATGCCATATTGTCTTCGGATGTTCCATGTGAGGAAATAAATCAGTAGCTCTCCAAAGTGGGATCCATATTAGTTAGGCAGCAGGCTGATGAGATGCTCGTATCTTTCAAACCGCCGAGACATGGTTTTGACCTGAGTTCATATCTTGATCTCTGAAATACTTCTTAATCATTTTGTGTCTATCCTAGTACAATGACAATTCTTCCTCTGACTCTTCATATGCACTATGTAGTGGGTGAAAAGGCCCACAACACCGAACTAGATTACCGAACTAGATAATGCTCTACATATCCTTGTTGCTGCTCTTCTCTACCTCACACTATAAGTAGAGGAGCTTCTATATAATAATGGCTGCCAGTTTTGAGAGCTTTATGTGAGCTATTTCTGGACAATTTTAAAGGTTTTTCTTTTAGGATTTGAGATATCTTCTCAATGTTTTTGTGGCAATTTCATTCTAATTTCATGGTTGAATCAATAAAGGTTTAATTTTAGGGGAATCGTTTATGTTTGCTTTCTTCGCAACTTTTCTCTTCTAAATCTAATTTTGTAGTGATCTTGGAAATTCCCTAACACTTAACTGCACCAATCTTTCTAAGTCACTTTTATTTTTATTTATAGTATTTAATCAAATACTAACATTATTTATGACTCATTTCGTAAATTTCCACTTAAGTTTATAATCGTTTTATAAAGACATTGCTTTATAAAATATCAAACAAAAACTTACTCTACTTTATTTACTTGTACAGTACTCTTCCACATCCTAAGAGTATATACAAATATTAATTTTATTTATCAAAACATTCTTTTTATCAAAAATACTTTTTATTTTGAAATCAAATTACTTTAAGGGAGCTCAAGAACAAAATACCTGTTTTTTGATTTCAAAAACATTTTTAAAACATACTACATACATTTCTATATGAAATAACTTTAACAATTTATCTACTAAAACTTACTTTATGTTTGTTTCGATTCGAACTCATTTCGATTGCATAATGATAAAGAGAATAATTTACTACGTACACTACAACATTTGCCTAAACAAACATTCAATCGTCACTTAGAAGATTATTCAGATTACCGTAATACAAATTGAGACTATTCCCCCAAACTATCTAAAGAAAATTTATCTTAGTACTAAAAATTCTCTTTGAAATCATTTCAAGCAACTCCGGGATTTAAATTCAAAAACCCTTTTCAAAACAAATTTTTATAAACCAAATTTATATAAAGTTACCTTTATATTGAATCATCTCATATTATAATGGTTCTCTTTTTTTATAACAATTTTTAATGACTACTTATCCTCTAAATATCTTATCTTCCTATCCAGTTGATTTTAAAGTTAACCTTTACTCAACTTTTTTATCGAACACCTTATAGTAAAACTGTGAACTTAATTCATAAAGAGTTCGTTTTAATGTACTCAAAATTATCAAACAACAAATGCTTATAAACTAGCTAAGCACAAATAATCAATGAACAAACAATAGTTTATGCTCTTAAACAAGCTGAGCATGACCAATCAATCATTGATGATAATAAATAAATATTATTATTTCCGAACAAATAAACACACCATAAACACCTATAAAAATTTATTCCTTTATATAGCAATAACAAGACACTCAACTCATTCAAGGGTGCCAGTTACCCTATCTCTGATGAATTACTCATTCTACGGCATTACTAATTCTATCTTTAATAAGTCATTGCCCAACCAAGGCCAAGGTTCTCGCTTAACCTTCAGCTCTGACACCAAGTGTGACGACCCACCTTTGGTAATACCAAAATCAATGCCACAATAATGGCGGGCGATATCTGGATACCACGAAAGACGAATTGTCAGGGTAAATTAAAAACAAACAAAACCCTCTAACAAGCCAATTTAAACAGAAACCACGCAGCAGAATAGCAATACATAAAATAAGGAAAAAATAATTTAATTAATGGATTGGTTCGCTAGTGTAGCGACTCCCTACGTACCTGTCCAAACTAGGTGTACCTAATTTGGAACAAGATCAAATCCAGGCGTAGTTCTTTAAGACAAACAACAAAGGCTAATAAACTCCAAGGGATTTTATGATACATTCAACAAATATGTAGTAAACAAACACTACAAGAACGATTTCGTTTAGCGATGGCATATAGCCGTCGGTGGCAGTCAATAGCCGTCGCTAGCCATCGCCAAAAGCCGCAAGCAAAATCACACGATGCAAGCAAAATAGCGACGTCTTTAGCGACGGCATCGTCGCCATATTCGCATCGGTTAGCGTCGGAAACTTGGGAAAAAGGGTTGTCGCTAGTCATCGCTTACCAACACAAGCCTAGAACCGAAAAGCCGTCGCAATCCGACGCAAGCTTGAAACAATTTGGCCATCGCTAGCCGACGCAAGCCTGAAACCTAGAATTTAAGACAGAGCTGCTTTTAAGCCTTCCAATCTCAAAATAAATGTCATATCTCAATCTCACTTTATTCTCAAGACATATAAACTCAATATCAAAACCGGTAACATCACACGCAACGTATAATCACATACATATCACAAATAATTAAAAATACAACACAAATATCAATATTTACATAAACTTTCATCAACTAAAACTAATATTCCATCAACCAACACAACCATATCTACATAAATACTCATGTTCATCAAATCCACATTTATCACAGTACATAACCATCAATAAAGTATCAACTCCATTAACACATGTCAATAATTACACAACAAAACAATCAAAAATAGTCAAAAATAATCCAAACCTACTCATCATCTTCATCTCCCGACCCATCTAGGCACCTTCCTGTGCTTTTTGCTACAAACGCCGCAATCTGCTCATCTAGCAGCTACGTCTGTCCTCCACCCTTCCGCCAGTCATTGAATTATGTCATCTACTGCTTCAGCTGAGCTATCTCCACCTCGGCCTGAGATATCCTATAAGCCCTCTGGATCATCATCTTCTATAAATTATTTGATTGGAAGTTATGATTTATGCTTCAGGATTAAATATAATTTATATATTAGTTAATGAAGAAGTTTATCTCCTGATTTCCATAACCATAATGTCTATTTCTAGTAGGTGGATCAATGAGAGCATCCTAAATACAGTCCTCCTCCTCTAAGGTCAACTCACGGCCAGTGGACTGCACCACTCGAGCTTTCTCTACTCGTATCTCTCCTGCGATGATGAACAGTAGTTTGTAATAATAAATAATAAAGAACTTATCAAATATGAAGTAAAAAATTTAAACAAATTTGCCATTACATATTTAGATTTATCGTCCGTAAATTCATATGAAATATTTCCCATCTCATCCGTGCGCTCGACGGCATGTGTGTGAGTGAAGACCTCAGCCAGTTGTAAAGACTTTGACCTACGGCGGTGCAAAGCAGGATTTTTAGCCCTGTTTGCATGGTTCCGCACCGATAATTCCTATAACTTTAAATGCAAAATTAACTAAATTAATGCACCTATTATACGACTTTTAAACAAAATGTAATAAAAAAAAATGAAATGATATAACTTACCATCGACTCTGGAGTATTCCATAGCTGTAGAAATTGAGTCCAAACATCAGCTCCCATCTAAAATGGCTTCTTTCCCGCTTTCTTAGCTTTTGATATGGTGTCTCTATAATTTTTACGCATTCTTTGGTTCTAGTGATTTACAAAAACATCTATATCCTGCGGGTCGACACGAACAACGACCTGCATATTGAAATTGAAATTGGTTTAATTATATACATTGTATTAATTTACAAATAAATTATAAATTTAAACATACCATCAAGTCGGCGAATATGACATTCTTAATATGATCCGGAATATCGTCCTAGTGAGCCCAGCATCCTAACGTCCGACGAATTAAAAAATTTCAGTCTTCGTTGTCTTCTGATTCAGTCTCGGTCTCGTACTCTATATCGTTCTCTTCTGTACTCTCAAATGTTTCTATTAAAACATCCGTGTCATCATTTAACAAACCCAAATCAATATCATCAGTTATTATTATTTCATCATTTAGCTCAAGGTCCGTTTGATAAGCTGCTTCTTCTGGAATATTAATTCCATCAAACGTAAATCTTGCCTTTGTTTTAAAAACAGCAGACCAATATGTTTTATCTCTTTCTAAAGATGGATAAGGAGCAAAATAAACTTGTAATGCTAGTGCGTATTTTCTAAGCGGAGTATTTTATATGTTGTATTTTCTAAAATAAAGTAAAGCCTTTTAGGACTAAAGGCTTCACACACCTAATATGATATAACTTGTAATGCAACTTGCAATCTCCAACACTTCTACTTCGAAATTCTCGGCTCCAAGACTCGATTTTGCTATGATTGGCTAAAACAAGCTCTGATACCAAATGACGCAGCGGCGGAATACAAAAATTGATGATACAATGAAAGTAGCAATCGATGGAGTAAAAGATACTGAATGGCCCAAATCCGTTGATCGAACGATACCGGATTCTAGCTATCTCAAACACGTTGATAGCGCACTATACCGTGTTTAAAGATCTATGATTCTTCTGACGTTGATCTAGCGCACTAGATACCGTGAATCGGCTTCAGCAATCGTTGAATCGAGCGCACTCGATTATCTGAGAGTGGAGATAGGAGATTACACTCAACCAAGGTTTTAAATCTCGCTCATCTCGGCCGAGATCTCGACCGAGATCTCGTTTTCAAGCCTGGGCGATTCGAAACAGGCTATTTCGTTTGAATCTCGTTGACCCAAATCTCGGACGATATTTCAATATCTCGTCCGGTATCTCGGACGAGATTTAACAGCGAGATATCGGCTGAATTTTTGAATTTTGAAAAAAATCAACTCTTTTTCCGTATTGGGCTGGCTCATCCTTTACCTTAATTTAAGCCTTCTTAATAGTACTTTTTTTAACCCTTATTTCTTATATAAATTTCATTTAATCTTCGTCTCTTATTTTACGGCAGTGACGAGTGTAAGAAGATGATAAAATCTACATCGATTATGGTAAGTATTTCACTTTATGATTTTCATTTAGGTTTCTGATCCAAATTAATTTACATCCGATTTCATTTTTCTTTTTTCGACACTTTCTTGAGTTTTTTCCTAACCATATTTTTTTGCGGCTATAAATTTTGGGCTTCACTTATTTAACTTTATGTTCCAAATGGATTTCCAATTTGATTTCATTTAGTCTTTGTTGCTATAATTTTTTTCCTCAAGGCTAATTTTTAAGCAATAAAGGAATTCTCTTTCATCTATTAATTTCATTTGATGATTACATGTTCATTCGTACATCATTTTTTTGCTTTTCTTATAATATTACTAAATGTTTGAAAATTGTTTTACTATGTATGCTATTTTCTACATTTGTTTGAAATATCTATGCTATTAGTTGCTTAATGAGATTTTGTTTGCTAATAATTAAATACTATAATCAGACATAGAATATCTTAATTCTACTTGTAGACTTTTGTATTTGAAGTTATAAAATTAAGATTTCCCTTGGAGCACTATAAATCATAAAAGGTAGTAATGAGACATTATATTGTGTAGGAAAGTTAAGTGAATGATCAAACAAAGTAAAGGTGCATATGTTATGGTTTGTTTCTTGTCTACTTTATCTCATATGATATTATATTGAACATTATTCATGAAATCTAGTTATTTGTTTATTTTACATGATACAAGTGATATTTTTCCATACTAAATTACTAATGATAAGCGTGTGATATATTCAAGGTAAGTGCATAGTCTTTTCCTTAAGGTAGTGACTAATATTATAAATTTAGGTGTATGAAAACTAATTTTCGACATGACATATACTCCGAGATAACTCCGAAATGAATTTTAGAAACCGTGATGTAAATCCGAGATGGACGACCGAGATGCACTCATCTCGTTCGAGATCTCACCCGATACGAGATAAGCTATCTAAATTCTTCGAGACGAGACGTGACCGAAATCCGAGATTTAAAACCTTGCACTTAACTACCAATTTAGATGAAAGCACAAAGCTAACAAAACAAAATTTTATTCAAAATCAACAACTATTACAAATGGCACCACCGGCCTATTTATAGAAGTTACAACACATGTCACAGAAAATGTACAACTCATAAGTCGTCTCTGACTTATCACACCACGACCTAAAATAGACGACTCAAAAGTAGACGACTTACCATAAGTCATTCACAACTTATCAGACTACAACACAACCGCCTTAGTCGACTTAACAAATGCGACATAGTACAAAACACAGTACAACACATAGTATCACGACATACGACTTAAGTACAAACGACTCAACGTATTTATACGACAGGGTTCGGCAAAGCTCCCACGACATACGACTTAAAACTAACGACTTATCAATGCTATGAGTTAACAGATGTCGCAACTCAACAACAAACGACTTATCATTGCTACGAGTTAACAATCAGCGACTCAAGTGAAAAACTGCTGCATCATGTCACGCGACCTAACTAGGTCGTAGGTCGTACGCGACTTATCTTGGGTCGTGAGCTCCCTTCTTCAGCGTACTCGTTAGGTCGTAGACGACTTAAACCTTCATTTTCCTTAGGTCGTAGACGACTTAAGCCTTCACTTTCCTTAGGTCGTAGACCGCTTGAGTTAAGTCGTAAACGACTTACGACTTTGCAACCACTTAACTTCTTCACAGAATTCGTAGCCTGGGTTGCATTGTTAGGTCGTAGCCCTTTATCTCTTGCCGTGTTAAGTCGTGGACGACTTATAGCCGCTTCGCTATGTCGTGGACGACTTATGCCTTTGACAATTATGGGTTGCGCTGCATCAACTTCACTTCACTTCTCTTCTACGCATAACTTTGCATACAGGGGGGAGTATTTTATTTGCTGTATTTTCTAAAATAAAGTAAAGCCTTTTAGGACTAAAGGCTTCACATTCCAAACTTCTGTCCAATTCCAATAGCACTTCACTTCTCTTCTACGCATAACTTTGCCTTCAAAAGGAGTATTTTTGTTGTTGTATTTTCTAAAATAAATTAAAACCTTTTGGGACTAAAGACTTTAATTTATGGTTGTTGTATTTGTTATAATAATACTTAACGCTTATTTTCAAATCAATATTATATTCATTTCAAAAAAATTCAGATAACCGATTTTAGTACAATATTTGTTCTTGTATATAAATTTCATAGCTTTTTAGAAAATCGATTTGAGTACATAATTTGTTGTTGTTATATTCATTTGTTAACTTATTGGAAAATCGATTTCAGTAGCATATTTCTTGTTGTTATGTTCGTTTCTTAAGTTTAAAGAAAATCGATTTGATACAATATTTGTTCTTGTCATATTAATTTCTTAACTTTTTGAAAAATCGATTTGAGTACAATATTTGTTGTTGTCATATTTATTTCTTGATTTTTTTTACAAAATCGATTTCAGTAGAATATTTGTCGTTGTTTTATTCCTTACTCAACTTTTTACAAAACGGATTTTATTACAATATTTGTTGTTGTTATCTTCATTTCTTATCTTTTTACAAAGTAGATTTATGTATAATATTTCTTAACTTTTTGTTAACTAAATTATACGCTTTATAATGTATTTTCAAACTCTTTTAACTAATAAAATTTTAATTTACATATTTTGTAAGCTAATATTAGAAGTTACCACTAATAATAACAAATTAAAATAAATTAATTTTATACTAAGCACGAACAGTTATAACTAACACACACTAATTAATTAAAGAATATTACTTATGTTTAACCGTACCTACTTAGGGGCATATTAATCAACAATTATATAATAATTTTCGCGTAAAATGTAATAAACATCGTTTTCCACTATAACAAACATTCGCGTAAACTTATCAATAAGATTAATCAATAATACTAATTTTCGAATTTTAATCAATCCTACTTTTTAATTACAAATTAAATAATCAAACTACTTACTAACATCCCCAATCAACTAACACACTACTACCATCAACTAATAAACAATAATCATCAATTTCAAATCAATAATCAACTAATTTTCTAAATTAGGTTTATAATTTTATCTCCAAATCAACTAATAAACTATACCATCGTCTAATACCAATTAGTCTAACCTATTCGAACCAAAATTACTAATTTTTTTATAAATATGGTTTAAAGTAATATACCTCAAAAATTGGGGATAAAGAGAAGGAGGAAGGAGTGTGCAGCGGGAAGAGGTCGTTGGCGTCGGCTAGAGACGGCCGGAGGCAGCTGGAATCGGCTGGAAGAAAATGAGCCAAGAATTGGAAACTGAATCGGCGCTGGAGGCGAACACTGAAATGTTCACAATTTTGCGGGTTATATTCAGTTTTGCGACCGCCGCTATTTTTAGTCGACGCAAACCGTCGCCACGTACTATCGCCAAGTGAAGCCGTTCTAGTATTGAAACAACAACAAATATAAAGATGCAGTGAACAAACATCATAATAGACATATAGTAAATGGCATGAAGAACGAATATATATAATTAATATATAAAATGTCGGTAAAGATATATAATAACAAAACAATCCATAACTATAAAACAAAGTTTATGAAAATAAAAATGGAACACTTTTCAAATGTAAATGTGAAATAAAACAGTTGCAAGGTAGAATCATACAAGGAGAAAGAATTTGCAACAATGACTAGGAGGGTACTTACTTCTTACCGAAAGTATTCCTTCAAAAAATATACTTGAGAGTCATATCAAAAACCATATGAACTCTCAAACGCACCGAGCCGGACCCCGCCAGCCTTAGCGAGCCGAACCCCGCCAGCCTTACCGAGAATTCGAATATTTCCTATCTCCGTCGCATACAACTAAAATCGTCCAGAGTAGATGTAATATATCCTAATGGAAGCAACCCTACATAACCCAGGCCCTACTTGTTAACTATTTAGTCATTTCTAGCAAATGATAGCAAAGGTCAAAGTGAGCAGTAGATCGCCTTAAAAGACAAATATAAAGACTTTGGAAGTCAAAGAAATATGGTTAAACATGAGGCGATACCCTTTCAACCAAAGAAAAGCTAAGAGGGGTGAAGTTCCCTCTTAAACAAAAGAGATAACTAAAAGAAGTGTTATTTTCTTTTACCAATAAGGCTCTAAAATGTGAGCCTAAGTTAAAAGGTGGCATAAGTTTTTTTTAACTAAATGTCAAACTAAATATCAAAGTTAAAGGCGGTGAATTTCTCCTTTTACTTAATTAGACCATTAATCAAATTTATAAGTATTATATCACTTTTAAACAACATTAATTATTCGGAAAGATAATTAATTAAAAATAAATTTCTTTTATAAATGTAAAACAATATGAATTATGGGAAGGTGAATACCAAACTGTTGAATCTACCTACACAGTTCTGCCCAAATCTATTTAAAACGTTGGAAGGTCTAAATTCGATTAATCAGATGCAGGCATTGGCATGTTAAAAGCATGAATCTACTCCCCCTAAAGAGCAGCTATTAATTAACAATGCTTTGAAAACGATAGAGGACAAAGTTAGTAATCTAGTTAAAGTGTTTATAGTAATAAATTTGTTAAACAAATAGTTTTTTAACGTGTAATAAAAAACTATGACACAGGTATGAGCACAACGTCTGTACGCTTCCACCATGCACGCACAGACACCATCCCTCTGTCAGATATGAACACCGAACTTTGCCTATAGCTCCACTACACCCCGCATCCATTATCAAACCAAGCTCTTCCACCTGCCTCCGCTTGGACCCAGAATCAACCTCCGTCAGCTCGACCACCAGCAGCCAAGCCCGCCTGCCTCGTCTCCATGTCCGCCTGGTCACGAACCTCCTCGTCTCTAGCACCAAAGAAATCTTCTCCATCATGGTACTCCCTCCTCGGACAACGAAATAAGTAGCCATCTCGAGTTCAACGTGAATGAAAAATGTAGCTAGCTTGCTTCATCCTCTACAACTTTCGGGCAGATTGTTTTGGCTAAACTTGAGTATGGAGGGAGTTATGGGAATTATTAAAATGGAAGGAAGTGAAAATATAGTTGCATACGTGAAAAAGGTTGGTGGGGATATAATTAGTTTTTGCATACTTGGTTCTCTCCCTTAATTTTGTCCCCCCTTTTTTCTAAACTGAAGTAGCATATTCATAACCAAACTTTAAGCAGACAAATGAAAGACAGGAAATACTCTTTATTTAGATAGATAGATAGATAATAACAAAGTAGTAGAAGGGATATACAACGACAGCCCATCTACGGCACTGGCACATGGACAATAATACAAAATAAAAATTACAAGAGAAATACTAGCTAGCACCAGAGTCTAGCATACTTGTCACATGACAATTATTGAAAACAGAAGATGGAACAACACTGCAAATTACATAGCTATATGTATCTCCATACATAAGCTTAGGCAGATTCAAGTGCAATGGTGGAGCCCTTGGTGCAGAAAGCAGAGCATGCATTGGTACATTGTTCAACCGCATCAGCACTAACAACTTCTTCACCTGCAACTGGCCCTCAAAACAAGTTGTATTAGAACAGTACGTACTTGTTGTTATAAATAAAAGAAGTAAACTGAAAGTAATGGTTTTGCTTTACCATAGTTCTGGAGATTGCTAAAGCTGTTGCACATGGAGGATGCACATCCCAACTTGCAGTAGTGATATATAGTATCTGGATTCGAAATGAAGAGAATTTGCATTAAAGTAGAATTTCTTGTATGTAGTAAAACAAGCATAATATAAATAACGATCGAGCTCATTTTACCCGCAGAGTTTTCCAGGCTTGTTTTAGGGTAATCAGGGGGGCATTTTTGCCCACTAATAATTTTGCATGAACAGGTTTGTGCACAAATTGGCCTGGGGGTGCCCGGAAGACGGCAAGCATTATAACAATTTCTTCCGGCAGTGGTCTTGCAGCAGCTCTTTGCCTCAACTTGTGTTTGAGCTAGGACTAGGCTCAGTATGAGAGCACCCATTATCACAGCACCAAAGGGAGTTTTGCCTTCCATATCTCACTCTCTTCTTACACAATATAGAGAAAATACACTTGTATTGGTCGATGAAATGCTGATGAAACTAGACTTACAGATACTCCTACTTAAATAGTAGTAGTTGTTCTCATACTGGATATTATTTGCTTCCGTTGGCAACCCACATTTTACATATGGGGCTGCCACCTAGTCACCTCACCAACTTCCCCATGTTTCACAATATCTATATGCTGCCAAATAAATCTCATCTTTAAAAATCTCATTCACCTTATCTTAGAATTATACGCTGCCAAAATAAATCTCATCTTTAAATTATATATCATTCACGTTATCTTAGAATTACACATTCTTACAATTACAAACCGTAATATTTTTTTCCTGCTCCCATATCCTTTCTATTAAACCAAAGTTTAATGGCAGTAAACACAAAAACCAAACAAAACTCTTGGATTTTGCATGTTTTGCTTGCTCCTACAGATGAATATAATGCATTTCTTCTAAACAATTCTTAGGGTTTAAGCTTGACTGCTTATGATTAAGGCTAAACAGTCATTAGAAGCATTTCAACTTTGGTGTTTAAGCATATCCAAAACAAGTACAATTTTCAAGAGCCATAGACCTTAATGAAATCTAGCTACAGTGATATCAAGAACCGATAATTATATGGATCCAACCAATGTGGCGTTTCCCAAGCCCATAAATGTTAAAACAGCGCTTCGATTGGGCTGATATCATTGCAGTTCGATCGAGACAATTAATGGAGGCATAGTGTGGCTTCTACATTGAACTATGAAAAATGGGACAACTGTTGAACCGATCTCACCATAATCAAAGAGACAAAATTTTGAGAACAAACAGGTAAAATATATATATATATATATATATATATATATATATATATATATATATATAAAGAAAGTGAAGACTACAACTACAATGATTGTGTTAAATTAAAGGACACAAGGAATTTCGGCCAAAGCAAAATAGTTTTCTATAACCATGTGTTGCAACTACGGGAATCAAACAAAACTCGATTGTTGTTTCATAAAGTACGTTTTGAAGTTTGTAATTGCCAGCTCTTGGTTTTTGAAATAATGTTAATTTTTGGGTTTAATTCATTTCAGTCTTATGTTCAAAACACAAATCTTTGATAAATTTGCTTTAAAAACTTGAAATTGATGATAAATGTCAACAGAAATTCCTGAGTTTTCATTACTGTAATGTGATTCCAAAGTTTGGGTACAGGAGATTTGATCTTAGAATAGGCTCCATGCATGAAATTTGAAAACCCACAAACTCAGCCGAATTACAAAGAGTGCTTTCATATTGACGTGGATGTATATAATGGAAGGGTGTGAATAATTTAATGCTTCAAACATATAATTCGACTTTCAATAATTGACTTACTTGAGACCTCGTATAGCAAACTGATCGATAGGGCCAATGCATCAAATATATAATTTAACGTGAAAAATAGACTCTGCGTCCCTATTTCATACTTCAACGTAAAGCGAGTCCCTGTGCCAATATTTATATAAATTAGATCGCTACTTTTTTAATGTCACATCCGACAAATATTAAACATCCATCAACTCATTAAATTTCAATCTTTAAAACATGATAAATTTTTGTAGATTAGTCGATAAATTTGATAAATCTTGTAGTGATACTATAGAAGTTTGCCGCAGTGAAGAATAAAGTGGTGGGGTTTGTGATTTAGATTTTGAAACAATTATGATTTTTGGAATTTAAATTTGTTTTTTTCAAATTGATACAAAAGACGAAAATGAGATAGAATTACACGATGAAAAAGTAAAGAAAAACAAAAAAACAGCGGTTTAACTAGGTAAAATTGACGGTTGGACCGCTGATTTGAAGGTCCGACCAAGATTCATGCATTACTCAAGTCTGGTTAAGTTCCAGACCTTGGATACAAGATTCAGAATTATTCGAGGTTAGACCGAGGCAAAGTCGGATCGTGATTTTAAAGAATGCAAACAAGCATGCTGTGGATAATACTTGACCATTGATAAAATAATAATTATTTGATTGTTACATTAACAGATCCCGAGAGTTGTCTACGGTTATTATATCTCGTTAAGAATGTTTATTTTGCTTTTCATCCTTCCTTGATTAATACCTATTTTTAACTTCTGTTACATGATGGACGTACACGATCTAATTGGTTATTCTGCAAATGTGCATTCTTACGTGCTTTCTTCTTTCACTTTTTGAAGGAATTCATGAAATGAGTATATCCAACCTGGTATTTATATTTTCATGTAGCCTGGTTCGTGGTGAACTTCTGAAATATTCAATCTGAAAATTAAGTCACACACTCCTTTTTACTTGTATTTCTCCTTTTTACATGTATTTCAGATATAAATTTAATGCCAATATAAATTTAATGTCGACCATGTTAAACTTTCTTATAATAATAGCGCAGGTTCAATTATTTTCTCAATCTCAGATATGAGATACACAAAGTCTCTAACACTCAGCTTTCCTTATCTATATTGAATTTTGACTTATCATCATAAAGAAATTGTTTGCTATAGGTAAAATATTTCATGTTTGCTTCTTTATGTGTTCTCCTATTCCTTTTACACCTTCTGTTAAAAAAATTTACATAGAAAAACAAAGATTTAATTTGTTGGAATGTAATTATTTAAATTCTACATAGTACATATTTAATTTGCAACAAGACATTTAAGATGGACTTCCTTTGTAAAATTACATGCTACTCAACGTTTTCGAGTAAATGATGTTTGTTCACTAAATCACAAATATATCACATTATATATCACAATCAAAAACCACATTCCAACATTACAAAATTCGTATGAAAGCTATATTGTTGTCCAGCCTTCATCAGATTCTCCACTATTGAAATATTTTTGCTCATCTGCATCCTTATTGTAGTATGTATATACTTTATGATTTAAATTAGAATTTCCACTGCTGTTATATGTTGAGTATTGAATAAAGTATGTCAAACATTTGTATGTGTGCATGAAATGCTAAAAGAATCTATCGGAACAAAATCATATAAAAATGTCATTTACCAGCATAGCATTCTCATCAAGGACAATGTGTTCTTGATGTTGGTGCCGGAACATGAATCCTCTCTCCTTTCTGTATGAAATTAGCAGAAGCTAAAAGTTAGTGTTTAGTTTTTAATATAATAGCCGATTAACTGCCTTAATTGTGGAAGATAAATTTCCCCATTTCACATTTACAATTCTTACCATATGACAATGATAATGGCATTATACATTACATGAAATTATTTCTATTAAATAATAGTAAAGCGGAAACATTTGCCCTGCTCTCTTAAATTTTCTCACTATTTTTTTATTTAAATCCTTATATTTTCACAGTCACGTGTATTATCTCTTAGTCACTCATCAGTATTTTCACTTAACTTCTCCATATTTCCAAAATTCTGTTTATTTAATATCGATATCAAAATTTTGACTTAAATCCTTTGAAATATTGAAATCATCGTCCACTTAAATACAAACTTTTGAATAAAATACTTCATTTTTTCCAAAATTAACATCCATTTGAATACAAAATTTTCAATTTCAAATTTGTCCATCATTTATTTAAGCTCTTTTTTTATATACATCTAACAAATTAGACATTTATCTCAATAAATATTTTTCTCATTTTTTAATTAAGATAATAAACATGATTAAGTGCTTATTAATCCACATAACGAATATTAAATCAATAAAATATCAAAACTTTAATCTATAACTCATTTATCTTAACGAGGGTACAAATTTGATTTATATTCAAACTTTAAACATATAAGGCACAACAACTATTGTATTTCTATACAATTTATTTAATAGTTTTTTTCTACAACATCGTCATTTGCAATATACGTATTACACAGTAGTATATCTTGAAGTAAGTATCTTGTACTACCAAGTTCTTAAAGTTGTCAATTTTAATGATTGATAATTATAAATTTACTGGTAAAGTAGGCACGCATAGTTTATAAGCTAGGTAGGTTAACGATGAGTTTATTTGCGTACATTTTGAATAAGTGGTTTGAAATATCAATTGACAGGCTACTTACATGTTGGGTAAAAATCCCAAATCCGACTTTAAGCGCAGTGGAAACTTTTCAAGGACCATGATTGTAGTGAGACAAAAAGAACATAGACAAACATCAGAACAAGCAATCACAGATCAAATCAATAAAAGAAAAGTAAATCACACTAGGATTTATAGTGGTTCAACTACCGCGAGGTAGTGTACGTCCACATGGGAAGAGGTTATTTTATTAACTACTGAAAGAAGAGTTACAAGATTGATTTAATACTTAAGGATAAACTTAGAAGAAGAATGAATCTATACAAGATAATTTCTGCAGCGTAATGACTCTCCAATTGTCCGTCATTATTGTCTAGAAGCTTCTCTATTTATAGAGTGAGATAATGAGAGAGAGGCAGTTGATATATAATAGCCCAAAATTCCCTAGACAAGCCCACCGTCAAATCTCAAGCAACGAGCCTTCTCAAGCAGAGTTCGATTCATCCTCTCAGCAACTTCATTGGATTATGGATCATAAGGTGTAGTTAAATGTTTCTAAGTACCATGCTATCTACAATAATCAAGGAACTCCATAGAGACAAATTCAGTGCCATTATCAGACTTTAGCACCTTCAACCTAAAACTAGATTGATTCTCAACAAGCATCTTCCAAGCTTTAAACTTCTCAAAGCTCTCTGATTTGGCCTTCATTACTTACACAAAAACCTTTCAAGAAAAGTCATCAATAAAAGAAATAAAGTATTTTGCTCCCCCAAGGAAAGCAATAGCAACTCGTCCCCAAACATCTGTATGCACATAATCAAGCACTCTCTTTGATTTATGGAGTCCAACTTGTCGAAGTTGTCTCTTTTGATCATCTTCCATCCCTAAAGCAACTCTAAACTCTTCTCTAAAATATGACCCAATCTGAGATGCCAAAGCCCTGTGGTATCCAAAGCACGAAACTTTCTACTTCAACACACGACTCTCTAAGAACTATGGTTCCCTTTAGTAAATATAGATTCCGGATTACATTTCCTTGAACAAGCGCACCTTTAGAAACCTTCAAGCCATCCTTCTCCAAATTTACCTTGCATCCAAAGAATGCCGACTATCCTAGAGAAATCAAGGACTTCCGAAGACCCAGAACATACCGAACACCCATCAAAGTGCGTATCACTCTGTCAAACATCCTAACTCATACGGTACATTCTTCCAGGGCTCTACAACCAACATCATTACCCATAAGAATTGTACTTCCCTCTCTGCCAACAAAAGAACCGAAGTAATCCTTATTAGGAGTCGTATGGAAAGATGCCCCCAAGTCCAGCATCCAATGGCATAAAACATCTGATACCACTGTAGACAACATATCATCAAATACTGCCTTCTCCACCGCAAATGATGAATATATGTCTTCTTCCTTCTTCTTCAAATCTGAATAATCCCTTTTCCAATGGTCTGGTTTCTTATAAAGATAACACTTCCAATCTTTTAACTTTCCTTTCCCACTATTACTGGGCTTCTTGGACTTGAAACTCCCCATAGGATTCCAATTCTTTTTATCCTCTCTTCCTCTATCTATAAATAGGCCCTGGATACTACTTCCTCCCAAGGTTGTGAAAATCGCTAGGCGGATGCTTGGCGGTAAGCATGAATTAATGATAAATCGCTTAGGCGGGGATTGATCGAGGATTAATCAGAACTAGCCTTTTTGATAAAATCATGCGTTTTGAATGAAATTTTAGTATTTTGTTTAGTATTAACTATTGCACAATGTGATATCATGGATTTGGATGAGTTTGGAAGCAACTATGTGGACATAATTGCTTGAAACAAACATTTTGATGCTTATAAGAGGCATCAAGCCTAAATTGGTGCATATATAGTTTCTATAAACCTGTTTATATGCTTAGATAATGCAGTAGGTCAATGGAAAAAAATCTAGACGGTAAGGCTAGCCTAGCGCCTAAGCGGGGTCTAGGCGGGAGCCTAAAAGAATTTTTAAAACACTGCTTCCTCATATACCTCCTTCACTCATCTCCTTTATCTGATCCCTTAAGCCCTCGGATAGAACACCCAACTTCACAACCACAATTGTTAATCTGTCTACGACAAAGATAAGACTAATAACAAAACCTATGTATCGTTCCAGTAGAGAACACAAAAGAATCATGGTCATTTGCTCCTCATCCACCTTCAAGTCAACAGTCTTTTTTTTCATCATAAGATTGTCGAAGAAACTACGATGTGTCTTCGCTAAAGTACCCTCTCTCATCAACATGGCCAAAAATGTCTTCAATGGTATTAGATGGTTACTCAAAGATTTCTTCAAATTGAGATTTTCTAAATTGGTCCAAATGCCCCCAGCAGTGATTTCACTACTAACCTTTGAAATGACATTCTCTCATATAGCTAATTGCAAAAAACTAAACGCTCATTTCTCCATCTCCTTCCTTTCAACGGTTGAAATCTTAGTCGTCAACTCCTCAGTGGCAACCACTACTGAATGAACCTCATTTCTCATTAGAACTACATTCATCCTTCATTTCCACTTCTTGAAGTCTTTATCCCATTCCACTGCTCTATTTTCAAGTGAGATCCTGATGCAAAATAAGCCCCTTTAACATAGGATCATGGTTAAACCACTAGGGTCGCTTTATCTCCTTCCATAACGCCCAATACCCCTCAATTAACCTTGTCGCTTTGATACCAAACTGTTAGGTAAAAATTGCTTTGAACCCTAACTGTTGGGGAAAATTCCTAAGTCACCTTAAAATAAGAAAAAACCCAACGTAGCGGAAAATATAAATTATGAGGACCGTGATTGTAGTGAGACAAAACAAACAGAGACAATAACCAAAACAAGCAGTCATAGATCGACGCTAAAACATAAAAGTAGATCACACCAGATCTATAGTAGTTCCACTACCGCAAGGAGTGTACATCCATTTGGGGAGAGGAGATTTAATTAATCACTAAACGAAATAAGAGTTACAAGATTCATACTTTAATTTTGAAAATACTATTAAATACTGATTTTTGATTTGAAATGTTTTAAAGGTAATTTTGGAATTGTTTATGTTTAATAATCATTTGTGAGTTATTAAATGAAGAGTTTATTTGAAAATAAAGAGATGTATGATTTTTGAAATTTTGAAGAAATTGTTTTGTGAAATGATTTTAAATGAAAATTCCGAACTATATTTTGAGTATTTTAAATCCTAAAAATGAGTTTATCTTTTATAAATAAGAAATGTTATTTTTATAAGAAGATTGAAATATTTTGGAGTAAAAATTTATTAAATGGTTTATATAAAGTGATGGATTATGAACAAAGTGATGGATTATGAACAATGTTTTATAAAAGAAATATATCTTTAAGTGATATCTTATAAATAGAATTTAATAAAGGAAATTTTATAAGAAAAAGAAATTTTATAAAATAGAAAGAAAATTTATGAACATGGTTTTATAAATATAAAAGGGATCTATTTCGATAAGTAAAGTATGGGTTTTATAAAGGAAAATACATTACAGTTTAAAGGTTAAAATAATATTTTAAAAGAAATGTTTTGAAAGCGATATATTAAAAGGGGATAAAGTGTTTCAAAATTGATTTAAAATGTGTTAATAAATGTTTTCAAGACATGGATTTCGACACCATTTTCATAATAAATGTTTTCAAGATAAAAGAGGAAGGCATAGACTATAACACCATTGTTGTAGTAAAAGATTTCTGAAAGTAGATATTTCATACAGTATACAAGATTTATATATATATATATATATCCTATATTTGATGTTAAAATTCGAGGTGAGTAACTTGTATCTATTTTAAAGTTAAGAATGTTGTCCAATCAAGGTCTGAAAGGTAATAGTAACCCTAACTTGATCGGCTTCTTTGTTAACTAATGAATAGTTGAAGTTTGACATCAATGATTAATGTTAAGTATAATTAGTCAAATCCCTAAACTGTTGTTTTTGGGATGTCATAACGATGTTTTACGCAATATTCGTTTTGCCCCAATACTTTTGTGTTATGACCTTCTATTGTGAGATACACAAATTGGTTTCTACGATTGTACTAAAGGCTTGGTGGTGTAGGAAGCTTCACTTGTTATACTTAACATCCATCCTGAAGCATACAAACTCGGGAGTTGTACGGTTATTGAAGGTAATTAGGTTGTGTTTTGAGTTCTAATCTGTTAATGATTGTTCCAATTTGGGTGCAGATTGGTTTTCTGATGTATTCGCTTAGGTTATGTGTTCGGTTGGCTTTTGCGTCTGATGGTTAACTTGGTTCAACGTTCGTCTAACTCGGATACATTAATGTTTTCTGATGTACCCACTTAGGTTGTTTGTCAGGTTGGATTTTGCATCCAAATATTAGCTTGCTTAACCCTTGTTCTAACTCGATTGCAAATTGGTTTCCTTATTTTCTAGCTTAGGTTATATGTCCAGTTGGCTTTTGCATCTAGTTATTAGCTCGGTTGACCTTTGCATTACATGAGTATAGATTGGTTTTCTGATGTATCCTCTTAGGTTGTGCATCCATTTAGCTATTACAACGATGTTTAGCTCGGTCAATCATTGTTCCAATTTGGGTGCAGATTGGTTTTCTAATGTACCCGCTTAGGTTTTGCATCCAATTGGCTCTTGAATCGAGAGATTAGCTCGGTTAACCATTTTGGTAGCTCGAATAATGATTGGTTTTACGATGACTTGCTTAGATTGTGCGTTTGGTTTGCTTTTTTATCCGGTGGTTTGCTCGGTTAACCATTGTTCCAACTCTGGTGCAGATTGGTTTTCTAATGTACTCGCTTAGGTTATGCATCTGGTGGTTAGGTTGGTTCAACATTTATGTATCTCATGTGCATTAATGTTATATGATGTGCTCGCTCAAGTTGTACTTTCGGTTAGCTTTGGCATGTGGTGATTAGTTCGATTATCTTCTTTTGTAACTCAGGTACATAATTATTCTCTAATGTACCCGCTTAGGTTTTATGTCCAGTTCGCTTTTGCATTTGATGGTTTGCTCGGTTAAATGTTGTCCTAACTCGAGTGCAAATTGACTTTCTAATGTACCCGCGTAGACTGTGCATCCGGTGGCTTTTACAATCTGGTGGTTTGCTCAGTTAACTATTTCTCTAACTTGGGTGCATCTTGGTTTTCTGATGTACCCCTTTAGTTTGTACATCTGATGGGCTTTTGCATTCTGCGGTTAGCTCGAATAACCATTGTTCTAATTTTGTTGTAGATTGATTTTATGATGTACCGGTTTAGTTGTGCATCCGGTTAGCTTTTGCATTCGGGAGTTTTCTTGAATAACCATTGTTCTAGGGTACAGATTGATTTTTTGATGTACCCACTTAGGTTGTGTATTCGGTTGGCATTTGCATCTAGTGGTTAGTTAGGATAACCGTTGTTCTAAATTGGGTGCAAATTGGTTTATGGTGTACCCGCTTAGGCTGGCTTTTGTATCCAATAGTTTGCTTGATTAACCCTTGCGCTAACTCAATTGTAGATTAGTTTTCTGATGGTTTAGCTTAGGTTGTGTGTCTAGTTGGCTTTTGCATCCAATGGCTAGCTCGGTTAACCTTTGAGTTAGTTAAGCATAGATTGGTTTTCTGATGTATCCGCTTAGGTTGTGCGTCCCTTTAGCTTTTGCATCCAATGTTTAGCTCGGACAATCATTGTTTCAACTCTGGTGCAGATTGGTTTTTTGATGTACTTGCTTAGGTTGTCCATCTGGTTGGCATTTGCATCAGGTGGTTAGCTCGGTTAACCGTTGTGGTAACTTTGGTAAAGATTCGTTTTCTAATGTACCCACTTAAATTGTGCAACTGGTTGGCATTTGTATCCGATGGCTTGCTCGGTTAACCATTGTTCCAACTCTAGTGCAGATTGATTTTCTTAAGTACCCGCTTAGGTTATGCGTCTGGTTGGCTTTTTCGTCTGGTGGTTAGCTCGGTCCAACGTTCTTTTAACTCATGTACATTAATGTTTTCTGATGTACTTGCTTAGGTTGTGCTTTCAGTTAGATTTTGCATTCGGTGTCAGCTAAGTTAACTGTTGTTGTAACTCAAATACAACCTAAGCGGGTACATTAAAAAACTAATCCATGTCCGTTAGCTCGATTATATTTTGCATTCAGTGGTTAGCTCAGTTCAATCCATGTCCGTATGAGTTCTATAGGTCTATTTCAAGTTGTCTGGTCCAAAAGCGGGTAAATGGAACGGTTGAGTCTTCACTTCTTAAACTAAGTTGCTTAGAACGCTAAGGAACTTGTAAAGTATACTTTGTAGAGGTACATAATCATGATGAAAAAGGTTATGATGGATCTCCATGCTCTAATTTGGATTGGTATAGGTCCATAGGATTCAGATTATTGCCGATCCAAATACTTTTGGGATTTCAGAGTGATCTTTGTTGAAGTCCATTGTCTTATTCTTTTAAGCCCTTTGGTCTTGTTTTAAGTCATTCAGGCTTAACCTGGATGTTCTAACTCCCATTGAATTTTGATGGGTGAAAAACCCAGTTAACAATGGGCTTGGGCTAGTGAAAAAGGGTCAAGAAGAATATGGCCCATGCAAAACACATAGGAGATCCAGAAACAGGAGCCAAAGAAGTCAAAATGAGTATTTCTAAGGAATATGGGTCATGAGCGATCCATATTTATAATGGTAACTAAGAGCAAATGGAAGCCAATATGGGTCGCCCTCTAGCACCATGATGATCAGAACATGTTAAAGAACAACTCCAGAAAGTTTGAAGTCAAAACTCCCAAACATGGGTCACTAGCGACCCATATGTCATTTGACCAATAACGGTCGCTGAGGCCACATAGCACCCAAGAAGGGTCGCTCTCTTAGCTCCCTCACCTACATGTCCTAAAGGACCCACCTGCCAAGTTTCATGAAGTTTGGACCATGGGATGGGTCGCTAGCTAGCAACCCATATCTCCCAAGGACAATAACGGTCGTTGTGTGGCACAAAATGCATGGATATAGATGGATACATGTCATACTTTACCTACCTATGAAGTTTGTGTCATTTGGATGCGATTTGATTAGTCATTTACAGTTTACTAATTCAAGAGATAATCAGCAAAGAAGACACATCATTACGACACATGAACACTAGGGCCCGGATCTGAAGCCTAACCTATTGAAAACCAATAAGACTCGAGCATATAATTTGTCTATAAATACTTGTAGCCTAGCAATTAATAAAGGACTTTTCTCTATTTTTCTATGCTTATAGGATGCCATTGTTGTAACTCAAATAGATCTCTTGTAATCACCTAAAAGAATTTTAAAGAGATTCAAAGTGGAGGTAGGAATCTTTTTAGATCCAAACCTCTATAATAACTTTTTGTGTCTTGCTCTTCATTTTTCTTATTATTTTACATTTATTTCTACAATTTGGGCGTTAGTCCACTTTTTGGGTTAATATGGAGGTTCCACTACTGTGAGGTAGTGTACATCCACTTGGAGAGAGGAGATTTATTGATTATTGAAAGAAGAATTTAATACATGAGGTTAAACTTAGAAGAAGAATAAATCTATGCAAGACAATTTCTATGGCATAATGGCTCTCCAATTGTCTACCATTGTTGTCTAGAAGCTTTTCTATTTATAGAGTGAGATAATGAGAGAGAGATAGTTAATATATAACAGACCAGGGGTTTTGTTCAACATTAGTTGGTTCGGAACTATCTGGATCAGAAGCCATCTAGTCAAGCATCACCTTCAGAGCTTGGTCCTGTATGCCCTCATCTACAACGTTCGGTATGCCAACATCAACATCGAACAAAGATTTGGCTTGGTGATGTGCACGTAAAAGTGCATATTTTTACATCCATACTTAATCTACTTTTATTTAAATAAATGAGCATATTAGGGTATTTTACATGTTTAAACCAAAATTTAAATAGTTTTCAAATCATCATTTAATCATCTTCATTTGGGGGGTAAATGGTAATTTTGTGTATGATTTAGTTTGAGAAAATTTATTTGCGCATTTTAATTTTATTTACAGGAAATGAAGTGCAAATATGAAGAGATTTCATGGATGTATGCATGCACATATGTTGAAGGCAAATGGAGAATGAAAATAAATGAATTCTTGCAACATGGAGGAGCCCACGTACCCACTACCATTTGGTCCATAATTAAAAGCACATGCCCATGTTAATGGAGGCTTAAAGGCATGTTAGTGGGGATTAATTAATTCCCTAATGATTACTTAGAGGATACACTTTCTCAAGGGTATTTTAGGTAGTCCCCTAAAATATGAATTAGGGTTTTAAGCATGTATAAATACCCCTTATGTCTCATGTAATTATCTTCTTCCTTTCATGCAAGTTGTAGCCCCAAAAATCAATGGTAAATAAACTGTCTTTTTAATGGCTTCTTAGCCTTCTTCTTATTAGCTTTTGTTTACTTGCTCATTTCTTTTATGCAACTTTCTTTATGCTCTTTTATTATCTTATGCCCTCTTTTAATTCATGCAATTAGTTTTGATTTATTTTATACAAGTAGTTAGTTCTCTTTTCTTGTATTTAGCTCTCATTTTCCTTTTATTTTATATTGAAATCATTTTATGTTAACATGTTTTTGAGTACCTAATCCCCTTCAATTTAGGGGTAATGAAGCTCTCATGAAACATATTAAATTAACATAATGATTTCATTTGTGATCTCTCATATGTGCTTAATGGAAAATATGATGATGGTGGTTAACGTTTCTTTTTTATTGAATTTTGATAACCTATGCTTAACTCCATTTAAAACATAAACTATTTGATCATTTGCCTAAGTGATTTTCATAATGTTAGGCAGACTAGAATCAAAATTTGATGGTCTATGTTACTATTAATAGTAAATAGATCATAGTTAAAATAGATTTTATTTTTAATTTTCATGTCATTTTCATGAGTACTAATAAGTGGGTTTGAAAGGTGTGTTAGAGTTTGATGATTTAAGTTGTGCTAATTAATTGCACAAATAAATCATACTTATAACAAGCACATCTATCATTTCTACTTAATATTTTAATGAAAGATTACAAGTGAACTTTGTGTTGATTTATATGAATGATTGGAAGTTGATTTTTCTCTAAATTGCTCTTTAATATCATAGTTTATTCACTTTTCCTCTAGCATATTTTCTACAATTTTCTTAGTTTAAAACCACTTCAAAACTTTGGGTTAATTTGATTGAGTATTATTAAAATTTAATTCTTTCCCTGCGGATTGACCCATACTCGCATATGTACTACGATTGTACGTCGTGTGATTATGATTTTTAATGACATATTTTTAACGACGGTTTCCTAATCAATAGAAACTTCCATCGTTATCCAACAAATTTTTGGCGTCGTTGTCGGGGAATTGCATTTTTATTTTAATTCTACTGTTTGGATTAATTTTGTTTTCTTTTATTTTGTGTTGACTTTCATTAAAAAAAATTGCATTACATATTCTCTATTACATCCGTAAATTTTCTCTTCTCTGTGCAACCATTTACAAACATTCTCATACAAAAAAAGAAACAAAACAATTGCATTACCCTTCTGCTATTCCTCCTGCCTTCCTTATCTACAAAATACATTTCTCTCTGTTTCAATCACCATTCTCCACTGCCTTGCAAACTTTCACTACTCCTCATTATGCAACATAACAACCTTCTCCAATACACACCTGCAAACATTTCGTCATACAAAATCACCTTCATCCACTTCCGCTAACTTGCCTTCACCAGTAGTTTCAAACTCCTTCCAATCACCACCCTCACTTCTTCAACTTGCTTCCCCTCTCTATAAAAACCTGCTCGTTACTGCAACCTCATCAAACCACCATCAACTGCAGCAACACACCAACTGCAACCATCCTCTTCCTCTGCCTTGTACCATTACTGCAACACCATTTGCCTTCTATATTCATTGTCATTCCTCACCTTCACTACAGCCAAAACACCAATCACCTCCTCCAATCCATCATTTCACTGCTACTACTCCACCTTCCTCTCTGCTTACAAATACCACCACTTCCATTTCAACAACATCACCAGTATATCAACCTCCTACAGTACACTCCACCATCACACACACTTCAACCAAGCTCCTGACCACAAACAAAACAACCCCATTCCCATGAGCTACTTCACCAAATCCACTATCCTTCTCTAACAATTGCCACCATCCTGCATTCCTCCCTATGTCAGTATAACCAGAAACAACCCACGGCCTCTGTAACGACGCATTTTTTTAACACTTTAAAAATATGAATTAAAATAAAAATTTTGGATAAAAATCCGAAGGAAATAAAATTTTGTGTTGTTAAATGTGAATTACAAGTTAAAATACAAAACTGAATTCTGAAATAACTTATTTGTAAACTAAATATGGATGTTAACTTGTATTGAATGTAAATAATGAATTGAATTTGATTGTAAACCAAATTGGTTATGATTATAAACAAAGAATAAATAAAATGGTAGATTTAATAGTGGAAGTTTATGTTATTGAAACTAATATAAATAAATGTAACTTAATATTACAATTGATTGAAATCAGATAATAACTGAAACTATAATTTGATAAAGATGTTAACTTGTAATTGAACGTAAGTAAAGATTTAAATTTGAGTGTAACAAGTAATTAAAACGAATTGAATTTGATTGTAATCAGCGAAATAAATAAAATGTTAAATTTAATATTGAAGTTATAATATTGAAATCAACGTAAATGAATGTAATTTAATATTACTGTGAAATTAAATAAGATGATAGCTGAAGAAAATGAAAGTAAATGAATTATAAACTATTGATAATAATGTATGAGTAAACGGTTGATTCAATAATGAAAGTGTAAATCGAAATAAAAGAATTCAATTGGAATTAAATAACTTGAATTTGAATTACAATAAAATTGAACGCTGAATCTAATATAATCTTTTATACTAGATTTATAATGGAAAACTGCATTGTAAAAGATAGATTAATTACTGTGAAATTAAAAATGAAATTTGTGAACAATTGAAATTTGATTTAAAAGTTAATAATTTAAATTGGGAATTTTATATTGAAATTAAACAGTAGAAATAGCCATTTTTACAACTGTCTCGGATTTCGACGAAACCAGTTTCATCGGATCTGTAACAGTGAATTATTGTAAGGTTTCAATTTTCGTAGCAATCGGACTTGTCATTTGGCCGTGCGAGCTTGAAACGCGTAGAAATTTAATTTCGAATTTAATTAAAATAATCGACTTCGAAAGCTATCTTCCACATACAATTGAATTAGGCCTTGGGACTAGTTCCATTACGTTCGGAATAGGGGTATAACATTATAAACGCCTAGCGGCACATCTTGATAGGAGTTTGAAATAAATATCTAGATATTTGAATTTAAAATAATAATAATAATAAATATATTGACTTGACTGTTCCCATCACATCTGTCTCTTTTCATTCTTTTCTTAGCCATCCTAACCTATCACTGTACCACTTCCTTTTTAAATACGCTTCTTTCTATTCATAACAGCCGAGCACAGAGGGAAAATGATAATGGAGCTTTGGAAAAAAATTATATCTCATAAACTATTAATCTAAAAATCCTCAAACCAATTCCTAAATTCGTGTTTTCACCCGAGCTTCGAATTGGTATGCGATTTGAAGGGTGCAGCAGCGTGTGGGTTTGCTCAACGCCTACAGTGGGAGCTAGGGTTTGCATTTCAGATTGATTAAGAGCTCGATGGGAAGAGGCGACGTCGTTTTTGAACTCGTGATGGAATAAAGCATCTAGGAAGTAATCTTTGGGTTGTACGATTTGGTGTGGGGAAGTGCGACCTGGTTGCGTGCGGTGAGGAGGACTGGAGTGTCGCGATGATCTGGGTGCGTTCAAGCTTGGGGGGAATGGGTTGGTTGAGTCGAGATCGGCGAGAGAGTTGTAAAAATGGCTATTTCTACTGTTTAATTTCAATATAAAATTCCCAATTTAAATTATTAACTTTTAAATCAAATTTCAATTGTTCACAAATTTCATTTTTAATTTCACAGTAATTAATCAATCTTTTACAGTGCAGTTTTCCATTATAATCCAGTATAAAAGATTATATTAGATTCAACGTTCAATTTTATTGTAATTCAAATTCAAGTATTTAATTCCAATTGAATTCTTTTATTTCGATTTACACTTTCATTATTGAATCAACCATTTACTCATACATTATTATCAATAGTTTATAATTCATTTACTTTCATTTTCTTCAGCTATCATCTTATTTAAATTCACAGTAATATTAAATTACGTTCATTTACGTTGATTTCAATTTTATAACTTCAATATTAAATTTAACATTTTATTTATTTCTCTGATTACAATCAAATTCAATTCGTTTCAATTACTTGTTACACTCAAATTTAAATCTTTACTTACGTTCAATTACAAGTTAACATCTTTATCAAATTACAGTTTCAGTTATTATCTAATTTCATTCAACTGTAATATTAAGTTACATTTATTTATATTAGTTTCAATAACATAAACTTCCACTATTAAATCTACCATTTTATTTATTCTTTGTTTACAATCATAACCAATTTGGTTTTTGAAGCGAATATGATATTTTGATATCAATTATGAATTGATTTGAAATGTAAAAGAGCCATCGGTGTAATAATACGTAGTTATTAAAGAGACCAGGATCGGATATGGACATACTCTCTGTCGATACCGAAAACCACTTTAATATCTATTATACGCGGAGTGTTGATCCAGAATGAAGTGGATGGTTTGGTGAACGTGTTGACTGAAGAAAGAGAGCGATATTGGATGACCCCTGACATGACTAAAACAGGAGCCGCGCCGGGCCATTGAGGTTCGCCACCTCTAGCGAACACACTTCTTCGATACCATATCTATTAATGTTGTGATTCGATTTGGGTGCACCCCTCGATTATGGGAGTGTTGTTTCGCGGTGTTGGGGTAGTAGCTGCTATGCCCAACATCAGTCCGGATCACGCAACTACTAGTATCCTAGTTGGTATTGCCTCATGTACCTTGTCATACTGATTATCCTATTCACGACCACTACGATTTTGGTTTGTACCTTTAGTATATGGATTGCCCTCTGGTGATTTTCGGTTTTGGAGAAACTACGGTCTTGTATATGCTCTTAGGAATAAAAATGTGTTAAGGGTGGAATGGGCCATGGCTTAACGTTAGTTTGATATTTTACTTTATGATAGACATTATTGTATATAGCGTATTCTATTATATAGTAGATAGTTTAACGGATCCTTAGGAGATGGAAATCCCGAACATCTCTTAAGTTAATGCACGCACGTTAAACACTGGATAGGAGGTGTCTAAAACCCGTAACCATCTCTGACGCCGTCACACTCATATTTACTTATTCGATTTAACTTACATGAGATATTTTAGTCCTGACTCGAGTGTTTTGTCTTTTCATTACGCTCGGGTCAGCCTGAGCATTTCAGATAAGGTTGAAGATCTATTTTGGAGGACGAAGATGGAGTTTGGTATTACATCATTTGTATTCTACTACTGTATTATTTTTTTCCGCTGCATTGTTGTATTATCTCTGATATGTATGTAACTCTGATTTATGATGTATAATAATAATCAAATTTATTTATTTAACAGCTTCATGAACTGTTATTTTATTATTATATCTTGTTCCTTCCGCTGCGAGATTCTGAGTTTGTTCTGTTCTTTCTTTTCTTTTCTTATTTAACCCCAATAACTATCTGTATTTTGGATTGGTTGAGTCGGCATGTGTGTATGTTTTGTCGACTTGAACGGTCAAAAATGCGGGTTGCTATAGTTGGTATCAGAGCTTTGGTTTAGATTACGTTGGCTCTAGTGGGGAATAACTCATTGAAATAGGGTTAAACCTTATGAATGAGTTTGAGTGTATATGAGAGAGCGTATTTGTAATTTTGATATAAAATGGTTTTGTATTGTGTTAATTTGTTCCGTTGAGTATTTATGAATTCTGGTTGGTACTTGGGATGCCAAGGCATCGATAGGAATTTCTAAACACTCAAATAGAACAGATTAACATAATATTGTTTTGGATTATATTTTATATATAAAAGAATTATCTTGAAAATTTATAAATTTTGATTGTATTGGTTGTTAGGAGATGATAATATTAGATTATCATCGTTTATTGTTGATTAGTCAATATTTCTAACTATTGACTATTGGATGATTTTAAGAAATGAAACTTGTAAATATGATTGACAATGAATATAAATGGTAAATAAAATAAAATAAAAATGAATTTAAATTAAGATGGAGAATTTAAATTCCGGTGTTTGAAAATTTATTAACAAAAATTTGAAATGTATAATATAAGTATTATATGATAGTATATTCGATTAGAAATTGTTTTCAAAGGATTTTCAAATGAATTAAGTGTTATACTCCCCTCTTGACACTAGAGAATGATTTCGGTGATGAGTGCACGCATCATCGACGTTTATTTTCGAGAGTCCAAGTGGGGGAGATCACTTAATAGTTTTTCTAAACCCTGTTTTGATTAAAAATTGTAATTTTCTAAAGTATGAAATGAAAATAAGCATATATATATATATATTTCAATGCTGATTAAAATTCTTCTAAAAAATATGATTTGAGATATAAAGATATTAGTGTATATATATATATATTTAGAAAAAAATGGTTTAAATCGAATCCGGAGTTGAAATTCTTAGGTTCTCTAATAAGGAATGATTTTAATTATTAAACTAAAGTAAATCTTGAATTGTTAGAAACTTATGAATTGAAAAGGTGAAATTGAATTTAAGTGTTAAAAAAAAATTATTGTAGTAGTAACCCTTAATTTGGAAAATAATAAATTGGAAATTTATTTAATAGGTATAACACTCAAATTGAATGAAAAGAAATTGTATATTGTTTAACTACATTCTATTTGCATAGCTATAACTTACCAAATACTTAAAAAGTTTAAAATGCTAATAAGGATAAGTAAATGAATAATATACAAGTGTGATTGCGAATAATAAAATGTGAAGATCTATTGATAGTTGTAAATATAAAGGAAATTTAAGTTGTAAAATGAATTAAATTTAAAATTAATTAAATATAAAATTAGTAAATGGAAACTAATTAAATTTGGATGAAACTAAATGTCAATAAACTTGTAAGTGTATGAAATTAAAATTTTGACTTGGAAATGTATAATTGATTTAGTGTAGATTTTGGATGGATGTTAATGTTGATATGCATTGGTTGTTAGTTGGATGGTAATTGATTAAATAGAATTCATTAGTGTAAATGGAATTGAATAAACGGAATAAAAATTTTAAATAATTAAATTCAAATTTGAAGCAAAGTGAAATTAAATATAATTGAATTCAAATTAAATTGAAGCAAATTGACTTGAATTTAAATTATGAATGAAACAAACTTGAATAAATTGGAAACAAATCGAATGTAAACTTATTTCATGGATAAATAAGAAAATAAACGACTTTGTGTTTATGATTGTTTCTTTAGAAAATTTGAAGTTTGATGGTTTGTACTTTGAAATAATAAAGGCAAATTTTTGGAAAAATCCAAAATTGTCCAATATATGCTGAAACAAAAACAACCATAACTTTTAAATGGCTGGACGAAATTTGACGATCTTAGACTTGTCGGAAAGCTTAGAAACTGTAGCACGACTTTTGTTTAGAGTGTCTTGAGAAATTCCTTCATTTACTTAGTTAAAAATTTTGAATCTTCTCGCTGGCCTGTGAAAAAAGGAAGCAAAATCAGTAGCATATACCCTTAGTATTTTCACCATAACTCTTTACTGGTTTATTGAATTTTGACGATCTTGCTATTTCTGGAAAGCTAAAAACTTAAGTTAAAACTTTTGCTTTAAGTTTTTTGTGTTTTGCTGTAATTTAGATGGTCGAAAAGGGGAGTGAACGTCGCTGACCTGCGCAATTCATTGCCCAGGCTGAGGCGTATCCTTTTAGTAAAACGGCCGTAACTTTTGAACGGATGGTCCAAATTCGATGATTTTGGACATTCCGGAAAGCCTGGAACGAATGAAATAACTTTTGTTTAGATTCCATTGCCAAATTTTATCGTTTATGTGACCAAAAACTGAAATTCGTTTGCTGTCCTGGAATTGGAATTTCAGTTTTGAAGCTAAACATGTTATATGTATGTTGTTTATGCTAAGTATATCGATCTATCTTTATATGCATGGTTCTAACTTGGTTATTGAGCATTTTAGTAGGTAGCAAAGGGGTTGCGCTTCGTTGTGGAGCTCGCTTCTGCGCTAAATGCAAAATGTAAGTTAAAATGCTAATAACCGCTTAATAAAAGGTACGTTCTCGGATTACGGTTTATGTTGTGGTATATTATTGTGTTCTCCATGTTTTGGGATGCCTCATTCTTGTAATGAGATGTATATCATGCAATTATTACCACTGTGAAATTTTTCGGTCCTAGCCGCGCAAAGGAGGTGCTGCCGAAATTTTTCAAAAATCCGGGAGTTAGAAAATTTTTAGATTCTAAAAATCCTATAACTAAATTTTGCAAATAAGTCGAATATTTTGAATGAATTATATCTAAATGATGGTTTCCCTTCTCCGTTCCTTTGCGAGGACGAAAAGTTTTAAGTGGGGGAGAATGTAACGATCCGTTTTTTTAACACTTTAAAAATATAAATTAAAATAAAAATTTTGGATAAAAATCCGAAGGAAATAAAATTTTGTGTTGTTAAATGTGAATTACAAGTTAAAATACAAAACTGAATTCTGAAATAACTTATTTGTAAATTAAATATGGATGTTAACTTGTATTGAATGTAAATAATGAATTGAATTTGATTGTAAACCAAATTGGTTATGATTGTAAACAAAGAATAAATAAAATGGTAGATTTAATAGTGGAAGTTTATGTTATTGAAACTAATATAAATAAATGTAACTTAATATTACAGTTGATTGAAATCAGATAATAACTGAAACTGTAATTTGATAAAGATGTTAACTTGTAATTGAACGTAAGTAAAGATTTAAATTTGAGTGTAACAAGTAATTGAAACGAATTGAATTTGATTGTAATCAGCGAAATAAATAAAATGTTAAATTTAATATTGAAGTTATAATATTGAAATCAACGTAAATGAATGTAATTTAATATTACTGTGAATTTAAATAAGATGATAGCTGAAGAAAATGAAAGTAAATGAATTATAAACTATTGATAATAATGTATGAGTAAATGGTTGATTCAATAATGAAAGTGTAAATCGAAATAAAAGAATTCAATTGGAATTAAATAACTTGAATTTGAATTACAATAAAATTGAACGCTGAATCTAATATAATCTTTTATACTGGATTTATAATGGAAAACTGCATTGTAAAAGATTGATTAATTACTGTGAAATTAAAAATGAAATTTGTGAACAATTGAAATTTGATTTAAAAGTTAATAATTTAAATTTGGAATTTTATATTGAAATTAAACAGTAGAAATAGCCATTTTTACAACTGTCTCAGATATCGATGAAACCAGTTTCATCAGATCCGTAACAGTGAATTATTGTAAAGTTTCAATTTTTGTAGCAATCGGACTTGTCATTTGGCCGTGCGAGCTTGAAACGCGTAGAAATTTAATTTCGAATTTAATTAAAATAATCGACTTCGAAAGCTATCTTCCATATATGATTGAATTAGACCTTGGGACTAGTTCCATTACGTTCGGAATAGGGGTATAACATTATAAACGCCTAGCGGCACGTCTTGATAGGAGTTTGAAATAAATATCTAGATATTTGAATTTAAAATAATAATAATAATAAATATATTGACTTGACTGTACCCATCACATCTGTCTCTTTTCATTCTTTTCTCAGCCATCCTAACCTATCACTGTACCACTTCCTTTTTAAATATGCTTCCTTCTATTCATAACAGCCGAGCACAGAGGGAAATGATAATGGAGCTTTGGAAATTTTTTTTATCTCACAAACTATTAATCTAAAAATCCTCAAACCAATTCCTAAATTCGTGTTTTCACCCGAGCTTCGAATTGGTATGCGATTTGAAGGGTGCAGCAGCGTGTGGGTTTGCTCAACGCCTACAGTGGGAGCTAGGGTTTGCATTTCAGATTGATTAAGAGCTCGATGGGAAGAGGCGATGTCGTTTTTGAACTCGTGATGGAATAAAGCATCTCGGCAGTAATTTTTGGGTTGTACGATTTGGTGTGGGGGAGTGCGACCTGGTCGCGTGCGGTGAGGAGGGCTGGAGTGTCGCGATGATATGGGTGCGTTCGAGCTTGGGGGTAATGGGTTGGTTGAGTCGAGATCGGCGAGAGAGAGAGCGTGGCGTTGTCGGTTCGTCGAATTAGGTTGCCTAGCTCTGTATCACTCGAGGATGTACACGCGTGTGTTGGGTTGCTCTGTGTTTTCGTGTACAGGGTATGGCAATTGGGGAAGAAGCTTTTTGGGCTGGGTCTTGTGATGATTTGGTGGGTTTTTATTATTAAACGAATTTGCATTTACATTTAATTTTATTAAATCGAAGAACTTATGAAATGTATAATTATCACGTACGAGGTCCATTTTAAACGAGACTTTTTGCGTTGTGATCGTGATGACGAGAGCTTTGCAATGAAACAGATTTGGACAGATTTGGAGACAGTCGAAATTTAGGCTAAAATCGGGCGGCGTCCGATTTTAGTTCCAATCTGGAACGTCTCGGCGACAACAGAAAATCAAGGTGAATGTTTTATAACGCTCACATCATACTGAATATCTTTATGGTAGTTAAATTTGATATTATGAAGTGATATGAATTTTATTTGTCGTTGTTTGATAAAATTTAATTGTCATATAGATTGTCATTGAATTCACCGTTGATAATTTAATTGACAGTCAAATTGAAATTGAAATTCAATTGCGATTAAATTACCTGATATTGATAACTATGAAATTGCCGTAAATTGTATTGTCTATTGGATGATGTATTTCGATGGATGCTATTGGTTGATATTTAAATGCTTGGATGTTTATTTGCTTATATATATATCCTGTTATGCACACATATGACACTGTGATTTGATTTAAGTGATATATATTCATCCCTGACATTTAATTGAAATAACTAATCACTTGGCCATAGGATAGAAAATTATATACGGACACCGGATTGGTTAAATTAATAATTTTAAAATCGTTGATTTGAAATTTATTCAAATATTTGATTCAAAGGTTATAAATAAAATCAATTTATAGAAATCGAATTTATCGAAAATTGAGTTTGGAAGGTTGAAATAAATTTTAGTTAAAAGAAATTGTTAAATAATTTAAGTTGAGATTTTGAAATCTAAAATTGGGATATGATTGAATTTCAAAAATTTATTTGTTTTAAGGATTGAACATTATTTCGAGCTTTGAGTATTACTAAGTAAAAGTGATATAAAAATGATATTTTGAAATTGAGCTTGGGATTGAATCATATTTGAAATTTGGATTTAAAAGTTGAATATTGAAGGATAATTTTGTTAAGTGTTATAAATTGATATTTTGAAAATCAAGCTCCAAATCGATATAAATTAAATTGAATTAATTAATGGTGAATGTAGAATTGAATTAATTTGAAGTCATGTTGACATTGATTTGAATTGAAATCGAAATTAAATCGGTAGAATGGAAATTGAAATTGATTTGAATTGGGAAGTTATAATTGAAATGGTTTGGTTTTGAAGCTGTTTCATTTTGTTCCAAATTTCTCGGTTATATAAACCATCTTTAAATACTTAAACTATTTTAATCTATTTTAAATCTACTTAACCCAATTTAAATTATTTTAAACTAATTTATCTATTTGAAATCCATTTAAAAAATTTAAGTATTTTAACTATTTAAATTATTTAAAACTATTTTTAAACTACTTAAAACTATTTTCTAAAATTTCAAGCTGGTCAATAAGGTTAAATGTTTATATTTAAATCTTGAATTTAAATACGAATTGGGTTAAATGAAGTTGCAACCTAAATTGAAATTCAAAATGATTTTGAAATCGAAATGAGATATTGAGGCGAAAAATGATTTTTGAAACGGAATCTTACATTTTGAATAGATATGATGATATTTGAAATGGATTTGATTTTTGAAGCGAATATGATATTTTGATATCAATTATGAATTGATTTGAAATGTAAAAGAGCCATCGGTGTAATAATACGTAGTTATTAAAGAGACCGGGATCGGATATGGACATACTCTCTGTCGATACCGAAAACCACTTTAATAACTATTATACGCGGAGTGTTGATCCAGAATGAAGTGGATGGTTTGGTGAACGCGTTGACTGAAGAAAGAGAGCGATATTGGATGACCCCTGACATGACTAAAACAGGAGCCGCGCCGGGCCATTGAGGTTCGCCACCTCTAGCGGACACACTTCTTCGATACCATATCTATTACTGTTGTGATTCGATTTGGGTGCACCCCTCGATTATGGGAGTGTTGTTTCGCGGTGTTGGGGTAGTAGCTGCTATGCCCAACATCAGTCCGGATCACGCAACTACTAGTATCCTAGTTGGTATTGCCTCATGTACCTTGTCATACTGATTATCCTATTCGCGACCACTACGATTTTGGTTTGTACCTTTAGTATATGGATTGCCCTCTAGTGACTTCCGGTTTTGGGGAAACTACGGTCTTGTATATGCTTTTGGGAATAAAAATGTGTTAAAGGTGGAATGGGCCATGGCTTAACGTTAGTTTGATATTTTACTTTATGATAGACATTATTGTATATAGCGTATTCTATTATATAGTAGATAGTTTAACGGGTCCTTAGGAGATGGAAATCCCGAACATCTCTTAAGTTATTGCACGCACGTTAAACACTGGATAGGAGGTGTCTAAAACCCGTAACCATCTCTGATGCCGTCACACCCATATTTACATATTCGATTTAACTTACATGAGATATTTTAGTCCTGACTCGAGTGTTTTGTCTTTTCATTACACTCGGGTCAGCCTGAGCATTTCAGATAAGGTTGAAGATCTATTTTGGAGGACGAAGACGGAGTTTGGTATTACATCATTTGTATTCTACTACTGTATTATTTTTTCCGCTGCATTGTTGTATTATCTCTGATATGTATGTAACTCTGATTTATGATGTATAATAATAATCAAATTTATTTATTTAACAGCTTCATGAACTGTTATTTTATTATTATATCTTGTTCCTTCCGCTGCGAGATTCTGAGTTTGTTCTGTTCTTTCTTTTCTTTTCTTATTTAACCCCAATAACTATCTGTATTTTGGATTGGTTGAGTCGGCATGTGTGTATGTTTTGTCGACTTGAACAGTCAAAAATGCGGGTTGCTATAGCCTCGATCACTGCCTTCCACTTTAACCATACTTCCTCCTTCTACAACAAACTGCATCAACCCAGCACTATAAACACTTCAGCACCCTACCCAAACAACCTCTGCTTCAACTTCAGACGCTAACTTCCACCATTCAAATCCTCCTCCTCACTGCCTCGATCACTTGTGCCAATCCATACAACCCTTAAGGTACTTGCTTCCAACTCCAAAACGCTACATCACCAACTGCTACAACCTCATCCTTCCATCAACTGTCCATCATAACAATTTACATCTAACCTCCTTCTCCATCACCATGCAACATACTACACCCATTACCAGCAATACCACCATCCCATAGAATTGTCGAACTTCCCACAAACCACCACCTTCCATCATAGAAAACGAGCAACCCCAAGTCCACTAACTCCAACCATCACTTCGTTCCCATTTCAAACTGCCATCTCCTTTAACAGACTGTGACCAGACCTTTCCTCACATCCTCCTTCCCATTGCAACTACTCACATAAATCCCCACTGTTGAAACAACACCCTGCCCTTATGCACTTCAATCAACACAAATTTCCAACCCACTTGATCCTTGCATCACTACAACACACTCTGCCATTTCCAACTCCCGAACGTGAACCCTGCAATTGCCTCGAACAAAATTGGAAATCCAAGAAAATCGCCTCGCCTAAATCCGATTCCAAACTCCTCAAATTTCCACCCTCCTCAATCCAAGAACAACTCGAACCATGCGGTTCACTAACGCTATGAAATTTCGAGAGTTTTTTTTTCTTTTTTTTTTCTTGTTTTGATTTCGTAAAAAACTTGTTTTTAATTTTAGCAAGAGACAAGGTGCGTGTAGTGTAAAAATTGCGTTGCGGGAAGAATGAAATTAGTAATGTATTGGGCTTTAGCTGCTTGATTGGGCCGCGTTTGATTTTTCTAAGTGTAATTTCAAGTTTTTTTAAAAGAGAAACAAACTTAACTTAATAAAACTATGTTGCCTTTTAAGTTTTGAGTTTTCTTTTATAATTGGGTTGCGAGGTTTTGTAATTGGTTTTATTTTTTTAATTTCCGTCTTCTTTCATTTAAATTAAATTAGAAAAAACTGTAAATATCAGGTTCAAAATTTTAGGTTGCAAAAGTGGAAAATCAAAATGAAGAATCACTTGCTAGTTTCCCCTGCTTACCAAATAAATTGCTTGCTTTAAAAAATCGCCGCTTAAACAAAAAAAAGTTGCTAATAATTATGCACGCTCTGGTATCGTGCTCTTATCACTTATTTTTATTTTCATTGCATTGTTGATTGCTTGCATTTTAAAAATCCAAAAACTAAATAAAAATCAACTCTCAGTCGTAGTTGCATTGTTTAAATCACGATTTATTTTTTTCTGCATTCATTTCATTTTATTTTCTTTTCTAAGGGCACCACCAAATCCACATAAGGTAGGGGGTTTCATCACCCCTTCCTTAGCCTACAAATTGAATTTCATAGTAGAATCTGACTAATAATAATTTTTATACATTGGACTTAAGGGTGTCACGAGCTCACCTAGGGCTTAATTGTATCTTGACAAGTTGTCTTCTTTTGACAATCTAACTTCTTGGTGTCTAGGCTACGGCAGAATAGTAATCATATGTAAATATTACGATGATTCGTAAATATTATAGTGATTGTTTCTCTAAATGTACTTAAACCTTCGGCTACATTGCTACAGTGATTCGTGGTGCACCGATAACTCTTGTCCGTTACCGGGTTAAGAACTATTTTGTTGGATTAAGACAAAGTATGATTATACAATTTTGACTTAGGAGCTACTAAGGACAGAAATTTGTAATTAGGTCCTTGCATTCATTTAGTTGCACTAGTTCATTCATATTTTTTAAAAAAGAAAAAAGTCAAAATACAAAAGTAATTTTTTTTATATTTTACTTAACTTATTTTTTTTAAATCTAATTCAAAAACTAGAAAGAAGGCAAAAACATATAAAAAAATTTGAAAAATAAATTCTCTTCGGAAAATACTTTTCCTTTCAAAAAGTTTTTATAAATAAAAAACAATTTTTCACTTGATTTCATTTTCTAAACCTTGTTTCATTCTCTTAACTTGATTCTCACTTCTTTCTCTTCTTGACCTTTTCACTTGTGCATGAGTACTTGAACTCGTGACACAAATGTTTAACTCGAATAAACAATCCCCCAACGATGGTGAAAGAAAACGCCCCTAACACTCTCGTGGATAGAATCTTTCCCGATAGAGTTTCTATTCCTTCTTGCATCACATTACCCTCCCCAACGGGTAACCATTACGAAATTTATTCCAATCATATTGCTACGCTCCCTAAATTTGGAAATTTTGAACACGATGACCCATACATTTTCTTAACAAATTCGAACAAGTTTGTGCAACCATTAAACTCCAACAATTATGTGATGACGGAATCAAACATTGATTAGTTCCATTTGCACTTACTGATTACGCTGAAAAATGGTTGTACAGCTTGCCATCAAACTTGATCAAAACATGGGAAGAATTCGTTAATGTTCTATTAAAAAAGTTTTACCCCTTGAAAAAATAACTAAAATCCGTAACGAAATTGTCAATTTTCATCAATTCAGGGGCGAACATTTTGGAAAATATTTTGAAAGATTTAAAGATCTTTTGATAAAATATCCACACCATAATTTTGAAAAATGGACTCTTTGCCAAATTTTATACGATGGACATGAAAATAGTTCACGACCATGCTTGAATCAATGTGCCAAAGCAATTTTCTCGCTCAATATCACGACAATGCTAGGAAATATCTTAAAAACTTAGTCGAAAAGTCATCCCAATGGGAACGTTCAAACAAAAAATCCATTTACCCACAATCGAGTGTGTGAGGAATGCGGATTACGGATCTTAAGGCTAGGAATAACACTAGAGGGGGGGTGAATAGTGTTTTTAAGAAATTACTAAATCTTTTTGAGTTTATGTTAATTTGAACACAAATGTATACAATATTCAGACACAGGTATAATCATAGAAACAAACACAGATGCAGAAATAAAGTAAATACAGTAAAGGAAAGAACACACCGGATTTTATACTGGTTCGGGGTTACCCTACATCCAGTCCCGCACAATCAAGTACGGATTTCCTTTCAAAAGAAATTCAACAATTACAACCCTAGGTTTCAAGGCTACGAGGTACACCCTCCAGAATAACAATCCTCTGGGTAGAGATACTTGATTTCCAGGGCAACAAGTTCACCCAATTGTTTTCCAAGGCTACAATCACACCTTTTCGTGCTTGATTGATTTCCAAGGCTACAATCACACCTTTTCTCGCTAGATAGATTACAAATAAGCCTATAACTCTGAATAGCACTTAGATCTTGTTGAGATAGTGATAGAGAATCAAACCAGAGATAATCTAGTTAGATTCAATGTTGATTTCGGCAGAGTAATGTTAGAATTTTGATTAAGAAAATGTGGAAGAAGAAGAGGAGTGAAAAAACCATAAAAACTGATTAAAAATTCATTGAAACTAACCCCTATTTATAGAAGAACAACAGTCATGTCCATTCGTGAAGAGTTATGGCGAATAGACACTTCTTTTCAAATTTAAATTTTGAACTCAACTGTCACCATGTCGACATCCTAAAGCAATTTTTGATGTTTTGATTTTCTTTGAAAATAACCTTTATCTTATATTAAAACTATTTTAAACTTTATAAATATACTTGATTATAGATAAAATACATAGATGAATATAAAGAATAATATATATAATATTTTACTATAATTTTATATTTAAATCAAAGTATAAATATATTATAATTAAAAGATAGTTTAAATTAACCGAAGTTTAAAAACAAGAATATTTAAGGCTAAAACATCTTTTTGAAAATCATTTAAAAAGATAATTTTTAAGGCTAAAACATTTTGAAAAACAATTTTGAAAATCATTCTGAAATAGTTTTTGAAAATCATTTTGAAGTTGTTTTGCAAGCTTCTTCCTGCAGAATATCTCATCATGACAGGACTCGAGAACTTGTACAAAACCAGGATGTTCGTGGGTTTGTAAGCCACTTGTCGTAGGTTTGTAAGCTACTTGTTGTTGGTTTGTAAGCCACTAAAAAGGTAGAAATGGGTTCCATCCCAAAAGAAAAATGGAGTGAAGATTTCAGTGCTATTGTGAAGTTTTAACATAATTCTAGACTCAATACTTATCTTGAAATCTTGAACTCTTGATATTCTTGATACTCATGAGTCTTCAATCTTGATATCTTGAATCTCTATACTGTACAGTCTTCATTCTTGGTACCTGCATGGTTAAATCCTGCATATACATATATATCTAAACTATAATGTTAGTATTTATATTTTATAATCTTATTCTAAGGTTGTTGTCATCAAAACCATCAACTCATGGACTAATAATCTCCCCCTTTTTGATGATGACAACCTTTGTTTATAAAATATTACTTCTATCCTATTGACTCCCCCTAAATCTAATAACTCCCCCTTAATCTATGCCTAACTCTCCTATTTTATATTTCTCCCCCTTTGTCATCAACAAAAACAAATTCTAAACTATACAACTCTTAGTCTAATATCCTCTTATGATGATAGTGTTATCATCAATACTTACTTATAAACCTAAAACTTAGTCCTAAATTACAAACTCTCCTAACTAAGAATCTATATAATAATATTTTAAATAGAACATATATATAAGAACACACATTATTTATTATATAATTGTTTATATTTACATTTTTCGTAGAGATCGAAACAAAACAAACAACAAATAGAAAAGGAAGAGAAGAAACTAATGTGTGTTTTTGAACATAGGAGATCTATGAACCGAACAATTTGGATAGTGGAAACAGAAATTTCCACGTTGTTCGACAAGATTTCCATCTTTGTCAAAGCACACTTCGCCAATGCAAACGACTTTGTCGTTGTCTTCCACGTGCGCTTCTTCCATGGGGTCCACTTCTTCTTCTTCTTCTTCACTAGCCTCTTATACATGATCATCTGATGAGTCCTCGTCAATCAAGATTGGGTTGGCATGATTATCCATAAGAAATTTTTGCAAATTCCTAAGGATTTTGCCTTGCCTCTTTTGTTCTTTGGCCATTCGAAGTTGCATCGCTTGGATTTCAGTCATTAACACTACAACAAAAAGACCTTATTACAACTGTATTTTTACAACGGTCACAAAATGGCAGTTGTAATAAGGGTTTTTTACAACTCTTTTTTCCAGAAAGTTGTAATAAACTTATTTTCAACAACTCTTTTATTTTGTCAGTTGTAATAGATGTCTATTGCAACCTTTCTTTTTTGCCAGTTGTAATAGATGCATGTTTTTACAACTCTTTTTTTTGCCAGTTGTAATAGATGCCTATTACAACCTTTTTTGTTTGCCAGTTGTAATAAATACCAATTTTTAACAACTCTTCTTTTTTGCCAGTTGTAATAGATGCCTATTACAACCTTTTTCATTTATAATTGATAAATTAATTAGTAATTAATAATTGATAAATTAATAATCAATGATCAGTAAATAAATATGAAATATTTAATTTATAATTTATAATTTATAAATAATTCACTATTAATATTGGTAATTAATAAAAATAATGATTTTTTATAATAAATAATAATTAGTTAGATAATAATTGAATAATAATAATTAAAAGTTAAAATTTAATACTAAAAAAATAAATAGAAATTTCAAAACCAAATATGGACGGATATCAGATAATTTTTCTTATTTCAAATACAAATATGGACGGATTTTGAAATTTTTGGATACTCAATGAAAGTCCTACGTTGGACCTAATTTACATAGGATGTTATATGTTGACGGCATATAAATTTTCCTTGGCTCCAAAATCAAATTTTTCTTTGGCTTTAAAACCAAATTTTTGGGCTCCAAAACCAAATTTTCCTTTGCCTCCAAAACCAAATTTTTGGGCTCCAGAACCAAATTTAGTGGCCAGGATTATTCATTACTCTTCGTCTCACCTTGTGTGAGTATTACGCAGTTTTTTTTTAAAAAAAACTTTAGCGTTAAACACTCTGCTGAGTCTGCTCGAATCAAAATTGATAACAATTACCGTTTTCATCATTTATTCTTTCTTATCCAAATCGAAATCGGCAGCCTTAAATCATTTTGAGCTTCTAATTTTGACGTGAAATCCGAAGAGGCAGTTGAAGAGAAAAGAAGAACGAAGCCAAGAATTCACAGCAGCTCATCTTCATTTTGGGAATTTATGCAACTCTATGTGAGTTGAAATTTAATTTCTGCATATAATCTCTTTCATGTGTTTATTCTAGAATTTAATTGTTGTGGTATGTTACATGATCCAAATTTTAGTTATTCGTGTCTTGGTTTAGTTTGAGGATGATATTTGGACCATTGCTGCGTTATTTTATTCATGTTTTTTTAGAGAAAACAAGGATAGCAGATGAACACCAATTGTAATTTACATTCAGCTTCTTGTCAAGAACTAATCATATGTATCACCTGTGCCGAGTGTGAATGATGAAGAAGCTCGAGATAATGAAGTTTAACTATTGTAATGGAATATAGGACTACGTGTTAAGCCTATTTTTAATTTCATTAGTGATTTTGATACCATTTAAATTGGTTCGAATAAATACTAGAGATTTGCTTCACAAATTCCTTGGGCTGATTGAATCTATTTTTATTAGTTTATGTTCTGCATCTATAAAAGCTGTAGGATTCTATTTAGGTTGATGTTTTATTTTTACTTTATACAGATACAATTAAAAGCCTTGGCTGAGGAGCAACAAACTATTGTTAAAGAATTAGAAAAGGTTGAGCTGGAGCTATCTACTTTATATATTTAATTTTGATATTATGCAACTCTGCAAGTAAGTTATCTTGGAAAACTTTTACATGTGTATTAAGTTTGCCTTATTACTCTTGAGTTGGGTTGTTTACTTTTTATCTTTTCTAAAAAAATAATAATGAATAACATCAGTTTTGAGGAGATAAGAATTGATTTAGTTAAAGGCCAACAGCACTCTACTGAATACAGTGGTTTTACTTCTTAATATTTATAACTATTTTTTTATTTTATTTTTATATATATTTTACTTGTTTGTATCGTGAAACTAAATTTTTGGAATTCATATCCAGAAATCAACCAATAGGGCAGGTACCTGCAATCATAGATGGAGATTTAATACCTACTGAAAGGTAAATAATAAACATTTTTTTCTGTTTATCTTCTTAGTTGGTTTTATATGTAACCGCTGATACATCTTATTGTATTTCGTTGATTTTATATTAAAGTATTATGATAAAAGTCATGCGATTCTCATCTACATTGCTTGACAGTACTCAAGAGTCTCAGATCACCGGTGAATATATTTTTCTTTAACTTACCGTTTCAATTTTATTCAGTTGAACTTCATTCTGTTCTTTCCACAAGTTCATTGCCATTATAGTCACTGATATACATGATATCAAACATCAGCACTCATATAAATTAGAATAAGTTTATAAAACAGACAAGCACTGAGTAGTAAACTGCAAGTTAAAATCTACAAGAGTCAATGTCCTAGTCCAATCTAGTCATCCGTAGAAAAGAAATAATAGTTTACAGTTTTAAATATCCTTTTGTTATATCATTTTAATTTTAAAATCTACAAGAGTCCAATGTCCTAGTCCAATCTTGTATGTATATAAGTAATTTGAAAGAATGACGCAGCAGTGGTTTTACTTTCTCAATTAATTTTATATGGATGTATGAAGATTGATTTTTTTTATGAGGACATATGTCAAAGGGCAGCTGTGTGGATCCGTTCATATTTGCCTCTCCTAGCGTAAATCTCTTGAATTGTATGAAGATAAAATGTTTAAATAAATAATTATAGAATATGATTAAGCTAAGTTCATAATGAAGTAAAGATGGGAAATGAAATATATTTCTTTAAAGTTCTTTTGTTAAAGGGGTATTCAAAATAACATAAAGTGAAGAAAATTACGAACCGTGCATGGTGAATTTGAATCTTGATATATGAAATTATCAAAATGATATTTTTCACGATATCTTTTGTAAATCAAAATATGCAGGAACAGGGGAGAACCGAACAATCTAGGAAGAATTTAGATCGTCTAGCTTTGACCAGGCAACAAAGGGCGGAGACTGCAAAGAAACAGGAAGCGGAAAAGGCTGCAAACGCAAGCAAGAAGGTAGAAGCTCGCAAGTTGTAATTTATAATATTTATTGTGGGAATAACAATGTTAACTTTTGCTCACATGTGAGTTTACAGAACATGTTTGAAGTTTTATTTTCTATTGGTGTTAGTATGTTGCATATTATTCCATTATCATTATTATCAATGCTGCTATTGGTAAACTAATAGTATTATCCTTTTTTAAAGAAAAAAGAAATTAATTCTTTTATTTTGCATTCTTTTTACCACAACTGCCAAATGCAGTTGTAAAAAAATCTTTTACAACTGTTAATCGCAGTTGTAAAACTCTCTTTTAAAACGTTTAATCGCAGTTGTAAACCTCTTTTACAACTGTCTATGGCAGTTGTAAAAAAATATTTTGCAATTTCCTCTAGCAGTTGTAATAAACCTTTAGCAACTACCAAAAGTAGTTGTAAAAACCTTTTTCACAACTGTGATAGATAGTTGTAAAAAATTATTTTACAACCGCTGAAGATAGTTGTAAAAAAACATGGCTCTATTACAACTCCGGATATTACGACGGACGGCCGTCCATTGTAATAGACCTATTACAATTGTTTTTGGCAGTTGTAAAAGGGTGTTTTTGTTGTAGTGTAACTAAAGGGTATCTTTTAGAGAATCCTCTATTTTCGTTACACGAGCGAGTGTTGATTGTTGACACGGACCAGAAGTAGGCGATGGAAACAAAAAGGATGATTTTAAGTTTGATTTGGAAGAGGAGGCCATTGATAAATTGAACTCAGAAGATAGGACAGAGAGAAAACAGAGAGAATGAAGAAAAATTTCGAAATAAGAGAAATTTATAACCACTTATTTAAATTTTGGTGGGAAAAGAAATTTAAAAATAAAACGTTATATGTCGACATGGGTCTAGGGGGGATGTCGACATGGTCCTTGAAATTTTGCCTATTTAATTTATTTTGAATTAATTATACTTGTTATTTATATTTTATATTTCAGTTAATGAACAAATACCTAATTCTCTTCTTAATTTAGTAAATGTAGATTCATTTAAGGGTTTTGTTAAGATATCAGCAATTTGATTTTCAGAATTGATATAGTCGAGAGTAATTACTTCTCTACTTATATTATCTCTGAGAAAATGGTGTCTGATATCAATATGTTTAGTTCGAGCATGTTGAGTAGTATTTTTGGATAAATTTATTGCACTAGTATTGTCACAATAAATTGGTGATTTTGAGATATTTAAACCAAAATCTTTTAAAGTTTGTTGCATATATATTACTTGAGAACAAGCCAAAGCAGCAGAAATATACTCTGCTTCAGTTGTTGATAAAGAAACTGTGTTTTGCTTTATACTAAACCAGGAAATCAGAGAATGCCCTAAAAAGTGACAAGTTCCACTTGTACTTTTTCGGTCTGATTTACAACTAGCATAATCAGCATCACAGTAAGATATTAAGTCAAACGAATCATTTTTAGGATAAAATAAGCCATAATCAAAGGTGTGTTTAACATATCTTATAATACATTTTACAGCTTTTAAGTGAGTTTCTTTAGGTTGAGATTGATACCTTGCACAGAGACAGACACTATGCATGATATCAGGTCTACTCGCAGTGATATAGAGTAGCGATCCAATCATTCCTCTATATAATTTTTGATCTACATCTTTCGAGAGATCTTCTTTACTAAGGTACTCATTGGTTGCCATGGGAGTGGGTTTTCCACTCGCAGTAGTCAAACCAAATTTACTAACTAGGTCTTTAGCATATTTTTCTTGACTAATAAAGATACCATTATCTAATTGTTTTATTTGTAATCCTAAAAAGAAGTTTAATTCACCCATATGACTCATCTCAAACTCTTTTGTCATTATTTCAGAGAATTCTTTATTCATTTCAAAATTAGTTGATCCAAAAATGATATCATCTACGTAGACTTGTACTAGTTGAATATCATTTTTATTTCTTTTAATAAAAAGAGTATTATCTACTTTCCCTATTTCAAAATTAGATTGTAACAAGTAAGATCTTAGTCTATTATACCAGGCTCTAGGAGCTTGCTTTAGACCATATAGAGCTTTCTTAAGTCTATAAACATGATTTGGAAATTTATCATTTTCAAAAAGTGGTGGTTGTTTAACAAATACTTCTTCTTTTACAAAACCATTTAAAAATACACTTTTAACATCCATTTGAAATAATTTGAAATTATTATGATTTGCGAAAGCAAGTAGAATCCTAATAGCTTCTAATCTTGCTACGGGGGCAAAGGTTTCATCAAAATCTATACCTTCTTCTTGACAATAACCTTGAGCGACTAACCGGGCTTTATTTCTAACAACCTCTCCTTGTTCATTCATTTTATTTTTATAAACCCATTTAGTTCCAATTATTGTTTTATTTTCAGGTCTAGGAACAAGTTCCCAAACATCATTTCTAGTGAATTGGTTTAATTCTTCTTGCATAGCCAAAATCCATGAATCATCAGTTGATGCTTCTTCTGGATTTTTTGGTTCAATAGTTGATATAAAAGCTACATTACTCATTTGACTTAGTTGGTTCTAGTTTTAACAACAGATTGCATATCTCCAAGTATATTTTCTATAGGGTGATCTTTTAAAAGTTTAAACCTTTTATTAGAATGATTTAATTCATTATTAGTTTCAGTTGATTCTTGGTTTTGAATGATTAAATCCTCTTCATCATTTATTTCTTCAAAATTTTTGAAATTTTAATCAAATGAAACATGCATTGTTTCTTCGATGGTATTAGTTCTTAAATTAAATACTCTGTATGCTTTACTTCTATTAGAGTATCCGATAAAGATACCTTTGTCGGATTTAGGATCAAATTTATCTAAGTTATCTTTTGTATTTAATATAAAACATTTACTTCCAAAAATTCTAAAATAAGATACCTTAGGCTTCTTTGAGAAAATAAGTTCATAAGATGTCTTATCAGTTAAAGGTATAATTAAAATTCTATTTAAAATATAACAGGCGGTAGCAACTGCTTCTGCCCAAAAATACTTTGGTAAATTACTATCAGAAAGCATAGTTCTCGCACACTCTTGAATCGTCCTATTTTTACGTTCTACTACTCCGTTTTGTTGTGGAGTTATTGGAAATGAAAAATTGTGAATTATTCCCTTTTTATTACAGAATTCTTCAAACTTTTCATTTTCGAATTCACCACCGTGATCACTACGGATGGTTATAATTTTTTGAGAAAATTGATTTTGAACCCTTTTTGAAATTTTTTTAAAACATTCAAAAGTATCACTTTTATGTTTCAAAAATATTGTCCATGTAAATCTAGAATAATCATCTACAATTACAAAAACATATTTACTGTGATTTATTGACTGAATTTGAGATGGACCAAATAAATCAAGATGAAGTAATTCAAGAGGTTTTGAAGTTGAAATTATATCTTTCAATTTAAAAGAACTTTTTCTAAGTTTTCCTAGTTGACATGCATCACATAGACTATCTACTTTAAAATTCATTTTAGGGAGGCCTCTTACTAGATCATGTTTTGACAGTCTAGATCAGAGTTTGAAATTCAAATGCCCAAATCTCTTATGCCAAATCCAAGGGTCACTTGCATTTGCCAAAAGACACAAGTTATCATTTGAAATTTTCATACTAAGAATATAAATATTCTTTTTCCTAATTCCCTCAAATATTATGGTTGAATTATTATCTTCAATATGACACTTATCTTTTTCAAATTTAATTTTATATCCTTTATCGCATAGTTGACTTATACTTAGCAGATTGTGTTTCAGATTCTTAACTAGCAAAACATTAGTAATAATAGGAGTTTCAGAGTTACCGACTTTGCCAATGCCGATCACATAACCTTTTGAATTGTCTCCAAAGTTAACTAGTCCTCCGTCTTTGTATATTATATCATTCAGCATATCTGGATTCCCAGTCATGTGCCTAGAACATCCATTATCGAGTATCCATTTGTTCTTTTTGATCTGAACAGTTTGTTTGTTCGGGATTGATTCATCAACTCCCATAAAGCATGATTCCTGCACATCAAACAATCTTAGTAGACAACATGTATTTGAATATTGATTATATGCAGACTCAAGAGACAATGATGATCTGAATATTTCTAAACATGCACTAACAAATTTCTTAAACATAGCCATTTTAAAAAAAACTTTTTCAAAAATCAGATTATGAAACTTTAGAAAACCTCGCTCTGATACCAAATGTGAGGAATGCGGATTACGTATCTTAAGGCTAGGAATAACACTAGAGGGGGGTGAATAGTGTTTTTAAGAAATTACTAAATCTTTTTGAGTTTATGTTAATTTGAACACAAATGTATGCAATATTCAGACACAGGTATAATCACAGAAACAAACACAGATGCAGAAATAAAGTAAATGCAGTAAAGGAAAGAACACACCGGATTTTATACTGGTTCGGGGTTACCCTACATCCAGTCCCGCACAATCAAGTACGGATTTCCTTTCAAAAGCAATTCAATAATTACAACCCTCGGTTTCAAGGCTATGAGGTACACCCTCCAGAATAACAATCCTCTGGGTAGAGATACTTGATTTCCGGGGCAACAAGTTTACCCAATTGATTTCCAAGGCTACAATCACACCTTTTCTCGCTTGATTGATTTCCAAGGCTACAATCACACCTTTTCTCCCTAGATAGATTACAAAGAAGCCTATAACTCTGAATAGCACTTAGATCTTGTTGAGATAGTGATAGAGAATCAAACCAGAGATAATCTAGTTAGATTCAATGTTGATTTCGGCAGAGTAATGTTAGAATTTTGATTAAGAAAATGTGGAAGAAGAAGAGGAGTGAAACAACCAGAAAAACTGATTAAAAATTCGTTGAAACTAACCCCTATTTATAGAAGAACAACAGTCATGTCCATTTGTGAAGAGTTATGGCGAATAGACACTTCTTTTCAAATTTAAATTTTGAACTCAACTGTCACCATGTCGACATGGTCACCATAGGCATGTCGATATCCCAAAGCAATTTTTGATGTTTTGATTTTCTTTGAAAATAACCTTTATCTTATATTAAAACTATTTTAAACTTTATAAATATACTTGATTATAGATAAAATACATAGATGAATATAAAGAATAATATATATAATATTTTACTATAATTTTATATTTAAATTAAAGTATAAATATATTATAATTAAAAGATAGTTTAATATAACCGAAGTTTAAAAACAAGAATATTTAAGGCTAAAACATCTTTTTGAAAATCATTTAAAAGATAATTTTTAAGGCTAAAACATTTTGAAAAACAATTTTGAAAATCATTCCGAAATAGTTTTTGAAAATCATTTTGAAGTAGTTTTGCAAGCTTCTTCCTGCAGAATATCTCATCATGACAGGACTCGAGAACTTGTACAAAACCAGGATGTTCGTGGGTTTGTAAGCCACTTGTCGTAGGTTTGTAAGCTACTTGTTGTGGGTTTGTAAGCCACTAAAAAGGTAGAAATGGGTTCCATCCCAAAAGAAAAATGGAGTGAAGATTTCAGTGCTATTGTGAAGTTTTAACATAATTCTAGACTCAATACTTATCTTGAAATATTGAACTCTTGATAATCTTGATATTCTTGATACTCATGAGTCTTCAATCTTGATATCTTGAATCTCTATACTGTACAGTCTTCATTCTTGGTACCCGCATGGTTAAATCCTACATATACATATATATCTAAACTATAATGTTAGTATTTATATTTTATAATCTTATTCTAAGATTGTTGTCATCAAAACCATAAACTCATGGACTAACAGAGTGCACACTCGATAGGATCGGCTTTGGCTTTGGAAGCTAAAATTGATGGAATGATCGACAAATTTGACAACATTTTCTCATCCAATAAAATGAATCAATCTTCCCAACCAATGTGTTATAAATGCAACGATCCAAATCATATAACCGATCAGTGTCCTAACTCGATAGAGTAGCTCAATGCTTTCAATAAGGTTAAGAATGACCCATTTTCTGGTTGGAGAAATCATCCTAATTTTGCGTGGAACCAAAATAGTTCCAACACGAATTTAGTTCTTCCCAATTTTCAAACATTTTCGAACAATGCTTCGAATCCTCCCTTTCAACCCAATCATTTTCAATAAAAATTTATGGGTCCATCCCAAAATCAACCACAACAATATTTTGCTCCCCAAGACAATAAACGTTTGACTTCACTTGAGAAAAGTCTTGAAACTTTGGCTAAACCAACCACTCAAATCCTTCAATCAAATAGCAATTTGTTAAATTTGTTAACCTTGGACATGCAGAATATAAGTCAATCAATTGCTAAACTTTAAATGAAAATGAGCCAATTAGCCACGTCTGTGAGTGAATGTGAACGAGGAACATTCCCAAGTCAGCCAGTTCTGAATCCCAGAAATCAGAATACGAATTCGAATCAAGCCTATGTTGTACAAGATAGCAATATAAACCAAGTGAATGTTATCATAACTTTGCGTTCCGATAAACAAATCGATAATCAAGTTGTTAATCCAAACAATTTACTGGAAGCTCCTCTTGGCACTTCAAAAACGACAAGCGATTCATCACAAAACATTACGCCAAACATTGAATCAAATGTCAATCTAAATTCTTCTTCTGCTCATGTAGACCGACCTACTAATTATCGTGTTCCATTTCTACATCGTCTTCGACCTAAGAACACTCTGATGAAATGGAAAAGATGTTGGAAATTTTCAAGCAAGTGAAAGTAAACATTCCTCTTCTTGATATCGTTCAACAAGTCCCGACCTATGCTAAGTTTCTTAAGGACTTGTGTACACAAAAACAACGCACTAATGTACCCGAGAAAGTTTTCTTAGCTTTCGGTCTTAGCGAAGTTTTGTCTCAATCAATTCCCGTTAAATACAAAGATCTTGGATGTCTGATGGTCTTGTGCACGATAGGAGACAAGACGATAAATAAGTGCTAACTTGACATGGGTGCTAGTGTTGATTTGATTCCTTATTCAGTTTAACAACAACTTGGCTTAAGTAAACTAAAACCAACGAAAGTAACTCTTTAGTTTGCCGATCATTCGATAAAGAAACCCGTGAGAGAAATCGAGGACGTGCTCATCAAAATTGGTCAATTCATATCCCCCGTCAATTTCATCGTTTTAGAGACACAATCCAGGAACAATCCCATGAGTCAAATTCCATTGATTTTAGGCTGACCTTTCTTGGCTACTTCAAATACTCTTATCAATAGTCGAAACAGTTTGATGAAAATTTCTATTGGAAACATGACTTTGGATCTTAACATCTTCAATCTTGAAAATCAATCAAACGAACCATGTGACCAAATGCTGGAAGTTAGCTGCATTCAAGAAAATTTTGATAATGAAAAAGTTGACCTAAACCATGAACGCGAGACCGAATACGAACACTGTTTCAAGATGAGCATAACAAAATTGAAAATGTGCTTCCATTTGAACCCCTTATTGTTAAGTCGGATCTTCAACCAAATTCTTTGACTGAGCAACCCCCGAGGTTGGAACCCAAACCCCTTCCTGATCACCTTAAGTACACATACTTAGGTGACAACGAAACATTTCCGGTCATAATTGCTTCAACTCTCTCTCTCTCTCTCAATCAAGTAGCTTCTCTTCTCTCAATTTTATCGAAAATCGAAGAGGCAATTGGATGGTCGATCACTGATATAAATTTAATTAGTCCCGCTCTTGTTCAACATCATATCCATTTAGTTGACAATGCCAAGCCTATTCGTGGCACGCAACGAAGGCTTAACTCAAAAATGAAGGATGTAGTTCGAGATGAAATTCTTAAACTTCTCGATAACGGAATCATACACCCAATCTCTGATAATTTGTAGGTTAGCCTAATTAATGTCGTGCCTAAAAATTATGGACTTACCGTTATCAAGAACAATGCTAACAAACTCGTTTCAACTTGAACTCAAACGGGTTGGTGTGTTTGCATTAATTATCAAAAATTAAATGCTACAACATGCAAAGATCACTTCCCTTCCTTTTATCCACCAAATGCTTGAACGTTTAGCCGGCCACGAATTATATTACTTTCTTGATAGTTATTCCAGTTATAACCAAATTCCAATCGCTCCCGAAGATCAAGAGAAAACAACTTTCACGTATCCCATTGGCACCTTTGCATATGCCTTTAGGCTTTTGCAGCGCTCCTGCTACTTTTCAAAGATGCATGGTCGGCATCATAGATGATATGATCGAACGCTTTCTTGAAGTGTTTATGGATGATTTTTCTATCTTTGGAAACTCTTTTTCCAAGTGCTTATACCATCTTGAGTTGGTTCTCAATCGATGTAAAGACAAACATTTAGCGTTGAATTGGGAAAAATGCCATTTTATGGTCAAATACGGCATTGTCCTTGGGCATGTCATTTCAAACAAAGGTATTGAGGTAGACATAGCTAAAGTTGACTTAATTGCGAATCTACCTATCCCCAAATCTATCTAGGACATTGCAAATCAACTAATTAGAGGAGATTAGGAATGGCGCATATGAAAATGTGAAAATTTACAAAGAAATAACAAAAGTTTTTCATGACAAGTCAATCCTAAGGAAAATATTTCGCCAAATCAAAAAGTTCTTTTGCATGACTCTCGACTTCATTTGTTCTCTGGGAAATTAAAATCAAGGTGGACACAACCATATATCATATGTACTGTTTTTCCACATAGTGCCATGGAAATAGAAAACCCTAGGGATGCATCCATTTTTAAAGTCAATAGTCATCATTTAAAATCTTACTTGGAATTTCCGAGTGATCGAGAGGAGGAGCTCATGATTCTTCATGAGCCACACTATGTCTAGTAAGAAATTTTAACCCTCTCTTGTAAATATGTACATATTTTTCTCCGTTTCACACATTATATCATGTATTGACTGTGGGGACATAGTCAAAATCAAGTGTGGAGGGAGTCTCAGGTTCATTTTTGATTTTCATGGTTTATTTTTTGCATTTTCTTTCCAAAGCGAAAATAAAAATCCAAAACAAAATTTTCTTTTTAGCATATTGATTTGCTTTTAAAGAAACGCTATAGGATAAGTATATGTTTTTGGTTATTAAATTGAAAATTTTAAAAATTTATTTATCACAACAAAAATACAAATTAAGTTTGATTACAAGTAACTATGGTTTAACTAGTATATATGAAGGTTCATATGTGATAATTATGAAGTATGTCCTAATTGTAATCTATGTTTAAAAGAGTGGTTGATTTAAAGTAAAGGCGATAACATTTTTGATCTTTTAAAGTTAAGTGGTGCTAAGATGATTTTGCAAAATTCCCTCTCTACAAAAAAAATGAAAAAAATATCTATATATATAAAGGAAAAAATGGTTTCTATAAAAATAAGAAACAGTTAGAGCCATGTGTCCATACGCAAGTGTGTACACTCGCCACGCTCTATACTCTTCTCACGTAAGTTCAAAAGGCAGTGCATGATCGTTATATCTGGCCTCAGTTTATCTGAGTTAGGTGTACATAAATAAATTTAAAATAAAATTATAAACACCTAGAGTCATTTGTTCATACACAATTGTGTACACTCGCCATGCTTTGCACTCTTCTCACTAAGCCCAAAAGGCAGTGAATGATCAGTATATCTGGCCTTAGTTTATCTAAGTTAAGTGTGTAAATAATTATAATGTTAATACTTTTCAAAAGAGAGAGAGAGCAAGCAATTGAAATCCAAGAACTATCTTCACTTAGTTGATTCAACTTTTTATTCAAAGGAAACAAAAATACCATTTTGCGAAACATTGATGTCAACTAAAGGGTTCATTTCATAGTTGCACTACATTATCAACCAAAACAACTAGCCAAACTAATTTTTTTTGTTAATGACCAGAACTTATATACAACTTACTTGTGTCAATTTAAAAGTGAATTCTTCATTTGTAAATATTTTTGAAAACTTGCATCATGTAGTCACATTAGAATTTGCATATCGCATTTGGATTTTGGGGGTAGTATCTGCTGAAAACCCCCACGAGACAACACTCGTCCTACTAGGGACACCTTGAAGGGCTTGTTGCATACGCTCAATGCAGTCATGTTTCCTACGAAAAAGGATTTATCTTAGTTTTAGTTTATTCGATGACGAATAAAAAGCTAAGTGTAGGAGTATTTGATGTGCATGTAAAAGTGCATATTTTTACTTCCATATTTAATATACTTTTATTTAAATAAATGAGCTATTAGGATATTTTACATGCTTAAACCAAAATTTAAATTGTTTTCCAATCATCATTTATTCATCTTCATTTTGGGGGTAAATGGTAATTCTGTGTATGATTTAATTTGAGAAATTTTATTCACGCATTTTTATTTTTATTTGTAGGAAATGAAGTGCAAATATGAAGAGATTTCATGGATGTGTGCATGCACATATGTTGAAGGCAAATGGAGAATGGAAATAAATGAATTCATGCAACATGAAGGAACCCACATACCCACTACAATTTGGTCCATAATTAAAAGCACTACACCTGTTAATGGAGGCTTAAAGGCATGTTAGTATGGATTAATTAATTCCCTAATGATTACATGGAGGTTACACTTTCTCAAGGGTATTTTAGGTAGTCCCCTAAAATATGAATTAGGGTTTTTAAGCATGTACAAATACTCCTTATGTCTCATGTAATTATCTTCTTACTTTCATGCAAGTTGTAACCACAAAAATCAATGATAAATAAAATGTCTTTTTATGACTTCTTAGCCTTCTTCTTATTAGCTTTTGTTTACTTGCTCATTTCATGTTTTCAACTTTCTTTTATGCTCTTTTATTATCTTATGCTCTCTTTTAATTCATGCAATTAGTTTAAATTTATTTCATGCAAGTAGTTAATTCTCTTTTTTGTAATTAGCTCTCATTTTCCTTTTATTTTATATTGAAATTACTTTATATTAACATGTTTTCAAATATAAGTAGCTAAACCCCTTCAATTTAAGGGTAATGAAGCTCTCATGAAACATATTAAATTAACATAATGATTTCATTTATGATCTCTCATATGTGCTTAATAGAAAATATGATGATGGTGGTGGTTTATGTTTCGTTTTTATTGAACTTTGATAGTCTATGTTGACATCTCAAATAGGCTATGCTTTACTCCATTTAAAACATAAACTATTTGATCATTTTCCTAAGTGATTTTGATAACGAAAGTCAAAATAAAATCAAAAATTTGATGGTCTATGTTACTAATTAATAGTAAATAGATCATACTAAAAATAGATTTTATTTTTAATTTTCATGTCATTTTCATGAGTATTGATAAGTGGGTTTGAATGGTATTTAGTGTTTCATGATTTAAGTTGTTCTAATTAATTAGCACAAATAAATCATACATATAATAAGCACATCTATCATTTCTACTTAATATTTTAATGGGAGATTACAAGTGAATTTTGTGTTGATTTATATGAATGATTGAAAGTGGATTTGCCTCTAAATTGCTCCTTAGTATCCTATTTTTATTCACTTTTCTTCTAGCTTATTTTCTACAATTTTCTTAGATTAAAACCACTTCAAAACTTTGGGTTAACTTGATTGAGCATTGTTAGAATTTAGTTCTTTCCCTATGGATCGACCCATACTCGCATACATACTATGACTTTACACCGGGCGCTTGTGGTTTTTAACGACGGTTTTCTAATCAATAGAAACTTCTGTCACTATCTAACACTCGGCAACCCTAGTTCCTACCATACCAGAGATTTGATCTGGCATCTTACTGCTTCCTCTACCAATCCAACTCCTATGACTCCTTCTCATCTCCTCCGATTTCAGTTTTTCCGATGTCGCTTCTTCTCCCTCCAATGGAAATAAGGTATCACCACTAACAATCTCCACCTTGATATAATATTTCCATATAAGCCATCTAATATCATCTACACCTTTATAGTCCCAGCGATCTCGGATAAGCACGGATACTTTCCCAATGAGCTTCGGTAATGCCACCACGAATTACACTTTGTCAACGAACTTTGGCAAGGCCTACCGTGTGCCAGCAAAGTGCTTAAAGTACCTAATCCGTGTAGAAGCCTTCAATCTCCTCAATGAAAACCAATGTCTCTATCTACCAACTCACTCTCCCTCATGCCACCCCGTGGCACGTAGCACTTCAATAATAAAATCAAGTTCGAGCAATGCTCGGACTTAGCAACAAGTAAGGACTTAGTAAACATAACTGCTGTATTCTCCTATGTGTGAACCTTCTAAAGACGAACTAGCTTCTTTTCATCCATCGAGACAAGAAAACACCCTCTCACCTCTAAATTCTTTGTCCTTTAGCTTAAAGCCAAATTTTCGATTAAGTAAATTTCACTTTGACTATCATAATTCTTATCCTACCCTCGAATACCAAGCCCAAATCACACATCAATCACTTCAAATAAAGCGCATACTTAGTTGCTTCAAGTGTAGCTATAATTATGCCTCTGTAGTAGACAAAGCAATAGTCATCTGCATCCTCACTCTCTAACTAATAGTTGTTCCACCAAATGTGAAAATATACTTCACTGCCACCCAATGCGTCTTTCCTGGATTCTCTATATACCGACTAACTAATCCAACTACATGTACACAATCAGACCAGGTATAGACCATAGCATACATCAAACTACCAACTGCACTCGCATATGGGACCTTTTCTATGTAAGTCTTGTACTTTTCTGAGATTGGAGAACCTCTACCAGAAAGATGTACGTGCAAAGGCATGGGTATGCTAATTGTCTTTGCTCCTTCCATGCTAAACCGAGCAAATATATTCCTTTTGAAAAAGGCTCATAAGGCCTAGATTTCTATTCCTTTGGATTTCCATACCTAAGTCATCCTTGCTTATCTAAGGTCTTTTATCTCGCATTCCGCCGTTAGCTTCAATTTCAATCCATCAGTTTCAGCTTTATCCTTAGAAGCAATCAACATATCATCCACATACAAGAGTATATACATCCAATAACCATTCTTATAATGCTTGAAGTACATACACCATCTTTGATGCTATGATCAAAACCAAGTGAAAGCATAAAGAATCAAACCACTTTCCAACGGCATTTCCAACGGCGAGCAACGGCTTTCCAACGGCTTTCCGCCGTTGGAAACAGCCCTTTCTCTTGTAGTGTTTCTTCCTTTGTGAAAACCTTTTAGCAACTAATCTAGCCTTGTATCTCCCATCATCATTTACCTTGAATACTCACTTGCAACCTATGAGTCTACAACTAATCTAACCTTTTAGCTCTACTTTGAACTGAACTTCCTTTAGTTTCATGCACATTACCAGCACTATTAAAAGGCATCCGTGGACTACTTTGTGATTTCTCATCAACTGAGTCTCTCTTAACAGCATCAACATCTCTACCCTAAGCTAAAATGTGGGAATCTCTTCCATCCCCTAAGGCCTATCTTATTCTTCAAATGTGGTAGGTAGCTCTTCCTTAGGATTGAACAGTGTTGACTCATCAAAAGTAACATGTCTGGAATAAACAATCTTCATATCAACAGAGTTTCTATAACAACTCTATTTTCTACATCGTTTATTTAATAAGTTTAATTAAAATAAGATAATTGAAATTAAATTTTGTGCTAATTATAATTTTGAAATAATGGAATCCTTTGAATAAATTAAATTATTTAATAAACTTTTTTAGAAAAAATATTAATCTCAAATAAATTTTTTACAACGAATATAACATATTTTACTATATAAATAATTTTATATAATTTGGAGTAGAAAAAGGTAAATTTTTGTTCGATATTGATAAAATGAATAAATCTACGAAGATAGGCGATTATTGAATTTAAATAATTTGGGACGTTTGTTAAAATACATTTTGGAAAATATAGTAAATAAATTTAGATTGGAAATATATTTGCATATAAATAAGAAAATTGTTATACATAAACAAAAAGGGATAAATGAAAATTTTAATTACATAAGTATCTATTTGCAAATAGTGGGTCTTGTATATTTTATCCTTCTCTCTAGAATATTCTCAAGCGCAATAAACAAGTCCAACCAAAACCCATCTCCCCTTCTTTTTATCTCCTCCCAGCCCTAATTCCAAAGGGGAACGCGTAGCAAAATCAAATTAAGAATTAAAAGGAGGCACGCTTTGGAATGGCGATTAAAGGGTAAGTCGTGACCTGACATCATGATTAGGAGATAAGGCATCACGACTTTGGGATGTGTGATTCTCTAGCATGCGAGGAGAAGAAGGTGACTAGGCTTTTCGACGTTGGAGCACTTGTTTGCATGACACTGGCTGAAGTAAAGACTCGACTGTTTGTGAATGGGGTAATGGACATTACAACCTTGGCAATGATGACTATTGGTCGCGAGATGAATGGGATAGGTAGAATTGACGAAGGCAAGTGGATGTCGACAATTGGCAGGAAAGGTGCAAGGGGTTGAAACGATGGTGCATTAATGTGTGGTGGTGGTTGTATGTGTTAGTGTGTGTGTTAGGTTGCGATGGCGTCGGTGTTTGGGTTGACGGTAGTGAAAGGCTAAGGTATGGGGATATGTTATGTTGATCAATGATGGATGTTGGTAGGAAAAATGCTTTGATTTTCGGTTAGTAAATTTACTTACTTACAACTATGTTAATGGAAAGGTAATTAAGGGTTTTGAATTAATTTAATTAATTTGAATTATCTCAAATATTCAATATTAATAATTCGTTCGTTGTTAAACGGATTGAGGCACATTGGTGCCTATGGAATCATGGCGATAAGAGCTACACGATGGTGTAGTGTTTGGATTGTTTTGAGCAAAGGAAATTTTCAGAGAAAATCGAATGTCATTCAATCACTGGGCTGAGCAGAAGCGCAGCAACGCCAGCCAGGAGTAAAAGAGAGTTATCTCACTCTGTCGTACCTTCTTATATATTATATAAGTGTGGTTATTTTTATTGTGCATTTCGGTCACCTGTGATTGCCTGTTTGGATCATTTATTTTATTTATCAGTTAGTATAGATATATTCCCGCCCTTAGAGCGAATGACCTTTATTACATTCCCGCTAAGAAGTGGACGACCTTTATATAAGACATACGTACCCTCCATGAAGCAGATGACTCATATTCTATTGTATTATATACTGTCTGATGTAGAGAGGACATTTTGAAAGGATCCAATAGGATTCCTCACCGCTATGATTTTATATATATACACACTGATCTATATGAGCTATAGTGTAGAGGGATAGATTAAAGGGATCCAACGCGATTCCTCATAGTGTTTTAATTTATTTATCATATCTGATGTGCTATATGATTTGATTTAATGTCGTATTTTTGATTTTGACATGATATCACTTTTGAAGTGCTATGGTAGCACTGTGCTTGATTTTAGTATTTTTGAAAATACCATTAAATACTATTTTTTGTTCTGAAATGTTTTAAAGCTAATTTCGAAATTGTTTACGTTTGATAATCATTTATGAATTATCAAATGAACGGTTTATCTGAAAATAAAGAGATGTATGATTTTTGATACTTTAAAGTAATTGTTTTGTGAAATGGTTTTAAATGGAAATTCTGAACTATATTATAAGTAATTTAAATCCTAGAAATGATTTTATCTTTTATAAACAAGAAATACTATTTTTAAAAGAAGATAGAAATATTCTAGAGTAAACATTTATTAAAATATTTATATAAAATGGTATATATATATATAAAGTAAAGATTTATAAAATCGTATTTTATAAATAAAGTGATAGATTATAAACAGGTTTTTATAAAAGAAATATAGCTTTAAGTGATATCTTATATTTGTATTTTCATAAAGGAAATTTTATCAAAAAACAAGTAGTTTTATAAAATAAAAAGGAATTTATAAACATGGTTTTATAAATATAAAAAGGATTTATTTTGATAAGTAAAGTATAGATTTTTTTTATAAAGGAAAATACATTACGGTATAAAGGTTAAACTAATATTTTAAAAGAAATGGTTTGAAAGTGGTATTTTAAAAGGAGATAAAGCGTTTCAAAAGTGATTTTAAATGTGTTTAGTGACTAGAGGGCATGGATTTCGACACCGTTGTCATAATAAATGTTTTCGAGATAAAAGAAGAAGGCATAGACTATAACATCGTTGTTATAGTAAGTGATTTCTGAAAGAAGTTGTTTTACATAGTGTACGGAATTTATATATATCATATATGTTTGTACCAAAATTAGGTACATCACACTTTAGACGTATTTGAAGAGATTAGAATGAAGAATATAAATGTAAAAAAAGGCTAATCTAACAAACACGCCAAAATAGACAAACAGAAATTCAAGAATACATGAATTTATAGTGGTTCGGCATTGTAGCCTACGTCCACTTTAGAAAGTTTGTTGTTTTATTGATGTCTACTAACTGATTACAACAGAGAATACTCAAGCACTCGGGTTACAATGGGTTCCTGACAGAGTATCGGTGTAGTAGAATCAAAAAGTCCCTTTTCTGAAGCCATAGGGCTACTATTTATAGGCATAGTCTGACAATATCCGGCTTAGACCTTGGAATACTCCTTCTCACATGTGGGTGGGCCCACTTGATCGATCTGAAGTAAGTTGGGATTGATCCCTGATCGATCACTACCTTATTCGTATCGATCAAAACAACATCCATTTGAGCTGAGATCGATCGGAGACAATGTTGAGGTGTTAATTAAGCTCCTGTGAAAATTTGGTAGCATTTGGACTGTAGATTTTGAGTTATGATCGATCCATGTTTGATTTTGCAATAGCCTGTTGAGTTCGCATCGATCCATGTTCGGTCGATCACACTTCGTATCGATGCTTATGCGTATCGACCGGTCGCGCTCCGATGGCGTAGAGCATCAATCATGTGAAGATCCACATTTGGTGCCAAGTGAACATTTCCTCTGGTTGACCAAGCCATTTCATATCAATCTAACATAATTCCTTTCGTATCGATCCTTGGACGTCATTTTGTATCGATGTCTTCTGTTGAATTCGTATCGATAACTGTAGGCCGCTTCGTATCGATAGGGAATGGTGGCATTCGTACCGATCTGTTATATGCTATTCGTGTCGATTATTTGGTGGGAAGCTTCATATCGATCATTGGCCGATCGATACAAGTTGTGTGGTTGAGAGGATCGGTACGAAGAGGGTTTAGAGCCAAGTAGATGAAATCTAATCGATGCCAGCACTTGATGGATACGAGGGACATGGATGGTACGAAGGAGAACTGAAGTTGATGGATACGAACTAACTCTTCCTTCATGGATCGATACGAAATCGTATGGATACAAATGAGGTTGATGGATATGAATTTGCATGGATACGAATGGGGTTCGTTTTCTTGATCTCGATCGATCCATATCTTTTGCATACGAACTCCAATTGATCTAAAATTTGGAATGTTTCCTTTCATAGCTTTGCTTGCCATGTTATATCAATGGTAGCTTAATCCAGACTCAGACTAAACTTGCTAGTATCCATATTGAACCTCTGTATAACCGATCTGCGAGTCGAATTGTCTTTGGTTTCCAGTCAAGTTCTTGATATCAGGGCCTTGCCAAAAGGTGGGATAACATTTTTCCCCAAAAGTACGTCTCGTGTGAACATGATGTGCTTTGAAAAGCTGCACTATTTATTCTGGAAAAGTTCTATCCGATTCGTTGAATAGTCATTGCCTTTTCGTCGAAAGATGTAACCTTCGATCGATTTTCAGCAATATAAAGGCTGAATTGTTGACTGCCAATGATCATGCAGTGTTTTGTTTTAACTGAGTATTGAGTGCTAGCAATTCATCGTTCACTATTTTGATTGTCATCAGGTGAGCATTCAATTCCTGTCAATTTTGAAAATTGAATGTTAGTTTGTCATATATGCATGTACATTTACCTGACTCTTATTCACGTTTGCACGTTCACGGGTTGTTATCAAGTTCTTTAGTTTTTGTTTGGATCGAGTTTCGTATCGATCCTCTTCTGGATCGATGGGAAATTCGAGTTGTAACCACGTTTGATGGTTATTTTAAGTCCTTCCTTCATATCGATCCTCTCTTAAATCGCTTTGAGAAGTTAGAATGTATGCTTCGTACCGATGGCTATCGATACGAAGTAGTTGGCCTTTTGAGATGATTTGTATCGATGAATACGAGCTCTTGCAGTTTTTGAATGGACGAATAAGAAATCGACATTTCGTATCGATGGAAAACAAACCATCTAAATAGGTCTTAGCAGCGGCGTTCGTATCGATGACACATGAGAATGATAGCCGATGGATACAAAATGTTATTCTTCAGACCATTCTGGATTGATGGTTACGAATAAGCTTCTTCGTATCGATGATATGGGAGACCGTTTCAGGTTAGTTTGCACAGTGACCTTCGTATCAATCTGGCTTCGACCGTTTCGATCGGTCCATGCTACTGGGAGACGAATCGTTTCTTCCCCTTGGTTTTGCACCCATATAAGTTCATTTTGGACTTAGCCAAATTTTTAGTTGCTTCCATTCCATACTTTTCCTTTGTATCGATAAGAACAAAGAGAAAGAAAACTGTCCTTGTCTTCAAACCGATCAAGCTACTAATCTCTCGAACCAAATCTTTAATCTAGGTAATTAGTTGAAATAATTCCTCTCAGAACGATGAGACTCGAGTTCTTGTGCCAATTCGTTCATAACCATGACCGATTCTGGTTATGTTAAGGTCGGAGTTTGTCGGAGCATGGTTGAGGGAGGAGAGAACGACATTCAGGCTGTTTAGAGAAGAAGAAGTGATGATGGATTCGAAAGAATCAGTGGAAGGATCCTTGGCTTTGACTTCGTATCGATGGAGGAAAGAAGGAACGCCTTTCGTATCGATCTGGAATCGATGGGTGGAAGAGGGAGCTTCGTATCAATCTGGAGTGGTAGAAATTCGTATCGATCTGAAGTGATCAATACGAAGTATTGGTAGTGTGATCAATATGAAATTGAGGAATCGATGATCGATACAAATTCTTTATTGGCGATCGATACGAAAGTGAGAGTCTCCTATCGATATGAAGCTTGCTTTTCCTCGATCAATACGAATTGGGCTTCCAGTGATCGATCCAAGTTCGAACTTTGATGGACACTTTGCACACTTGAACATATGACTCCGACGACCTTGTGCCTTGCATAACTGGACTTAACCGTTTCATTGTATATTTGACTGCCCTTTGAAGCTCGTTAATGGAACTGTAACTTGACGGATTTGATGAACTCTAACTTGGATCGTTCTTTGAAATTTGAGTTGCACGATTGTGACGGTCAGCCATGATGGTCACTCTAGTTGAATCTCGAAGTCTTGTTGTTTGAAGATCTCTCAAATTCTGAAGAATTCTAAGTATTATATAGCACTGCACAACACATTCACGCACTTCACACCAGGGGAAGCACGTGTTTATTATTGTCTAACTATATTTTTTACTAAGTGCCATAGCTATGGAACCCGGAAGTTCTAAGTTGCAGGATGTCCAGAGTTTGTCTCTTTCTGTAATCGAAGTGCCCTCCATTGCAGCTGAAGTAATTAGCCCTGCTCTGGATGATTTGCCGGGAGCAGTTTTTATTATGAACCCGCTGGATTCTGTCCACTCTAATATCTCCGAAGACATGTTAGGCAGGATTTTCCTAAGGCATGGGTTGCCACTAAATGATGTCTTATTACCGAGGCCGGAAGATAGAGCTCACAACCCCCCGGAGGGATACACGGCTTGAAATAGATTCATGTGTGTAGCCGGGACGCTTCCTCCCTTCAATCAGTTCATTCGGGAAGTGTTGCTTTACTTAAGGATCGCTCCATCCCAATTGCACCCGAATGGGTACGCTTTGCTCAACAGTCTATTTGTTATCTTCAAGGAGAACCTCTTCCCACCTCCGACTGTAGAAGAGATCAAATACTTATTCAACATAAAAAGTCGCGGGGACAACCCTAATTTCACTTTTCTGGAAGCGGTTAGAAATTGCCAGGTAGTTGCGAGAGCTTGGATCAAGCTTAACTATTTCAAAACCGAATGGTTCTTTGTTCGGTGTTCGCGGGGATTCGCAAGACGTTGGCTAGTCAGACGTAAGTGCTCCAACCCTTTTATCGATTAACCGAATAATATTAATTGATGTGGAGTCTAACACTTTGCTTCTTATATAGCTTCGATTCCATGACCTGAAGGGGCTCAGTTTAAAGAAATAGTAAGGGTTCTTCAAATGGTGCCAGCCACGCATAGAGAAATCGACGAAGTCCTCACAGATGAAAATTTAATTGTCGTGGGGCTGATAGATAGAGATCAGAGCATAGGACTAGTAGGAGTTCTTAGGATGGCACTGGTGAGGTAAATAAGAAGGAGAGCTCCCAGAATTGTTATAATCGAATAAGGCGATGAAGAGAGCTCGCTAGCTAGAGACGAGCCTGTGGCTGTGCCTTCGTAGGACCCTCAAGCATCGGGAAAAAGAAAAGGCAAGAATGTTGCCAATAAATCTCTAAGGCACAAAACCGTCGTGGTGTCTCTACCCGCTACTAGTCAGGAGATTCCTCCTCCGCAAATGGAGAGCTTGTTAGAAGGATTGGCAGATGTCCCAATCCCAGACGATCTGACTTAACTTCAAGACTTCGGGTTGGAAATCGAGGCAAGCTTGAGTGCTTTAGATGTATAGGAGCCGATTCCTGCAAGCGGAGCCGCCACAATCATTTGGTTGGGGAGTTTGCACATGCACACACAGGGCACCACATAACTTATCATCATATGCTTTTTGGTTTTAGAGGATAACTAATTCCAATTTTCTTTTCATTTCACAGACACAATGGTGAGGCAAGGCTCGATTCTTGGCATTCTCCGCTCTGCACGCCGTTCTTCTAGTTCTTACTCTGAGTCTTATAGGCCCGAGTATGAAAGAGACTATGACCGTCGTCATTCCAGTCATGAGCGTGAGCGCCGGGAAAGGGAGAAGGAAAGGGATTATAGGCGCCACTCACGGTCGCGCTCTCCACCACCTTGGGTTCCTCCCAAACCTTTTGGCTTTGGTAGACATCCCATGGAAACTTCTTGTCAAGTACCACCTCCTCAAAATTCAAGGCTCGATGAGCAACGTCAGAGGACTGAGGTTGAATCCCTCGTTACTACTGAACAAGTCGCTATAGAACCCATCGAGGAAGGAGCGATTAGAATCGCTAAGTTGAAGAAGGATATCCCAACTATCTGCTTCGACGGTTTCGTATTTTCTCCGCACTTAAAGCGAATTCCCAATGAGGCAGAACAGATGATACATGACTACGTACATGATGTTTATAGTCAATATCGAGAATGGATGAAGACTGCAGAGAAATTTTTAGCAGTGGCCTTTGAGCAGGCGAAGACAATCGAGAAACTAGAAACTGATCTCGCTCAGAAGGACCGCATAATTCAGGTGCTCAACACTGAGAATGAATCTTCGAGACATTCGAAAATGGAGGCTAATAAGATGGCCGATGAGGCTACCCAGAAGATGGAGAAGATAAGACAAACACATTTAGCCTTGGTCGAGGAAATGGGACACCGGACCACCACGGTCATGGCAGAGAGAGACGCGGTGCTCAAAGAGCTTGAGGAGCTAAAAGTAAATTTGCTAAAGTCGACAAGGAGAAAGACGACGCTAATAGAGCTGCCCAAGAGGCGTGTGAGCAGGCCGTTGTACTTAGGGATGAGCGGGATGCGGCCAAGCTAAAGGTCCAAGAAACCGAGGCCAAAATTGAGACTGAGGTTAGAGTGGCAGAGACCATGTTGGAAGGTGATATCGAAGGCCTCCTGGTCACTTATAATGCCAATGTCTTGAGACATCGCAACCTAGGCTAGCTCGACGACTACCCGCTACATCTATACAATGCTTGGTGCCGCTTGGTAGAGGATGAGAAAGCGGACCGTAACACTACATCTATTGACGATTTTGAGCTAGAGAATCGGATATTAACCAAAGACGAGAGAAAAGTTCTTCACGATGCCATTGTCACTTTTGAAAAGGAGAAACTAGCCACTAAATACTCGGATGTTGGAGAGGGGTCCGGAGTTGAGCACCATGAAGAAATCTCTGAAATGCCTACAGCGACTCAACCCGAGCTTACTTCTACAATTAACCTTCCAGCTGTTCCGTCGTACGACCCAGATAGGCCGCACATTTGCCCGGTCCATGAGCATGTTTCTGAAGGCGCACCTGCTCAACATGCAAGTCAATCTGAGGAAGGTACTTCGAACACTTCTTATATTCATCCAAAGGCTGTAGCATTATTGAAAGATATCTCTAACACCTCTTCGTGTCTTTATTCCATTATAGGTTCTGCACCAGCTGATCCTCCTACAACCCAAGAATTGCATCATGAGCATGACGGAGGCAAAAAAACACAACGGTTGCCACATCAATCGGGGAGGTGCACGAAGTAGCTTCTTTCTTGACGAGCGAATGATGGAACAACTCCTTGGTCACCAAAGCGACCAACCATTGACCTTTGTCTTTGGATCATAATATATCACACGATAAGAAGGTACTTCCAACTCAAACGGAATAACGGCTTTAGAGTCGTAGGAAAGTGAAAATCGAGTGTGGTCGGTCGCGGACTTGTGTGTAGTTCGATATACCCATAAGGAACCTATCCATTTGCTTGAGTGTGAGCAACAACCGAGAATTTCTTCGGGATGTGGAAACATTGACAGAAATTCTTGAACTGGACACTATAGAATTGGGCTCCATTGTCAGTGATGATTGTATGCGGGACGCCAAAATGACAATAATGTTGCGTACAACAAAGTTGATTACTTTCTTCACTGTGATAGTAGCGAGGGGCTCGACCTCCGTCCATTTAGTAAAGTAGTCAACTGCAACGATGGCGTACATCGCACCACCTTTAGCCAGAGGTAAAGACCCAATTATATCAATACCCCATGTGGAAAACGGCTATGGACTGACCATCTGTGTGCTTTTGGTAGGCGGGGCTCTTGGAATCCTGGCATGCTTCTGGAATCTATCGCATCTCTTGGCATAAGATAATGCGTCCCTATTCATAGTTGGCCAGTAATATCAATATCTCAATATCTTTTTGGCAAGGGCTTTCCCCCCAGTGTGATCGCCATATTCTCCCTCGTGCATGTCATGTAACACTCGCTTGATTTCATCGTAGGCGATACACCGAAGAAAAGGAATTGAATACCCTCTTCTATATAGGACTCTGTTCTGGTTAATGAATCATGAAGCCTTTTGGAGAATCTGTCTTCTCTCACTCCTTCATTTGGGCAAAGTTCCGTCCTCAAGATAATTCCTGAACGGAGTCATCCATGACTCCTTCTCGGGTGATGCTTCGTGTACCAAGTGCGTCTCTAACTGATCGATACTCGTAGCGGTAAGTGTCTCAATAGGAACGAGTCCCATTTGCTGCGCTTCGCTAGTGCTAGCTAGTTTCACCATAGAATTGGCTTTCTGATTCTGCTCTTGGGGTATACAATAGATAGCATAGTAGTCGAACTGATCCAACACTTCTTAGACCTGAGTAATCTAAGTGGCTAATCTTCGATCTCTGGCTCGATATTCTCCTCGAACTTGGTACGACCAATTGCGAGTCGTAGTAAATCTCCACATTAATAATTTTCAAATTTTTAGCAAGTCTGAGTCCAGCGAGTAAAGCAAGGTACTCGACTTCGTTGTTTGTTGCGTGGAAGTCAAACTTCGAAGCATAGCATATGGATCAACCTTCGAAAGTTTCAAGTACTATTCCAACACCTGAGCAACGGTCTTTTGATGCACCATCAGTATATAGCTTCCATATGTACTTGGGAGATTCACTGGTGTAACGACCCACATTTTTGACCGTTCAAGTCGACAAAACATACACACATGCCGACTCAAACAATCCAAAATACAGATAGTTATTGGGGTTAAATAAGAAAAGAAAAGAAAGAATAGAAACAAACTCAGAATCTCGCAGCGGAAGGGACAAGATATAATAATAAAATAACAGTTCATGAAGCTGTTAAATAAATAAATTTGATTATTATTATACATCATAAATCAGAGTTACATACATATCAGAGATAATAAAACAATACAGCGGAAAAAAAAAATACAGTAGTAGAATACAAATGATATAATACCAAACTCCGTCTTCGTCCTCCAAAATAGATCTTCAACCTTATCTGAAATGCTCAGGCTAACCCGAGCATAATGAAAGGACAAAACACTCGAGTCAGGACTAAAATATCTCATGTAAGTTAAATCGAATAAGTAAATATGAGTGTAACGGCGTCGGAGATGTTTACGGGTTTTAGACACCTCCTATCCAGTGTTTAACGTGCGTGCATTAACTTAAGAGATGTTCGGGATTTCCATCTCCTAAGGATCCGTTAAACTATCTACTATGTAATAGAATACGCTATATACAATAATGTCTATCATAAAGTAAAATATCAAACTAGCGTTAATCCATGGCCCATTCCACCCTTAACACAGTTTTATTCCCAAAAGCATATACAAGACCGTAGTTTCCCCTAAACCGGAAGTCACCAGAGGGCAATCCATATACTAAAGGTACAAACCAAAATCGTAGTGGTCGCGAATAGGATAATCAGTATGACAAGGTACATGAGGCGATACCAACTAGGATACTAGTAGTTGCGTGATCCGGACTGATGTTGGGCATAGCAGCTACTACCCCAACACCGCGAAACAACACTCCCAAAATCGAGGGGTGCACCCAAATCGAATCACAAAAGCAATAGACATGGTAACGAAGAAGTGTGTCCGCTAGAGGTGGCGAACCTCAATGGCCCGGCGCGGCTCCTGTTTTAGTCATGTCAGGGGTCGTCCAAAATCGTTCTCTTTCTTCAAATCAACACGTTCACCAAAACCATCCACTTCGTTCTGGATCAACACTCCGCGTATACTAGTTATTAAAGTGGTTTTCGGTATCGACAGAGAGTATGTCCATATCCGACCCCGGACTCTTCAATAACTACGTAATTATTACACCGAGGGCTCTTTTACATTTTCAAAATCAATTCATAATTGATTATCAAAATATCATATTCGCTTCAAAAAATCAAATCCATTTCAAAATCATCATATCTACTCAAAATATACGATTTCATTTCAAAAATCATTTTCGCCTCAATATCTCATTTCAATTTCAAAATCGACATATCATTGCCATTTCAAACCATATCAATACGATGTCACTTTCACTTCAAATAAATTCATTTCCAAAATCATATCACATTCCGAAGTTATACCGCTTTCGAAATCATAAGTCTTTAAAAATCAAAACACTTTGGAAATCAAAACCTTAAAATTCATAACACTTTGAAATCATAGCTTGAAATCATAACATTTTGGAATCCTAACATTTCCTCTTAAACAGTTTAGATATTAAAATTTGTATATATAGAAAAATAGTTTATACAATAAAATGGTTTATATAAAATAGTTATAAGTTAAAATAGTTTATAATAAAATAATTTATATTGAAAATGATTTATATTAAAATAATTTATATTAAAATTTATAAAGTAAAATATAAATAGTTTTAGATATAGTTTAAAATACTTTATATAACAATAGCTTCCTCAAATTTCACAAATCGATTCACATAAACTCGAATTCCAAAATTAAAATTTAATCAAATCTCAAATCATCAATTTCAACTCGATTCAGCTTCTCAATAAACCATTTCAAATTATCAATTTCAAATACATATTTTAACCACAAAATAAGCCATTTCAATTTCCATATATCTCAAAGCTTTAAATATTCACATTTCAAAACTAAATTTGATAATTCCATTTATATCTCAATTTAATTTCAATTCAATTCCAAATTAATTAAATCTCAATTTCAAATTAAATTTCAATTCCAAACTCAAACTTGAAATATCATTTCATATAAATTTTCTTAGAAATATTCAGAGTTCGATTAAAAGTTCAATCTTTTAAAACAAATCAACTTTCGAAAATTTACGCCGTATTTCAATTTTTTCTTAAAATCTAAACTTCGAATAATTAAACAATTTCATTTACCAATTTTAGATTCCAACATCTCGAGCTTCAATTCAAAATAATTCAATTTCCATAAATTGGATTTTATTCTTAAAATCAATTCATTTAAATAATTTCAAAACAACTTTTAAAATCATTTAATTTAACCAACCCGGTGTCCGTATATAATTTTCTAACCTATGGCCAAGTGGATAATTATTTCAATTCTAATTTCAAGGATGGATATATATCATTTCAATCCAAATAGATGTCATAGGTATATCATTTCAACCAATTCCTTAATTTATTCGAAATGATTCAGTTTACAGTTTTATATGCAATAAACAATATACATGATGATAGCATGATATATCAAAATAAATAAACAACCAATATCGACCACTAGCATCCATCACAACCAATCAACCATAAAGCCAATAACATTCACAACAATTTTATAATTATCAATATCGAGTAATATACTGCCAATTTAAATTTAAATTTATTTTAACGGTCAATTTAAATTCTATCAATTAATTCATATATCAAGACAGATGATAATTAAACCTACCAAACAACAGCCAATAAATTTCATATCACTTCAGAATATAAATTTAACTAACGAAAATTATTTTAGTCAATTGTGAGCGTATAAACACTCACCTTTGATTTATCGACGATTTAAAACCCAAATAAAGGCCCAAAATTTGAACAGTCTCAGAACTCGACCAAACCAGTTCCATGTTGTTCGAAATTTCGATACGAACGCAATGGAGAAAACCGCGTGTCGATCCGAGCTCGTATGCAAAAGTTACACTTAAATTAATATAACGATATAATTTAAAATTTTAATAACATAATAAATAAAATAAAATAAAAGAACTGTACCTCATCTTCTCACGCACACAGCTCACATCTGAACCCACGCACGCGAACACCAGCTTCAAAACGCACGCAACTAGGAGCGACCGGACGTTGATCAGGGGATGCCAACGCGTGCGCCTCTCCTTGCTCCACCTCTGCGCCAAGTTTCGCCACCCCATTCGCCACCGTTTGCGCAAAATCCGAGAAAATACGACCATGCTTCCAAGCCAGATTCTGGCGAATCCGTGGCGTAATAGCATAGATCAACCGTATGGATTTGAAGAGCTCGCCGAGATCTACACTTTTGCTTTTGGAATTTTTCGATTTTGTTGAACGGATTGAGAGATATTAAGGAAAGAAGATCGACAATTTCTGGCCATGGAATAGGTGGCGGCCATGGTTTGAAATTAGGGTTTCTGAAATGAAATAATGATAAAACTGTCTCGGTTTTGCGTGCGTATTTATAAAGTTAGGTCCAAAATCGTCCGAACTCCAATCGAGACGTGACACCAGGCGTTTATAAGGTTTTACCCATATTCCGAACGCAATGGAACTAGTCCCAATGCCTAATTCAATCATATGTGGAAGATAGCTTTTGGAGTCGATTATTTCAATCAAATTCGACATTAAATTTCTACGCGTTTCAAGCTCGCACGGCCAAACGACAAGTCCGATTGCTACGAAAATTGAAACCTTACAATAATTCACTGTTACGGATCCGATGAAACTAGTTTCGTCGAAATCCGAGACAGTTGTAAAAATGGCTATTTCTACTGTTTAATTTCAATATAAAATTCCCAATTTTAAATTATTAACTTTTAAATCAAATTTCAATTGTTCACAAATTTCATTTTTAATTTCACAGTAATTAACAATCTTTTACAATGCAGTTTTCCCTTATAAATCCAGTATAAAAGATTACATTAGATTCAACGTTCAATTATATTGTAATTCAAATTCAAGTTATTTAATTCCAATTGAATTATTTTATTTCGATTTACACTTTCATTATTGAATCAACCATTTACTTAAACACTATTATCAATAGTTTATAATTCATTTACTTTCATTTTCTTCAGCTATCATCTTATTTAAATTCACAGTAATATTAAATTACATTCATTTACGTTGATTTCAATATTATAACCTCAATATTAAATGTAACATTTTATTTATTTCGTTGTTTACAATCATAACAAATTTGGTTTACAATCAAATTCAATTCATTATTTACATTCAATACAAGTTAACATCCATATTTAATTTACAATAAGTTATTTCAGAATTCAGTTTTGTATTTTAACTTGTAATTCACATTTAACAACACAAAATTTTATTTCCTTCGGATTTTTATCCAAATTTTTTATTTTAATTCGTATTTTTAAAGTGTTAAAAATACGGGTCGTTACATTCTCCCCCACTTAAAACTTTTCATCCTCGAAAAGGAACAGAGAAGGGGAAACCATCATTTAGATATAATTCATTCAAAATATTCGACTTATTTGCAAAATTTAGTTATAGGATTTTTAAAATCTCAAAATTTTCTAACTCCCGGATTTTTAAAAAATTTCGGCAGCACCTCCTTTGCGCGGCTAGGACTGAAAATTTTCACAGTGGTAATAATTGCATGATACACATCTCATTACAAGAATGAGGCATCCCAAAACATGGGGAACACAATAATATACCACAACATAAACCGTAATCCGAGAACGTACCTTTTATTAAGCGTTTATTAGCATTTTAACTTACATTTTGCATTTAGCGTAGAAGCGAGCTCCACAACGAAGCGCAACCCCTTTGCTACCTACTAAAATGCTCAATAACCAAGTTAGAACCATGCATATAAAGATAGATCGATATACTTAGCATAAACAACATACATATAACATGTATAGCTTCAAAACTGAAATTCCAATTCCAAGACAGCAAACGAATCTCAGTTTTTGGTCACCTAAACGATAAAATTTGGCAATGGAATCTAAACAAAAGTTGTTGCATTCATTTCAGGCCGGAATGTCCAAATTCATCAAATTCAGACCATCCGTTCAAAAGTTACGGCTATTTTTCTAAATGGATACGCCTCAGCCTGGGCAATGAATTGCGCAGGTCAGCGACGTTCACTCCCCTTTTGGACCATCTAAATGACAGAAAAACACAAAACACTTAAAGCAAAAGTTTTAACTCAAGTTCTTAGCTTTCCAGAAAGTGCAAGATCGTCAAAATCCGATACACCAGTAAAAAGTTATGGCGAGAATACTAAGGTGCTTCAGATTTCTACTTCGTACAGACCAGCAACTAATATTGGTGTTTTAAGCCTAGTGGATGAAGGTATTTATCAAAACATTCTAAACAAAAGATGTAGCACAGTTTCTAGGCTTTCCGAAAAGTCTAAGATCGTCGAATTTCGTCCAGCCATTTAAAAGTTATGATTGTTTTCGTTTCAGTATATATTGGACAATTTTGGATTTTTCCAAAAATTTGCTTTTATTATTTCAAAGTACAAACCATCAAACTTCAAATTTTTGAAAGAAACAATCATAAACACAAAGTCGTTTATTTTCTTATTTATCCATGAAATAAGTTTACATTCGATTTGTTTCCGATTTTTTTCAAGTTTGTTTCATTCATAATTTAAATTCAAGTCAATTTGCTTCAATTTAATTTGAATTCAATTATATTTAATTTCACTTTTCTTCAAATTTGAATTTAATTATTTAAAAAATTTATTCCGTTTATTCAATTCCATTTACACTAATGAATTCTATTAAATCAATTACCATTCATCTAACAACCAATGCATATCAAACATTAACATCCATCCAAAATCTACACTAAATCAATTATACATTTCCAAGTCAAAATTTTAATTTCATGCACTTCCAAGTTTATTGACATTTAGTTTTATTCAAATTTAATTAGTTTCCATTTACTAATTTTATATTTAATTAATTTTAAATTTAATTCATTTTACAACTTAAATTTCCTTTATATTTACAACTATCAATAGATCTTCACATTTTATTATTCGCAATCACACTTGTATATTATTCATTTACTTATCCTATTAGGATTTTAAACTTTTTAAGTATTTGGTAAGTGATAGCTATGCAAATAGAATGTAGTTAAACAATATACAACTTCTTTTCATTCAATTTGAGTGTTATACCTATTAAATAAATTTCCAATTTATTATTTTCCAAATTAAGGATTACTCCTACAATTTTAATTTTAATTAATTTTTTTTTCACTTAAATTCAATTTCACATTTTCAATTCATAAGTTTCTAACAATTCAAGATTTACTTTAGTTTAATAATTAAAATCATTCCTTATTAGAGAACTTAAGAATTTCAACTCCGGATTCGATTTAAACCATTTTTTTTAATATATATATATATATATATATATATATACACTAATATCTTTATATCTCAAATCATACTCTTTTAGAAGAATTTTAATCAGCATTAAAATATATATATATATATACTTATTTTCATTACATACTTTAGAAAATTACAATTTTTAATCAAAACAGGGTTTAGAAAAACTATTAAGTGATCTCCCCCACTTGGACTCTCGAAAATAAACGTCGATGATGCGTGCACTCATCACCGAAATCATTCTCTTGTGTCAAGAGGGGAGTATAACACTTACTTCATTTGAAAATCCTTTGAAAACAATTTCTAATCGAATATACTATCATATTATACTTATATTATACATTTCAAATTTTTGTTAATAAATTTTCAAACACCGGAATTTAAATTCTCCATCTTAATTTAAATTCATTTTTATTTTATTTTATTTACCATTTATATTCATTGTCAATCATATTTACAAGTTTCATTTCTTAAAATCATCCAATAGTCAATAGTTAGAAATATTAACTAATCAACAATAAACGATGGTAATCTAATATTATCATCTCCTAACAACCAATACAATCAAAATTTATAAATTTTCAAGATAATTCTTTTATATATAAAATATAATCCAAAACAATATTATGTCAATCTGTCCTATTCGAGTGTTTAGAAATTCCTATCAATGCTTTGGCGTCCCAAGTGCCAACCAGAATTCATAAATACTCAACGGAACAAATTAACACAATAGAAAATCATTTTTATATCAAAATTACAAATACGCTCTCTCATATACACTCAAACTCATTCATAAGGTTTAACCCTATTTCAATGAGTTATTCCCCACTAGAGCCAAGGTAATCTAAACCAAAGCTCTGATACCAACTGTAACGACCCACATTTTTGACCATTCAAGTCGACAAAACATACACACATGCCGACTCAAGCAATCCAAAATACAGATAGCTATTAGGGTTAAATAAGAAAAGAAAAGAAAGAACAGAAACAAACTCAGAATCTCGCAGCGGAAGGAACAAGATATAATAATAAAATAACAGTTCATGAAGCTGTTAAATAAATAAATTTGATTATTATTATACATCATAAATCAGAGTTACATACATATCAGAGATAATACAACAATGCAGTGGAAAAATAATACAGTAGTAGAATACAAATGATGTAATACCAAACTCCGTCTTCGTCCTCCAGAATAGATCTTCAACCTTATTTGAAATGCTCAAGCTGACCCGAGCGTAATGAAAGGACAAAACACTCGAGTCCGGACTAAAATATCTCATGTAAGTTAAACCGAATAAGTAAATATGAGTGTGACGTTGTCGGAGATGTTTATGGGTTTTAGACACCTCCTATCCAGTGTTTAACGTGCGTGCATTAACTTAAGAGATGTTCGTGATTTCCATCTCCTAAGGATCCGTTAAACTATCTACTATGTAATAGAATACGCTATATACAATAATGTCTATCATAAAGTAAAATATCATTCCTAGCGTTAAGCCATGGCCCATTCCACCCTTAACACAGTTTATAAATGTCATAGTCTATACAGCACCATAATCCCCACCGTAAACTAGTGGTTTTCAGAGGGTACCACATAGGTATAACACAAATCAAAATCGTAGTGGTCGCGAATAGGATAATCAGTATGACAAGGTACATGAGGCGATACCAACTAGGATACTAGTAGTTGCGTCATCCGGACTGATGTTGGGCATAGCAGCTACTACCCCAACACCGCGAAACAACACTCCCATAATCGAGGGGTGCAACCAAATCGAATCACAAAAGTAATAGATATGGTAACGAAGAAGTGTGTCCGTAGAGGTGGCGAACCTCAATGGTCCAGCAAGGCTCCTGTTTTAGTCATATCAAGGGTCATCCAAAATCGTTCTCTTTCTTCAATCAACGCGTTCACCAAAACCATCCACTTCGTTCTGGATCAACACTCCGCGTATATTAGTTATTAAAGTGGTTTTCGGTATCGATAGAGAGTATGTCCATATCCGATCCTGGTCTCTTTAATAACTATGTATTATTACACCGATGGTCATTTAATATTTAAAGTTCAAACCAAATCAAATCAAAAGTCAACTACAAATTTACTTTCAAATTTGATTATTTCACAATTCAATCCGTTTCAATAGTTAAATCATATTTCCAAATAAATTTAGTTCAACATTTATTTAGCAAATCAATTCAAGTATTCACTTTCAGTTTAATAAGATTCCAATTTCACTTATTAAATTTATTTCATATTCAATGGATTTAATTTGATTCTTAATTTAACTCAAAATCATTTAAACAAAATTCGATTCATTCACATTTATGTTTACATTCATTACTTCATTAAATATAATTTTAAATTCGGTTAAATCAATTTCATTAACTAAATCCCCTTTAAATCAAAATAGTTTTAGTTAACCCGTTTACAAAATCAAATTCAATTTCTATTAAAGAGTCTTATTTCACTTTATTTAGTTCATTGATTAATTAACACAATTTTATTTTCTCCACAAGTTTCAAAACAATTTAACTTCGTAACCAAGTTACAAAATCATAATTAAACTAATTCACTCAATTTAAAATCATTTTATATTTAGATTAACACTTAATCAAATTCGCAAACTTTACTTAGTTTAAATTCCACTTATGTCAAATTCCATTTAATCTTAAATTAAATTTCATTATCATGTCTCAAATTTGTTTAATCAAAACCAAGTCTATAGATCTTAAATTTTTACTTAACTTTAAATTTTACTTAATCCAATTCCATATAAACTCAAATCAATTCATTTATTTATTCTATTACAATTCAAATAAATTTATTAGTTTATTCAAATCAAATCCATTAATTTATATCATTTAAACTCGAGTAAAATCATTTATAAGTTCCAAATTAAATCCATTAAGGTTGTTAATTAATTTCGAAACAATTTGTTGACCAATCAGGTTTCTTATTTTAATTGTCTATCCTAGGCCAAGTTGTTTAATTGGGTATTTATCATTTCAACCCGATCCCATTTTAATTAAATATAAATATAAAATAAACACTATGGGAACTTGCAGTATTAGAACAACATAAAATAAACACAACATTCAAATATCCAAATATCAATAGTTAAACATCCATCACATCATCATCCAAATCAGACAATAGATAACATAATTTAATTGATTATCAATAACGGTTATTAACTGGCAATTTATAAATTCATGCTAATTAAATGACGATTAAATGGAATAAGGTCATACTTAACTGAAATAATAATTCAAACATTTCAAACATCAATCAATAAACATCAAGGGACTATTTATTATCATTAACAGGTATAAACTTGCAAATTTGAATTTAATATTAAATCGAATGGATATTAACTGCATTGAATGTCATATTTAATTGGAATAACAATTTTAACGTACCAAACATCAACCATCAACAAACATCATAATTCATCATTCAATCAACAGGTCATAACAAATAACTGGTTATCATAGATGGGTATTTAACTAACAATTAAATTTCAACATTAATTTAAATAACAATTTAATCCAATTCGATTAAATTTCAACTAAACATCAATTTTAAACTACTAACTAGCAACCATAAACATTCATATTAACTAATGAATTCAAATTAACTAACATAACATATTCAGTCAAGCGTGAGCGTATAAACACTCACCTTTGATTTATCGACGATTTAATTCCAAATAAAGGCCCAGATTTGAACAGTCTCAGAATGCAGCTAAACTAGCTCCATGTTGTCTGGAATTTTGATACGAACGCAACGGAGAAAACCGCGCGTCGATCCGAGCTCGTATACAAAAGATATGCTAATTAGAAGTTATACGATATATATTGTTATGAAATAATTAAATTAAAAAAAATTACGTTACTTTCTTCTTCCCAATCCCAGATCGTAGCCGAACCCACCCTTATCCTTTCAACCTCCACCCGCACGCAAAGATCGGCCACCAGAGATTGATCAGCGACCACCACTATGTGCGCCACCTTGAGAGCCACATACGCGCCAAGTTTCATCGCGTCATTCGCCGCCGTTTGCATGCAATCCAAGAAAACACGTGCATCCTTCAATCCCAGATCTCGGAATATCTGTGATGTATTAGCAGCAATCAACCATATGGATTCGAAGAGCTCGTCGTGACCTACACTTTTGCTTTTGGAATTTTTCGATTTCGTTGAACGGATTGAGAGATATTAAGGAAAGAAGATCGGCAATTTCTGGCCATGGAATAGGTGGCGGCCATGGTTTGAAATTAGGGTTTCTGAAATAAAATAATAATCAAACTGTCTCGGTTTGCGTGCGTATTTATATAGGTAGGTCCAAAATCGTCCGAACTCCAATTGAGACGTGCCGCCGGACGTTTATAAGGTTTTACCCATATTCTGAACACAATGGAACTAGTTTCGAGGCCTAATTCGATCATATGTGGAAGATAGCTTTTTTTTAAAGTCGATTATTTTAATTAAATTCGAAATTAAATTTCTATAAGTTTCAAGCTCGCACGGTCAAATGACAAGTCTAATTGCTACGAAAATTGAAATCCTACAATAATTCACTATTATGGATCCGATGAAACTAGTTTCGTCGAAATCCGAGATCGTTGCCAAAATGGCTATTTTTCTCGTTAATTACAATATAAAATTTCAATTTCAAATTTTCCACATTTAAATTCAATCTTAAATGTTAACCATCTTAATTCTTTTATTTATATAAAACTTAAATCAGCTTACGATATCATTTTCTATCATATTAAATTCAGAATTTAATTAGTTAAATAATTTCTAAAGCTACGAATACACAAACAGAGCCCATTTTTATTTCTGAAGCGATATAGAACATTCTATATATCGAAACAGAGGTTTTCGATATTTCTGAACACAATGGAATAGGTTACAGGCCATAATTCCATCGTATAAAGAAGTTATAATTTGAAAATCAATTTATATCGATTTAAATTATTAACACAATTTCTACGTGTTTTAACGTTGTACGATCAAACGGTAAATCCGTTTGGTACGAAATTTGAAACCATATAATAATATACCATTATGGATGCGATGAAACTAGTTTCGTCGAAATTCGAAACAGTTTGCAAAATTTCAATTTTGACAAGTTAATTAAAATATTAAATATTCAAATTTTATATATCCTCTTTTAATTCAATATTAAAAGTTCATAAACTTTATTCTAATCCAAATAAAATTTAGACTAACTTAGTAAATCAATTTCATATATATTAAACCCTATATTCAAATAAATTTACAACCAAAATCTTAAATTACTTGCCACAACAGATTGCACATTCAAAATACAACCAATTTCATTTACAATAGATACTTCCAACATTAACTCCGATATTTTGATTTATTCCTTATTTCCGATTATAACCAAATTAAATTCATATTTATTCAATTTATTAACGTTACAATAATATAGTGGTTACTAACATTCAAACCATATTATTAAGTCATACTCAAACAATTCCCATTTGTCAATCATAAATTTTGATTTCCACTATATTAAATTCGAAAATCTTATCAAATTTTATTATTTAAGTTATCGAAAATTACGGGTCCTTACAGTTCGGCCAAAATTATGTTCGGCCTTCGTTATGTTCGGCTTAAATTCTGTTCGGCTTAAATTCTGTTCGGCCTTCGTTCTGTTCGGCCAAAATTCTGTTCGACCTCCATTCTGTTCGGCTTGAATACAAATGCACGCGGCAAATCATGCCGAGCTGATTCGCTCGGCCTTCTGCCCTTAACATCACTTCTCCTCTTTTCCTCCATCTATCCCGACCGGCATGACCAAGTCTTTCGGCAAGCCGTGTCAAACCACGGTCATGCCGATCCACATCACTAGGCCTTACCTCCAATTCCGTGCACCCTTATACTCATGCGGCTTTAAAGATCGTGCCGAGCCACAACAGTTCATCACCCACACGCCTCTTCCTCCCTTTAATCTACGGAGAATTTACGAGTTCGAGTTTTGTGTTATGCTTCCTAATTTGAGAAAACGATCGAAAGGTTCTTACCGAAGAAAATAGCGGGAGCTTGGGGGTCTGTGGACTTAAGATTGAAAGATTGTTCGAGATTAATTTGGAAAGGGCTTGTTGGATTCTAAGTAGGAAGGAGAGATTAGAAGAGGTGAATAAAACTTAAGGGAGGTAAGTTATGTATTCTTAGAGAGTCGCGGAGGTAAAAAGTGAAAAAGAGAAGAAGAAGAAGAATGCCGGCCTTTATAGGAAAGGAGAGGAAGTCGAAGAGGCAATAACCGGTAGAACCGGTCAAAACGACATTGTTCGGCATCTAGGGCGCTCGGCTTCGGCTATGTTGTTCGGTATTTGCATGTCGTTCGGCACACATCGCCTCACCTGGAATTTGAGAGAAGATACTATCATGAAGACTAAGCCACAGCTTGAAGCAAGGCACGATGGATTCATGACTCAAAGCACATCACGTTTAACCACATGATGCACTTTGGGGGGGCAAGTGTTACCTGAAGGTTTGACCAGACAACTAGGCACTCGGAACTTGCATACCGTTCGGCATTAAGAGTCGTTCGGTATTGTATATCGTCCGGCATTAAGTGACATTCGGCATCCTTGGACCGTTCGGCACTCGAGAGTGTTTGGCATCAGACCCTGTTCGGCATTCGAAAGCGTTCGGCACTCAAAGAGAGTTCGGTATTCAGGAACGTTCAGCATTTGAGAGTGTTCGGCATACATGGATCGTTCGGCATTCGAGAGTGCCCGGCATACAAGGGTCGTTCGGCATTCGAGAGTGTTCGGCATACATAGAGCGTTCGGCATCCATGGATCGTTCAGCATAGCAGAGTCATTCGGCACTCCTTGCTTCTCGTCACCCACAACTTATTCGGCGCTCCATACTGCTCGGCATAAATCTCAATCGGCATTCGAGATCGTTCGGCATCCAGAGGCGTTCGGCATTCAGAGTTGTTCGACATCTCGAGATGTTCGACATCCAAAGGTGCTCAGCATCCATCCAATCTCGACCGATTTCGACCATTGCTCGGCCTGCACTCTCCACTCAGCACATCACTTCGTTCGGCATAAAGACATCGTTCGGCACCACTTCGTTCGACATCAATGGTTCGGCGCACAGAGCTCACTCTTTTTGGGCCGAGGTATTTAGCTGCCAGGCCCACCAGGGAAGTCCAACCCATCTTTGTCTATAAATAGAGAGGCAGGAGCACAGTGAAATGGACCTTTTTTCGAGAACACTGGGAGACTCTACCGCTTTCAAGATTCGCTATTTTTACTTAGCAACTGTATTCGAGTAGTTGGTGTACATATTGTATCTATAATCAGTTATCAAGTAAAGCAATAAAAGATTAACTTCAAAGTGGACGTAGGCAGTTACGCCGAACCACTATGAATCCGGTGTTCTCGTCTTTGCATTCAATTTAGCATATTGTTCTCTATTTAAATTACTTTCTTCATTTATCTCTCTACACAAACTTTCTCAACGAGGTTAGTGACCAATTTTGGTGCCAACACTTCGTATCGATCATTGGACGATCGGTACGAACTGTGTGGTTGGGAGGATCAGTACGAAGAGGGTTTAGAGCCAAGTAGATGAAATCTGATCGATGCAAGCACTTGATGGATACGAGGGACATGGATGGATACGAAGGAGAACTGAAGTTGATGGATACGAACTAACTCTTCCTTCATGGATGGATACAAAATCATATGGATACGAATGAGGTTGATGGATATGAAATCACATGGATACGAATGAGGTTGGTTTTCTTGATCTCGATCGATCCATACCTTGAGCACACGAACTCCAATTGGCCTAAAATTTGGATATTGCCTTCCATAGCTTTGCTTGCCATGTCATACCAATTGTAGCTTGATCCAAACTCGGACCAAATTTGCTAGTATCCATAGTGAACCTATGTATAAAAGATCTCTAAGTCAAATTGTCTTTGGTTTCCAGTCAAGTTCTTGGTATCAGAGCCTTGCCAAAAAGCGGGATAACACTATATTTGATGTTAATATTCGAGGTAGGTAACTTTTATCTATTTTAAAGTTAAAAATGTCGTCCAATCAAGGTCTAAGAAGTAATAGTACCCCAACTTGATCGGCTTTATTATTAACTAATAAATAGTTGAAGTTCGACATTGAAGATTAATGTTAAGTATAATTAGTCGAATCCATATACTAGTGTTTTTGGGTTGTCGTAATGATGTTTTACGCAACACTCATATTGACCCAATAGTTTTGTGTTTTGACCTTCCGTTGTGAAATACAGAAGTTGTTTTCTATGATCATACTAAAGGCTTGGTAGTGTAGGAAGCTTTGCTTCTTATAGTTCACACCCGTCCTGAAGTGTATGAACTTGGGAATTGTATGGTTATAGATGGTAAATACTGTGTTTCGAACAGGTAGTGTTATTGAATATACTTATACTGCTAAGATAAGTATATTGAAATGTTTTCCAAGTATTGAAAGTGATTTAATTAATAAAGATTACTTAAACAAGCTCAGTGAATGCTTGTGTGCTGAGATATATTTTTGGGTTCCTTGACTTGATATAAGGGAACAGATTAATCGTTACTTGTCATGGAGCCAATTGAGTAGGATTGTATATCATTTTGTGTTGAGAATGATGATTCAAGTAGGGCAGAATATTTATAGCATTCCAGTCTATCGGGCTTCCTTCTTGGCTGAAGGATAGCAAGTTGAGAAGTTTTGGAAACATGATAAGTCTACAAGACTTGGTTTCCATATGAGGTTGAGGGCCTCTTTTATCGATTGTTGGTCCGGAGAGACCCGGATTGGATTTGGTGTGATTCTCATACAAAACCACTTCAGACCAACGTATGTGTTTGATGTGACTATAGCATGATGATGATGATTTTGAAGATTGGAGATCTTCATAACATAGGGGATGCTTACCACTAACCTCTGGTGGGGATCTCATATTATATATATGGTGGTAGTAGTGCCTTCATTTTGAAATCTTCATATTTCAAGGGCTGCTTGCTACTAATCCTAGGGGTAATTCCCAAACAGGATGTAGTAGGAGTGCCTTCGGTCTGTCCTATTCTTGGATAAGTTGTACGGACGAGTGTTTGACATTGCATTTCGAGAACCACATACATTGGTTTCTACAAATGTGCATTTGCTTGGTAGTGTAGGTAGTAACCCCTTGTATACTTAACGCCCTTTCCTCAGATGTATGAGCCCGGGAGTTGTACTTTTGTGGAAATCAATTAATGTGTTGTCGAAAATGGAAATGTGGCATTGTAAGTGAGATTTTCTATTGTGAAAGGTAATACGTTACCTAAGGCCTCACACATCGGTCATGATAGAAACAAGGTAGATGCGGCAGGGTTAAGTGATTCGCAACAGTTAGGATATGATCATCACCTTTCTATTTCTTTCTATATGTCGAGTTCTGTATGTTGTGGCCATAAATATGTTGGTAATGACCGGGGTGATGACATATTCGATACTATCCAGGAAGGAATAGGCTGATTCTGTGTTGGTAGAGGGCAGTTGGGTTGTGCCTTGATACATTCTCCTAGAGATGTACTGTACAAAAGCTAGTCCCTTACTTTGTCATTATGGGATCCATTATCCACTGCATGACTTTTACAGACTTGATTGTATACCAAATAAGCCATTGATTTTAATAAATGTACCAATTTCTGCTATTTTAATATGTTATTTGAAAGAGTTTAATACCAGTGTTATTAGAAATAATATAAAAGTATTCTAATATAAAGTGGTTTGGTTACCGTAAGGTAAAATCCCGTCCGTGTTTATTTGCGGCGTGGTCTTACGGATACCTTTTTTTTGAAAAGGTTTTTGGCACCCTAATCTTATATTTATGAGTTGAGTTTTTTACGCTGGTTTACCAGACATATCCGAGTGTTATTTTGTTATGATACTCGGATCAAACTTAAGTAGTTTCAGGTTTAGCTGAGGTTGCTTGGAGTTTCCAAAGGAGAGCTGGATGGCTTGGCTTCAGTTACCTATTGTCATATTTTATTTCGGATGTATTTAATTGTTGTATTATTCAGCATATCTGAGGACTAGCATTTATAACTGTAAATGTTAATCATGGGTAGACTCTAATTGATTTATATATTTTACAATTTTCTTCCTGTAAAGATTAGAGATTTATTTTATGTTATCCATTCATGTAAGATTTCGTTCTGTATTTTATTTTCTTCAAACCCTAACGAGTTGGCTTTTTGGCACTTAGATGTCGGCATGTGATACAGTGTTTGTATCGGTATCGATTTTCAAGGGTAGAAAATTCGCGGGCCGTTATAGGGTCAGTCATGGGACCGGTGTGAGAAAACCCCAAAGAATGGATACTTTTGAAAACAAAAGGTGTCTCATAAGACCACGCCACACATAAATAGGGATGAGTTTTTACCTCATGATAACCAAAACATTTTTATCAAATCATTTGATATTATTTCTAATGACATTGCTTTGAAAACACTTTTCAAATGAATATATAATCATAGCTGAAATGCTTCCATCTCATATTCTAATATTGGTACAACTAAGTCCATAAAGCTCATATTGGAAACACGATTCCAACAGTGACAAGCTAATGGACTACCTTCCGTATAGTACATCTTTATAGGAATGAACCGAGGCATAGCCCAGCATCCCACTACCAATACATAATCCGAGTACCCCTTTATGGATAGTACAGAATATGTCATCATCTCGGGTGTTCCCAACCTTTACCAGGATCCCATAGCATACCAAAATCGAGAGTGATCCACTACAAGAAAATCCACTTACGATGGCGTAGCATGATGGCGTTTGAAGTGGACGTGCTGTTATAAAACTTGTAGGATTTAAAAAGATTGATATGGCACGCTATAATTCACCTCCTCTGGTAAAACGAAACATAGAGTGGTAAATTTTTTTGGCTGGCCGCTCATTTCTCTTACTCTAAATTAACACTACAGCAACTCTACTCGTCGCCTTCACCCTCAAAAACCTAATTTTCGTGTTTTTTTTCGATCTAACCTCCAATCAACGCATCTGAACTCACTTTTTCTCAAAATCATCGCGTCTTTGTCAGATTGTAGGTAAATTCATTTTGCTTGACGCAATTTAGTAATTTAAAGAAAGTATATCGATAATTTCATGATAATTCTGAGGAATTGGTGAACGTGTCTTTCTTATTTCATTGATTGGTGAAGTTTTTTTTAAAATAAAATAAAAAATTATTTCATTAAGCAGTTATATGATTTTATGCTTGCTTAGATTCTTTTTTAAAATCATCTCATAGTTCCTTAGCTTTATTATCTTATTCAATGAAGTAGCTATTGAATTCGATTCTTTGAATTTGATTTTTAAATTCAAATGGGATTTCCTTTGTCGAGCATGCCTTGTGAGTCTAGCAATGATTGGCGATGTGTCACTTGAATTGGGATTGGTATTGAAATAACTTGCAATTTTTTACTTGCTTTTACTGATGGTATCTTTTTTACTTTTGTTAACCATCTAGGGATTGCCGGAATTAAGAATAGCTTCAGGTAGGGCGGCCTTCCCTAAAGATGAAGCAGCCATGTCAGGAATTGGCGAAGTGTTAATTCCAGTCTTGCTTGGAGTTGGGACAAAGTCTTCGCTAGGTGTTTGGTGTATTGGGGAGGCAGTCTTGTTAAACATAGTTCGGATAGTAGCAGATGATCCCGACTAACTTGTAAACTGAAATGGGGTCTCAGAACTAATATGGCTGTTCTGGTCTTGATGTAATGAGTCAGCAGGTAGATCGTCTTCCCTAAATTTCACACCCATTACCTTGAGAAAAGTCGCTGCCTCTGTAGGTGTCATAGGACAGCCTCTCGAGCTTCGCTTTTTTGTACTGTTGATTTCTTTCTCCTTCCAGTGTTGTACATGATATCTCATTTATTCGAGTTCTTCTGCTTCACTTGATGTTAGGTTGTGGCTACAACCTGTAAAAGCTAGCATGTCCATCTCATATCTACAATGAAGGTTTGGATGAGATTTTTTACTAGTACAGTACAGGTAATACATTTCAATAAATTTGCTCAACTATAGCTATGTACATGTATCCAAAACAGAAAAATTAATTGGATCTTTAATCTAGCAGAATTTATGTGAATTTTTTTATGTGTCATGCTGCAAAAATTTGTGATCATGCTCTTACTTGATATGTAATACATATGTAGATATGCATTATATTATGATTTTTATGTTAACCCATAGATACATTTGCCTAGGATTCACATACTATCACTATGTGAAAACTGAGAAGACTGACCCTGGTTAATACCTCAAAAGTAGAGCAATGTAATAGTTGCTTCCATTTCTCAGTCTTTCAACATGTTTCATTCCTAAATCTTTGATCTGAGGTGTATATTTAAGTGCCTTGTAATTTGCATGACATCTGAGCTTCTGAATCGAAGGAGAAAGGCCAGTGCGAGTCTTGAATCTGTATGAGTAAACTTAACCACCTTGAACTTCTTAAAAACTTTCTCATAACCTTTATAGTAAAAAGTCTGCACAATAAAATGTCAATACAATAAAACTACATTCGAAAACTTGCATTCAGTTGGAAATATAAAGAAGAATGACGCTCATGGATTTTATCTTTTGGTCTCGCAATGCACTGATGATAACCTTTATTATGGGATCTTCTCTATATTTCAGGGATCTGTAACCTGTTAGTTTGTTATAATGTCATGCTAAGTAAAAATATTGCAGTTTAGAAGGACATTTCCATGTAAACTTGTTACCTATATGCAATATGACCAGGATGGGTAAGTGATTCATTCACCATATAAAAATTTATCAAGAGCTAATAGACTTTACATTTTAATCTTGTACTTTTTCAACACTAACTACGTAGTATGCTTACTAACAGTACTGAGAAATAATATACATCATATTTTTTTGTTTATCTATCTTCGACAGCACTAATAATTTATTTTTTAAAATACAGAGTACTATTTAAATATTTCTTGCTGCTTTTTCCATGATTGAACATTCAAACATCATACATGACTAAAAATGTCTAAATTAACTCTATAATTAAAAAAAAATTGGTATAAAATAATTTATAAAGTTTGATTGAGGGAATACATGAATAACTATTTGATGGTTAAATTTATATAACATGAAAACAAAAATATGAGAAATTACTGGATTTTACCTCTTAATGTCCTTAGATCCCCAAAAAGCAATTCTCATTTCCTTGTTTTTTTCACCACTTTTAAATTGAAAACTTAAACATAATGACATGTTAAACTTGAGAATTATAAAGTTTATGTAAGTGTTGATTGACTGTTGGTGAATTGGCTATCAAAGATAGGAGTTTAAACATTAATGAAAATTTTGGCTTTGTAGATTGTAAAACGTATTGGTCGAAAATGTTTGGCTAAGTTGTTTATTTAAATTTTGTTGATAGAAAAGGAAGTTAAATAATAAGTTAATTAATAAGTTAAATTATAAGTTGAATAAAAGCAGGTTGAGGTCAAAAGGTGACTCATTTTTTCTTTTACATGAACATGGGATATCCCTGTCAGTATATATGTACAAATTACATATGCCGGAGATAACATGATGAATAGGATTATGCGCTTGTTATTAGAATAGTTACACCAAAAAATGAAAACGGATGTTGGCTTTAATAATTTATATTCAAGTACTATTGCTTTCATAATAAACATGGTGTTATGTTGATATGGTGCATTGCAGTATTCATAACCCACAATGCATGCCTTTATCCTCAGTTCAAGTATTATTTTAATAATCATGGATAATTTATTATTTTATTCATACCTTTCAATGTAGGAAATGAGTAATCTAGAATGTAAGCTTAAAAGAGCAATGGAATCGAAAGCGACGCATAAACATAGTCAATCAAGTAACAATGTTTATCATTCCAGGCTTCTGAACTTGAAATCAAGGCATATCCCTTGTTAGATGAGCTGACATCAAAAATCAGTACCTTGAACCTAGAGCATGTACGTCGTTTGAAAAGCAGACTTGTTGCTTTGACCCGTAGAGTCCAAAAGGTAAGACCCACTTGCTTCCCCATTCATTTTTGTTGTATTTTTTCAGCCCAACCATATAACTCTTTATTATACAGGTCAGGATGAAATAGAGCAGTTAATGGATGATGATGGTGACATGGCTGAAATGTACCTTATCGAAAAGAAAAAGCGAATGGAACCTTTTTATGGCGATCAGTATTTACAAGAATTTAATTCTACTGGACAACTAGTATCCGTGTCTGCACCAGTTTCCCCAGTTTCTTCACCTCCCGATTCCAGGGCTGAATCCAGAAGGCTTGAGAAATCCATAAGCCTCACTAGGAGCAGACATAGTAGTATAAAGAGTTCAGACATCATTCAAGAAAATATAGAGGAGTTGAAAATGTTGTTAGAAGCTTACTTTGTTGTTATTGATAACACTCTCAACAAATTAACTTCGGTATGTTCAATAAGTTTGATCTTGATTTCCTTTTACTTACTCTTTTTGTTCATAAAATTATCTAAAGTGCCCATAGTCCTATTTCAGTTAAAAGAGTACATCGATGACACAGAAGATTTTATCAACATTCAGCTGGTAAGTTAAGTTAAATTTTTTTACTAATTCTGTTAATGTTTTATTACATCCAATGGTACATGATGTTTTAAGTTTACCCTATGCAAAAAACATTTCCAACCGTGAGTATGAAAATTACAGAATTGTAATTTGAACCAAAAACCGTTTTCCAACAGTTAATTATGAAGTGTAATGTCATAAAAAAATAAAATCAGCAAATCGGTTATAAATTTGTCACAATAGTTGGATGAATGTTTTGATGTTTGTTTAACAAAGTACCCTATTAAAATTGCCTTTTATAAAAATAGTTGGATGAATGTTTTGATGTTTGTTTAACAAAGTACTCTATTAAAAATGCCCGTTTAACATACATCTGTAAATTATGTGCCTATTTAACTAATGTTAATACATAGCGCGTCTAGTAAACATATGGCCAATACGAAATAATAAATTATATAATATTATAAAGTGACATTGTTTATCTATTAATCAACATAATACTATGTGGTACTATGAATTGAACTGCTCATATATTATGTATATATTAGTTAATACTGTATGAAGTTGGATAGGTATTGCCCTGTTCCAACCACATTGTAATATATTGATTACGGGATGGCATGAAAAAGAAGTTGCTTTTAAAGCTGATTTGGCTGATGTTTATCAGAGACTCTCTGCTTTCTCAGAGTCTCATAGAGCTTAGCTGGAACTGGATTTATAGAAATTACAGGGAGGACAGACTGTGATAGAAAGCAAGTTTGAACAAGCTTTGAATGAGCCAGGTAATTTCATTCTCTATTGCTAATTTAAGGTTAATAGTTTTGTTGGATTTTATATGCTATTTTATAAATTAAGCTAATGAACATCAGGTATGAAAGAAATAATGGCAGAGTTTAAATCACACTTTTCATCTCTTTCAAAGGATATGTCTGCCATGCAAAAAGAAATCATTAAATATAAAGCATCAGCCCCAGATTTACATATTCTACGATCTGAAGTACAGTCACTTTCTAGTTTATTAGATAGGAAGGTGAAGTATATCATACTTTGTTGGCATATTTCTTATTATGAATTAGTTTTTAAGGCATTGCTTTGTCATCAAGCATACTGTATCATACTTGCAGGTGAGTAAGTCAGATTCATTGTCTAACAAATCCTCATGACAAGTTTAGAGATAAAGGAAAAAGATGTACGATTGCTTTTACTTCAACTTATATTTTTTCATCATGTTCTGGGAATAGTAATCAGTGCAACAATACCTTAATTTGCTTTTCAGAGTACTTAAATGGTTTTGGTCCTGTAATTAGCAATATAGATATTTTATATTATTTCAGACAAAATTTCGAGCAAACATCATACAGTTCAAAATTCTATAAGCTTATTGCAATCTTTTGCCGTGGAAGTTAAGGGAAGAATAACCTGGTTTGGTTTTACAAATATTTTTTGATAACTTAAGAGTGTCAAAACTGATTTCATGTATATTCTTCCACTTGGTGTTTAAGAATCATGGTTATGACAAGCACCATTGTTCCAGTGGTTAAGTGATTCGGCTTTGGTGCGAGAGGTCACAAGTTCGAAACTTGCGTAGCGTGATTCGAACGTTTATCGACATATGTTATGTTGTCCCAGTGACACTTTGTATATAAAGTACCATTTCAAAAAAAAAAAAAAAAAATCATGGTTATTTATTCGCTATTTTGTTTTTGAATTTTGCTTTAATCATCTTGTTACCTTTGTCAATGATGCATGTGGATTACTTTATACTTATTAGTTGGAAAGGGTAGTAACCCTGATTTGATCAAAGGACTTCCGACAAACATGACTCTTATTCAAGCATGCTTTAGTTTTACTTGTAGGATCCAGTTCTTAAATGTAGTTATCAGTTGCACTTTTAGGGATTATCGATTTTAAGTTCTTTAACATGTTTCATAACGGAGTAGTTTATATATGTAAAATCTAGTTTTTAGGCTTCCAAATTCTAGAAGTTGTTCTGATGAAATCCTTATATGCAGTAAATTTTTGATACTTTCATTTTATTCATGATTTTATAACGGTCATTTTTGCCACACTCAAACTCAGTTCTGCTAAAGAAAAGTTCTTTTGAAAATATATATGTTGTTTTCCAGGTCCAAAGGTTGAGAAAAAGTGACCATGAGTTGATGTTGTTTATAGAAATGTACAAACGCGAATCAACCGATTCCAGGTATTGCTATCACGTTATTTCAGAAATATATAGTTATTCATCCTATACGTTTTGATGAAAAATAATAATTCGATCACAACTCTCATGGATGAGTCAAATTTTGTGGTGTTATTGTTTTGTATGAGACGACAAATGTTTTTATTAGGAAATGTTGGATTGCTGCCTTAGCTCCTTAGAGAGTGTGTGTGTAGTTATCACCAAAGTTTTCATTATCGTTACATATACGCACACAGTATAACTGTAAATAGCTAATATGTTGTGGAAATCCTAGCCTTGGTACCCCTAGTAAGAGCACTAAAATAGCCGTGGAAACAAAATACATTATTTATTGTATAAGTACATGAAGAAAACTTCCCCTTACCTTATCAATCGATGTAAAAAAAATGATTAATTTATCAATCATGTATGTATTTTTAACTTGCTTGCAATTTCATTCTCATTTAATGATCATCATTCTTTAACTACTTACATTGATATATACTTTTCCCACTTCCTTTCGAATTTGCGTAATGCACAGTGCTTACTAACCTTTTTTTAACACCACATGCTATAAAAGAAATTACTTACATTAATTGGAAGGCTTAATTATGTTTTATAAAAAATTAATTAAATGTATAAAAATTAACTATGTAAAATAAGTTTCATAAATAGTAATTAAAATTTTAAAAATAACGAAGTTTTTAAAACTTAACTTTTTTTTATAAAAAATTAGCCAAGTTAACTAAGTTTAATAAAAGATAATTCTGTTAGCTAAGTTTAGATAATTTAACCATGTTTATAAAAATTAACTAAGTTTTATAAAAATTAATTAAGTTTATAAAAATCATTTAAATTATATAAAATTTGACCAAGTTAACGAAGTTTTATAAAAATTAACTAGATTTTATAAAGTTAATAAAAATTAAAAAAGTCTTATGAAAAATAGATTTATAAAAAATTAAATAAGATCTATAAAAATTAAATTAGCATTAAAAAATTAACTAAGTTAACTTAGTTTTATAAAAATTAATTAAGTTTATAAAATTTTAACTAAATTAACCAAGTTTTACAAAATTTAACTAAATGTAATAAAAATTTACTAAGTAAACTAAATTTTATAGAAATTAACCTAGTTTATGAAAATTAACTAAATTTTGTAAAAAATAACCATGTTAATAAAAATTAATTATTTTATTATAGTTTAACTAAGTTTTATAAAATTTAACTAATTTAACTAAATTTTATAAAAATTAATCTAGTTTACAAAAATTAAATATTTTTTGTAAAAATTAACTAAATCTTATAAAAATTAACCTATCTATAAAATTAACCAAGTTAACTAAATTTTATAATAATTAAATAAGTTTATAAAAATTAACCTATCTATAAAACTAACCAAGTTAACTAAATTTTATAATAATTAAATAAGTTTATAAAAATTAACTAAGTTAATTTATTTTTATAATAACTAATAAGTTTATAAAAGTTAACTAAGTCATAAAAATCAACTAAGTTAACTAAGTTTTATAATAACTAAATAAATTCATAAAAATTAATTAAGTTCAACCATAAAACGTGACTGATAGATATATAAGGTCAAAATGTATTTATTCTAATTTGAGTTTGAATTGTGAATAATAAGTAATATAAACAATCCTTAACTGTGATAGCATTATATATCTGACATAAGATTATGTAGAATGGGTATCGACATTAAGCATGTCAAAATGTTTCATATGTATGTTTCTGTTTATGCCTTACTCATATATCCTTTTATATATGTTTTCGTACATATGCTTTAAATGCTCTCTCCTTTTCTTTTAGGGAATTGGATGTTTGAAGATGACAAACATGGACGTTTTACGATCATGATATTTGGGTATTTTCTTTTATAGAGTCCTAATGGTACTATTATCATGTATATTTAAAAATATCGATTATGAAATATTGTATACAATATTGAATTTGGTGTAATTCTTTTTGTGTATAATATATAATATGTTTTGATTATCAAAAGTTTTATATTATTGTTGTTTGAGCTGATTGAATTGTTCATTAATTGAGGTATATCTTGTTGTTAGATGTTCTAATGTATAGATAGACTATTGTAAACTCAAAGTGGGGTAAAGAAAATAGCGTTTTTGAATAGTGTAGAAAATTTATAATGGCATTTTTTATATGCTGTAGAAAACGTACAAAAGCGTTTCTGTTTTGTTGTAGAAAATATACAATAGTGTTTCCATTATACTATAATAGGCCATGAATCTACCATAACATGTCCCTATATGGAATACATAAAAACGCTGTTAGATCCTTTAACAACATTCTTCAAATGCTGTTAAAAATGGGCTATAAACGCTATAAAAAGTATTCTCAGCATTGATCAAAATGCTATAAAAAAGTACTCTTAGCTTTGAAAAAACGCTATGAAAAACTGTTTAACAACATATCATAAATGCTATTGAAAGCTATGCTTTCATAGCGTTTTATCTAATGCTATGTTAGATCCCTGACTTTTAATGGCATGTTGATATACAACGTCATAAAAAAGGCTATTAAAGCCTTTTATAGCATTTTCTGAACGCTGTTAAAAGCCCTGAATGTTGTAGTGATCTAGAACGGTGATGACCATATCCTAATTGTTGCAAACCACATAACCCTACTACATCTTCCATCTTTTAGTCATTCCCGATGCGCGAGACCTAAGGTAGTGTTTTACCTTTTACAAAACATCAAATCCTACTTGGAATGCCATATCGCCATTTGTGAAAATAAACAAACTAGTTCCTACAATTGTACAACCCCCAAGTTTATATGCCTCGGGTAAGGGTGTTAAGTATAAGAGGGGTTACCTTCCACAACACCAAACAGATATATGCTTGTAGAAACCAATTTGTATGGTTCAAAAATACAATGCCGACACTTTTCCATACATGTTGTCCGGGGACAGGATAAACCGAAGGCACTCCTTCTATTACATCCTTTTTGGGAATCACCCCAAGGATTAGTAGCAAGCAGCACTTGCAACATGAAGACCTCAAAACGAAGGCACTACTGCCACCATATTTAGTTTTGGGAATTACCCCAGAGATTAGTGGCAAGCAGCCCTACATAATGAAGATCTCTAATCTTCAAAATCATTGCTTTTAATATGTCTTCACTTCTGAACACATATGTTGGTTCGAAGTGGTTTTCGAACAAGAAACACCCAAATCTGATCATGGTCTCTAACCCAACTATCGATAAAATGATTAATAAGCGTATACAGGATTATTAAACCTCTTTCACTTAATCCTTTTGTTCAACTTTGGAAAACTCTCTACTTTTATCTTAGTAAGATGTGGTCTGGGTTAATCAAATTAACTACCCCTCTATCGGGCCAGGCTGGATAGCTAGGGGTAGCAGGGAATTGGTTTTCTAAACTCCATCCTAAATACTATAATTTTGTCACCCATAAGGTGGTCAAGTTATTTGATCAACTCAAACCTTAATATTATCTTTCTAGAGCATCCAGGCTTTCCCTTTGACCTGTTCCGTCCCTTGTTAAGTTCTCTTGACTCTCACAGATGGGACCTGTGTACTAGTCGTTTCCGCATACTCAGTTTATTATTCAAACTTCTTAATTAACTTTAAAATACTTATATAATCATTAGAAAAAATTCTCAAAAGACTTAAAAAAACCAAGTTTAAACCATGTTTTCGACAATTGCCAAATTTCGTCAGTAAACTGTCAATGAATAGTGATTTAAGAGCTTTATGGCTCTAATCACATAACTAATCACATGTATGTCCAAATTTTCCATTTAAAACTCTTTATAAAAATTTTAATATAAAATAGAATTTACTTTATATTTTAAAGATTAAAAATCTCTATTTTTCAAAGATTCAAAACTATGGATATCGAACTGCCGATAAGGGATTACTTTGAAAACTTGATTTGGACATGTTTTCCATTTCATAATATAAAATCTTGTTTTTTTCTATTTGAAAACCATATTAATAAAGGTTCAGAAAATTCTTATTTCAAAGAATTTCAATCCATATCTCAACCTACATATTGAATTATCTTTTTATCGTGCGAAATCGCGGACTACCGTTATGCGATGCATTTATTTTTACTCAAAATTTCAAACTCTGCAGGAACAAGTTCAAATGTTTATAATACTAGTATAAACCATTTTAAACCATTTATGGATAATATTTCGAATATTTTAAGGAGGATAATAATGCCGCATACACCTTTATAATTCATAAAAGTAGTGATATTTTTGTGTGAATTCGACATGGAATTTATCATGGATCATAACTATTTCAAACAAAGAATATTATCAACATCCAAGCATGATTATCAAGCAAAATAAACAAGCATAGCAATCATATCATATCATCATGAAATTTATAAATAAAAGTGTGGAGTTATTCTCACTTATATAGTTATCATTTCTAACTTTATAGCATCTTCTCAACACAAGCCAAGGAGCTCGACCTTGATGGGAGTGTACGTGACCTAGAAAAGAGAAGGTGGAGGTGCTCGACAAGGTGGTGGTGGCTCTTTGAAGTGCATGGCCAAGAAGAGAAAGATTGGAGATGAACTAACTTTGTTATAGAATTATGGTGGCAAATATATATATATATATATATATATATATATATATATCTATGTGTGTGTGTGGAATTTATTTTAGCATAGCTTCGCCTTGATGGAGGAGGAGCTTACGGAGGGTATGGAAGCAATTACTTTTCTTATGAAGAAGGAGAAGAAGCTTAATAGAAATGAGAAGGAATGTTTAATAAAAGGACAGGGTATGCTTGCATATTTATAAACTCTCAAACCTTAGCCCTTAAGCAACATACACAATGACCAAAACACCTTCCCCCGCTCACCCGCACTTCCCTTAGCATGGCCGGCCACCCTCCTCATCACCTCCATCACTTCTTGTCCCTACCTTAGCTCTTAAGTAATGCATATTGCATGATATGTTTGTTTGACTAAGGGTAGATTTGGTTGATTTTTGTATAAAAATATCTAATTTTTTTACTTAAGTAAATGAAAAAGTATATTAGTTTATGTGCATGTACATATGCATATATATGTCTTATTTAACAAACAACTTTGCAACATTCCATCACAACTTCTATTCGTCAGACCGTTAAAAATCCGGAATCCAAAATCCGAACTACGGTCGTATTTTACTTTTATGTTAAACTATATATATAAAATAAAATTTAAAAATAAACTTTTCTACTATTATTAAATAATAAATAAGGCCTTATTTAATATTTAAAATAATTATTTAAATAGTTAAACTCAATTTAAAATTTTCGAAACATTTTTTGAAATGATAACATAACTAATGATATCGTCAAAATATTTTACTTCCAAAAATGGAAAAAATAATTTTATTTCTTTACTTTAATTTTTTAATAGTTAAAACAGTGTATGGAGAAAAATTTGTGGTAACTTATATCTATCTAGAAAATCCCTGTTTTATCGAAAACTGACTTTCGTCACTTTTTCCGACGAAATCCAAAATATTTATTTTTGTAAATATATTCTCAAAAAAAGTTCAACATTATAAATTATTACACAAAACATAATTATTTATGTTATAAAATCTTATACTTGAATAATTAAAATAAATTAAATAATATAATACAGTGTGATTAAATTTTGGGTTGTTACATTAACGAACATATATACGAGGTGTGAAAGTCTCTACACATGCAAAAAGATCTATGTTTTTATTTATTATGAAGAACAAAAAGGAAAAACTATTCTAAGGTGATTAATCCAAAAACAATTACCTTGCAAGCATGAAAAACGAAACACACATAGTAAATTCTTCTACTTACCTAATTGGCTTGTAAAACCTCATGAATAGTTTAACTCATACTACTAGAGATGATGATGATGAATCTTGTTGATAAAGATGACATAATTAAAATACAAGAATTGAATACAGAAAGTAAAACGGGCATAAAAAGTAAAGAACTTGAACTAGAATTAATAGAACTTTATCTTCTTTATAAAATAAAGTAAAACCTAATATGACACTTCATTTTAAGATCAAATCAGTCCAATTCCATGGAGGCTTGATTATTTATAGACCTAGAGTCACATTTACAATAAAACACTGAAAAACAGAATGAAACTTCTAGACAAGCTTTAGACTGGTTCCATTGATCTTCAGGGCTTCAAACTTCATAAGATGGTCCTCAAAAACATCTAGAAATGATCCATAAAGGGCTGTCAAGGTTCTGGAGAGAAGCAACTTGTTTGGAGTGAGTTAGATTGGCCTTGGAGGTCGCTTGGGGCGAGTTAAGTAGATATTAATTTCCGTGTTTTGTCTGAATTTGAGTTAACTTCTGATTATGTTGTACTACTCCTCTTGCCTTTATATTTTATACCATTGAAGTTAAGATTATGGTCTTTCCAATGGTGCTTTCAGATTGCGAATCAGACTTTTACAACCTTGTCTTCCGTGAGCTCCAAAATGCTTCATGTTAAAAGCTTTTCGGTGTCTTTTCTTTATTTCTCCTTTTTGTCGTGTCTCTGACCAAAAATGTGGTAAAACTAACAAAACCACGCATATCATATCACCTAAATATTAAATTAGGAAAAATATAAGTGATTTAGATGGATGTATAAGTAAGTTTAAGTGCTTCTCAACAGTTCGAACACAAAATAGTCTAGTTTCTATTTTAGTGGACTCGTTGGTGTTATGATGGATGTTTCTACAAGCCATGACAAGTCAATTAAATTATGACAATGTGTGAGTTGGGTGTTAAAAATTGACTCAAGAATAAGCCAATATCTATTAAACATAGTCACAACTTCATCTCCCTTGCTGCATTACTATATAGTCATCTAGACAGAATTGCAGTTTTCCAGGTGTAAAACAAGGATGTAAATAAACTCTACATCGACATTATTGTAATCGATAATGTGTTTAGCTATTATATATTAGTGCTTATGATGAAAATAATATGGAAAATATAATGTCAAATATATGTCTCATAAAAAAGTTATTCTTTCAATCATTAGTATTTTAATCCCCGAATTTTGTAAATCGGACCTATACCATCCTAAATTTTACAAATCAAATCTAACAGATCCTTAATAATTCAAATGACAAATTTATGGACAGACAAGATTATACTTATCAAGATCATACAAATGGCTATTTTTGCAAAGTACTATATATTCATGTTTAATATATAAAGAAAATATTATCAAAAAAATATTAATTAAATATATTTACATATTAAATATTTCCATGCAATCAAAATACAAAATCTATATTCCATGAGTGGAAATATCATTACAAGACAATAATACAGCCTAAACAAAATAATATCTTATACTTAAAGTATGTATGCCATAAACTCCCACCTTCGAGCTAACAGATTTCATTGTAACTAGCCCACCAAGAAAGATAATTAATCGTGCTGCAATTTATTTTTAAAATAATACAATTAAATATGATAATAAATAAATGACTGAATAAATCAAATTTTATCATAAATGCTTATGGAGAAAATGAAAAATGAACAAGCTTCAACATAGACAAATTATAGGGGAAATCAATCGTATTGATTTAGAATTGGCTTATTCGATGTGAATTTCATCAATACGAACTATTTTCCCCTGTAACTCCAACTAAAGCTTTACAGTTTTTGTTGAATGGTACGAAATGACCAGTCACTAATTCGGGCTTTCTAATTGCATGCCTACAATTAATCATAATAAAGGCACTACATACACGGTGAGTTTTTTGAAGTTTCTCAACATGGCATACTATGTGAGTTTCATCAATATGAACTGTTTTCCTTTATAACTCCAACAAATCTCTATATTTTTAGTTCAATGGTGTATAAGATACTAGAGGACCAGTCATTAATTCAGACTTTCTAATTTCATGCCCATAATTAATCATAATAAAAGCACCACATACACAGAGGAAGGGTTGACTGGGTGGATGGGGTGGGTTTGTTGAAGTTTCTCCAAATGGCATACAAAGCTAACGACACCCGACAAATTGTGAAATGATAATACCATAAAAATACCTTCTTCTACATCCTTATGGTATGTTGTTCACATTTCAAACTAAAACTAATACAACTTTTAATTCCATGAAAAATGAGAATCCGAAATTCATTGAACTACTCGTTTGGTAAATCGTCAATCTTGTACAACTTCTTAACAATTAAACCCAAATCCAACTTTGAAAAAACTTCACTACAATAAACATTATATTGTTAAATTTTTTTAAATAAACAATTCTTTTTGAATTCCTAAATTCAATGAAATTTTGAATAAATCAATTGCGATCACAAATGATTACAGAGAAAGTCACAAATGTACAAGCTCGTGCACTGAGAACCAAGCGCTAATTACTGAATCCTAATTCCAAACAATAATTTAACCTGAAATCCAAAAAATATCTACCCATCTCAACCAACTCAAAACAAATTCAATCAAATAATTTACTTGCTTAACAAACTTACTTTCCTTGCTACAAAGTAATTCTTCAAATTCAACTCCAATAAGACCCGCATAAACATAATTCAAATTGCTCAATTTGCAATTATTCATGCATCACCTTCTTTTCTTCTTCACAACACTTCCTAACAATTTCTCAAATTATATGCTCTCTCTATCCCAAATTGTTTGTCCACTTTCTAAAATCAAAAAGTTTAAGAAAATATTAATTATATACTAGTTTCCCTAATTTACCCTTATTCGTTATTTATTTAAATACTAAATTATTAGCTTTTCATTACTAACCTATATAGACCCACAAAGTTGACTATTATTCAAAATAGGGGTAATATTAGAAATAAAGCATTAATAAGCTTCAAATAAAAAGTGGACAAACAATTTAGGATGGAGGGAGTACAGACTAAAATTCATGGATTGAAAAAATGATAATAATTAAAAAAAAGTTAACACATTGAACAAAATACCTTGAACTACTATCTTTAACTTCAAACAAAATTGAATGCCTAAGTTCAATTACAGTTATACCAATAATGCAGACTGTCAGACCTCTTCCAATAAACAACATTGTAGCTTTACAAACATTCACGACCACAATAGTACCAAAAATAGAAGTTATCCATTTTTTTAAAAATAACAATTTGTACCTACAATCTACCCATATAATTGGTGTACCACAAACTGCTACAAAATTGTGCTCCTGTAAACAACTACACTAAATAACGCCAAAATTTTGAATTTAGGATGCCAAATTAAAAATCAATCCACATAAAGAGCAAATTTCAACCCCATTCCACATCACTATTACAGTCTAATGCATGATTAAACTTGCAACATTATTTTTATTTTAACAATATTCCAATCATCCTAACATATACATATATACATCCATATACACACATATATATATATATATGCATACATACATATATATACATATATATAAAATATACAAATACTATGCCATTTTTGAGGTTGACAACCTCACACTAAAATACATATGTATAGATTATAAACCTTAGTTTATAAAGTCACACAACCACTCTAATCAATCCAAAGCAACTTCCATAAAGGAATAAGCTAATACTTACAATTATTTAAAATGATAAGTGACAAACAAATAAAACTTAGCTTAGGTCCACAACCTTCTCGATGGCCTAAGAATATAAATAGTTCCTAAGCATACAATTTTTATCATCAACGTTTGATTGTTGCTTAGAAGGTTATCTTAACTATCTCAGGACAAAATTGAAAGTCACTCCCCAAACTTTTCCTAAGGCATATAACAAAACATACAAAGATACTTAAGCTCGTATGATGTAAATAAATCATCTGTATGAAATGATTTGCACACAACTTACGTACTTAACCCTATTGGTTTCTTAATTTGGGTTTGATACCACATCGAAGGAAGAAGGGTCAAAAAACTTAGATGCGGTTGGAGATGAAGTGACGAAGTCGAAGAAGATGAAGCATGAGTAGAGAAGTCACAGTTCGTTGAAGTAATGGATACCGAACCAAATCTTTAGTCTGGTAGTGATTGGAGTAAAGTTTGCTGGTCCAGAATTCTAAAGCAAGGGTGATTTTGTCTGATTGCAAGCTCGTTCAGTATTTGAAGTATGTTGATTTGAGGATTAAGGCATGGAAGTGATGCTGCTCTAGATAATGACATGTGCCAAATCAAATGAAGGAGAAGCTGGTCCAAATGTTAAAGGGGTATGTCAGACCAGATATCTCGTTCGATGAAATCATGGTTATACCAAACCGAATCTTTAGTTCGGTGGAGATGAAGGAATATCGGGCGAGACTTGCCGAACCAGATAGTGATGTACTAATGCTGAACAAGATTGCCGAACCAGATGTTGCTACTACATATCCTAGCTATTGCTTTTCTCTATCTCACACTATAAATAAAGGAGATTTTGCATAATAATGGTGCCAGTTTTGAGAGCTTTGTGTGAGCTATTATTGGACAATTTTGAAGATTTTACTTAGGATTTAAGACATTTTCTCAACGTTTTTATGACAATTTCATGTCGTTTCTTAGTTGAATCAATAAGGTTTTATTTTTGGAGGAACCTTTTGTTTGCTTTCTTCACTACTTTTCTCTCTAGAAATTCCCTAATAGTTGGTATCAGAGCCTGCTACACAACTTTTTAGAAGAGCCTTTAACTACGGAGAAGATCAGTGTTGAAAAGCTTAATGCAAGGAATTGGGGACTGTGGAAGGCAAAGATGGAAGATTATCTCCATCTTAATGATCTTCACCAACCCTTGTAAAATAAATGGGAAAAGAAAAATGGCATAACTGAGGCGAAGTTGGAAACCTTGGATAGCAAGGCTGTGGTAACTATTCGATGTTTCTTGGAGAACTCTGTGTTTTATACAATTGCTTGTGAAATATCTACTTTTGGAATATGGAAGATATTAGAAGGGGTTTATGTTTAGAGTTCCGCAATGAATAAGGTATTTCTGATGAGAAGTTTGGTTAATCTAAAAATAAAGGAAGGCGAATTGATTGGTGAACATCTCAATAACTTTCAAGCAATTGCGAACCAATTGGTGGTTGTAAGATTCAAAGTTGATGATGAAACTCAAGCTTTGATATTGATGAGCTCATTGCCTAAATGTTGGGAAACTCTAGTAGTTGTATTGAACAATTCAAATTCTGATGGAATTGTTTCAATGAAGACAGTGATTAGTAGTCTTCTTAAATGAGGAGATGCGGAGAATAAATTCATTGAAAGGAAAGGTCATCAAAGAAAGGAAACTATTCATCCATGGGAAGAGGTCCACGATGCAAGGAGAGAAAGGTGCCCTTACAAACCAAATATATATCAAGACTTCATTTGCTTTTACAACGAAAGACCAGGTTACCAGCTAAAATTTTGCGATAAATTAAAAGCGAATAACGAGAAGATGAAAGCTCAAAAAGGTGGAAAAAAAATAAGCTGGAGGAAGACAGTGACAAGGAGGTAAACTTTGGTATTAATGATGATGTTCCCTTCATTGAAATGAGAAGGGGCGGATTGGGTGTTTGATTCGAGTGCATGCTTCCTTATTTGCAATCAAAAGGAAGCATTCATTGGTTATTAGGAGGAAGCATGCAAGGTGAAGTTTGCTAATGGTGGAAACTTACATGTTCAAGGCGCCGGTTCTATCAGGATGAAGATGAATATTGGAAGGATGGTAACACTTATAGAGGATAGGCAAATCTTGTTTCTGTTGGACAGCTGGAAGGAAAAAGTTGTAAATTCTTAACTCGAGGTGGAGTTACAAAGGTTTGGAAGGGAAACAGGGAGGTACTGCACACGAAAAAGAAAGAAATAATATATATTCATTGCTTGAAAAAACTTTAGTAAATGCAGAATCCTCTACAAGGGAAGTTAAAGAGACAAATTTGTCTGAATTAAGGTGGAGTTAACAACTGAAGACCATAAAGCCCACATGGAAGCCTTTGTGGTATTACAAGCAGTTCTAATCGCTTATTGATGTCCATGTCCAGTTGGTGGGCATGCACAATTTAGAATGCGGTTTAGGTTTTTGGTGGAGACATTTGTTTCCTTGAAATTTGCTTGGAGTTTGGAGTTGCAGGTGAAGTTTTAATAAATGTTTTTTAATATGTAGTATCAAGGTGGAGATTATTGGGTTTGATACCTGATTTCCGCATAGGAGAAAGAATGGTTGAAATCCTAGTTGTGGTTAGAGATGAAGTTATAAAGTGGAAGATGAAGAACCGTGAGTGGAGAAGTCGCAGTTTGGTGAAGTAGTGGATACTAGACCTAATCTTTGGTCCTGTGGTGATTGGAGAAAGGTTTACCACTCGAGAATTCTGAAGTAGGGGTGATCTAGACCGCTGGTAAGCTCGTTCGATTTTTTAAATATTTTGATTTGAGGATTAGAGCATGGGTGATGCTCCTCTAGATAATGACTTGTGTCGAACCAAATAAAGGAGATGCTGTTCCATATGGTGAAGGGGTATGTCGCACCAGATATTTGGTTCGGTAGAATCATGGTTATATCGAATCAAGTCTTTAGTTCGGTTGAGATGATTGAATACCAGACAAGACTTGCAAAACCAAATAGTGAGGTACTAATGCCAAATATTTGCATGAAAAATGGGCAAACACCTCTAAGTCGTTATTATAGAGCTTTAAATATTGTTCATAGTATAAAGTTGTTATTTAATAAATTTTAGTTATAGTTGTATAAGTAGGAAAGGTGGTGATTTGCAATAAAAAAAAGTAAAGGACTGAAATGTAAAACGATACAGAAATTATAGTTATTCAATTAAAATGTACCAACATCCACTCTTCATCTTTTATTATCTCTTTGATTATGATTACAGGAAGAAGATTATAAGAAAATAGTTCTTAGGCAATTTAAGTAGATTCTTGTCCTCTCCTTTAATTGGTCGCCATTGTTGCCTAGAAGTTCATGTATTTATAGAGTGAGATTATGAGCAGGGTGGCTTGATATAAGCGGGCATTGGTCTTGCCTTTCCTTGCCTTGGAAATTACTTGGTCTTGTGATGAGATGTGGACATGACTCGTTCGATGGCAACATGAAACAAGGGTTTGGTTCAGTGATTGAGGCAAGCAAGTGATGTAGGCTTGGTCCGGTTTGTTGAAGCAAGGAGGAGCACTGATTCGGTGAAGCATATGGTGAAAGGAATGGGGCATATGGTTCAGTACAAGAGATGGTAGGCCAGAGCACCTTGGGTTCGATGTTGGAGTATAAACCGTAACAATTATGTGGTTCGGTGGTGGAGAGGACTAAACCACTTATGTAGTTCGGTGGTGGAGCAATGGGGGCCAGACCACTTTGGTCGGTGGTGATGAGGAATGGCTAGACCAGTGGTCTGGTTCAATGATGATGCCTATAGGCTAGACCACTTGGTCCGGTGTTGGAGCCACTTGTGTCGAATCATACTCAATGTACTTCATCCTTCCATTCGTTATAACTTCCTTATTCGGAGTCAGAACCAAGTGAAACTTGGACCGATAGCTTTGTTGTAACAACCAGAAATTTAAGCTATAGTAATTAATGAATGAATAATTTAAATAATAAAATAACTTTGTGAAATTATCAAAATTGAGCCACAGTAGTTGCACCATTGTGTCCGTGGTAACTTTCCGGTCAATTTCCATATATAAATTGTCAAAATCAGAGTTAAAATGAAGAAGTTACGGAAGAAAGAAGAAATCAGAAAATAAGAAGGAAATATATATATATATATATATAAATATATATATATATATAGGGCTAGGTCGACCCTAGGGTCGACCCTCCCATTTGCTAGGTCGACCTAACTACTACAAGGATCGACACCAAGGTCGACCCGCCTTGTATTTTGGACGAGTAATTGTCTAGGTTAAATCGTAACGTGTTTTTCGATTTTTACTCCATCCCGTGCGTCCGTGTTTCCATCCGACGGTTCCCATCGAGCCTATAACGTGGTTGCACCAGATTTAATCTTCAAATCCAATGGTCTGAGATCCACAAGTGACACTATAAATAAGCCCTAGGCCTAGCTATTTTTCTCATTCAGATTTTCTCCATCTGGGTTCATTGCCCGAGGCTGGACCCTAAAAGGAATATTTTTCCCAAGAGAAGATCTTTTTAATTAAAATATTTTATTCCCCTCAATGGGATCAGAGAAGGCGAAGGAAAAGAGCTAAGGACCACATGTGAGTGTTTAAGTAATTATTTTAGATTTTTAAGCAATTTAAAATAATAAGTTTCCAATAGTTGTAGTTTTTCTACAATTTTGGAGTAACCTTTATGCAAGATTATTTATAGTTTTTTTTAAGTAAATTTTAGACTTGTTTTCCACTCTATTTTCTTTTAGCTATTCTATTTCAGTCATTTGCAATTATTTATTGTTAATTACAGTTTTCTAATTATTTACAGTTATTTACAGTAATTACAGTTATTTACTGTTATTTACATTTTATTTACATCTATTCTATGTTGGGATTTCTTCTATAAACGTCGGTTTCTTTTTAATTCCCTTTTTATGGGAATGGAATAAATAGAAGAGAATAATTCGTTAATATGGACTAAAATACAAGAACACTGAATTTATAGAAAATGGGATGTAAAATGAGAAGAACTGTAATAAATTGGACTTAAACTGAAATAGGCAAATTTAAGATATTTGCAAGCATAGTTATAACATGTAATTATTACTAAAAGAGAAAATAGAAGAAATAGCAGAAGAAGCTTATTTTTATACTTAGACCTTGGGTTAAGTTAATAAGTAAGGTTATAGCGCAAAGGTTATAATAAAGGCAAACAGAAAAGGCTTATTTTAAGACTTAGAATAAGTTAATAAGCAAATATAGCAGAGATAACAGAAGAGGCTTATTTAAAAAAGACTTATACTAAGTTAATAAGCAAACATAGAAGTAGGACCAGTACCGACAACATTCCCCTTATGCTGTTTAGGGTAGATAAGTGGTCAATAATTAAGAAGTAGGACCCGTACCGGCAGCATTCCCCTTATGCTGTTTAGGGTAGATAAGTGGTCAATAATTAAGAAGTATGACCCATACCGATAGCATTCCCCTTATGCTGTTTAGGGTGGATAAGTGGTCAATAATTAAGAAGTAGGACAAGTACCGACAACATTTCCCTTGGGACACGCTTATGCTGTTTAGAGTAGATAAGTAGTCAATAATTAGAAGCTCAAATCAGGGGATTTAAGCAAGGTGCGCAACTAGATTTTGTTTGTTGGGACCCATATTGGCAGCATTCCCCATCAGTAAGGAACTGGTGGTCTCACAACACACTCAGGTGAGACTGGGCACGCTTATGTTATTTAGGGTAATTAAGAGGTCCAAAGAGGGAGCAATAGATAGTGCGAGCCTAACGGTGGTTGAGCATGCGGCTTCGGTTCAAGGAGATAAGTCGCTATTAAGTTTCAAGTACTAAACAGGTGCCTTTTGCTGTAGGACCCACATGATGGGACTAGCTCACGGTGGCATAACAGAGATAGAAGGTCGGTCAAAGGGAAGAATTAGGTCTTCAGCCTAATTAAACTAGGATTGGGATTTCATCCTAATCAAAGCAGTTGCAGAAAAGTGCAAATAATCTAATCGAACTATCTAAGCAAACAGTTAAACCGTATTTTATTCCAGCTTTATCATTTCCTTTATTTCCTTTTATACTAAAACTATTGCAAAGTCAATTATCTTTACCTTGCTTAAGAATACTAGCAATTACTTTCATTCACCAAACTTTTAGTCTGACCCACTCCTCTATTTTACCCTTTTCCCCCATAGGCCAAAAGAGACAAGGGCGGTAGGTTTCTGCTTTCTTGGAGAGATATTCTTAGAGATTCTTCATGTATTCTTCTTCTTCTTTTCTAGTTTTCTTTTTATTTGAGTTTGGATGTACTGGTACTGATGAGAAGGAAAAGGACAAGGACAAGAGGAAAGAAGGATACAAGTTTGGATATATTCTTAGAGATTTCCTTTTATTTGAGTTTTCTTAAAGAGGTTCCTATGTCAAAAAGCTCTAAGAAGCCGTGGTGGAAGAGTAAGAAGGAAAAGGACAAGAGGAAAGAAGGAGGACCTCAGAAGCGGATCAAGAAAAGCGGGAAATGCAATAGCTGTGGACTGGTTGGTCATTACGCATGGGACTGTAAGAATAAGATGATGAAGAGAAGGTGTTATAGTTGTGGACGGCCTGGTCACCTTAGTAGAACTTGTCCTTAGAGAATGGGGCAAAGAGCAGGCACACCTACAACGCAAGTACGGGCTTTGGAGGTAGCAACTTCTAGCAGTGGACCAAATAGAGGTAGGAAAGTCTCTGTAGTAGGTTTGATCTCTATTTTTGATTTTCCCATTCGGACCCTTTTCGATTCTGGAGCATCACACTCTTTCATTTCGAGTTCTTTAGTTGATTGTTTGCACCTAAATATCTCCTTAATAGTAGACCCCATAGTTATTTCAAAGCCCATAGGAGGATTGACACATTTATCTATGATTTGTAGGGGTTTGAAAATTTTTATCCTAGGCGTAGAGTTTGATTATGACGCCTATGTATTGGGATTTTTGGGGTATGGGATGATTTTGGGAATGGATTGGCTATCCACTTATGGAACGATACTGGACTGCGAAAGGAGAGTTGTTAGACTAGAGACATGCAGCGGTAGGACTCTCGAGGTTTCTTGCGACCCACAGGGGTCAGTCATGTTGAGCTTCCTTTATTCCCATGATTCATCACTAAGAGAGCTAGATTCTGTTCCAGTCGTTAGAGATTTCCCAGACATTTTGAGGAGGTTCTTTGTACACTTCGCATTCATCGGTTAAAGGCAAGTGTCACTTTTGGCGTAAGGAAATGCGTTTCTTGGGGCATAGAGAAGGCCTACACATGGTAGAAGTTTGAGAAACGATTTCGTACATTTAGGTTCGGATTGTGGAAATCCAAAGAGAGGTAGGCAAATATCAGAGATGTATAAGAAAAGAAGAAAACCCATTTGCAGATAATTGCAAAGAGGATTTAACGGTAGAGCCTAGGAACGAAAGGCTTTAGTAAGGAAATGAAGTTTCCAAGGTTTAGGAAGGGTACTCCAAAGATAGTAAGTTGAGAATCCACTTTATGCCGAGCCCAATAAAATGAAATTGTTAGAATTGAAAAGTTGAAAAATATAATTGTCAATATTTTTGAAAACGTAAATATTGGGTTTTTGAAAAAAAAGTGGTATGAGATTTAAATTGGTTTTTATATGATTTTTTTAAAAGTGAAATTCTTTTTGAAGAATTATAAAGCATATATAGCTCGCTAGTTTCTTTGTAGGTAAACAAAGATTTAAAAAAAAATAAAAACCTAGAGTGTATTAAGTATCGGAAACATAGGTTACATCATTTATTGTTGTAATATATATTTTCGGAAAAAATAAGGGGAGCATAGACTATAACACTATTGTTATAGTAGGTGACTCCCAAGGGAAATGTTTTTACATAGTATGCGAGATTTATTAGCATTTATTTTAACTAAATCCATACACTAGTATTTTTGAGTTGTAGTAATGGAGTATTACGCAACATCTGTTTTGACCCAAATAAAAATGTATTTTGAAAATAATTTCTAAGTACAATAAAAAGTGGTTTGTAAGTACATTTAAGTATGAGGAAATTTTTTCTAGTTATGGATATATTAAAACAGTTTTGAAAATGGGTTTTTCTGAAAAGAAAAGTGTAAGTTAAATATTAGAAATTAATAAATTTCATAGAAATTGACTATTATAAGAGAATATAGATTAAACATACTTTAATCTATTGGAACAAAATAAATAATGATAAAATTTTCTATGAAACCAAATTATAAATAAAGATGTTTTGTGCAAGTTATAAGGAATACGTGAAGGAGATGTACAATGTATTGAAATCACCATATTTTATACAGCCTATTTCGAAAAATATAAAATAAATTTCTCATAATTTCACATAAACACGAAGTCCTCTTTTAAAGGATTCATAGAAGGTTTTAGCATTCATAGTTCCTTATAAAAGAAAGTAGTTCCAATATATTAAGTAAAAAGCCATTAAGTGTAATAATTAGAGACAGTGTTAGTTAGGAGAGATATTATAGAGAGCCTTTGTAAAAATTCCCGATTTGTAGTTAGAAACTCCTCCAACGTTGGGTAATTGGGAAGTTAAGGAGTTTTTAATGAAATAATTGTTCTTATCTACTTCAGTTTTTGCAAAATTGAAAATCTGTGAAAAGAAGATGTTTTGAAAATATGTTAGAACATTTTAAAGTTATTTTGAAAGAAAAATGGTTTGGTGAAAAAGTAAATAAGTTTTTGGAAGCGAAAAACTTAGTAATAGTTAAATTTAAAAACCCATAAAAACCGGTAAGGATGCAAGTCTAGAAAGATAAAGTGTTAAGTAACCAAGCACATTTGAATTTAATGGAAATTTGAAAATAAAACTTTGAAAGGCAAAAATTTTGGGGATATTTTAAAAGTTTATAAGCTTTTTTGAAATGGAATGATAAATACCAAACCAAACTTTCAAATGTGGAGTAGATAGGAATCATTTCCTAGGTGTTATGGAAAAAGTGTAAGGCGATGAAGGAGATAGCAGTGATTACTTTTAGAAGTAATAATAGAAGTTTCTGTAAAGTGTATAGGACACTAATGAGAACCTAGGATTGTTGCTTCATGTGTGTAGACTATAGAAGAATAGTAAAGTGATATTAGTAAGATGGTAAGACACACATGGTTGAGGATGTATATTCTTGATTTTGGAGGAACTTGGGAGGAGCATCTTCCCTTAGTAGAGTTCGTTTATAATTATAGCTTTCAGACTAGCATTGGAATGGCACCTTTCGAAGTTCTTTATGGAAGACCGTGCAAGTCGCCTTTGTGTTGGTTAGAGTCTAAAGAGAGATTGCTATTTGGTCCCGACATGGTTAGAGAGACTTTGGAGAAGATTGATTTGGTTAGGAAAGAATAAGTACCTCTTATCCACATCTCTTTGATAATAAATTTTGAATTTCCTATTTTCATCTTTAGTTTGAAAAGGTTCTTTCCTTTATTATCCTTTAGGAGGGTAGAACTTAGGATTTAACCTATGGATGGTAGGATTTGATGTAAACATGTTGTTAGAACAAGTTATGTATGATGGATAGTAGTGGTTGCAAGTGGTTGCCAGTGGATGCTAATGGATGCATATACTTAGACTGGGCACTATTATCTCTTAGGGATCGGCCTAATTAGGACACTAGAGCATATGCATATGGATGTGTATGCATTTGCATTTTTATTTTTACTTTATTCCGTGGTTGCAATAAATGGATAATTATCACATGGTTGTTGCATTTGAATGATGATTGTAGCGCGCATATAGAACTATCAGTTATCATTAGGAATTTGCATTCATTTAGATACATGGTATGAACAAGATTGCATAAAAGGAGGTCGACTGAATTAATAGACCACCTAATCTTTTGCATTAGTTAGAGACATTGGCACCACATTATTTGCATATGTATCATAAATTGCATTGGAAAACTTAAGGATAATGGATGTAATGGATGATGGTTGAGTAGTTGGTTGTAAAACTTTGATGAAAACATTTATTTCATTCTTCTATCCTTAGAGATTTCAGGGACGAAATCCCTTAAGGAGAGGAGAATGTAACAAACCGAAAATTTAAGCATAGTAATCAATTAACAAATTAATTAAATAATAAAATAACTTTGTGAAATTATCTGAATTGAGCCACGGGAGTTGCACCATTGTGTCCGTGATAATTTCTGGTCAATTTCCATATATAGATTGTCAAAATCGGAGTTACGGAAGAAAGAAGAAATCAGAAAATAAGAAGTAAAATAAATAAATAAATATATAGGGCTAGGTCGACCCTAGGGTCGACCCTCCCAACAACTAGGTCGACCTATAGGTCGACCAAACTCCTACAAGGGTCGACACCAAGGTCGACCTGCCTTAGTATTTTGGACGAGTAATTGTCCAGGTTAAATCGTGACGTGCTTTTCGATTTTTACTCCATCTCGTGTGTCCGTGCTTCCATCCGACGATTCTCATCGAGCCTATGATGTGGTTGCACCATATTTAATCTTCAAATCCAACAGCCTGAGATCCACAAGTGACACTATAAATAAGACCCTAGGCCTAGCTATTTTTCTCATTCAGATTTTCTCCATCTGGGTTCATTGCCTAAGGCTGGACCCTAAAAGGAATAATTTTCCAAGGAGAAGATCTTTTTAATTAAAATATTTTATACCCCTCAAGTGGATCCGGAAAGGCCAAGGAAAAGGGCTAAGGACCACATGTGAGTGTTTAAGTAATTATTTTAGATTTTTAAGTAGTTTAAAATAATAGGGTTTCCAATAGTTGTAGTTTTTCCACAATTTTGGAGTAATCTTTATGCAAGCTTATTTACAGTTTATTTTTAAGTAAATTTTAGACTTGATTTCCAGTCTATTTTCTTTTAGCTATTCTATTTCAGTTATTTGCAATTATTTATTGTCAATTATAGTTTTCCCAATTATTTACAGTATTTACAGTTATTTACTGTTATTTACGTTTTATTTACATTTATTCTACGTTGGGATTTCTTCTGTAAACGTCAATTTCTTTTTAATTCCCTTTTTATGTGAATGGAATAAATAGAAGAGAATAATTTGTTAATATGGACTAAAATATAAGAACAATGAATTTACAGAAAATGGGATGTAAAATGAGAAGAACTGTAATAAATTGGACTTAGACTAAAATAGGAAAATTTAAGATATTTGCAAGCATAGTTATAACTTGTAATTATTACTAAAAGAGAAAATAGAAGAAATTGTAGAAAATGCTTATTTTTATACATAGACCTTAGGCTATGTTAATAAGTAAGGTTATAACATACAGGTTATAATTAAAGTCAAACAGAAAAGCTTATTTTAAGACTAAGAATAAGTTAACAAGCAAATATAGCAGCGATAACAGAAGAGAGGTATTTAAAAAAGACTTATACTAAGTTAATAAGCAAAGATAGAAGTAGGACCCGTACCGGCAGCATTCCCCTTATGCTGTTTAGGTTGGATAAGTTTTCAATAATTAAGAAGTAGGACCCGTACCGACAGCATTCCCCTTATGCTGTTTAGGGTAGATTAGTGGTCAATAATTAAGAAGTTGGACCCGTACCAGCAGCATTCCCCTTATGCTGTTTAGGGTAGATAAGTGGTCAATAATTAAGAATTCTAACCCGTTCCGACAGCATTCCCCTTGGGACACGCTTATGTTGTTTAGGGTAGGTAAGTGGTCAATAATTAGAAGCACAAATCAGGGGATTTAAGCAAGGGGCGTAACTAGATTTTGTTTGTTAGGACCCGTATCGGCAGCATTCCCCATCAGTCAGGAACTGGTGGTCTCACAACACACTTAGGTGAGGCTGGTCATGCTTATGCTATTTAAGGTAATTAAGAGGTCCAAAGAGGGAGCAACATATAGTGCAAGCCTAATGGTGGTCGAGCATGCAGCCTCGGTGTAGAGAGATAAGTCGCTATTGAGTTCCAAGCACTAAACATGTGTCTTTTGCTGTGGGACCCACAGGATTGGACTAGCTCACAGTGGCATAACAGAGATAGAAGGCCGGTCAAAGGGTAGAATTAGGACTTCATCCTAATTAAACTAGGATTGGGATTTCAGCCTAATCAAAGCAGTTTTAGAAAAGTGCAAACAATCTAATCGAACTATCTAAGCAAAGCAAACAGTTAAACCGTATTTTATTACAGCTTTACCTTTTCCTTTATTTCCTGTTATACTAGAACTGTTGCAAAGTCTATTATCTTTACCTTGCTTAAGAATACTAGTAATTACTTTCGTTCATCGGAATTTTAGTCTGACCCACTCCTCTATTTTCCCCTTTTCCCACATAGGCCAGCAGAGACAAGGGCGGTAGATTTCAGCTTTCTTAGAGAGATATTCTTGGAGATTCTTTATGTATTCTTCTTCTTCTTTTCTAGTTTTCTTTTTATTTGAGTTTGGATGTACTGGTACTGATGAGAGGGATGGTTTTATTTATGTACTCTGAGAATGTGACTGGGATGGTATTTTCCTTTTCATAAGACATGTATTTGGTATTTTGAGGCATCTTATGAATTTGGTTTTATGACTCTATTTTATGAAGTTTGATTTTGAATAATGAGATAATTATTTAAATGTTTCCTTTGTTTTATTTATTTTGTCTTGTGAATCTTAGTCTCTATACGTTTTTAGCTATACCTACAACGCACCATATTTTTTAGGGTGCCCTTTTTTGGGTATACTAAGGGGTGTGGGTTGTTACATTTGTATCGTTGAGTAAGACATTATATTGTCTTTGGATGTTCCATATGAGGGAATAAATCGGTAGCCCTCTAAGGTAGGATCCATATTAGTTAAGTAGGGAACTGATATTGTGATGCTCGTATCTTTCAAACCTTTACTCGGATTGAGGCATGATTTTCACCTGGGTTCATATCTTGATCACGTGAATACTACTTAATCAGTTTGAGTCTATTTCAGGACAATGACTATTCTACCCCTGACTCTTCATATTTGCCATCTATTGGGCGAAAACGCCCTCAGCATTTGCCCCCAAAGCATAATTTCGTGAATGCAAACTGTGCTCTGTTTAATCAAAGGTTTCCTTTCTAGTCCTGTATCAGTCTTCTTAATGCCTAAATATCCATAGCTTGTCCCTGACTTTTCAACAAGTCTCCTTTTACTAGCTTGATTTGAGCCTTGGCTCTATTTAAGAAGGACATGTTGACCATCTCAAGTCATCTTCGATTAGTCTTCACCCAGTAGGATGTTGTTTTCCTAAGTTTGGCCTTCCTATTTCCTACTTTAAGGTTTTATATAATATGTAGACCAGCTGATGTACAGATCATGATATTGACTTTGGATCCGTGATATGGTATTCTAGTTATGTTCATTGTAGGGTTAAGTCTAGTGATCATGACCTACCTATCCCATGTGATGCTAAGTTTGTGTACTTCTTTAGCAATCGTTTCTCCACTTCTGGGTATGTTTACAGGATCAATAATTAATGCATTCGATAAAGTAAGGATCTTTACTGAAGCACCTATATATGTAGGATATGATGCATAGTGCCTTTGAGTTAATGTTGGCTATGTCTTCTTTAACCAATGTTACATATCTTCTGCATGGATTTTTGTACAAATACGTATACATTTATAGAGATTTTAATTTGAATCATTATGCCTGATCAGGCTTAGCTATTACATTATGTTCACGTTGCGTTAGGCTTAGTAAGGTGATGGCATCGAAGGATCAATTCCTTGTTATCTTGTTAGTACTTTAGGGATTTATCCCCGGGCATATTTGTATAGGATAAGTATTGCCAATTTCCCTGACAGCTTGTTTGCTAATATCCTATGTACTTGCGTGGAGTTAATCACTGGCAATTGTTGATGGAGTAAGTGTTAGGCTTGAGCGAGTGCTTCTGGCTTCTTTGTCTTCAGCTTAAGATAATTTGTCTGCATCATGAGATAGGAGCACTTCCTTACTATATTGTGATGTCATTGTGGTTAAACATGAAAAGCAGATCGTCTAGTCGAAAAGCAAATTCTAATTGTAGGCAAGTTGTTTGTTTGCGCCAAAATTGGTCACAAACACCCAATAGCCGTTGAAAGCACCAGTTCGCAATCACAGATCACAAATATCAAATATGTAGAGAAATAAGTATGCAGATCACTCAGGAAACTCAATAAAAACAGTAAACGACACAGGATTCATAGTGGTTCGGCGATCTTGCCTACGTCCACTCTGAAGTTTGATGATTTTATTGCTCGGTCGTTGAAGATTACAATTTCTTATCATGTAGTACAACTGATTTTATGATCTAAGTCTGAATCTAAGGTAGCAGTGGTGATTTGGAGTAAATCTGGCAGAATCTGGGTGCTCTTTAGCTCTTAAAATTCACCCACCCCTTTTCTGAATGACCAGGGGCTCTATTTATAGGTGTAAGAGGCTGATATTTCGCCTAAATTTCGGGACACCAGTTATGGCGCGTGAGGGGGCCCACATGCCCGCTTTCAGGAAATCCGGGCCCACTTTGGGATCGATTCGAAGTCCATTCGAATCGATCAAGGAATTGTCCAATCGAGCTGAAATTTGGTGTGGACATTCTTCAACATGTGCTCAAGCTTTTGTGAAAATTTCATAGCATTTGGACTTGTAGATCTCGAGTTATGATCGATTCAAGATTGCATTTTCGGTTGATATGCTCCGTTCGAATCGATTCTCTTCGAATCGATAGGGTCGAATCGATGACTTTGCGCATGAGGGTATTGACGTGGCACGCGTCTCTCGTATCGATCCGCCTTTCACTCCGAGTTGACTGGGTCGACTCCGTGATTCTAGCCGCCTTGATCTAATGGATTCGAAGACTTTTATTTGCTCATGGACTCGAAGGTGTGCTCGTTCGTATCGATCATGTTACGCTATAGCCGATCGATTCGAAGTCATTATAGCAGGATGGGTTCGAAACTAGGTCACTGGACGAATACGAAATGGTTCGACTTCGTGGATTCGAAGTGCTTCGTCCTGATGGATTCGAAGGTTTTCAATTTGAAGGTTACGAAGTGAAGTAGCTTCGTGGATTCGAAGTACTTTGTCTTGATGGATTCGAAGCAGATTGACTTCGTGGATTCGAAACAGGGTAAACTTGATGGATTCAAACAAAGGCTTGGCTTATGGATTCGAACATAGGGCCATTTCCTCCACTTTTCATTGTTACTAACTTGATCGCACGAACTTGGATTGACTTGAAATTCGGAACGTTGGTTTTCACGGCTTTGCTTGATGTGACTTATCTATTGTAGCCCGATCCGAACTCGAGTAAAATTCATCGATATTTGTGGTCATCCAGTAGCTACTCGATGCTGAGGATGTATGATCAATATTCCCCAGTCAGTTTCTTGATATCTCGGCCTTGCCAAAAGGCGGGATAACATTTGCCCCCCAAAACATGCTTTGCGATAGGAAGGTGTGTTTTGTAATGCCATAAGCTGGATGTTCATATCCTGTTGATGACCTGCAAAGAAATTGATAATTTTTATCTGACCACGAATGACGATCGTTCGGGATCGTATGTCATTTGAGGTGATGTGTGACCGTTTGCGGTCGAATGTCGTTCATGGCGAATGGTGACCGTTCGCGGCCGGGTGCCGTTCGAGGCGAATTGTGATCGTTCACGATCGAGTGTGATTCTAGATAGATTACGACTGTTCGAAGTCAGATGTCGTTCTAGACAGATTGTGATCGTTCGCGATCGAGCATCGTTCTGGATGATTTGTGACTATTCGAAGTCAGATGTCGTTCTAGACGGATTGTGACTGTTCGAAGTCGGATGTCATTCTAGACGGATTGTGATCGTTCGCGATCTAGTGTCGTACGAGGGAGAATTTGATCGTTCGCGATTTGGTGCCGCACGAGGCAAAGTGTGATCGTTCACGATCAGATATCATACTAAATGAATTGTGACCGTTCGCGGTCGAGTGCCGCTCGAGGCAGAATGTGATCGTTCGCGATCGAATGTCATATTAGGTGAATTGTGACCATTCATGGTCGGGTGTCGTACGAGGCAGATTGTGACCGTTTGAGGTCGGGTGCCGTACGAGGCAGATTGTGATCGTTCGAGGTCGGGTGTCGTACGAGGCAGATTGTGACCGGGGGGGACTTAGTATTATCGATGTCAGGTTCACGTTCGGGTGAATTTTTGAATCAGCATTCGTGGCGGTTCGTCTTCATACAAGGTGTGCTTGTGGACTGTAACGACCCGCCATTTTGGACCATTCGCATCCATTATAAGTATATAGGTAGACACTCATGCCGGAATTGAATTGCTCAAAATACCGCGTTGTTAATTTAAATTTGGCAAAACTGAACATATACAGTAAATAAATATAATCACAGATCATAGACACAGAGTAATAAGTGCAGCGGAAATAAAAGAGATAGTAGTTCATGAAGCTACTATATGAATATATAAGATACATCAGAGTTTACAACAGAAGAGTAATATGATACATCAGATACAAATCAGAATACATCACTGGAATTATCGAATACTGAAACAGAACAGATGGCTGGATCTTCAAGCAAAGCTCCAACTCCAAAGGTGAATCTCGAATACTGGTACACTCAGTCTGACCCGAGCGTAAAGAAAAAACACAAGACACTCGAGTCAGGATTAACATTCTTATATTAATAAATCCAACTCAAGTGAAATAGCAATTGAAATACAAGTAACTCAAAGGATGTTTGGAATAACCATCCTTTAAGGATCCGTTAAACTATCTACTAGGTAGTAATGTACGCTAAGTAGATAATGTCTATCAGTAATAATAAGATATCAAAATAGCGTTAAGTCATGGCCCATTCCACCCTTAACACATTTTTATTCCCAAAAGCATATACAAGACCGTAGTTTCCCCAAAACCGGAAGTCACCAGAGGGCAATCCATATACTAAAGGTACAAATCAAAATCGTAGTGGTCGCGTATAAATGGAATACAAGTATGACAAGGCACATGAGACAATACCCAAGGTAGTGATACTACCGTTCGCCTGATCCGGACTGGTGGGAACGCAACGCCGCAGCGCCCGCAACACCGTGAAACAACACTCCCAAAATCAAGGGTGCACCAATCGACAACAAGTATAAGTAGTTCGAAGAAGTGTGTCCACTTGAGGTAGCTAATCCTCCATTGGCCCGGCACAGCTCCTGTTTTAGTCATTTCCAATTTGACACAAGTGTCAAGGCTATCCATCATCGTTCTCTTTCTTCAGTCATCACGTACATCATTCCAACCACTTCATTCTGGATCATCACTCCGCGCATAGTTATTAAAGTGGTTTCGGTTCAGATAGAGAGTATATCCATTACCGATCCCGGTCTCTTTAATAACTTTCGTAATTATTACACCGATTGGTCGTTTATATATTTCAAAACCAAATCAATTTCAATTTCAATTTCAATTCGTAAACCAACATTTCATTTGTCTTTCAAAAACCAATTTCCAAAATTTATGTTACAAGACTTTCAAATTACCATTTCAAAATCTTATAATTCAAATTCAATTTCTATTTAAACAATTCAAATATTGATTCAAGTTCGTATATAAGTTTCTTTTCGAAAACATTTAAATTAATTTAATTTAACATTTAAATCAATTTAAATTCATTTATCAATTTCATTCAATGTTCGTTAAGTAAATTTTCATTTAAAACAATTTCTGTTTAATTTCCAATTCATTAAATCCATTATTTAAATTCAACTTCCTTATTTCAAAACTTACAATTTGAATTAAATTAAATTCATCAAATCAAATCCTTAAATTTTCAAGTCTTACATTAATTTCAATAAATCACATTTTATTTCTTGTTAAAGAAATTCAATTTCAGTTATTTACTTTCTTAAATAATTTCCAAAAAAACTTACTTAATAAAGAAAACTCAATTTCAATTATTTACGAAGTAAAATTCACTTATTCAAACATTCAATTCAATTTAATCATTAAATAATTCAATCTTATTTAATTATTAAATAATTCAAAACTTAATTATTAAATAATTTCAAAGTTTAATAATTTCAAACTTAATTATAATTTCAAACTTATTTATTAAATCATTTCAAACTTAATTCAATCATTTCTCAAATTAAACAACATTCTTTCATCAATTACATTGTTAATATTTTGTTTCATATGATAAAATATTATCATTTTCCTTTCATTAAAAATTCAAATTTCAACTTCATTTCAAAACCGTTTTTATTTTTTCAAATCAAATCTTCATTTTATTTTTAAATTAATTTATTGACCAATCGGGTTTTATCTAAATTTTCTATCCTAGGTCAAAGTTTAATTTGGGTATTTATCATTTCAACCCGATTCCAATTCAATTAAAAATCAAAGCATAGTAAAGGGAACTTGCAGTGTGATAACTGGGATGGTGTCAAAGTAAATAAACAAGCAATAACAACAACCAATATCAATCCAATAATCAATTCAAATAATCTCGAAATAATCGTATTAATTCACATTGTTGTTTGTGCAAATTAATATAATTTCTTCTAGAATCTACACTATCATTTCATGTAGATTAAAGATTATTACATTATAGTTTTTCACTTGTCATCTATTTACAATTTCATACATCATCAATTTAACAACATACATTCAGTGATTCAAAATGTAATTAAACAAATCCTACGTGTCAATAAATTCAACAGTTAAAGGGGTCATATTATACAAATGTCAGTTAATCAAATTTTTACATTTAATTATCCTATATCAATTTCAATTGCATACTATTTATCTTTTTAACATTAACAATTTAACGTCCAATATAAACATCAACAATCAATCAATTAACAACCAAACTGGATTATCATTTCATATATATAACAGATAATGGTGTCAAATGTCACAGGTGAACTGATACAGGTAATAGCAGTGTAAATATCTAACAGCAGCATATTTCAATTGTCGTTTCAATTGAAATCAAATTTAATAAATAACAGAACGTTAATCGTGAGTGAGTGCTCACCTTTCGAGGCTAGAAGAATACAGAAGATGACACCGATACGCATACTGATACGGGCACTGAAAATTTGAATGTCGAATCGAAGCAAAGAAAAGTTGGCCCGAATTCATCGATCAAAGCTGATAAATAAGAATTTGATGAAATCGAATTAGAACTGGATCGATGACGATAAAAGGTAAAATGGACAAATGTATATTTATGACTATATACATTCATAAAATCATACCCTAAATTTAAGTGTATATTAAATATACTTGTATGTACTTCTAAAACCATTATTGAAAATTAAAATACACATAAAATCAAACGTACATTATAAAATTTAAAATAACTACTTATATATATTTAAAAATGAAAATACTTAATTTTACATTTTTTTTTACCTTTAAAATGCCATATATGTATTTCAAATCATAGTTTAAACTGAGCTCATATATGTGAACAACAAGCTATATACCCTTCCATATATAATATACTTTCCAAAATATTATAAATATATATGTATATATATATATAGACAGACAACACGTGCTTAATTATTTGCAAAGGCTAATCTAAATATATGACTTGTAAACATATTCTTTGAAACAATATTATATAAAGATCCAATGCATTATGCACCGAATATATAGCAAAAGTGTATATACGAAACACTACTGAAAACAAAACATACTTTTAAAGATAAGCTAGTAAAACGAAATATAAATTATTATATTCATTTGTAAAATATGAGTATACACATAGACCTGAGACGCATAAATCTTCAAATACCACTAACAGCCTATAGTAAAATAAGTAAATATACATACTATGTTAACAGGCTAAAATTTAAAATATAACACATCCGAGTACAAAAAATATTGTATCAAATTGTCGTACTATAACAACGAACAAAACTCAAACATTGAATAATACTATTACTGTTATATTATGTTAAAATTTCGAAACCAACCCAAACTTACAAGACCAGACAAGCAACCTATAGTTATATATATCACTATGTACAGAAACTATAATAAAATGTTTGTGAACTGAAATACAAACATTGCCATTTTATATCTAAGCATACAAAATATATAAAGCTTACATACGAACGCAGGTAGAGTCAAGCTTCGAGGTGATGCCTAGCCGCGAAGATAGGGTGAAGCACGGTTCCAAGGCGAACAGTTTGGAACTGTGGCGGAGGTTGAGACGGCCGAGGTTGGTGGGAGGCACGGGGAAAAGAGATGCGGGGATGGGACGGTGCTCGGCAAATGGCAGTGGGAGGACGTGAGGGTCGCCGGTTTGTTGATCGGACGAAGGCGGAGGCCGGTTCATGTATGCGGTGACAGATCTGGGCATGGTGGCTGCTAAGGTATAGGCGAGCTCGGCTATTGCAGAGGGAGGAGATGCTAAGTGTCGAGGTTGTACAGCGAGGCGGAGGGGTGATGGTGGCTGGGCATAGGAGGTTGGTAGGCATTGGGCTGCTGGGTGCATGTAGTGGAAGCTCGGGTGTGGTTGCGTGGTGGTGGGGCACTAGGCTGCCGATCTATGGGGTGGGTGGCATCAATGGGAGCTTGGGAAATAGTGAAGAGGGCACGTTACACATGTTTACATTTTGCTAAATATGGGAAGGAAAGAAAGATGTGCTACAGAGAAATTGAAAAGTGGAAGACAGAGGAAGTGAGCAGAGGGTTTGCAAAGAAAGTATGAAATGGACAGAGCAAAAATTATATAACGGAAGATGATTTTTATTGGAACCAGAAATATTTAAAACATTGGAATAACAAAAGACCACAAATAAATTCTGGGAATCATAAGGGTCGGTGGCCATTGGTTTCATCTGCGGGTAAAGAATGGACGCTAGGAATTTGAAAGGTTCAAAACGGTACGATACTACAAATTGTTTTATCGATTCAGCAGTGAACCGAACGTCGGAACAGACAAACGAATATATCGCAGTGATCAGTACGACGAGACGTTCAAAACGGTATACAAATATCAGTGGTATGATTGAATTATAAAAATTCGAATTTTCTAATAGCGGAAAATGCAAGAAAAACGCTGAAAAATAAGATCGACGGAGCCAAAGATGTTCGAATTTGGGAAAACGACAAACTGACATCTTGCTCAGAAGAAGATTTAGAATTTTTTTATGTAAAAATATTTAGGTTCCGAAACATTTTATTTTCATCGCTTTTTTAACTGATTAAATTAAAGTGAATTTACGCGCGAAATAAACTTTCGTATTTTCGGACGAAAATTTACCAGTTGCTATGTGTAACTAGACGTATTCCAAATATTAAATTTATATTTCAAAATTTTATCGTTTAAAATTTCACAAAATTTCAACTAATTACGTTATTAAAACAGTTAAAATTTACGGGTCGTTACACTGTTCGTGATCCAAAGCATACGCGAGCAACTTCTTCTACAGAAATGCAAATATCAAATTAACGTTCACATGAATTCCATAACAGAAATGTCCAAACAAGTAAAATCTAAATGTCCAAATCAATAGAAAACAAAAGCAAAGCAAGGATGTCAAAGTGTAAATTCTCACTACGAGACGGTCAATAATCATTCAGAGCATGGCTGTGGATCATTCGCGATCTCATACATGTGTAAATGATGTGATGGTGTTAGTGAGAAGTTTACGACTTGTTCATCGTTATTTAAATCAATTGATAACCATACGGTGCCCCGGCTCGGGGTTACCCCTAGATGATGTAGGTGGTGGCCGCTCTGGTTCCACCGTTGGAGCTCGCCTTCTCACATACTGAAGTAGCCTACCGTTTCTGATATGCCCTTCTACCTCATCCTTCAGGTGCCTACAGTCATTTGTGCTATGACCGTTCAGCTCGTGGAATAAGCAATATTTGTCTGACTTTCTCTCGTCGATAGTCGGATCCCGTCGCGTTGGTCTACGATAGGCAACTTGCTCTCGGGTGTCTTGGTAGATTCGCTCCAATCCCTCGTTCAGTTCTGAATAGGTGGTAAATCGCGGCTCCCTCCATTGTCGCTTTGACCTATCATCATTTTCTTCAGCCTTTCGCTTCCCTTTACCAGTCTCTGCACCTTTTCCAGGTGAATTACCGCCTCTAACTGCGTAAACATCAATTTCTTCTTCTCTTTCCGTACGAGCATCCTCTAGTCGCAAAAACTTTTTGGCTTCATGATAAAACTCTCCCAGGTCCGTAGGTGGATCCTTAGTTAGTGATTTCTTGAACTCCGTGCCATCAGATATTCCAGATACAGCTGCCATCATGACCATAGATGGATCTGGTCGATCCACTAATGCTGCTGCCGCATTGCATCGCGTCAGAAAACTCCTCAAAGATTCCCCGGCCTTTTGTTTTAGAGTCGCCAAACTCATCACGTTCTTGGGTCTTGAAATATGAACCCTGAATTGTCTCATAAACCTTTCTGTCAAACCTGTCCAAGTCCCAATGGAGCCACTCTCCAGTTGTCTAAACCATAGCGCTGCAATGTCCGTCAAATATAATGGAAAGCACCGGGCCATGACTTCCTGTGATGCCCCCAGTACTTCCATGTGCCTCATATACTTCGTTAGATGGACCGCTGGATCCGTCCGCCAATCATACATTTCTACCGATGGTAGCTTGAAGTATGGTGGATTCCTAGCCTGCCTGATCATAGGAGTAAAGGGACTCCTATGTACATCCTCCAGATCTCTATTGACTAGTCCGCCTCTCATGGCCCGTCTGACCATCTCTGCCAACCTGTCGTTGTCGTCAGGCTATGATCTTTGAGTGTCACCTTCGTTCTGCCCTCCTGGCTGAGCGTTCATCCCTCTATTGCCACCAGGTTGCTCGGATGTCCCTGAATCTCTTCCTGGGATTGGGTCAACATGCTCTAAGTGTGTGCCCCCCAGCTCCGGTGCTGCGCCAGATGGTCCTGCTCCGTTCTGGATTCTGGTTGTTCCTGGATTTTGCGCTCCAAGTTGTCCAATCTATTGAAGCAAATTCTGGATCATTTCCTCCTGTCACTTCATCATTGTCTCCATCTCATCCCTGGTGATGAAGATCGATGGTTGGTTTGCCCCCGAGGAAGCCTCTTGACTCCCTTCGTGCTGACTTTGCTCTGGTCTCTGCCTTCTACTTGTTTGCCTTATCATATCTTCTCAGATCTGAGCTATTAAGTCTTCAAATTCAACTTCTAAACGATAGAACTCCTGAGTTCAATTCTCAGTGAAAGCACCAAAATGTTTGCGCCAAAATTGGTCACAAACACCCAATAGCCGTTGAAAGCACCAGTTCACAATCACAGATCACAAATATCAAATATGTAAAGAAATAAGTATGCAGATCACTCAGGAAACTCAATAAGAACAGTAAACGACACAGGATTCATAGTGGTTCGGCAATCTTGCCTACGTCCACTCTGAAGTTTGATGATCTTATTGCTCGGTCGTTGAAGATTACAATTTCTTATCATGTAGTACAACTGATTTTATGATCTAAGTCTGAATCTAAGGTAGCAGTGGTGATTTGGAGTAAATCTGGCAGAATCTGGGCGCTCTTTAGCTCTTAAAATTCTCCCACCCCTTTTTTGAATGACCAGGGGCTCTATTTATAGGTGTAAGAGGCTGATATTTCGCCTAAATTTCGGGACACCAGTTCTGGCGCGTGAGGGGGCCCACATGCCCGCTTTCAGGAAATCCGGGCCCACTTTGGGATCGATTCGAAGTCCATTCGAATCGATCAAGGAATTGTCCAATCGAGCTGAAATTTGGTGTGGACATTCTTCAACATGTGCTCAAGCTTCTGTGAAAATTTCATAGCATTTGGACTTGTAGATCTCGATTTATGATCGATTCAAGATTGCATTTCCGGTTGATATGCTCTGTTCGAATCGATTCTCTTCGAATCGATAGGGTCGAATCGATGACTTTGCGCATGAGGGTATTGACGTGGCGCGTGTCTCTCGTATCGATCCGCCTTTCACTCCGAGTTGACTGGGTCGACTCCATGATTCTAGCCGCCTTGATCTAATGGATTCGAAGACTTTTATTTGCGCATGGACTCGAAGGTGTGCTCGTTCGTATCGATCATGTTACGCTATAGCCGATCGATTCGAAGTCATTATAGCAGGATGGGTTTGAAACTAGGTCACTGGACGAATACGAAATGGTTCGACTTCATGGATTCGAAGTGCTTCGTCCTGATGGATTCGAAGGTTTTCAATCTGAAGGTTACGAAGTGAAGTAGCTTCGTGGATTCGAAGTACTTTGTCTTGATGGATTCGAAGCAGATTGACTTCGTGGATTCGAAACAGGGTAAACTTGATGGATTCGAACAAAGGCTTGGCTTATGGATTCGAACATAGGGCCATTTCCTCCACTTTTCATTGTTACTAACTTGATCACACGAACTTGGATTGACTTGAAATTCGAAACGTTGGTTTTCACATCTTTGCTTGATGTGACTTATCTATTGTAGCCCGATCCGGACTCGAGTAAAATTCATCGATATCTGTGGTCATCCAGTAGCTACTCGATGCTGAGGATGTATGATCCATATTCCCCAGTCAGTTTCTTGATATCTCGGCCTTGCCAAAAGGCGGGATAACATTGTTTTATTATTGTTGCTCAGATTTGGACTTGGTTGCCGCTAGTGATGTATCTAATCTGTAATCAAGTTCTGATCGTGGGTAAGCTGGTTCATAATTACTGGTTCGAGTTATGCCGAGTATTAATGTTGGGTGCCCCCAGTATATGGTATCTAGCTGGTATGGTCTTCAGGTGTTGGAAGCCTTGATTTGTGCCACCCTATTACTTCTACATTGGTTGGGTAGAACCGATCTTTCAATTCAAAGGATGAATGATTGAACCACTCCTGTTTATAGGAGATCACATAATTCAGAGTAATTCCCTATTGCTAGGGTTTAGAGAGTAGTCTTAGGGACCTAGTAGTTTGTAGGTACTTACCATATTCTACAACATACTCCACGATGACATTTTTAAGAGTCGATTGGGAGGCTCATTATTTGCCAAGGTTTGCCCCAAAGCATAGTTTAGTGTGTTGCTTCTTACAACATATTGCTTGCACTTCCCTTTGTTGAAGTCGTTACCTCTGAGGTTTTGAGGAAGATTACACTTTGCTACCTTCAGTGTAGTTTGATCCTGCTTCAGGGACATGGTAGAATTATACTTCACTATTTCTAGAGAAGTTGAATATTTTTGTATCCTTGGCTTATGCTCTGCGTTCTTTGGGAGCGTTAGCTTTGCACCTTTCGTAACATAAAAAGCTGAATCGATGCTCTACTGTTCTTGGTGGAGTTGATTTGATACTCCATTGTCTCTGATGGAGTTGAAGTGATGCTCCATTGCCTCTAGCAGAGTTGAGTTGATTGAACACCCCATTGTCTCTGGTAGAGTTGGGTGAATAATAATACCCTACTATTTTTGGCAGAGTAGAATTTATATTCTACTATCTGTATACACTAGCAATGTAATGTCATAAGACTGGAAAATGTTATTTGAAACTTCATGTTTAGGTAATTTGGATTTTATTTTATGTTGTTTATTATATCAAGTACTTAAGGTTCGTGGCAAGTGATTTTTTTTCATTACCTTGCCTGGCTATGGATCATTGGGACATCTAATTTGTCAACCTTACTTATGTCATGGACAAGTTAACCTTTATTACTATTATACTTAAGACTTAGAGCTGATAATCAAGAATAAATTATCATGGCTATAGTATTGCCTTAATCGTGGACATGATCGATTTATTATTGCCGGCTTGCATTTAGTGCCGACCGTCAACGATAAACTACCTGGGCTATAGTCATGCTTGGGTTTATAATCGGTTCATAATTGTTGGCGAGCGTGAAGCCGATCGTCAATGATAAAATGCTTAGGTAATCATTCCTTAATCGTGGCTTATAATGGTATATCATTGTTGGTGAAGGAGGCCAATCGTCGATAGCGAACTACCCTACAGTAATTGTTCCAGGGTTTATAGTCAGTTCACTGTTGTAGGCGCATGTTGAGGCTGATTGTCAACATGAACTACCTGGGTTGTAATAGTGCCTGGGTATGTAGTCGGTTTATTGTCACCAGTAAGCGCTTGTAATTTGATTTGTTAATTACAAGGAAAAGAGCGCTTATGTAACAGAATAAGTGTTAGATAAATGCACTAAACCAATGTCTTGGTCCGGTGAAAAGAGTAAATTGGATCAAACCTGCGGCTTTTAAAAGAAGCACAAAGTACCAAGTTATGTATTCTGTTTGATGGAAGAGACTTTTTGGATCGAATCTCCCATTTGGTGTTTTAGTGCTAAATCCTAGCTATTATCGGACCAGACTTTAGTTGAGTTGACTTCAACTAGTTTATTGGACATATGGTGGATGCCTCTAGCATGCATCATGTTATTCTCCATCTTTGATTCAACTTGGGTTGCATTCTTTGATTATTGGATCAAAATAGATTCCAAAAGCTAGTTCCTTGATTGATGATTGCAATGTCTTTCAGTTTCTTATAGACTGCCGAGTTGGATTGAAATGGACTAGGGGAGAAATGGTGGAGATTTCAGACCCTCCCTGTTTCCCAATGGTAGATAAGATGGGTTGGTTTCGCTTGGGTCCAATCTTTCAAAGCCTTGTTGATTATTATGTTATCCATGTCCTTTACAAGCGTTGTTGTTGCCTCTTCCCTCTCTGATCATCGTTCGGTTAGATCCTTGATGTAGAGAGCTGTCTCTACATCCTTTCCTTATATTTCCTACCCCTTAGGACTCTCTAGACTTAGGTCTTCCTTGTATTCCACTGTTGCAGTTGAGGCCTTCGGTCTGCTCTAAGCGTGTAAAGAGTCTCTCCACCAAAGCATCATGTTGGTTAGGGTAGTGTTTACAAATTTCAACCTCAACTCTCGTTTAGGTCATTCCCAGTGATTATATTTGTTAGTATAGGGGTGTTGATATATTGATCTTCCCGACTTTCCACAACTTGATTGGGTGTACCGGCAGTAGTTACATTCTTTTCAATGGAGTTCCTTTATTTAAAAAGCATGTCAAAAAGTCTTTCTCCTTCCCTTTTTTTAAAGAGTTTGTAATCTTCAAGAGACAATAATTCAATTTTCAAAAAGGAAAGAGAGGTTTTGATGTTTTGAAGAGACAATGGCCCAAACCTAAAAAAAAGAGTGAATCCCTTAACAAAAATTTTAGATCGGGAAAGAGGATTTCAGATCTGAAAAGAGAAATAGATTCCTCAAAACTATAATCTTAGATCTTAAAACAACAAATAGGTTTTCTTATCTTAAAGAAATAACGATCTAGATTTAAAAAGAGGAACGAATTTTGTTATGTAAAAAATGTTCCGAATAGAAAGAGAATAAGATATATAATGATTCGAGATCTAAAAGATGAAAAAAACATACTTATGGTTAAGAAACAATGTTTGAGAAAAAGGAGACAGAATGATTTCAACTCAAAAAATTGAACAAATATCTCTTTTAGTCACGAAACATCATTTGTGGATCTGAAATAAGAAAAGGAGAGAGAATGATTTCAGACCTAAAAAATGAACATATGTTTCTTTTAGTCAAGAAACAATGTTTGTAGATCTGAAATAAGAAAAAGGAGAAATAATGATTTCAATCTGAAAAATGAACATATGTTTCTTTTAGTCAAGAAATAGTGTTTGTAGATCTAAAATAAGAAAAAAGGGATAGAATGATTTTAGATTTAAAAAATGAACAAATGTTTTTTTGGTGAGAAACAGTGTTTGTAGATCTGAAATTTGGAAAAGGAGATGGAATGATTTCAGACCTAAAAAATGAACAAACGTATTTTTTAGTCATGTAGACCTGAAATGAGAAAAATAAGATGGTGTTTCTCATCTTCTAGAAATAGTGATTACTGATCTGAAAAAAGAAAAGGATTTTCTCAAAGTAATGACTTCAGATCTGAAAAGAAAGATGGAGTTCCTTATTCTAAGAAATGGGGATTGCAGATCTGAAAAGAGAAAATGATTTTCTCAAAGTGATGACTTAGAGAGAGATGGAGTTTCTTAATCCAAGAAATGGTGATTGTAGATCTGAAAAGAGAAATGGATTTTCCCAAAGTAATGACTTCAGATCTAAGAAGAGAGATATAGTTTCTTAATCCAAGAAACATCGATTACAGGTCTGAAAAGAGGAATGGATTTTCCTAAAGTAATAACTCCAGATGTGAGAAGAGTGATAGAGTTTCTTAATCCAAGAAACATTGATTGCAAATTTGAAAAGAGAAATGGATTTTCTCAAAGTAATGACTTCAGATATGAGAAGAGAGATAGAGTTTGTTAATCAAAGAAACAATGATTGTAGATTTGAAAAGAGAAAATGATTTTCTCAAAGTGATGACTTGAGATCTGAGAAAAATTAAAGTTTCTTCTGGTAGAGAAACAATTTTCTAGAAGAAGGGGAAGTAGTTTCTTAATGCAAAGAAACAGTGCCTAAGATTTGGAAAAGAAAACGTAGTTCTTAGGGTAAAGAAACATTGTTTGTTTTTTTGAAGAAGGGAGAAGAGACATGTTTTCCAAGGTAATTGGTCTCGATTTGAAAAGAGAAATATACTTTCTGAAAACAATATTTCGTGACCCGACAGGTGGGATAGGAATAATAATTCCAGATTTGAAAAAGTGGGAGATAGAATTTCTTATGGCAAGAACTAATATTCCCATTTGAAGAAATAGAAGGAAGGATCTTTTTCATAGGCTTCCTTTTATATAGGTTTTGGAACATGAGTTTCAATTTATTCCATGATGTGGGAATACACTAAAAATAAATGAACCCAATATTGTATCACATTTCTCAATTTGAGACCTTGAAAGAGATAAAGATTTTTGATTTGAAAACGAGAGAGTTTCTTATAAAAGATACAACAATCTCCAATTTGGATAGTAGAAACAAGAGATTTCTATTTTAGAGTTAGATAATAGTTTGAGCTCTAGAGAAAAAGAGAGATAGACTTTAATTTCAAAGAGATAGTGATCTTAGACAGAAAAACAGGAAAGAAAAATTTTCTCTTTCAATTAAACAGTTGTTTGGATCTAAAAAGAAAGAGACATTTTCCTTTTTTTATGTAAAACAGTTGTTTTAGATCAAAAAAGGAAGAAAGATTTTTTTTTCTGTAAAATAGTTGTTTTGGTTTTCTTTTTATGTAAAATGGTTGTTTTAGATCTAAAAAGGGAGAAAGATTTTCTTTTTATGTAAACAGTTGTTTTAGATCTAAAAAGGAAGAAAGATTTTCTTATTTATGTAAAATAGTGATAGTAGATCTGAAAAGAGAAATAGATTTCAGATCTGAAAAGAAGAGGAGAGAGTTTCTTATGACAAGAAACGTCTAGTATGAAGATTAGAAACAATAGCGTTTCTAATTTCAAGGGAACATTAGTTTAAGACTAAAAAGAAGGAGAACTTCTAATTTCAAAAGAGAATGGTTCAAAGTTTCAAAATGAAAAGAGCGGTAAGAAAGAGACAATTTTCTTTTAAAAAAGAGAAGTTAGATCTCAATGAAAGCAACAAAATATTTGCATGAAAATGGGCAAAGACCTCCAAGTTGTTGCTGTAGAGCTGTAAATATTGTTTGTAGTATACAACTGTTGTTTAATGAATTTTAGTTATAGATATTTAAATAAGAAAGGCAGTGATTTGCAATAAAAATGAAGTAAAGGACTAAAATGTAAAAGGACACAGAATTTATAGTCGTTCGGCCAGAATGTGCCAACGTCTATTGTTCATCTTTCATCATCTCTTTTGATTACTGGAAGAAGATTACAAGAAAATAGTTCTTAGACAATTTTAGTAGAATCTTGTATGCTCCCTTAATGGTTCGCCATTGTTCTCTATAAGGTTCTTTGTTTATAGAGTGAGGTTATGAGGAGTGTGGCTTGATATAAGTGGGTCATGGCCTTGTCTTGCCTTGGAATTTACTTGGTCTTATAGTGAGATGTGGACATGACTCGTTCAGTGGCAATATGAAACAAGGGTTTGGTTCATACTTGGTTCAGCGATTGAGGCAAGCAAGGGCTGTCAATTTCCTACACGACCCGAAACACGACCCGAAACCCACACGGAAATTAGCAGGTTAACCCGACCCGTTAATTTGGCGGGTCATTTTCGGGTCAACCCGAATTTGACCCGTTTATAAACAGGTGGGTTTCGGGTTGACCCGCTAACCCGAAATGACCCGTTAACAACCCGTTTATAATTATATAGGTTGACCCGACCCGTTTACGACCCGACCCGACCCGTTTATGACCCGTTTGTACCCTATACGGGTTATACGGGTTGACCCGACCCGTTTACGACCCGTTCTGACCCGTTTACGACCCAATTATACCTTATACGGGTTGACCCGACCCGTTTACGACCCGTTTACATCTTATACGGGTTGACCCAACCCATTTACGACCCGACCCGACCCGACCCGACCCAACCCGTTTATAATCGGGTTACACGGGTCGGGTCGGGTCAACCCGTTTATAAACGGGTCGGGTTCGGGTTGAGCTTTTCTGACCCGTTTAATAAACGGGTTGACCCGACCCATTTAAAATCAACCTGAACCCGACTTGACCCGACCCAAACCCGAACCGACCCATTGATAGCCCTAGGTGTAGCCATGGTCCGATTTGGTGAAGCAAGAGGAGAACCGGTTCCTTGAAGCAAGGAGGAGCACCGGTTCAGTGAAGTATAGGGTGAAAGGAATGATGCATATGGTTTGGTAAAGGAGATGGTAAGCCGGAGCACTTTTGGTCCGGTGTTGGAGTACGGGCCGAACCACTTATGTGGTTCGGTGGTGGCGAGGACCGGACCACTTATGTGGTTCAATGGTAGAGCAATGAGGGCCAAACCACTTTAGTCTGGTGGTTGAGAGGGAAGGCCGAACCAAAGGCTTGGTCTAGTGATGATGCCTATAGAACGGACCACTTGGTCCGGTGTTGGAGCTACATGCGTCGAGTCGTACTCCATGTACTTCATCCTTCCGTTCGTCATAACTTCCTCATATGGAGTCGAAATCAAGTGAAACTTGAACCTATAGCTTTGTATTGTTGAGTAGGATGCCATATTGTCTTCGAATGTTCCATGTGAGGAAATAAATCAGTAGCTCTCCAAAATGGGATCCATATTAGTTAGGCAGCGGGCTGATGAGATGCTCGTATCTTTCAAACTGCCGAGACATGGTTTTGACCTGAGTTCATATCTTGATCTCTGAAATACTTCTTAATCATTTTGTGTCTATCCCAGGACAATGACAATTCTTCCCCTGACTCTTCATATTCACTATGTAGTGGGTGAAAAGGCCCACAACACCGAACTGGATTACCGAACTAGATAATGCTCAACATATCCTTGTTGCTGCTCTTCTCTACCTCACACTATAAGTAGAGGAGCTTCTATATAATAATGGCTGCCAGTTTTGAGAGCTTTATGTGAGCTATTTCTGGAAAATTTTAAAGGTTTTACTTTTAGGATTTGAGATATCTTCTCAATGTTTTTGTGGCAATTTCATTGTAATTTCATGGTTGAATCAATAAAGGTTTAATTTTAGGGGAATCATTTCTATTTGCTTTCTTCGCAACTTTTCTCTTCTAAATCTAATTTTGTAGTGATCTTGGAAATTCCCCAACACTTAACTGCACCAATCTTTCTAAGTCACTTATATTTTTATTTATAGTATTTAATCAAATACTAACATTATTTATGACTCATTTCATAAATTTCCACTTAAGTTTATAATCGTTTTATAAAGACATTACTTTATAAAATATCAAACAAAAACTTACTCTACTTTATTTACTTGTACAGTACTCTTCCACATCCTAAGAGTATATACAAATATTAATTTTATTTATCAAAACATTATTTTTATCAAAAATACTTTTTATTTTGAAATCAATTTACTTTAAGGGAGCTCAAGAACAAAATACCTGCTTTTTGATTTCAAAATCTTTTTTAAAACATACTACATACATTTCTATATGAAATAACTTTAACAATTTATCTACTAAAACTTACTTTATGTTTGTTTCGATTCGAACTCATTTCGATTGCATAATGATAAAGAGAATAATTTACTACGTACACTACAACATTTGCCTAAACAAACATTCAATCGTCACTTAGAAGATTATTCAGATTACCATAATACAAATTGAGACTATTCTCCCAAACTATCTAAAGAAAATTTATCTTAGTACTAAAAATTCTCTTTGAAATCATTTCAAGCAACTTCGGGATTTAAATTCAAAAACCCTTTTCAAAACAAATTTTTATAAACCAAATTTATATAATGTTACCTTTATATTGAATCATCTCATATTATAATGGTTCTCTTTTTTTATAACAATTTTTAATGACTACTTATCCTCTAAATATCTTATCTTCCTATCTAGTTGATTTTAAAGTTAACATTTACTCAACATTTTTATCGAACACCTTATAGTCAAACTGTGAACTTAATTCATAAAGAGTTCGTTTTAATGTACTCAAAATTATCAAACAACAAATGCTTATAAACTACCTAAGCACAAATAATCAATGAACAAACAATAGTTTATGCTCCTAAACAAGCTGAGCATGACCAATCAATCAGTGATGATAATAAATAAATATTATTATTTTCGAACAAATAAACACACCACAAACACCTATAAAAATTTATTCCTTTATATAGCAATAACAAGACACTCAACTCATTCAAGGGTGCCAGCTACCATATCTCTAATGAATTACTCATTCTACGGCATTACTAATTCTATCTTTAATAAGTCAATGCCCAACCAGGGCCAAGGTTCTCGCTTAACCTTCAGCTCTGACACCAAGTGTGACGACCCACCTTTGGTAATACCAAAATCAATGCCACAATAATGGTGGGCGATATCTGTATACCACGAAAGACGAATTGTCAGGGTAAATTAAAAACAAACAAAACCCTCTAACAAGGCCAATTTAAACAGAAACCATGCAGCGGAATATCAATACATAAAACAAGGAAAATTAATTTAATTAATGGATTGGTTTGCCAGTGTAGCGACTTCCTACGTACCTGTCCAAACTAGGTGTACCTAATTTGGAACAAGATCAAATCCAGGCGTAGTTCTTTAAGCCAAACAACAAAGGCTAATAAACTCCAAGGGATTTTATGATACATCCATCAAATATGTAGTAAACAAACACTACAAGAACGATTTCGTTTAGCGATGGCATATAGCCGTCGGTGGCCGTCAATAGCCGTCGCTAGCCATCGCCAAAAGCCGCAAGCAAAATCACACGACGCAAGCAAAATAGCGACGTCTTTAGCGACGGCGTCGTCACCATATTCGCGTCGGTTAGCGTCGGAAACTTGGGAAAAAGGGTTGTCGCTAGTCATCGCTTACCGACACAAGCCTAGAACCGAAAAGCCGTCGCAATCCGACGCAAGCTTGAAACAATTTGGCCATCGCTAGCCGACACAAGCCTGAAACCTGGAATTTAAGACAAAGCTGCTTTTAAGCCTTCCAATCTCAAAATAAATGTCATATCTCAATCGCACTTTATTCTCAAGAGATATAAACTCAATATCAAAACCGGTAACATCACACGCAATGTATAATCACATACATATCACAAATAATTAAAAATACAACACAAATATCAATATTTACATAAACTTTCATCAATTAAAACTAATATTCCATCAACCAACACAACCATATCTACATAAATACTCATGTTCATCAAATCCACATTCATCATAGTACATAACCATCAATAAAGTATCAACTCCATTAACACATGTCAATAATTACACAACAAAACAATAAAAAATAGTCAAAAATAATCCAAACCTACTCATCATCTTCATCTCCCGACCCATCCTCATCAGGCACCTTCCTGTGCTTTTTGCTACAAACGCTGCAATCCGCTCATCTAGCAGCTACGCCAGTCCTCCACCCTTCCGCCAGTCATTGAATTCTGCCATCTACTGCTTCAGCTGAGCTATCTCCACCTCGGCCTGAGATCTCCTATAAGCCCTTTGGATCATCATCTTCTGTAAATTATTTGATTGGAAGTTATGATTTATGCTTCAGGATTCAATATAATTTATATATTAGTTAATGAAGAAGTTTATCTCCTGATTTCCATAACCATAATGTCTATTTCTAGTAGGTGGATCAATGAGAGCATCCTAAATACAGTCCTCCTCCTCTAAGGTCAACTCACGGCCAGTGGACTGCACCACTCGAGCTTTCTCTACTCGTATCTCTCCTGCGATGACGAATGGTAGTTTGTAATAATAAATAATAAAGAACTTATCAAATATGAAGTAAAAAATTTAAACAAATTTACCATTACAAATTTAGATTTATCGTCCATAAATTCATATGAAATATTTCCCTTCTCATCCGTGCGCTCGACGGCATGTGTGTGAGTGAAGACCTCAGCCAGTGTAGGCTCACGATTAAATTTATGAAATTGAAGTTATATACACAATTGAATAATGTTACCAATATGACTAAATTATCATACAACTATTTATAAACTCATTTTATAACTTTACCATTTCCCTGCGATACTGTTGTAAAGACTTTGACCTACGGCGGTGCAAAGCAGGAGAATTTCTTAAAATAAAATAAAAATAAGAAAGAATATAATAAGAAAAATGAAAATGCAATTCCATTTTTTTTTAGCCCTGTTTGCATGGTTCCGCACCGATAATTCCTATAACTTTAAGTGCAAAATTAACTAAATTAATGCACCTATTATACGACTTTTAAACAAAATGTAAAAAAAAATGAAATGATATAACTTACCCTCGACTCTGGAGTATCCCATAGCTATAGAAATTGAGTCCAGACATCAGCTCCCATCTAAAATGGCTTCTTTCCCGCTTTCTTAGCTTTTGATATGGTGTCTCTATAATTTTTACGCATTCTTTGGTTCTAGTGATTTACAAAAACATCTATATCCTGCGGGTCGACACAAACAACGACCTGCATATTAAAATTGAAATTGGTTTAATTATATACATTGTATTAATTTACAAATAAATTATAAATTTAAACTTACCATCAAGTCGGCGAATATGACATTCTTAATATGATCGGGAATATCATCCTAGTGAGCCAAGCATCCTAACGTCCGGCGAATTAAAAAATTTCAGTCTTCGTTGTCTTCTGATTCAGTCTCGGTCTCGTACTCTATATCGTTCTCTTCTGTACTCTCAAATGTTTATATTAAAACATTCGAGTCATCATTTAACAAACCCAAATCAATATCATCACTTATTATTATTTCATCATTTAGCTCAAGGTCCGTTTGATAAGCTGCTTCTTCTGGAATATTAATTCCATCAAACGTAATCTTGCCTTTGTTTTAAAAACAGCAGACCAATATGTTTTATCTCTTTTTAAAGATGGATAAGAAGCAAAATAAACTTGTAATGCTAGTGCGTATTTTCTAGGCGGAGTATTTTATATGTTGTATTTTCTAAAATAAAGTAAAGCCTTTTAGGACTAAAGGCTTCACACACCACACTTCTGTCTAATTTCGACAGCACTTCACTTCACTTCTCTTCTACGCATAACTTTGCATCCAGGGGGGAGTATTTTATTTGCTGTATTTTCTAAAATAAAGTAAAGCCTTTTAGGACTAAAGGCTTCACATTCCAAACTTCTGTCCAATTCCAATAGCACTTCACTTCTCTTCTACGCATAACTTTGCCTTCAAAAGGAGTATTTTTGTTGTTGTATTTTCTAAAATAAATTAAAACATTTTGGGACTAAAGACTTTAATTTATGGTTGTTGTATTTGTTATAATAACACTTAACGCTTATTTTCGAATCAATATTATATTCATTTCAAAAAATTCAGATAACCGATTTTAGTACAATATTTGTTCTTGTATATAAATTTCATAGCTTTTTAGAAAATCGATTTGAGTACATAATTTGTTGTTGTTATATTCATTTGTTAACTTATTGGAAAATCGATTTCAGTAGCATATTTCTTATTGTTATGTTTGTTTCTTAAGTTTAAAGAAAATCGATTTGATACAATATTTGTTTTTGTCATATTCATTTCTTAACTTTTTGGAAAATCGATTTGAGTACAATATTTGTTGTTGTCATATTTATTTCTTGATTTTTTTTACAAAATCGATTTCAGTAGAATATTTGTCGTTGTTTTATTCCTTACTCAACTTTTTACAAAACCGGTTTTATTACAATATTTGTTGTTGTTATCTTCATTTCTTATCTTTTTACAAAGTAGATTTTTGTATAATATTTCTTAATTTTTTGTTAACTAAATTATAAGCTTTATAATGTATTTTCAAACTCTTTTAACTAATAAAATTTTAATTTACATATTTTGTAAGCTAATATTAGAAGTTACCACTAATAATAACAAATTAAAATAAATTAATTTTATACTAAGCACGAACAGTTATAACTAACACACACTAATTAATTAAAGAATATTACTTATGTTTAACCGTACCTACTTAGGGGCATATTAATCAACAATTATGCAATAATTTTCGTGTAAAATGTAATAAACATCGTTTTCCACTATAACAAACATTCGCGTAAACTTATCAATAAGATTAATCAATAATACTAATTTTTGAATTTTATTCAATCCTAATTTTTAATTACAAATTAAATAATCAAACTACTTACTAACATCCCCAATCAACTAACACACTACTACCATCAACTAATAAACAATAATCATCAATTTCAAATCAATAATCAACTAATTTTCTAAATTAGGTTTATAATTTTATCTCCAAATCAACTAATAAACTATACCATCATCTAATACCAATTAGTCTAACCTATTCGAACCAAAATTACTAATTTTTTTATAAATATGGTTTAAAGTAATATACCTCAAAAATTGGGGATAAAGAGAAGGAGGAAGGAGTGTGCAGCGGGAAGAGATCGTTGGTGTCGGCTAGAGGCGGCCGGAGGCAGCTGGAATCGGTTGGAAGAAAATGAGCCAAGAATGGGAAACTGAATCGACTCTGAATGCGAATGACTAGGAGGGTACTTACTTCTTACCGAAAGTATTCCTTCAAAAAATATACTTGAGAGTCATATCAAAAACCATATGAACTCTCAAACGCACCGAGCCGGACCCCGCCAGCCTTAGCGAGCCGAACCCCGCCAGCCTTACCGAGAATTCGAATATTTCATATCTCCGTCGCATACAACTAAAATCGTCCAGAGTAGATGTAATATATCCTAATGGAAGCAACCCTACATAACTCGGGCCCTACTTGTTAACTATTTAGTCATTTCTAGCAAATGATAGCAAAGGTCAAAGTGAGCAGTAGATCGCCTTAAAAGACAAATATGAAGACTTTGGAAGTCAAAGAAATATGGTTAAACATGAGGTGATACCCTTTCAACCAAAGAAAAGCTAAGAGGGGTGAAGTTCCCTCTTAAACAAAAGAGATAACTAAAAGAAGTGTTATTTTCTTTTACCAATAAGGCTCTAAAATGCGAGCCTAAGTTAAAAGGTGGCATAAGTTTTTTTTAACTAAATGTCAAACTAAATATCAAAGTTAAAGGCGGTGAATTTCTCCTTTTACTTAATTAGACCATTAATCAAATTTATAAGTATTATATTACTTTTAAACAACATTAATTATTCGGAAAGATAATTAATTAAAAATAAATTTCTTTTATAAATGTAAAACAATATGAATTATGCGAAGGTGAATACCAAACTGTTGAATCTACCTACACAGTTCTGCCCAAATCTATTTAAAACGTTGGAAGGTCTAAATTCGATTAATCAGATGCAGGCATTGGCATGTTAAAAGCATGAATCTACTCCCCCTAAAGAGCAGCTATTAATTAACAATGCTTTGAAAACGATAGAGGACAAAGTTAGTAATCTAGTTAAAGTGTTTATAGTAATAAATTTGTTAAACAAATAGTTTTTTAACGTGTAATAAAAAACTATGACACAGGTATGAGCACAACGTCTGTACGCTTCCACCATGCACGCACAGACACCATCCCTCTGTCAGATATGAACACCGAACTTTGCCTATAGCTCCACTACACCCCGCATCCATTATCAAGCCAAGCTCTTCCACCTGCCTCCGCTTGGACCCGGAATCAACCTCCGTCAGCTCGACCACCAGCAGCCAAGCCCGCCTGCCTCGTCTCCATGTCCTCCTGGTCACGAACCTCCTCGTCTCTAGCACCAAAGAAATATTCTCCATCATGGTACTCCCTCCTCGGACAACGAAATAAGTAGCCATCTCGAGTTCAACGTGAATGAAAAATGTAGCTAGCTTGCTTCATCCTCTACAACTTTCGGGCAGATTGTTTTGGCTAAACTTGAGTATGGAGGGAGTTATGGGAATTATTAAAATGGAAGGAAGTGAAAATATAGTTGCATACGTGAAAAAGGTTGGTGGGGATATAATTAGTTTTTGCATACTTGGTTCTCTCCCTTAATTTTGTCCCCCCTTTTTTCTAAACTGAAGTAGCATATTTATAACCAAACTTTAAGCAGACAAATGAAAGACAGGAAATACTCTTTATTTAGATAGATAGATAGATAATAACAAAGTAGTAGAAGGGATATACAACGACAGCCCATCTACGGCACTGGCACATGGACAATAATACAAAATAAAAATTACAAGAGAAATACTAGCTAGCACCAGAGTCTAGCATACTTGTCACATGACAATTATTGAAAACAGAAGATGGAACAACACTGCAAATTACATACCTATATGTATCTCCATACATAAGCTTAGGCAGATTCAAGTGCAATGGTGGAGCCCTTGGTGCAGAAAGCAGAGCATGCATTGGTACATTGTTCAACCGCATCAGCACTAACAACTTCTTCACCTGCAACTGGCCCTCAAAACAAGTTGTATTAGAACAGTACGTACTTGTTGTTATAAATAAAAGAAGTAAACTGAAAGTAATGGTTTTGCTTTACCATAGTTCTGGAGATTGCTAAAGCTGTTGCACATGGAGGATGCACATCCCAACTTGCAGTAGTGATATATAGTATCTGGATTCGAAATGAAGAGAATTTGCATTAAAGTAGAATTTCTTGTATGTAGTAAAACAAGCATAATATAAATAACGATCGAGCTCATTTTACCCGCAGAGTTTTCCAGGCTTGTTTTAGGGTAATCAGGGGCGCATTTTTGCCCACTAATAATTTTGCATGAACAGGTTTGTGCACAAATTGGCCTGGGGGTGCCCGGAAGACGACAAGCATTATAACAATTTCTTCCGGCAGTGGTCTTGCAGCAGCTCTTTGCCTCAACTTATGTTTGAGCTAGGACTAGGCTCAGTACGAGAGCACCCATTATCACAGCACCAAAGGGAGTTTTGCCTTCCATATCTCACTCTCTTCTTACACAATATAGAGAAAATACACTTGTATTGGTCGATGAAATGCTGATGAAACTAGACTTACAGATACTCCTACTTAAATAGTAGTAGTTGTTCTCATACTGGATATTATTTGCTTCCGTTGGCAACCCACATTTTACATATGGGGCTGCCACCTAGTCACCTCACCAACTTCCCCATGTTTCACAATATCTATATGCTGCCAAATAAATCTCATCTTTAAAAATCTCATTCACCTTATCTTAGAATTATACGCTGCCAAAATAAATCTCATCTTTAAATTATATATCATTCACGTTATCTTAGAATTACACATTCTTACAATTACAAACCGTAATATTTTTTTCCTACTCCCATATCCTTTCTATTAAACCAAAGTTTAATGGCAGTAAACACAAAAACCAAACAAAACTCTTGGATTTTGCATGTTTTACTTACTCCTACAGATGAATATAATGCATTTCTTCTAAACAATTCTTAGGGTTTAAGCTTGACTGCTTATTTTTTTTTTTAATAAAAAGGAAATATATATAAATAGGAGGAGAAAAAGCGCCTTTCTCCGGTGGCTAACACAAAATGCCGAGCATATGAAGATCATATACTCCCCAAACCAAATAAAGATAAAATAAAAGCAGAAAGACAAGAAACTAAAGCCATAGCATAAAGCAACAGGCCTGCTAGGCTACAACAAAACAAGATCAGGGAAAAAGCCCACCGACAAACACCAACCCGCCTTAACCCGTATGTAAAGGCCAGACCTCCAATCTCAGCCAACAAAGAGAACTAATCGAACTGTAGAAGAAATAGAAAGCAGATCCCTGAGCTAGGATAGTCCCACAAAGAAACAATAGCACCACGAAAAAACCGTCAAAGATCAACAACAAGCAGAAAACCCTGAAAACCCGATCCAAGGACGGCGAAGGAGGCTAACGCCACATATCAACCAAAGACCGCTTTCCAAACCGGGATAGGACAAAAAGATGCAGCGCAGAACCAACACCGAGCATACAAAAGCCAACCCAAAAACAGCCTACCTAAGCTCACTTCCGAAAAGGAATCGAACAGGGAAACCTGGAAAAAAACACTAGCGAACGCATTAAAACCAAAACAGCGGGGGGGGTGAGAACGAGCGATGGGTGAGGGCCAACGCTCGAGAGCGTGAATTCAACCGACTCCCTGTCTAGCAGACGACAGAGCACAAGAAATAGACAGAAGACCCACCAGCCTACTGGATCGGGGGCTTATGGTTCCCCTGAACGGTCTACCACGAAAAGCCAGGAAGACGTCATTCCTCACACGCCGAATAACGGACGGAGGATCCATCGGAGTATTATCGAATATAGCCTTATTCCGCACGCACCACAGATGCCAGCAAATAAGGCAAGGAATCAAACGGAACACGATAGAACAAAGAGATTTATCAGTACTTCTAGCCCACCAGGAAGTTTGGAGATCCAGAGCAGAGCTGGCAAAGCGGCGAACACCAACAAGGTTGCCGAAGTAATTCCAGCACGATCTGGCAGAAAAACCACCAAAGAACAAGTGGTTTAAAGATTCCACTTCCCCGTTGCCACAACAACGACAACGGGAAACAAAGGGGATGCCGATGTTTTGAAGATTCACATCCAATGGCAACCCATCGTGAAGGATTCACCACATCAAAACAGAAGCCTTGGGAGGAATACGAGTATCCCAAATGAACGAGAACACCGGGCGAGCGGGTGCGGGAGTTCTAATTGAATTCCAAGCTTTAAGGACGGAAAAGGAAGCGCCGTCCCAGCCAATAGACCCACCATGAGCGTCAGATAATGGCTTCACCGACTGCATATGCTTCCAGGTCTCGCTAGCATAGGACGGAGAACCTGAGAAATTAGAATGCGCAAGCCTTCGGTATTTAGCATGGAGAAAAGAAGCCCATAAAGAGTCGTTAGTACCAAATCGGTACCACAATTTACAGGCAAAAGCAGCACAAAGGTCCTTAGGATTTCGAAGACCCAAACCACCTTCGATTTTGGGACGGCAAAGCGCTTCCCACGACACCCAGTGGTGACGTCGGGCGTTGGCCTTATTGCCCCAGAAAAAAGAAGAAGCCAAAGCCCGATATGACCGAAAAAACGAAGAAGTAGGGGACATAGACGCGAAAACATGAGTCCCCATCGAGTCTAAAACCGACTTGATAAGGACCAGTCTGCCAGCTTGGGAAAGCAGAGCTGCGTTCCAGCGTAAGATCTTGCCCCGCACTTTGTCTGCCAAAGAGTCGAAAAAAGCATTGAGCTTTCTACCTCTGTAGAGAACAATGCCCAGATAAGGAAGAGGGAGAGCAGCTTCCTTGAACCCCGAGACAGACTCAATCCAGGAAGCGCGAGGGGCAGACAAGTCCTTCGCGTGGACGAAGCTACTCTTGGAAGGGTTAACGAGTTGGCCCGAGGATCTCTCGTATTGATGGAGAAAGCTCAGAAGTCTCCGAACGGAAGAACGACTCCCATTAGAAAAAATGACAATGTCATCAGCAAAGGACAGAGAAGAAATAAGGGGACAACCCCTTGGAATCCCGAAACGTTGGACCTGACCGTAAATAGTTAGAGTATGGATACCGCGGATGAGAGCCTCCGCCGCTATCACAAAGAGAGTTGGCGATAGTGGGTCTCCTTGACACAGACCCCTCCCCGCCCTGAAATAACCATTAGCCGATCCATTAATGAGCACAGAGAACCAACAGTTGGATATGAGCCTCCAAACCGAGTCAATTAGGGATTCCGGAAACCCGAAGGCCCGTAAAACCTTGATGACGAAAAACCAGGACATGCGATCGTATGCCTTAGCCATGTCTAATTTGAAGACAACATTAGACCCCCTAACTTTCCGATCAATTTGGGAGATCAGTTCTTGAGCGAGAAGGACGTTATCAGTGATCAAACGGCCTTTAACAAAGCCCGCTTGAGAAGGGGATATAATACGGTCTAGAAAAGGGGCCAGGCGAGAGACAAGGATCTTAGAGATAACTTTATTCGAAAAGTTACACAGGCTGATCGGCCGAAAATCCGTACACGAATTTGGATTCTCTCATTTGGGGATGAGAATAAGGTTGGTGGACGTCCAACCCGAGGGGAGAGATTCTCCGGAGAAAAAGGACTGAATAGCAAGACAAAAATCCGCTTGAATAATAGACCAGGAGGACCTATAAAAAACTCCGTTGAAACCGTCCGGGCCACTGGATCTATCCTTGCTAAGGGCAAAAACACACGAGCGAATCTCCTCAGCAGAAGGGATGTTCGTGAGATGGGCACTCTCCTCACTAGCAACCACACGAGGAATAAAGGCAAGAAGAGCCGGATCAGATACCGATGCAGACGGAGATCCAAGAAAGGATTGAAAATGGTTCAGAATGGTTTCTTTAACTTCCTCAGGCGAGGAAGCCGTAGATAAACCAGGTCGTAAAATCTCACGAATCATAAGCAAGTTATTTTTCTTGCGAATAGAGGAATGGAAAAATTTGGAGTTGAAGTCACCGTCGACCATCCACTTGATCCTGGCCTTTTGACGGAGGAAGTCATTCTCGATACGCAGTTCCGATGAAAATATGGTCTGAGCGATATCCCAAGCCTCCTTGTTTTCCGAGGTCGGAACCTCGTCTAGCAAGGATTCAGCTAAGATAAGAGATTCTTCAGCCAAGCGGACGCGATCAAAAATGTTCTTGAAAACCTGACGATTCCAGACCTTAAGGCTTTCCTTTAATCGCTTGAGTTTACGACCGAAAATAGCACAGGGAGAGGCACCAATAGGGACACTCCAGGAGTTGGAAACCTCTTGAAGAAAAGAATGATGAGAAGTCCACATACTCTGGAACCGAAATGAAGAAGGACCCGAAAGAGAGTAGGGAGAGCAACGAACAAGCAAAGGAGCATGGTCAAAGAAGGTGCGGTGAAGATGAGATAACGAGAAAGTAAAGGGGAGGCGGAACCAATCTTCCGACCCGAAAACACGGTCGAGTCTAGAAAGGATTCGGTTCGGTCCCTCTTGGTTGTTGGACCAAGTAAAAGCAGAACCCGAAAAAGGAATCTCAGAAAGGCCTGAGTTAACAATGAAAGAGTTGAAATCCTCCATCGCTGCACGGTTGACGGAGGCTCCACCCTGTTTTTCCGCATGGCAGGCGACAATGTTAAAATCGCCGCCTATCACAGAAGTGTCCATCCCCATGGAACCGAGGGCGAGGATGTCGGACCATAGAATTAATCTCTCCGACCGGTCACACTTGGTGTAAACCCCTGAAAATAAGAACGGGGAGGAAACTAGAGGAGACGAACAAGCCACGGACAGAAGCTGAGAAGAATCAAAAACGAGACGAGCCGCTATGGATTTGGACCATAAGATCCAAATCTTACCCGATATGTTGGTGAATCCCCCACCAAAACCTAAAGATAAAACAATGTTGGGGATGCCTTCCGGAGCAATAAGAGGTTCCAGAATAGCAACCAGACCAACCGAATGCTTCACGATAATGCGTTTTAGCCTAGCCAAAGACGCATCGTTGCCGACACCACGGATATACCAGAAGAGAAAATTAGCCATGGAAAACTAACAGACAGCGAGAGAGAAAAAAAAAACGAAAGACCTAAGCAAGGGAAGAAGGCACAATCAGACAAGATACAGAGAAAACCGAGCAGATCGGTCGATCTGCTCGGACGCCGCCATAGAGCGTGTGCGGATGGTGCGAGGAGTAGACGGGACTCTACGAGATCCACGGCGACGCGGTCGCTGAGGAGATGCGAGTGGCCGGATATCAGGCTCAAAAAGCACCGCAACGTCAGTTCCCATCAAAGGGGATCGAGAGGAATCATCTGCAGGAGACGACGGGAATGAGTTCCTAGATAAGCAATCGAAGCGCTCATTGAGAAGCGCAATTTCTGCCTTACTCATAAGAGGAATGGAAATGGAAAACGAACAGGAAGAGTCAGGAAGAGAGCAAGCCGAGGAACAGCAGGGTGAGAAAGATGAAGAGGAAACCGACTGCTCCGAAAGCTTGACTGCTTATGATTAAGGCTAAACAGTCATTAGAAGCATTTCAACTTTGGTGTTTAAGCATATCCAAAACAAGTACAATTTTCAAGAGCCATAGACCTTAATGAAATCTAGCTACAGTGATATCAAGAACCGATAATTATATGGATCCAACCAATGTGGCGTTTCCCAAGCCCATAAATGTGAAAACAGCGCTTCGATTGGGCTGATATCATTGCAGTTCGATCGAGACAATTAATGGAGGCATAGTGTGGCTTCTACATTGAACTATGAAAAATGGGACAACTGTTGAACCGATCTCACCATAATCAAAGAGACAAAATTTTGAGAACAAACAGGTAATATATATATATATATATATATATATATAAAGAAAGTGAAGACTACAACTACAATGATTGTTTTAAATTAAAGGACACAAGGAATTTCGGTCAAAGCAAAATAGTTTTCTATAACCATGTGTTGCAACTACGGGAATCAAACAAAACTCGATTGTTGTTTCATAAAGTAGGTTTTGAAGTTTGTAATTGCCAGCTCTTGGTTTTTGAAATAATGTTAATTTTTGGGTTTAATTCATTTCAGTCTTATGTTCAAAACACAAATCTTTGATAAATTTGCTTTAAAAACTTGAAATTGATGATAAATGTCAACAGAAATTCCTGAGTTTTCATTACTGTAATGTGATTCCAAAGTTTGGGTACAGGAGATTTGATCTTAGAATAGGCTCCATGCATGAAATTTGAAAACCCACAAACTCAGCCGAATTACAAAGAGTGCTTTCATATTGACGTGGATGTATATAATGGAAGGGTGTGAATAATTTAATGCTTCAAACATATAATTCGACTTTCAATAATTGACTTACTTGAGACCTCGTATAGCAAACTGATCGATAGGGCCAATGCATCAAATATATAATTTAACGTGAAAAATAGACTCTGCGTCCCTATTTCATACTTCAACGTAAAGCGAGTCCCTGTGCCAATATTTATATAAATTAGATCGCTACTTTTTTAATGTCACATCCGACAAATATTAAACATCCATCAACTCATTAAATTTCAATCTTTAAAACATGATAAATTTTGTAGATTAGTCGATAAATTTGATAAATCTTGTAGTGATACTATAGAAGTTTGCCGTAGTGAAGAATAAAGTGGTGGGGTTTGTGATTTAGATTTTGAAACAATTATGATTTTTGGAATTTAAATTTGTTTTCTTCAAATTGATACAAAAGACGAAAATGAGATAGAATTACACGATGAAAAAGTAAAGAAAAACAAAAAAACAGTGGTTTAACTAGGTAAAATTGACGGTTGGACCGCTGATTTGAAGGTCCGACCAAGATTCATGCATTACTCAAGTCTGGTTAAGTTCCAGACCTTGGATACAAGATTCAGAATTATTCGAGGTTAGATCGAGGCAAAGTCGGATCGTGATTTTAAAGAATGCAAACAAGCATGCTGTGGATAATACTTGACCATTGATAAAATAATAATTATTTGATTGTTACATTAACAGATCCCGAGAGTTGTCTACGGTTATTATATCTCGTTAAGAATGTTTATTTTGCTTTTCATCCTTCCTTGATTAATACCTATTTTTAACTTCTGTTACATGATGGACGTACACGATCTAATTGGTTATTCTGCAAATGTGCATTCTTACGTGCTTTCTTCTTTCACTTTTTGAAGGAATTCATGAAATGAGTATGTCCAACCTGGTATTTATATTTTCATGTAGCCTGGTTCATGGTGAACTTCTGAAATATTCAATCTGAAAATTAAGTCACACACTCCTTTTTACTTGTATTTCTCCTTTTTACATGTATTTCAGATATAAATTTAATGCCAATATAAATTTAATGTCGACCATGTTAAACTTTCTTATAATAATAGCGCAGGTTCAATTATTTTCTCAATCTCAGATATGAGATACACAGAGTCTCTAACACTCAGCTTTCCTTATCTATATTGAATTTTGACTTATCATCATAAAGAAATTGTTTGCTATAGGTAAAATATTTCATGTTTGCTTCTTTATGTGTTCTCCTATTCCTTTTACACCTTCTGTTAAAAAAATTTACATAGAAAAACAAAGATTTAATTTGTTGGAATGTAATTATTTAAATTCTACATAGTACATATTTAATTTGCAACAAGACATTTAAGATGGACTTCCTTTGTAAAATTACATGCTACTCAACGTTTTCGAGTAAATGATGTTTGTTCACTAAATCACAAATATATCACATTATATATCACAATCAAAAACCACATTCCAACATTACAAAATTCGTATGAAAGCTATATTGTTGTCCAGCCTTCATCAGATTCTCCACTATTGAAATATTTTTGCTCATCTGCATCCTTATTGTAGTATGTATATACTTTATGATTTAAATTAGAATTTCCACTGCTGTTATATGTTGAGTATTGAATAAAGTATGTCAAACATTTGTATGTGTGCATGAAATGCTAAAAGAATCTATCGGAACAAAATCATATAAAAATGTCATTTACCAGCATAGCATTCTCATCAAGGACAATGTGTTCTTGATGTTGGTGCCGGAACATGAATCCTCTCTCCTTTCTGTATGAAATTAGCAGAAGCTAAAAGTTAGAGTTTAGTTTTTAATATAATAGCCCATTAACTGCCTTAATTGTGGAAGATAAATTTCCCCATTTCACATTTACAATTCTTACCATATGACAATGATAATGGCATTATACATTACATGAAATTATTTCTATTAAATAATAGTAAAGCGGAAACATTTGCCCTGCTCTCTTAAATTTTCTCACTATTTTTTATTTAAATCCTTATATTTTCACAGTCACGTGTATTATCTCTTAGTCACTCATCAGTATTTTCACTTAACTTCTCCATATTTCCAAAATTCTGTTTATTTAATATCGATATCAAAATTTTGACTTAAATCCTTTGAAATATTGAAATCATCGTCCACTTAAATACAAACTTTTGAATAAAATACTTCATTTTTTCCAAAATTAACATCCATTTGAATACAAAATTTTCAATTTCAAATTTGTCCATCATTTATTTAAGCTCTTTTTTTATATACATCTAACAAATTAGACATTTATCTCAATAAATATTTTTCTCATTTTTTAATTAAGATAATAAACATGATTAAGTGCTTATTAATCCACATAACGAATATTAAATCAATAAAATATCAAAACTTTAATCTATAACTCATTTATCTTAACGAGGGTACAAATTTTATTTATATTCAAACTTTAAACATATAAGGCACAACAACTATTGTATTTCTATACAATTTATTTAATAGTTTTTTCTACAACATCGTCATTTGCAATGTACGTATTACACAGTAGTATATCTTGAAGTAAGTATCTTGTACTACCAAGTTCTTAAAGTTGTCAATTTTAATGATTGATAATTATAAATTTACTGGTAAAGTAGGCATGCATAGTTTATAAGCTAGGTAGGTTAACGATGAGTTTATTTGCGTACATTTTGAATAAGTGGTTTGAAATATCAATTGACAGGCTACTTACATGTTGGGTAAAAACCCTAATCCGACTTTAAGTGCAGTGGAAACTTTTCAAGGACCATGATTGTAGTGAGACAGAAAGAACATAGAAAAACATCAGAACAAGCAATCACAGATCAAATCAATAAAAGAAAAGTAAATCACACTAGGATTTATAGTGGTTCAACTACCGCGAGGTAGTGTACGTCCACATGGGAAGAGGTTATTTTATTAATTACTGAAAGAAGAGTTACAAGATTGATTTAATACTTAAGGATAAACTTAGAAGAAGAATGAATCTAGACAAGATAATTTCTACAGCGTAATGACTCTCCAATTGTCCGTCATTATTGTCTAGAAGCTTCTCTATTTATAGAGTGAGATAATGAGAGAGAGGCAGTTGATATATAATAGCCCAAAATTCCCTAGACAAGCCCACCGTCAAATCTCAAGCAACGAGCCTCCTCAAGCAGAGTTCGATTCATCCTCTCAGCAACTTCATTGGATTACGGATCATAAGGTGTAGTTAAATGTTTCTAAATACCATGCTATCTACAATAATCAAGGAACTCCATAGAGACAAATTCACTGCCATTATCAAACTTTAGCACATTCAACCTAAAACTAGATTGATTCTCAACAAGCATCTTCCAAGCTTTAAACTTCTCAAAGCTCTCTGATTTGGCCTTCATTACTTACACAAAAACCTTTCGAGAAAAGTCATCAATAAAAGAAATAAAGTATTTTGCTCCCGTAAGGGAAGCAATAGCAACTCGTCCCCAAACATCTGTATGCACATAATCAAGCACTCTCTTTGATTTATGGAGTCCAACTTATCGAAGTTGTCTCTTTTGATCATCTTCCATCCCTAAAGCAACTCTAAACTCTTCTCTAAAATATGACCCAATCTGAGATGCCAAAGCCCTGTGGTATCCAAAGCACGAAACTTTCTACTTCAACACATGACTCTCTAAGAACTATGGTTCCCTTTAGTAAATATAGATTCCGGATTACATTTCCTTGAACAAGCGCACCTTTAGAAACCTTCAAGCCATCCTTCTCCAAATTTATCTTGCATCCAAAGAATTCCGACTATCCTAGAGAAATCAAGGACTTCCAAAGACCCAGAACATACCGAACACCCATCAAAGTGTGTATCACTATGTCAAACATCCTAACTCATACAGTACATTCTTCCAGGGCTCTACAACCAGCATCATTACCCATAAGAATTGTACGTCCCTCTCTGCCAACAAATGAACCGAAGTAATCCTTATTAGGAGTCATATGGAAAGATGCCCCCAAGTCCAGCATCCAATGGTGTAAAACATCTGATACCACTGTAGACAACATATCGTCAAATACAGCCTTCTCCACCGCAAATGATGAATATATGTCTTCTTCCTTCTTCTTCAAATCTGAATAATCCCTTTTCCAATGGTCTGGTTTCTTATAAAGATAACACTTCCAATCTTTTAACTTTCCTCTCCTACCATTACCGGGCTTCTTGGACTTGGAACGCCCCATAGGATTCCAATTCTTTTTATCCTCTCTTCCTCTATCTATAAATAGGCCCTGAATACTACTTCCTCCCAAGGTTGTGAAAATCGCTAGGCGGATGCTTGGCGGTAAACATGAATTAATGATTAATCGCTTAGGCGGGGATTGATCGAGGATTAATCAGAACTAGCATTTTTGATAAAATCATGCGTTTTGAATGAAATTTTAGTATTTTGTTTAGTATTAACTATTGCACAATGTGATATCATGGATTTGGATGAGTTTGGAAGCAACTATATGGACATAATTGCTTGAAACAAACATTTTGATGCTTATAAGAGGCATCAAGCCTAAATTGGTGCATATATAGTTTCTATAAACCTGTTTATATGCTTAGATAATGCAGTAGGTCTCATCTAAGCAGAATGGGAAAAAATCTAGACGGTAAGGCTAGCCTAGCACCTAAGCGGGGTCTAGGCGAGAGCCTAAAAGAATTTTTAAAACACTACTTCCACATATACCTCCTTCACTCATCTCCTTTATCTGATCCCTTAAGCCCTCAGATAGAACACCCAACTTCACAACCACAAAACCTATGAATCGTTCCAGTAGAGAACACAAAAGAATCATGGTCATTTATTCCTCATCCACCTTCAAGTCAACAGTCTTTTTTTTCATCATAAGATTGTCGAAGAAACTAAGATGTGTCTTTGCTAAAGTACCCTCTCTCATCAACATGGCCAAAAATGTCTTCAATGGTATTAGATGGTTACTCAAAGATTTCTTTAAATTGAGATTTTCTAAATTGGTCCAAATGCCCCCAGCAGTGATTTCACTACTAATCTTTGAAATGACATTCTCTCATATAGCTAATTGCAAAAAACTAAACACTCATTTCTCCATCTCCTTCCTTTCAACGGTTGAAATCTTAGTCGTCAACTCCTCAGTGGCAACCACTACTGAATGAACCTCATTTCTCATTAGAACTACATTCATCCTCCATTTCCACTTCTTGAAGTCTTTATCCCGTTCCACTGCTCTATTTTCAAGTGAGATCCTGATGCAAAATAAGCCCCTTTAACATAGGGTCATGGTTCAACCACTGGGGTCGCTTTATCTCCTTCCATAACGCCCAATACCCCTCAATCAACCTTGTCGCTTTGATACCAAATTGTTAGGTAAAAATTGCTTTGAACCCTAACTGTTGGGGAAAATCCCTAAGTCACCTTAAAATAAGAAAAAACCCAATGCAGCGGAAACTATAAATTATGAGGACCATGATTGTAGTGAGACAAAACAAACAGAGACAATAACCAGAACAAGCAGTCATAGATCGACGCTAAAACATAAAAGTAGATCACACCAGATCTATAGTAGTTCCACTACCGCAAGGTAGTGTACATCCATTTGGGTAGAGGAGATTTAATTAATCACTAAACGAAATAAGAGTTACAAGATTGATACTTTAATTTTGAAAATACTATTAAATACTGATTTTTGATTTGAAATGTTTTAAAAGTAATTTTGGAATTGTTTATGTTTAATAATCATTTGTGAGTTATTAAATGAAGAGTTTATTTGAAAATAAAGAGATGTATGATTTTTGAAATTTTGAAGAAATTGTTTTGTGAAATGATTTTAAATGAAAATTACAAACTATATTTTGAGTATTTTAAATCCTAAAAATGAGTTTATCATTTATAAATAAGAAATGTTATTTTTATAAGAAGATTGAAATATTTTGGAGTAAAAATTTATTAAACGGTTTATATAAAGTGATGGATTATGAATAAAGTGATGGATTATGAACAATGTTTTATAAAAGAAATATATCTTTAAGTGATATCTTATAAATAGAATTTAATAAAGGAAATTTTATAAGAAAAAGAAATTTTATAAAATAGAAAGAAAATTTATGAACATGGTTTTATAAATATAAAAGGGATCTATTTCGATAAGTAAAGTATGGGTTTTTATAAAGGAAAATACATTACAGTTTAAAGGTTAAAATAATATTTTAAAAGAAATGTTTTGAAAGCGATATATTAAAAGGGGATAAAGTGTTTCAAAATTGATTTAAAATGTGTTAATAAATGTTTTCAAGACATGGATTTCGACACCATTGTCATAATAAATGTTTTCAAGATAAAAGAGGAAGGCATAGACTATAACACCATTGTTGTAGTAAAAGATTTCTAAAAGTAGATATTTCATACAATATACAAGATATATATATATATATATCGTATATTTGATGTTAAAATTCGAGGTGAGTAACTTGTATCTATTTTAAAGTTAAGAATGTTGTCCAATCAAGGTCTGAGAGGTAATAGTAACCATAACTTGATCGGCTTCTTTGTTAACTAATGAATAGTTGAAGTTTGACATCAATGATTAATGTTAAGTATAATTAGTCAAATCCCTAAACTGTTGTTTTTGGGATGTCATAACGATGTTTTACGCAATATTCGTTTTGCCCCAATACTTTTGTGTTATGACCTTCTATTGTGAGATACACAAATTGGTTTCTACGATTGTACTAAAGGCTTGGTGGTGTAGGAAGTTCGCTTGTTATACTTAACATCCATCCTGAAGCATACGAACTCGGGAGTTGTACGGTAATTGAAGGTAATTAGGTTGTGTTTTGAGTTCTAATCTGTTAATGATTGTTCCAATTTGGGTGCAGATTGGTTTTCTGATGTATTCGCTAAGGTTATGTGTCCGGTTGGCTTTTGCGTCTGATGGTTAGCTTGGTTCAACGTTCTTCTAACTCGGATACATTAATGTTTTCTGATGTACCCACTTAGGTTGTGCATCAGGTTGGATTTTGCATCCAAATATTAGCTTGCTTAACCCTTGTTCTAACTCGATTGCAAATTGGTTTCCTTATTTTCTAGCTTAGGTTATATGTCCAGTTGGCTTTTGCATCTAGTTATTAGCTCGGTTGACCTTTGCATTACATGAGTATAGATTGGTTTTCTGATGTATCCTCTTAGGTTATGCATCCATTTAGCTATTACAACGATGTTTAGCTCGGTCAATCATTGTTCCACTTTGGGTGCAGATTGGTTTTCTAATGTACGCGCTTAGGTTTTGCGTCCAATTGGCTCTTGAATCGGGAGATTAGCTCGGTTAACCATTGTGGTAGCTCAGATAATGATTGGTTTTATGATGACTTGCTTAGATTGTGCATTTGGTTGGCTTTTTTATCCGGTGGTTTGCTCGGTTAACCATTGTTCCAACTCTGGTGCAGATTGGTTTTCTAATGTACTCGCTTAGGTTATGCATCTGGTGGTTAGGTTGGTTCAACGTTTATGTATCTTAGGTGCATTAATGTTATATGATGTGCTCGCTCAGGTTGTACTTTCGGTTAGCTTTTGCATGTGGTGATTAGTTCGATTATCTTCTATTGTAACTCAGGTACATAATTATTCTCTAATGTACCCGCTTAGGTTTTATGTCCAGTTCGCTTTTGCATTTGATGGTTTGCTCGGTTAAATATTGTCCTAACTCGAGTGCAAATTGACTTTCTAATGTACCCATGTAGACGGTGCATCCGGTGGCTTTTACAATCTGGTGGTTTTCTCTGTTAACTATTTCTCTAACTCGGGTGCATCTTGGTTTTCTGATGTACCCCTTAGTTTGTACATCTGATTGGCTTTTGCATTCTACGGTTAGCTCGAATAACCATTGTTCTAATTTTCTTATAGATTGATTTTATGATGTACCGATTTAATTGCACATCCGGTTAGCTTTTGCATTCGAGAGTTTTCTTGAATAACCATTGTTCTAGGGTACAGATTATTTTTTGATGTACCCACTTAGGTTGTGTATTCGGTTAGCATTTGCATCTAGTGGTTAGTTAGGATAACCGTTGTTCTAAATTGGGTGCAGATTGGTTTAAGATGTACCCGCTTAGGCTGGCTTTTGTATCCAATGGTTTGCTTGATTAACCCTTGTTCTAACTCAATTGTAGATTAGTTTTCTGATGGTTTAGCTTAGGTTGTGTGTCTAGTTGGCTTTTGCATCCAATGGCTAGCTCGGTTAACCTTTGAGTTAGTTGAGCATAGATTGGTTTTCTGATGTATCCGCTTAGGTTGTGCGTCCCTTTAGCTTTTGCATCCAATGTTTAGCTCGGACAATCATTGTTTCAACTCTAGTGCAGATTGGTTTTTTGACGTACTTGCTTAGGTTGTCCATCTGGTTGGCATTTGAATCGGGTGGTTAGCTCGGTTAACCGTTGTGGTAACTTTGGTAAAGTTTGGTTTTCTAATGTACCCACTTAAATTGTGCAACTGGTTGGCATTTGTATCCGATGGTTTGCTCGGTTAACCATTGTTCCAACTCTAGTGCAGATTGATTTTCTTAAGTACCCGCTTAGGTTATGTGTCTGGTTGGCTTTTTCGCCTGGTGGTTAGCTCGGTCCAACGTTCTTTTAACTCATGTACATTAATTTTTTCTGATGTACTTGCTTAGGTTGTGCTTTCGGTTATATTTTGCATTCGGTGTCAGCTAAGTTACCTATTGTTGTAACTCAAATACAACCTGAGCGGGTACATCAAAAAACTAATCCATGTCCGTTAGCTCGATTATATTTTGCATTCAGTGGTTAGCTCAGTTCAATCCATATCCGTATGAGTTCTATAGGTCTATTTTAAGTTGTCTGGTCCAAAAGCGGGTAAATGGAACGGTTAAGTCTTCACTTCTTAAACTAAGTTGCTTAGAACGCTAAGAAACTTGTAAAGTATACTTTGTAGAGGTACATATTCATGATGCAAAAGGTTATGATGGATCTCCATGCTCCAATTTGGATTGGTACAGGTCCATAGGATTCAGATTAGTGCCGATCCGAATACTTTTGGGATTTCAGAGTGATCTTTGTTGAAGTCCATTGCCTTATTCTTTTAAGCCCTTTGGTCTTGTTTTAAGTCATTCGAGCTTAACCTGGATGTTCTAACTCCCATTGAATTTTTATGGGTGAAAACCGCAGTTAACAATGGGCTTGGGCTAGTAAAAAAGGGTCAAGAAGAATATGGCCCATGCAAAACACATAGGAGATCCATAAACAGGAGCCAAAGAAGTCAAAATGAGTATTTCTAAGGAATATGGGTCATGAACGATCCATATTTATAATGGTAACTAAGAGCAAATGAAAGCCAATATGGGTTGCCCTCTAGCACTATGATGATCAGAACATGTTAAAGAACAACTCCAGAAAGTTTGAAGTCGAAACTCCCAAACATGGGTCACTAGCGACCCATATGTCATTTGACCAATAACGGTCGCTGAGGCCACATAGCACCCAAGAAGGGTCGCTCTCTTAGCTCCCTCACCTACATGTCCTAAAGGACCCACCTGCCAAGTTTCATGAAGTTTGGACCATGGGATGGGTCGCTAGCTAGCAACCCATATCTCCCAAGGACAATAGCGGTCGTTGTGTGGCACAAAATGCATGGATATGGATGGATACATGTCATACTTTACCTACCTATGAAGTTTGGGTCATTTGGACGAGATTTGATTAGTCATTTACAGTTTACTAATTCAAGAGATAATCAGCAAAGAAGACACATCATTACGACACATGAACACTTGGGCCCGGATCTGAAGCCTAACCTATTGAAAACCAATAAGACTCGAGCATAGAATTTGTCTATAAATACTTGTAGCCTAGCAATTAATAAAGGACTTTTCTCTATTTTTCTATGCTTATAGGATGCCATTGTTGTAACTCAAATAGATCTCTTGTAATCACCTAAAAGAATTTTAAAGAGATTCAAAGTGGAGGTAGGAATCTTTTTAGATCCAAACCTCTATAATAACTTTTTGTGTCTTGCTCTTCATTTTTCTTATTATTTTACATTTATTTCTACAATTTGGGCATTAGTCCACTTTTTGGGTTAATATGGAGGTTCCACTACTGTGAGGTAGTGTACATCCACTTGGAGAGAGGAGATTTATTGATTATTGAAAGAAGAATTTAATACATGAGGCTAAACTTAGAAGAAGAATAAATCTATGCAAGACAATTTCTATGGCATAATGGCTCTCCAATTGTCTACCATTGTTGTCTAGAAGCTTTTCTATTTATAGAGTGAGATAATGAGAGAGAGATAGTTAATATATAACAGACCAGGGGTTTTGTTCAACATCAGTTGGTTCGGAACTATCTGGATCAAAAGCCATCTGGTCAAGCATCACCTTCAGAGCTTGGTCCTGTATGCCCTCATCTGCAACGTTCGGTATGCCAACATCAACATCGAACAAAGATTTGGCTTGGTGATGTGCACGTAAAAGTGCATATTTTTACATCCATACTTAATCTACTTTTATTTAAATAAATGAGCATATTAGGGTATTTTACATGTTTAAACCAAAATTTAAATAGTTTTCAAATCATCATTTAATCATCTTCATTTGGGGGGTAATGGTAAATTCGTGTATGATTTAGTTTGAGAAAATTTATTTGCGCATTTTAATTTTATTTGTAGGAAATGAAGTGCAAATATGAAGAGATTTCATGGATGTATGCATGCACATATGTTGAAGGCAAATGGAGAATGAAAATAAATGAATTCTTGCAACATGGAGGAGCCCACGTACCCACTACCATTTGGTCCATAATTAAAAGCACATGCACATGTTAATAGAGGCTTAAAGGCATGTTAGTGGGGATTAATTAATTCCCTAATGATTACTTAGAGGATACACTTTCTCAAGGGTATTTTAGGTAGTCTCCTAAAATATGAATTAGGGTTTTAAGCATGTATTAATACCTCTTATGTCTCATGTAATTATCTTCTTCCTTTCATGCAAGTTGTAGCCCCAAAAATCAATGGTAAATAAACTACCTTTTTAATGGCTTCTTAGCCTTCTTCTTATTAGCTTTTGTTTACTTGCTCATTTCTTTTATGCAACTTTCTTTATGCTCTTTTATTATCTTATGCCCTCTTTTAATTTATGCAATTAGTTTTGATTTATTTTATACAAGTAGTTAGTTCTCTTTTCTTGTATTTAGCTCTCATTTTCCTTTTATTTTATATTGAAATCATTTTATGTTAACATGTTTTTGAGTACCTAATCCCCTTCAATTTAAGGGTAATGAAGCTCTCATGAAACATATTAAATTAACATAATGATTTCATTTGTGATCTCTCATATGTGCTTAATGGAAAATATGATGATGGTGGTTAATGTTTCTTTTTTATTGAATTTTGATAACCTATGTTGACATCTGAAATAGGCAGACTCCATTTAAAATATAAACTATTTGATCATTTGCCTAAGTGATTTTGATAATGTTAGGCAGACTAGAATCAAAATTTGATGGTATATGTTACTATTAATAGTAAATAGATCATAGTTAAAATAGATTTTATTTTTAATTTTCATGTCATTTTCATGAGTACTAATAAGTGGGTTTGAAAGGTGTGTTAGAGTTTGATGATTTAAGTTGTGCTAATTAATAGCACAAATAAATCATACTTATAACAAGCACATCTATCATTTCTACTTAATATTTTAATGAAAGATTACAAGTGAACTTTGTGTTGATTTATATGAATGATTGGAAGTTGATTTTTCTCTAAATTGCTCTTTAATATAATAGTTTATTCACTTTTCCTCTAGCGTATTTTCTACAATTTTATTAGTTTAAAACCACTTCAAAACTTTGGGTTAATTTGATTGAGTATTATTAAAATTTAATTCTTTCTCTGCGGATTGACCCATACTCGCATATGTACTACGATTGTACGTCGTGTGATTGTGATTTTTAATGACATATTTTTAACGACGGTTTCCTAATCAATAGAAACTTCCATCGTTATCCAACAAATTTTTGGCGCCGTTGTCGGAGAATTGCATTTTTATTTTAATTCTACTGTTTGGATTATTTTTGTTTTCTTTTATTTTGTGTTGACTTTCAATAAAAAAAAATTGCATTACATATTCTCTGTTACATCCGTAAATTTTCTCTTCTCTGTACAACCATTTACAAACATTCTCATACAAAAAAAGAAACAAAACAATTGCATTACCCTTCTGCTATTCCTCCTGCCTTCCTTATCTACAAAATACATTTCTCTCTGTTTCAATCACCATTCTCCACTGCCTTGCAAACTTTCACTACTCCTCATTGTGCAACATAACAACCTTCTCCAATACACACCTGCAAACATTTCGTTATACAAAATCACCTTCATCCACTTCCGCTAACTTGCCTTCACCAGTAGTTTCAAACTCCTTCCAATCACCACCCTCACTTCTTCAACTTGCTTCCCCTCCCTATACAAACCTGCTCGTTACTGCAACCTCATCAAACCACCATCAACTGCAGCAACACACCAACTGCAACCATCCTCTTCCTCTGCATTGAACCATTACAGCAACACCATTTGCCTTCCATATTCATTGTCATTCCTCACCTTCACTACAGCCAAAACACCAATCACCTCCTCCAATCCATCATTTCACTACTACTGCTCCACCTTCCTCTCTGCTTACAAATACCACCACTGCCATTTCAACAACATCACCAGTATATCAACCTCCTACAGTACACTCCACCATCACACACACTTCAACCAAGCTCCTGACCACAAACAAAACAAACCCATTCCCATCAGCTACTTCACCAAATCCACTATCCTTCTCTAACAATTGCCACCATCCTGCATTCCTCCATATGTCAGTATAACCAGAAACAACCCACGACCTCGATCACTGCCTTCCACTTTAACCATACTTGTAACGACCCGGGATTTTCGACTCCGAAAATTCCGAATTGTTAAGGAAAAGAAGAAAGAGATAGAAGAAGAATAGAAAGAAGAAAGAAAACACAACATCTCACATTCGCAGCGGACTAAATATAATAACAAATAATAGCATTTATACAAAGAAAAACTGTAATTGTTACTTTACATTCAATACATCAGAGTTACAACATATACACAAATAGACTAGACAGTTATCAATCTGTCCCAGACTACTATCAATAAGTTCTTAAATACACAGCGGCAAACTCCATACGTTCCTGCCATCCATCTCGCCTCCTGAGCTCCAGAACGCCCTTACCTGGAAATCTGTAATACTCGGTCTGACCCGAGCATTACATCAAAGTAACACCCGGGTCAGGCTGGAAACCAGCGTGAGTAAACTCATCTAACATGAAATTTCAACCCATAGAACTTATTTAAACCCAGGGTAACTCGTACTTTACTACAAGTAAACAACTTATATAATCAACACTTATTTTCACACAACAATATCTAAGTACCGTTACTTAGTTAAAATGGTCATGTTACTTAATTTATTCCATTCCAGCCTATTTGATTCCATAATCAATTTTACAAAGAATTATAGCATATCACTAATCGAAGTGGTTTCGGATATTACTAATATCCGACCCCGGTCTCTTCGAATTCAATATCATCTAAATTCCAGTTTTTAAGTGGATACAAATTAGCTTTAAACATAGGTTCTCATATTCTCACAACAAATCAATTATCGATAGATAACTCCTAATATCACAGTTTAACCCAACATATATTACAATACATCACAACTCAACATCAGAGATATTCAACAAACTAAGGTATTCGATTCAAGTTATCATCTATAGGCAAGATTAATACTCAAATAATTAATTTAATTTAAATCACCTAATATAGATTAAATTAATTACCTTTAATCCTGCTTAATTAACTTTAATTAATTATAACCACTCCTTAATTAATTACATTGATTAATTAACCTTAATTAATAAATCATTAATTAATCATACTTATTAATTAATTACTCTTTAATTATTAGTTAATTAACTTTTAATCATTAATTGATTCACCTTTAATTATTTCATAAATTTAATTACTCATTAATTATCCAAGACCTTAATTACTTTAAAATAAACCCTTTTCTTGATTAATTACTTAATCATCATTAAGATCTTATTTAATAAACCTTGGGAATAATTATCATCAACATATAAATTAAAAACATTTACTCTTATAATTAATTACTTAATTACACATTAAATTTAAGTTTAAAATAAACTTAATAATTAACTTAATAAATTTAAGTTAAATAAATCATACCGCTTTTCTTAAACCAATATTTAATAAAAACATTTATTATACAAAGAATATTGATTTAAGAAATAGTTTAAACTTGATTTATTTTAAATTTTAAAACTTACTTTATTTAAAACTTTTTAGAACTGTTATAATATTACTCAAGACCAACCTGGTTCATACTCAAGCCCAGACCCGAGAACTTCCTTCTTTTTTTTTTCTAACTTAGATTTAGTTTAACTCAAAATCTGGAAACAAACACACGCGAAAGTCTCGAAGCCCAACTCGAGCCACAACGCTTCCTCCCCGAGTATTCTTCGAGTCACACCACTACCCAAACCACGAGAGAGAAAAAAAAAACTGCTCTGCCCGGATCACTTGTGCACGGTGACGAACGTGCACGTGCACACCCTCTTTACTGACCATCTCGCCGAAGCGCCACCACCGCCCAGACCATCGACATCTCCTGATCCCACATACCAAGACGCCAATGCCCCACAATTCCTTGATCGTAAAATCGATCCTCAAATGAAACGTCGAACAACCCAGAAACCCAACCACGACGAACTGCTCTCACCTTCGACCACTATCTCGTATGCCATCTACCTCTAACGAAAGCTCACACATGCAGCCACCTCCGAGCCAAACCATTTGAACTCCGGTCGCATCTCCTCTTCCCACATACCATCGCGATGCCACCCAAAGCCGATTCTATCCTTAAACCCTAAAATCGACTCAATCTCCCAATCCAAACCCAAATCAACGATTCCGCCATGGTCAATATTTTCCCTAGGTCCACCTGCCCCATCCAGACCCGACCGCACTATCTCACGGCGAAGAGATCGCCAGAAAAAGATTTTTTGAACGAAAACCACTCACCTATATATTTCTCGAGATATAGATCACTAAAAATTATAGTCTTACCACTAAAATTCATATTTCAACACAAGGAACCCGATTTAATGCTCGAATCCTTAAATTAAAAACATTAAATTTTCACTAAAGTATGATTGTTCACTGTAAAACTTTTCGAAATTGAACTACACAGTATAATTTCCTCACAATCTATTTTTAACTAAAACTATACTAAGAAATAGACATTTTCTTAGTTTACCTCAACATGCAATATGAACTAGGTGAAGTGATTTAGATTTTGAATACTGGAATGAACTAAATATTTACAGTCAACAGAGTAACAGAACATTTCATTTTCCAGGTTTAAAATCAAGGTTTCTTACTTAATTTATTTTTTCCAGTAAAATAACTTATTGATTATACTTATAAATATATATATTTTTAAAAATAGTATCTGGTTGATAAAAACAAACTTCTTTTAAGGATCATGGCCAGATATTGTTTATATGAAGAGATATGGTTTTATTTGATATGTTCTTGAACCTGTAGACTTAGAACAGAGGTAGTATATTCATATGTATAGACATGCACACATATATCTTCATACATCTATACATGCAAGCATACTATATATTCATAAAAACATTTTTCCACAACTAAACTTCAAGTACTTATCACATACATCAGGTTATTAAAACAGATCAAGGGTTTTAAAGGAAATAGTTTACTCACCTAAGAATATGTTGAACAGAGAAAGTTTGAAGCAGTTTTTATTTTGAAAACTTGAATGCTTGGTGATCTGAAACTAAGTTGAGTTGCTCCTGCTTTTAACAGTTAGAAGAAAACAGAGATCGGCTTGTTCATTTATCTGCTACTTGAAACTTGATCCCTGATCTGAATCTACTTTGTTTGCTCTAGATCTTGGTTTTAATTTGTCTTGCTTTTATTTTTATTTTATTTTTTTGAATTTGAGAGTGCAGATTAAAAGAGAATGAGAGGGAGAGGGAATAGAAATTATATGACCTGATTTCTATTAATTTAAAACTAATGACACTTGTTAAAATTCATTACACTTGTTGATTTCCATAATAAAACACTCACACTTGTCTTTGTATGTAAATGATTTACACTTGTATTTTCTTCATGAGAATATGGTTTAAATAGATATTTATATTATTATTCTTTTGTTTATATTTGCATATATATGTTAATACTTATCTCATGATTTAATTAGTTATATTTTTAAATGCTAATGAAAGATTAATACATATTTAAGCTTAATGAATTAGCTAATTAGTATTTATATGTATAAATAATCTTAAAAGAAATAAAAACCAAATTCAAATTAAACTTTTGAAATCCAAATTAAAGTCAACTTATTAAATTTTAAAATGATAATTTCATTTTCTTATTTTAATTCATTTTATATTTATGGAAAATAATACATTATTAATATGGTTTGAAAATAATAATTTTAACAATTTTAAATGATTTATAAAAGAGATTATAAATCACTATGATTATTAAATGAATTAAAACCATATGCCAATTTGTAATTTAAACTTATATAAAATTTCCAAATCATTGATTATCTATAATATATATACAAGTATTATCAAACCAATACTTATTCATATATATATTTCCATTACCATAAATTTTATTTACCTTATAAATCAGTATTTCTATTAATAAATCTAGTTAATTTATCAGTTACAAATATTCCAAAACCCTGGTTATCACATTCCTCCCCCCTTTGAATCTTTTCGTCCTCGAAAAGGAAAGTAACTAGAATTTTAATTACAATAGCTTATTACCAGTTAAAATTATCCTTTGAGTATTTTCAACTATAAACTCTTTAATTAAGAATTTTTTTAAAATACTTCAAAAATCAATATAATATCACCAAAATAGTTTTATAAAAATACTTTTTTTTTTTATAACTCGATGTCTTAACAAGTCCATCCTCGTTCTTACAGAAATTCGGTCATACGTTGATCAGGCGTAGGACTGAAAATCTATAAGGACTTAGCAAACCCGTTTTCAACACCCAGTGAAAATACTTGGAAAATAATTTATTGAAAATATAGAAAACATTTTTGAAATTGAGGAAATATCTTTGGTGAGAATGCTCTGGAAATCATCACCCCCATCCATGGTCACAGTTACATCACGGGTTACGTTGCCATCGCAGCAAAAGTCCATGTAACTGATAACAGCATGGAACCCACAACAGATCGCAGTTACATTCCAGGGTTACGTTGCCGTCGCAGCAAAAGTCCATGTAACTGATAACAGCATGGAACCCACAACAGATCGCAGTTACATTCCAGGGTTACGTTGCCGTCGCAGCAAAAGTCCATGTAACTGTTGGCTCTCAGCGGCACACACGATTTCGCTGTCAAAATGAAACTCCTCCACATAGGTCGCAGTCTACCGATATAAAATCAAACGCAGACTGTTGGCTCTCAGCGGCTCAAACGACTTTCGCTATGTTACCATAGTGTCACAGTCTACCGATATAAAATCAAACGTAGACAGTTGGCTCTCAGCGGCACACATGACTTCCGCTATGGTCTGCAGTAGATCGCAGTGACATTGAGTTAAATTGTTGTCACAGCATAACTCAAATGCCTCTGTGGGCACCAGCCCCTCGACTTTCGCTACACAAATAATCCTCAGGAACTAGTTTTGTCCGGACTCCTCACAGGATCAACTTTAGAATCCCCCCTTGGGGTTCAAGGCAGTACCACCCAGTGGCACTCCTGAGAAGTTCATTTCAAGGGAGCGCCTTTTTCCCCAGAGCTATACTCAAAACATTTTATACTATATACTTATAGTATCTTCAAATCATACCTTTTATGATTTATCAAAATCTCCTTTACACAAAATCGATTACCAAAAATCGATAATTCTCAAACTAGGCTTTCCAAAATCCAAAATTGATTTTCCCAAAAATCAAAAGCCTTTTTCAAATTCATAGGTTTCCAAAACCTTTTCCAAAATCATTCTCATAAGATCCTTTATATATAGATACAGATATATATAACTTTGAAAATCTTTGGATCACTTCAAACTTGTATAAAACCTCTTTTATACATTAAATATTTCAAAACACTTTTTATTCTGGCTATATTCAGTAAGGGAAGTTTATCATATTACAAAATATAACTTTATTTATTGTCAAATCAAATATTCAAGTTTGATTTCTTTATAAAGTTATTTACCATTTACTTACTTCCATAAAGTAAATTTCAACCAAAGAAATATCCAATTCCATTATATTTTACAAATATACTTTTCATTTCAAAGACCATTTTACAATCCTTATCCACAAATTTCAATATCAATTTCATCCAAACTCGTACGATGTACTCATATCATTCGTACGCAATACCAATCTGATCGCTCACTCGATCACACAATTTCTCTTCCGAACTAGTATCGTCCTCCCGACTTTCTAGTGCGGACTCAGATCTGGTTTCCTGATCAGAAACCGTCATTCTCCTTGCATAGTCACAACTATGATAGAGAATATCCAGAACCAATCAACAATCCATATCCAGGTTCGCCGTCGAAAATCGAGCGAAAAATCCCAACTCGGATCGATAATATTATCTCGAAATTCTGTGTTCGAATCTGGATCAAATCACTATGCGAATAGAATAATATACGCACATCCTACGTATTTAACTTTATTGATTATTAGCCAAATCAATTCTCTTTTCTATTCACATTTCCTTTAATTCCATTCACTTATTCTCAATTGCTTCCATTTCCAATTGAGTTATTACTTTAATTACAAACAATTTGAACTCTGACCAATTTAAATTTAAAAATAGCTTGAAAAAGTTTTAAAATAGATAAGTAGTTGAAAAATAGTTATTAGTTTGTAAAATAGCTGTAAAATAGTTAAGTATTATAAAATAGTTAGGTAATTGCAAAATAGTTTTTAAAATAATGATTAGATATAAGTAACTGAAAAATAATAATTAGTTTATAAGACAGTTTCAAAATAGTTAAATAGTTCCAAAATAATTGTAAAATGAGTATAAGATAGTTTGGGGTTTAAGAAGAAAGATTGTATAGTAAATAGTTTGGAAAAATATACTTGTATTAAAACAATTTGAAAATAATCCAGAGCCAAACTGTTTAATTTCCCAATCTCCATTTCCAATTAATTTCCCATTAATTCAATTTAAATTTCCACTTCCATTTAAATTGACTCAATACTTCAATTTCCAGATCTCAAACCCATTTTGAGATCACTCATAACTCCCATTTAAATTAACCATTTAACTACCCAAGTTAAATTTAAATTTCATCTTGAAATTTCCAATTCAAGTTATTTATTCAAACTTATTTAACTTCCTCCAAGTTAAATTTACTTAATCCGGTCAACTTTCACAATTTGAATTCCCATACAAATTTTAAACTTCAGATTAATAGTCTTTCCCCCTTTTAAGTTTAAAAACTTACTTTACTTTGGGTTTCACATCACATTCCAATTTAAAACTTAACACTAAGTGTTTATTTCAAATCATCATTGGTATTATGTATATTCCTCATATATACATTTTCTTTACACACCAAGTTATACTTTAAATTTTTAAACCACCTTTGGTTTTAATTCAAAACAAACTTCTTTAAAACAATTTCAAGTTTTCTGGATTTAGAATTAAAAATTCACAATTTTTTATTATCTTCAATTCCAATTTATAAGTTATACTCACTTAAAGGTTTACTTCCCTAAACATTTCATTTTGCTAAATCCTTAACAACATTCATTATTAAACACAATTACCATTTATGATAATAACCAAGATTATCATATCTGAAAACCAATTCATTATTACCTTTATTCTTGATAACATTTCTACAAATTCAAGATTTTAATTTTAGTTTGAATTTATTTCAAACTTATCTTCATTCAATTTTAATTTGGCTTTATTTCTATTACCACTTAATTTAATTCCAATATTTTAACAACCAATTACCTTAATATTTAATAGAAAGAAATATCATTTTATATATCAAAATATATTCTTATATAAAATCATTTTAAATCCTTATATAAGAAAATAACAATTACGCACTCATATATATATACACTCAACTCGTTCTAGGGTACCATTGACCCTATCCTTAACGAGTAATCCTAACAGAGCCAAGGTTCTCGCTTAACCTCGCTCTGATACCAAGTGTAACGACCCGGGATTTTCGACTCCGAAAATTCCGAATTGTTAAGGAAAAGAAGAAAGAGATAGAAGAAGAATAGAAAGAAGAAAGAAAACACAACATCTCACATTCGCAGCGGACTAAATATAATAACAAATAATAGCATTTATACAAAGAAAAACTGTAATTGTTACTTTACATTCAATACATCAGAGTTACAACATATACACAAATAGACTAGACAGTTATCAATCTGTCCCAGACTACTATCAATAAGTTCTTAAATACACAGCGGCAAACTCCATACGTTCCTGCCATCCATCTCGCCTCCTGAGCTCCAGAACGCCCTTACCTGGAAATCTGTAATACTCGGTCTGACCCGAGCATTACATCAAAGTAACACCCGGGTCAGGCTGGAAACCAGCGTGAGTAAACTCATCTAACATGAAATTTCAACCCATAGAACTTATTTAAACCCAGGGTAACTCGTACTTTACTACAAGTAAACAACTTATATAATCAACACTTATTTTCACACAACAATATCTAAGTACCGTTACTTAGTTAAAATGGTCATGTTACTTAATTTATTCCATTCCAGCCTATTTGATTCCATAATCAATTTTACAAAGAATTATAGCATATCACTAATCGAAGTGGTTTCGGATATTACTAATATCCGACCCCGGTCTCTTCGAATTCAATATCATCTAAATTCCAGTTTTTAAGTGGATACAAATTAGCTTTAAACATAGGTTCTCATATTCTCACAACAAATCAATTATCGATAGATAACTCCTAATATCACAGTTTAACCCAACATATATTACAATACATCACAACTCAACATCAGAGATATTCAACAAACTAAGGTATTCGATTCAAGTTATCATCTATAGGCAAGATTAATACTCAAATAATTAATTTAATTTAAATCACCTAATATAGATTAAATTAATTACCTTTAATCCTGCTTAATTAACTTTAATTAATTATAACCACTCCTTAATTAATTACATTGATTAATTAACCTTAATTAATAAATCATTAATTAATCATACTTATTAATTAATTACTCTTTAATTATTAGTTAATTAACTTTTAATCATTAATTGATTCACCTTTAATTATTTCATAAATTTAATTACTCATTAATTATCCAAGACCTTAATTACTTTAAAATAAACCCTTTTCTTGATTAATTACTTAATCATCATTAAGATCTTATTTAATAAACCTTGGGAATAATTATCATCAACATATAAATTAAAAACATTTACTCTTATAATTAATTACTTAATTACACATTAAATTTAAGTTTAAAATAAACTTAATAATTAACTTAATAAATTTAAGTTAAATAAATCATACCGCTTTTCTTAAACCAATATTTAATAAAAACATTTATTATACAAAGAATATTGATTTAAGAAATAGTTTAAACTTGATTTATTTTAAATTTTAAAACTTACTTTATTTAAAACTTTTTAGAACTGTTATAATATTACTCAAGACCAACCTGGTTCATACTCAAGCCCAGACCCGAGAACTTCCTTCTTTTTTTTTTCTAACTTAGATTTAGTTTAACTCAAAATCTGGAAACAAACACACGCGAAAGTCTCGAAGCCCAACTCGAGCCACAACGCTTCCTCCCCGAGTATTCTTCGAGTCACACCACTACCCAAACCACGAGAGAGAAAAAAAAAACTGCTCTGCCCGGATCACTTGTGCACGGTGACGAACGTGCACGTGCACACCCTCTTTACTGACCATCTCGCCGAAGCGCCACCACCGCCCAGACCATCGACATCTCCTGATCCCACATACCAAGACGCCAATGCCCCACAATTCCTTGATCGTAAAATCGATCCTCAAATGAAACGTCGAACAACCCAGAAACCCAACCACGACGAACTGCTCTCACCTTCGACCACTATCTCGTATGCCATCTACCTCTGACGAAAGCTCACACATGCAGCCACCTCCGAGCCAAACCATTTGAACTCCGGTCGCATCTCCTCTTCCCACATACCATCGCGATGCCACCCAAAGCCGATTCTATCCTTAAACCCTAAAATCGACTCAATCTCCCAATCCAAACCCAAATCAACGATTCCGCCATGGTCAATATTTTCCCTAGGTCCACCTGCCCCATCCAGACCCGACCGCACTATCTCACGGCGAAGAGATCGCCAGAAAAAGATTTTTTGAACGAAAACCACTCACCTATATATTTCTCGAGATATAGATCACTAAAAATTATAGTCTTACCACTAAAATTCATATTTCAACACAAGGAACCCGATTTAATGCTCGAATCCTTAAATTAAAAACATTAAATTTTCACTAAAGTATGATTGTTCACTGTAAAACTTTTCGAAATTGAACTACACAGTATAATTTCCTCACAATCTATTTTTAACTAAAACTATACTAAGAAATAGACATTTTCTTAGTTTACCTCAACATGCAATATGAACTAGGTGAAGTGATTTAGATTTTGAATACTGGAATGAACTAAATATTTACAGTCAACAGAGTAACAGAACATTTCATTTTCCAGGTTTAAAATCAAGGTTTCTTACTTAATTTATTTTTTCCAGTAAAATAACTTATTGATTATACTTATAAATATATATATTTTTAAAAATAGTATCTGGTTGATAAAAACAAACTTCTTTTAAGGATCATGGCCAGATATTGTTTATATGAAGAGATATGGTTTTATTTGATATGTTCTTGAACCTGTAGACTTAGAACAGAGGTAGTATATTCATATGTATAGACATGCACACATATATCTTCATACATCTATACATGCAAGCATACTATATATTCATAAAAACATTTTTCCACAACTAAACTTCAAGTACTTATCACATACATCAGGTTATTAAAACAGATCAAGGGTTTTAAAGGAAATAGTTTACTCACCTAAGAATATGTTGAACAGAGAAAGTTTGAAGCAGTTTTTATTTTGAAAACTTGAATGCTTGGTGATCTGAAACTAAGTTGAGTTGCTCCTGCTTTTAACAGTTAGAAGAAAACAGAGATCGGCTTGTTCATTTATCTGCTACTTGAAACTTGATCCCTGATCTGAATCTACTTTGTTTGCTCTAGATCTTGGTTTTAATTTGTCTTGCTTTTATTTTTATTTTATTTTTTTGAATTTGAGAGTGCAGATTAAAAGAGAATGAGAGGGAGAGGGAATAGAAATTATATGACCTGATTTCTATTAATTTAAAACTAATGACACTTGTTAAAATTCATTACACTTGTTGATTTCCATAATAAAACACTCACACTTGTCTTTGTATGTAAATGATTTACACTTGTATTTTCTTCATGAGAATATGGTTTAAATAGATATTTATATTATTATTCTTTTGTTTATATTTGCATATATATGTTAATACTTATCTCATGATTTAATTAGTTATATTTTTAAATGCTAATGAAAGATTAATACATATTTAAGCTTAATGAATTAGCTAATTAGTATTTATATGTATAAATAATCTTAAAAGAAATAAAAACCAAATTCAAATTAAACTTTTGAAATCCAAATTAAAGTCAACTTATTAAATTTTAAAATGATAATTTCATTTTCTTATTTTAATTCATTTTATATTTATGGAAAATAATACATTATTAATATGGTTTGAAAATAATAATTTTAACAATTTTAAATGATTTATAAAAGAGATTATAAATCACTATGATTATTAAATGAATTAAAACCATATGCCAATTTGTAATTTAAACTTATATAAAATTTCCAAATCATTGATTATCTATAATATATATACAAGTATTATCAAACCAATACTTATTCATATATATATTTCCATTACCATAAATTTTATTTACCTTATAAATCAGTATTTCTATTAATAAATCTAGTTAATTTATCAGTTACAAATATTCCAAAACCCGGGTTATCACAATACTTCCTTCTTTTACAACAAACTGCATCAACCCAGCACTATAAACACTTCATCTCCCTACCCAAACAACCTCTGCTTCAACTTCAGACGCTAACTTCAACCATTCAAATCCTCCTCCTCACTGCCTCGATCACTTGTGCCACTCCATACAACCACTTGAGGTACGTGCTTCCAACTCCAAAACGCTACATCACCAACTGCTACAACCTCATCCTTCCATCAACTATCCATCGTAACAATTTACACCTAACCTCCTTCTCCATCACCATGCAACATACTACACTCATTACCAGCAATACCACCATCCCATAGAATTGTCGAACTGCCCACAAACCACGACCTTCCATCATAGAAAATGAGCAACCCCAAGTCCACTAACTCCAACCATCACTTCCTTCCCATTTCAAACTGCCATCTCCTTCAACAGACTGTGACCAGACCTTTCCTCACATCCTCCTTCCCACTGCAACTACTCACATAAATCCCCACTATTGAAACCACACCCTGCCCTTATGCACTTCAATCAACACAAATTTCCAACCCACTTGATCCCTGCATCACAACAACACACTCTGCCATTTCCAACTCCTGAACGTGAACCCTGCAATTGCCTCGAACAAAATTGGAAATCCAAGAAAATCGCCTCGCCCAAATCCGATTCCAAACTCCTCAAATTGCCACCCTCCTCAATCCAAGAACAACTCGAACCATGCGGTTCACTAACGCTATGAAATTTCCAGAGTTTTTTTTTCTTGTTTTGATTTCGTAAAAAACTTGTTTTTAATTTTAGCAAGAGACAAGGTGCGTGTAATGTAAAAATTGCGTTGTTGGAAGAATGAAATTAGTAATCTATTGGGCTTTAGCTGCTTGATTGGGCCGCGTTTGATTTTTCTAAGTGTAATTTCAAGTTTTTTTAAAAGAGAAACAAACTTAACATAATAAAACTATGTTGCTTTTTAAGTTTTGAGTTTTCTTTTATAATTGGGTTGCGAGGTTTTGTAATTGGTTTTATTTTTTTAATTTCCGTCTTCTTTCATTTAAATTAAATTAGAAAAAACTATAAATATCAGGTTCAAAATTTTAGGTTGCAAAAGTAGAAAATCAAAAGGAAGAATCACTTGCTATTTTCCTCTGCTTACCAAATAAATTGCTTGCTTTAAAAAATCGCCGCTTAAACAAAAAAAAGTTGCTAATAATTATGCATGCTCTGGTATCGTGCTCTTATCACTTATTTTTATTTTCATTGCAATGTAGATTGCTTGCATTTTAAAAATCCAAAAACTAAATAAAAATCAACTCTCAGTCGTAGTTGCATTGTTTAAATCACGATTAATTTGTTTTCTGCATTCATTTCATTTTATTTTCTTTTCTAAGGGCACCACCAAATCCACATAAGGTATGGGGTTTCATCACCCCTTCCTTAGCCTAGAAATTGCATTCCATAGTAGAATCTGACTAATAATAATTTTTATACATTGGACTTAAGGGTGTCACGAGCTCACCTAGGGCTTAATTGTATCTTGACAAGTTGTCTTCTTTTGACAATCTAACTTCTTGGTTTACGGCAGAATAGTAATCATATGTAAATATTACGATGATTCGTAAATATTATAGTGATTGTTTCTCTAAAGGTACTTAAACCTTCGGCTACATTGCTACAGTGATTCGTGTGCACCGATAACTCTTGTCTGTTACCTGGTTAAGAAATATTTTGTTGGATTAAGACAAAGTATGATTATACAATTTTGACTTAGGAGCTACTAAGGACAGAAATTTGTAATTAGGTCCTTACATTCATTTAGTTGCACTAGTTCATGCAGATTTTTAAAAAAAAGGAAAAAGTCAAAATACAAAAGTATTTTTTTTATATATTTTACTTAACTTAATTTTTTTAAATCCAATTCAAAAACTAGAAAGAAGGCAAAAACATATAAAAAAATTTGAAAAATAAATTCTCTTCGGAAAATACTTTTCCTTTCAAAAAGTTTTTATAAATAAAAAACAATTTTTCACTTGATTTCATTTTCTAAACCTTGTTTCATTCCCTTAACTTGATTCTCACTTCTTTCTCTTCTTGACCTTTTCACTTGTGCATGAGTACTTGAACTCGTGACACAAAGGTTTAACTCGAATAAACAATCCCCCAACGATGGCGAAAGAAAACGCCCCTCACACTCTCATGGATAGAATCTTTCCCTATAGAGTATCTATTTCTTCTTGCATCACATTACCCGCCCCAACGGGTAACCATTACGAAATTTATTCCAATCATATTGCTACGCTCCCTAAATTTGGAAATTTTGAACACGATGACCCATACATTTTCTTAACAAATTCGAACAAGTTTGTGCAACCATTAAACTCCAATAATTATGTGATGACGGAATCAAACTTCGATTAGTTCCATTTGCACTTACTGATTACGCTGAAAAATGGTTGTACAACTTGCCATCAAACTTGTTCAAAACATGGGAAGAATTCGTTAATGTTCTCTTAAAAAAGTTTTACCCGTTGAAAAAATAACTAAAATCCGTAATGAAATTGTCAATTTTCATTAATTCAGGGGTGAACATTTTGGAAAATATTTTGAAAGATTTAAAGATCTTTTGATAAAATATCCACACCATAATTTTGAAAAATGGACTCTTTGCCAAATTTTATATGATGGACATGAAAATAGTTCACGACCATGCTTGAATCAATGTGCCAAAGCAATTTTCTCGCTTAATATCACGACGATGCTTGGAAATATCTTAAAAACTTAGTCGAAAAGTCATCCCAATGGGAACGTTCTAACGAAAAATCCATTTACCCACGATCGAGTGCACACTCGATAGGATCGGCTTTGGCTTTGGAAGTTAAAATTGATGGAATGATCGACAAATTTGAAAACATTTTCTCATCCAATCAAATGAATCAATCTTCCCAACCAATGTGTTATAAATGCAACGATCCAAATCATATAACCGATCAGTGTCCTAACTCGATAGAGTAGCTCAATGCTTTCAATAAGGTTAAGAATGACCCATTTTCTCCAATGTACAATCCTGGTTGGAGAAATCATCCTAATTTTGCATGGAACCAAAATAGTTCCAACACGAATTTAGTTCATCCCAATTTTCAAACATTTTCGAACAATGCTTCGAATCCTCCCTTTTAACCCAATCATTTTCAACAAAATTTTATGGGTCCATCCCAAAATCAACCACAACAATCTTTTGCTCCCCAAGACAATAAACGTTTGACTTCACTTGAGAAAAGTCTTGAAACTTTGGCTAAACCAACCACTCAAATCCTTCAATCAAATAGCAATTTGTTAAATTTGTTAACCTTGGACATGCAGAATATAAGTCAATAATTTGCTAAACTTTAAATGCAAATGAGTCAATTAGCCACGTCTGTGAGTGAATGTGAACGAGGCACATTCCCAAGTCAGCCAGTTCTGAATCCCAGAAATCAGAATACGTATTCGAATCAAGCCTATGTTGTACAAGATAGCAATATAAACCAAGTGAATGTTATCATAACTTTGCATTCCGATAAACAAATCGATAATCAAGTTGTTAATCCAAACAATTTACTGGAAGCTCCTCTTGGCACTTCAAAAACGACAAGCGATTCATCACAAAACATTACGCCAAACATTGAATCAAATGTCAATCCAAATTCTTCTTCTGCTCAAGTAGACCGACCTACTAATTATCGTGTTCCATTTCTACATCGTCTTCGACCTAAGAACACTCTGATCAAATGGAAAAGATGTTGGAAATTTTCAAGAAAGTGAAAGTAAACATTCCTCTTCTTGATATCGTTCAACAAGTCCTGACCCTATGCTAAGTTTCTCAAGGACTTGTGTACACAAAAACAACGCACTAATGTACTCGAGAAAGTTTTCTTAGATTTCGGTCTTAGCGAAGTTTTGTCTCAATCAATTCCCGTTAAATACAAAGATCTTGGATGTCTGATGGTCTTGTGCACGATAGGAGACAAGACGATAAATAAGTGCTAACTTGACATGGGTGCTAGTGTCGATTTGATTCCTTATTCAGTTTACCAACAACTTGGCTTAAGTAAACTAAAACCAACGAAAGTAACTCTTTAGTTTGCCGATCATTCGATAAAGAAACCCATGGGAGAAATCGAGGATGTGCTCATCAAAATTGGTCAATTCATATCACCCGTCAATTTCATCGTTTTAGAGACACAATCCAGGAACAATCCCATGAGTCAAATTCCATTGATTTTAGGCTAACCTTTCTTGGCTACTTCAAATACTCTTATCAATAGTCAAAACAGTTTGATGAAAATTTCTATTGGAAACATGACTTTGGATCTTAACATCTTCAATCTTGAAAATCAATCAAACGAACCATGTGACCAAATGCTGGAAGTTAGCTGCATTCAAGAAAATTTTGATAATGAAAAAGTTGACCTAAACCACGAACGCGAGACCGAATACGAACACTGTTTCAAGATGAGCATAACAAAATTGAAAATGTGCTTCCATTTGAACCCCTTATTGTTAAGTCGGATCTTCAACCAAATTCTTTGACTGAGCAACCCCCGAGGTTGGAACTCAAACCCCTTTCCTGATCACCTTAAGTACACATACTTAGGTGACAACGAAACATTTCCGGTCATAATTTGTTCAACTCTCTCTCTCAATCAAGAAGCTTCTCTTCTCTCAATTTTATCGAAAAACGAAGAGGCAATAGGATGGTCGATTACTGATATAAAGTGAATTAATCCCGCTCTTGTTCAACATCATATCCATTTAGTTGACAATGCCAAGCCTATTCGTGGCATGCAACGAAGGCTTAACTCAAAAATGAAGGATGTAGTTCGAGATGAAATTCTTAAACTCCTCGATAACAGAATCAGACACGCAATCTCTGATAGTTTGTAGGTTAGTAATTAATGTCGTGCCTAAAACTTATGGACTTACCGTTACCAAGAACAATGCTAACAAACTCGTTTCAACTTGAACTCAAACGGGTTGGTGTGTTTGCATTAATAATCAAAAATTAAATGCTACAACATGCAAAGATCACTTCCCTTCCTTTTATCCACCAAATGCTTGAACGTTTAGCCGACCATGAATTATATTGCTTTCTTGATAGTTATTCCACTTATAACCAAACTCCAATCGCTCCCGAAGACCAAGAGAAAACAGCTTTCACGTATCCCATTGGCACCTTTGCATATGCCTTTAGGCTTTTGCAGCGCTCCTGCTACTTTTCAAAGATGCATGGTCGGCATCTTTGATGATATGATCGAAAGCTTTCTTGAAGTGTTTATGGATGATTTTTCTATCTTTGGAAACTCTTTTTCCAAGTGCTTATACCATCTTGAGTTGGTTCTCAATCGATGTAAAGACAAACATTTAGCGTTGAATTTGGAAAAATGCCATTTTATGGTCAAATACGGCATTGTCCTTGGGCATGTCATTTCAAACAAAGGTATTGAGATAGACATAGCTAAAGTTGACTTAATTGAGAATCTACTTATCCCTAAATCTGTCAAGGACATTGCAAATCAACTAATTAGAGGAGATTAGGAATGACGCATATGAAAATGTGAAAATTTACAAAGAAAGAACAAAAGTTTTTCATGACAAGTTAATCCTAAGGAAAACATTTCGCCAAATCAAAAAGTTCTTTTGCATGACTCTCGACTTCATTTGTTCTCTGGGAAATTAAAATCAAGGTGGGCACAACCATATATCGTATGTACTGTTTTTCCACATAGTGCCATGGAAATAGAAAACCCTAGGATGCATCCATTTTTAAAGTCAATAGTCATCGTTTAAAATCTTACTTGGAATTTACGAGTGATCGAGAGGAGGAGCTCATGATTCTTCATGAGCCATACTATGTCTAGTAAGAAATTTTAACCCTCTCTTGTAAATATGTACATATTTTTCTCCGTTTCACACATTATATCATGTATTGACTGTGGGGACATAGTCAAAATCAAGTGTGGAGGGAGTCTCAGGTTCATTTTTGATTTTCATGGTTTATTTTTTGCATTTTCTTTCCAAAACAAAAATAAAAATCCAAAACAAATTTTCTTTTTAGCATTAATTTGCTTTTAAAGAAATGTTATAGGATAAGTATATGTTTTTGGTTATTAAATTGAAAATTTAAAAAATTTATTTATCACAACAAAAATACAAATTAAGTTTGATTACAAGTAACTATGGTTTAACTAGTATATAAGAAGGTTCATAGGTGATAATTATGAAGTATATCCTAATTGTAATCTATGTTTAAAAGAGTGGTTGATTTAAAGTAAAGGCGATAACATTTTTGATCTTCTAAAGTTAAGTGGTGCTAAGATGATTTTGCAAAATTCCCTCTCTACAAAAAAATGAAAAAAATATATATATATATATATATATAAATGAAAAAATGGTTTCTATAAAAATAAGAAATAGTTAGAGTCATGTGTTCATACGCAAGTGTGTACACTCGCCACGCTCTGTACTCTTCTCACATAAGTTCAAAAGGCAGTGCATGATCGTTATATATGGCCTTAGTTTATCTAAGTTAGGTGTACATAAATAAATTTAAAATAAAATTATAAACACCTAGAGTCATGTGTTCATACACAAGTGTGTACACTCGCCATGCTTTGCACTCTTCTCACTAAGCCCAAAAAGCAGTGAATGATCAGTATATCTAGCCTTAGTTTATCTAAGTTAAGTGTGTAAATAATTATAATGTTAATACTTTTCAAAAGAGAGAGAGAGAGAGAGAGCAAGCAATTGAAATCCAAGAACTATCTTCACTTAGTTGATTCAACTTTTTATTCAAAGGAAACAAAAATACCATTTTGCGAAACATTGATATCAACTAAAGGATTCATTTCATAGTTGCACTACATTATCAACAAAAACAACTAGCCAAACTAATTTTTTTGTTAATGACCAGAACTTATATATAACTTACTTGTGTCAATTTAAAAGTGAATTCTTCATTTGTAAATATTTTTGAAAACTTGCATCATAGTCACATTAGAATTTGCATATCGCATTTGGATTTTGGGGGTAGTATCTACTGAAAACCCCCACGAGACAACACTCGTCCTACTAGGGGCACCTTGATCTTTAACGGCTTATTGCATACACTCAATGCAGTGGTGTTTCCTACGAAAAAGGATTTATCTTAGTTTTAGTTTATTCGATGACGAATAAAAAGCTAAGTGTAGGAGTATTTGATGTGCATGTAAAAGTGCATATTTTTACTTCCATATTTAATCTACTTTTATTTAAATAAATTAGCTATTTGGATATTTTACATGCTTAAACCAAAATTTAAATTGTTTTCCAATTATCATTTATTCATCTTCATTTTGGGGGGTAAATGGTAATTCTGTGTATGATTTAATTTGAGAAATTTTATTCACGCATTTTTATTTTTATTTGTAGGAAATGAAGTGCAAATATGAAGAGATTTCATGGATGTATGCATGCACATATGTTGAAGGCAAATGGAGAATGGAAATAAATGAATTCATGCAACAAGAAGGAGCCCACATACCCACTACAATTTGGTCCATGTAACGACCTGGTATTTTCAACCATTCGCATCCATTATATGTGACGACCCGGCTTTTTCTCCACAAAAAGTCGTATCATCAAGAAGAAAGAAAGGGATAGAAAAGAGATAAGATAGAGAAGAAAGAAAGAAACACATCAGAATCTAAACAGCAGAACGAATAAATTATATTAATCAAATAAGATATTACATTGTATCATATACATCAGAGATATACAGCTTATACAATACATACTAGACAGTTATAAACATCTGTCTAGTCATTACAACTCAAATACACTCAACAAATGACTCATACAGACTAACACAGCGGAACACTATATCTACGAACGCTGAAGCCTCCTGCTCCATTGCTCCTCCAAAGATTCGTCAAAGCAAACCTGAATCCCTTGGCTACTCGTAAAAATTTGAGTACCCAAGAGTTTAATAAAACAGAAAATAAACACTTGGGTCAGACATGGGTCTGGTGTGAGTAAACGGTTTAAATTGCTTAACTTCAAAACCTTTTGAAAACAAAGGTATCACGTAAGACTCCCCACAAATAAACATGGGTAAGTTTTTACCTTACGCTAACCAAAACATTTGATAGGAAATCCAGTTATATTATAATAGGGTCTAGGGTTTTCAAGTAAAATACAGAAATAGCTGGAATGCTTACATCTCACGTTCCAACATAGTTGGGCACAACTAAATCGTATGGCACTTATTGGATTTTGGATTCCATACAATGGCAGAGCTACCGGGGTACCGCTCGTCACAGTACGTGGCCTAGATCAACGTACCGAGGATCACGCCCAATCCCCTGCAACACAAGGCCGGAACATCCCTTACTGGATAATTCCCGCATAAGAAACCCCGCGGTTGGAGCCAGCAACCGCCCACACAGCCGAAATAAAAAGGGACTCTAAACAGAGGAATCTTATACTACTTGGGCGCTACCCACTAACCTTGCTGCACCTCCCCTGTTTTAGCCATTCCCGGTTGATGAGGCTTGAGGCTACGATTACCTTTAATCAGAACACATCACTTAGAATGCTCATCGTCCACCTGACGATGTGCTGAAAGCATTCAATCCATACAAGTTCGTTCCGGGTTCGAACGAAACCGAAGGCATTATCTCGTTACACTCATTTTGGAATCACCCTCAGAGTTAACGACAATAACCCTTGCACTCTGAATCTTCATCTTCACTTGAGATTCATGACCTAACGTTTAACTTGGATCGATGTGGTATTCGGATATCCAAATCTGGAAACCCGATCCCGGTCTCATCGAAATCCAAACGTATCTTAAAGGCCAAGTTGTTTAAAGGTTTAAACAATTCAATTCAATTCAATTCAATACTTGAATTCACACAACATTTAACATAGATAAATATCACACATTTATCACAGATATATCCAATATCATATCACAGCATATCATAGCATATTATCCAATAGATATTATCCAATTCAGATATTCTACACAACAATCATATATAAGCAACCATTATTAACCCTATGTTATAATTAATTTAATTATCTTAAATTAAATTAATTACTTAAGAATTAATCATCTAACCTTGCTTAATCAATCATTAATTAATTACAATCTTTAATTAATTAATTACTCATTAAATATTAATCATCCTTGATTAATTATTCATTAATTACATAAAGTAATTATCCTTTAATTAATTTCACAAATTAATTATTCTTAACCATTTAACAGTAATTAACCTTTAGTTACTTTCATTAATTACATTAATTAATAATCCTTAATTAATTACTTCCATTAATTAATTAACTATAATTAATTACATTGACCCTTAATTAATTACATTAATTAATTAAACTTTAATTAATCACTTCTATTAATCCACCTTAATTAATCATAAACAGTAATTATCATCCTATAATTTACTTACCCTAATTAATTAAGTCCTTAATTAATTACTTTAATCCTTTAATTAATTACACCAAATAATTAATCCTTAATTACTTCTCATTAAGTAATTATCCTTTATCTTGTAATTATACATTAATTACTTATACTAAGTAATTACACTTTTTAACCTTATTAAGTATTCATACTTAATTCTTTATCAAGTGATTATCTTTATTTAACTTAAATTAATCACATCCATTTATTATTTACAATTGAGTAATTCATTCCTTAATTACTCTTAAATAAATTAATTAACCTTAATTACAGATTAATTATTCTTTAATTATTAATTAATAAACCTTAATTATCAATTAATAAAACTTGATAACAAATTAATTAATCCTTAATTACAAATTAATTTATCTTTAATTACTTAATTTATTAGCCACTAATTACTTAATTAATCACTAATCATTAATTAATCAATCTTAATTTCTTAATTTAAAAATCCTTAATTACAATTAATTACCTTTAATTAATTATCCATACCCTTAATTACAACTAAATAAATCTTTAATCATTAATTAATAATCTTTAATTATTTAATTAATAAGTCTTGATTACAAATTAATTAACCTCTAATTAATTAATTAATAATCTTTAACTATTAATTAATTCTAAGTCAAAAATTAATTAAATTAATCACCCTTTAATTATTTTATTAAATTATCAAAATCTTAATTATCTTTAACCAATCATTTTCCTTTGTTAATTACTACATCACATTAATTAAACTTAACCTTTAATTAACATTTAATTATATTTACAAATTGATTTAGTTTTAAAACATTTTATTTAAGTTTTTAACAAACTTAAATTAGTCAAACATACCCTTAAATAAAGTTTAAGAACATTTTAAAAGAGGTTTAGACAAGTTTTAAACAGAGAACCATCTTTAAATTTCAACTGTTATTAATAAAAACTTTAATACGTGCTTAACACTTCCTCTCCCGATCCCTGCTTCGAGTCATCTCACCTTCCTACTCGAGATCGCTTCGAGTTTTCCCAACTTCTTCTTTCTCCCCTAGTTTCTTTTATAAAACTAAACTGCTAACATACTACCCTCACGAACACGAGCAAGTGCTCGAGTCTGAACCCAGAATTCCCGATACTCCCTTCGAGTCGCCCACGCATCCATCTCCCCTGACACACCATCAATGTTGTGCACGTGCACAGGAAAACGCTGCTACTCCGGTCATCGCTACCACTTCCAATACGTCGACGACAACCTCACCTTAGCTTCCGACCACCCAGATCTTCGAGACAACCACAAAATCAAAATCGAGCCACATCGAATCCCATTTGAACGAACCGATCACCAAAAACCTTCTCGAGTTGCCACCTTCGGTCACCAGAATGTTTGATGCTCCGACCAAAGCTTCGCCGTTGACCCCCGCTTCCATCCCCCCTACTCAGGTCGAACTCGGTGCGCCACTGTTGCCGTACGAACCCCTTAAACTTTGACAACCCAAAACAGCGCAAAACCCTATCTCGACAAATCCTCATCATCACAGCCAATAGAAAAATAAATCAATATTTTTCCAGTGATCCTCGCCTCCACGATCACCTTCAAGCCAAAGCTAAAGCTTCCAGTCGCCGCCGATCACCAGAATTTCCCCTAAACCCATAATCTGATCAACCACGAATTTCTCACCCGAAACAAAACTAAAAATCGTGATTCTTCTTTTAAAAATCTCAGTTTTAAAAGACGATTCAGATTATATAAGTGAATTCGAGAATCAAAATGTTTAAATTTAACATGTTTCAGATATTCCACTGTATTTCTTGATTTTCCAAATTATATTCAACTTATTTATACTTGAAAATAATTTTAAATCATAAGTTATGTTTAAACAAACATGATTCATTAGGATTCCTAAGCTTAACAGAGACTAGATAAGGAAGATTGGAATTTTTATATCAAATATTTGAACTCTGTAACTTAAACAGAGATGATCTCTGATACATCCATACATGCACACAGTTCTATACTCATATACACATATATTCATATTCACAACAACATGCATGTATATATATTCAACATGCATCACAATTTACTTCAAACATCTATCACACGAATCTAATTAAAACTGTTTTAAGCTTAATCTACTCATATTAAAATAACAGAGAGGTATACATGTATACATACTGATTTTAGTATATGCATTTTATTTATACAAGCATGCATTCACAGATAAAATCATATGCAAACCATATTACTATAAAGATTCATCACATCATTTAAGTTTATTACTAGATCTAAAAACTGTTTTAAAAATAAAGTTTTACTCACCAGTTTGAAAAATGCAGAGAGCTTAAAACTGAAATTTGAAATCCTGAGAACTTGAAACTTGAAAAGCTTAATTGACTGAGATGATTCGAGAGTTGATTCCAGGTTGTAATTGAAACTTGTTACAGGCTTTTGATCTTGGTTTATAGAGATTTAGACTACAGGCTTTAGAGAAATGACGGATTTTCATTTGAGTTTTGAGAGTTTGTTTTGAGGAATGTTTACAGGGTTTTGATTTGGATTTATTTCTGGTTTTGTATTTGTTTTTGAGGAGTGAATTCAGGTTTTGAACTGAGCATTTGTTATAGGGTTTTGAACTTCTGGTTTGAGAAAAGGTTTTAACAGGTTTGGTAAAATTTCCTTTGTTTTAGAACGTGGCTGCAGTTTTGATTTTAAAGAAATGTGATGGAAAAATGAAAGGAGAGTAAGAAGTAATGTTATATAGATTTAGTTTTTGATTTATTAAAATTAAAGAAATAAAAATAAAATTTTGACACTTGTCACCTACCATACTTAATTATCTTACACATGGTTTTTAAGAGATTATTAGATTAACACATGTAATTTTACATGCACAATTAAATTTTAAGTGATTTTCTTAAAGCTTTTAAATTACATTTTCTAAATAGATAAATACATATCTTATTTTATAAATGCTTTTCTTAATTTATAAAAATAAACTTTTTAAAAGAAAATAAAATAAAAACCAATTAGATTTTAACTAAATCATATGTAGTGTATTTAATCCATTTTAAATGATAATATGAAACTTTTATATTTATTTACTATTAACTAAATACCTTATAAATTCATATAAATAAATTCCTTTAAGGAAAATGATATAAAAGAAATCTTATTTTTAAATAAAAACTTTATTCATATATTTTTAAACCCAAACTATATTATTATTTTAAGATATATATATTTTTCTTTTAAATTCAATTTTTAAATTCAATTTCAAAGTCAATTTAAAATCTACATTTAAAATCAATTCAAATAATATATATATATATTAAATTTTAACAAACACACTATTGATTGTCAATAATTATCCTATTTAAAGTCAATTTTAAATACACATATATATTTTTAAACAACACATATTTAATTTGAAAATAAGTCTATTTAAAAATCTATTTCTACTTATATTTAAAAACAACTCAATATTAAATTGTTTGAAAACAACAACCTTTACCAATATTTAATAATTAATTTAAAAGATTATCTCATTTTAAATTCTCTGAAATCCCGGGATATCACATTCCTTCCCCCTTAAAAGAATTTCGTCCTCGAAATTTAAAACAAAAGATAATCTAAAGTTTTTATTTTATTTTAACCAATTTTAAAACAATTCAAGCCTACTTATCAACCATACACTATCAACAAACAACTATTCATCCAAACAAAAAATTTTATCCAAACAAACAATTTTATCCAAACAACTATACTAGCTACCCGGACACAGATCCGGATAAGCTTCCTAAAATTTCCTTGAGTTTCCCCAAGTATATATATATATATATACCGGGATACTCGCTCAACAGAATTCAAACAACCAATTCTACTGAGCTACAGAGCTCCTACACAACTAGATCTATAAAACTAAACAGAATATCATACCACAGATAAGTCTAACTCAACTACCAATTCCTTTCAGAACTGCTGGTTCCAAAACCAGAGATAGATCAAACACGTACTTCCTCAAAGATACGCGATATACTCCGAATCCCAGTTATCCAAACTGACAATTCAACCAAGTAGACCAAACTCTTATCCAAATCAGAACACAGAAAAGATCCAAAACACCTCGGAGCTGACTTCCCAGACTTACCCAATCTTATAGCTTCCTTTTACCAGAGAAAACTTCAACAACAACGAAATCTCAAACTTCGAATTCCAAATTCCTCCGTAATCCACAGAACTCTTCTGACGATCCTGGGCTGCCTACATCCTTCTTGATCAGCTCATCCTTTGCCGATGCTTCTCGAAACAAACAGGACCAAAAACAATCCAACAAATGAATTCTCTCGAAATCTACCCAAAATCCAGAACACAAACTCTACCCCACCATCAGTAGACTACAACTTACTTCTCCTATCTGGAAAAGACAAAACAGATGCACTAACCAATCTGGACTTAAATCCAGAAATATTTCCTGTAGAAATCCTCTAATCCAAACACTGCAACTTCCGGTTGCTTCCATTCTAGAACAACTGCAATCCTACTTCCGCTGCGCAACTCTGATTTGGAGTAGATAAGAATGCCGTCGATGAACTCGAGCACAAACACATCCTGAAAATATGGTTCAACAGATCCATAAAAAGAAAACTCAGCAGTTCCATGAAATACTGAGCTGCTTCACCAAATCCTTTCTCTAGGAGACACCCTTCTACCTAGCTGAACTACCGGTACTACTCCTGAAATTAAGTCGATAAGGAACTCAATCTCAAATGCAGACAAATCTCTGACTTCGGATAAGACATCCAGAAAGTCTCAGATAACTCAAGAGAATACTCAACTATCGCAAGTCACTTTTGCATTCCACTCAGCCTAAATTCCAAAGAAACTGCTCTCTCTTTACCCATCAGAACAGCTTATGCTTGACTAACCAATCCATCGAAGAAATGGATCCACTTTGTTGCTTCTGAACTCCACCTCTAGAAAACTGCTAAGCTAAAAGATCTTCCTGCTGGAACACAAAACACTTCCGAGCTGCACCGTTGACACAGATGTCAAAGACTTCCTATCCAAAGCTCTTCGAGAAACTCGGACCCCAAATCAAATAGAAATACCATTGCTAAACTCAGCCACAACACCGAAGCAGACACATTTCCTTAAACTTGCTTCAAAAGAAAACATCTTCAGAAACATCCGGTCATTGCATCTCATCACGCAACTACTACTACCTGAGGTACCCAGATACCATCACTTGCTTCTGCTCTTCCGTCAGATCCAAACTCTCAAAAATCTGCTCACACGAGCGCGATCCAACTTACCCTACAATGATGGACTCCGAACCTTAACAGGTTTCCTTCAGAGATCAATGAAATCCTTACACCACAGCAAACTCACTCGAGACGGTATTAGGTCTACAGTCTCGACAGATACACTTCCAATCTCAACATCCAAACTCCAACCATTGGTAGTTGTGTTACACACACACCACTACCTTATCTACCTTTATATCTTATATTGGAAAACCCGAACAGGTAACCCAACAAATAGGTAGAAATATAGATATATGTATATATAAAAATTACAAATACGCTCTCTCAAGAAAGAAATCACTCCAAAGCTTAGGTATTCGCTCAACCTATGCTCTGATACCAACTGTGACGACCCGGCTTTTTCTCCACAAAAAGTCGTATCATCAAGAAGAAAGAAAGGGATAGAAAAGAGATAAGATAGAGAAGAAAGAAAGAAACACATCAGAATCTAAACAGCGGAACGAATAAATTATATTAATCAAATAAGATATTACATTGTATCATATACATCAGAGATATACAGCTTATACAATACATACTAGACAGTTATAAACATCTGTCTAGTCATTACAACTCAAATACACTCAACAAATGACTCATACAGACTAACACAGCGGAACACTATATCTACGAACGCTGAAGCCTCCTGCTCCATTGCTCCTCCAAAGATTCGTCAAAGCAAACCTGAATCCCTTGGCTACTCGTAAAAATTTGAGTACCCAAGAGTTTAATAAAACAGAAAATAAACACTTGGGTCAGACATGGGTCTGGTGTGAGTAAACGGTTTAAATTGCTTAACTTCAAAACCTTTTGAAAACAAAGGTATCACGTAAGACTCCCCACAAATAAACATGGGTAAGTTTTTACCTTACGCTAACCAAAACATTTGATAGGAAATCCAGTTATATTATAATAGGGTCTAGGGTTTTCAAGTAAAATACAGAAATAGCTGGAATGCTTACATCTCACGTTCCAACATAGTTGGGCACAACTAAACCGTACGGCACTTATTGGATTTTGGATTCCATACAATGGCAGAGCTACCGGGGTACCGCTCGTCACAGTACGTGGCCTAGATCAACGTACCGAGGATCACGCCCAATCCCCTGCAACACAAGGCCGGAACATCCCTTACTGGATAATTCCCGCATAAGAAACCCCGCGGTTGGAGCCAGCAACCGCCCACACAGCCGAAATAAAAAGGGACTCTAGACAGAGGAATCTTATACTACTTGGGCGCTACCCACTAACCTTGCTGCACCTCCCCTGTTTTAGCCATTCCCGGTTGATGAGGCTTGAGGCTACGATTACCTTTAATCAGAACACATCACTTAGAATGCTCATCGTCCACCTGACGATGTGCTGAAAGCATTCAATCCATACAAGTTCGTTCCGGGTTCGAACGAAACCGAAGGCATTATCTCGTTACACTCATTTTGGAATCACCCTCAGAGTTAACGACAATAACCCTTGCACTCTGAATCTTCATCTTCACTTGAGATTCACGACCTAACGTTTAACTTGGATCGATGTGGTATTCGGATATCCAAATCTGGAAACCCGATCCCGGTCTCATCGAAATCCAAACGTATCTTAAAGGCCAAGTTGTTTAAAGGTTTAAACAATTCAATTCAATTCAATTCAATACTTGAATTCACACAGCATTTAACATAGATAAATATCACACATTTATCACAGATATATCCAATATCATATCACAGCATATCATAGCATATTATCCAATAGATATTATCCAATTCAGATATTCTACACAACAATCATATATAAGCAACCATTATTAACCCTATGTTATAATTAATTTAATTATCTTAAATTAAATTAATTACTTAAGAATTAATCATCTAACCTTGCTTAATTAATCATTAATTAATTACAATCTTTAATTAATTAATTACTCATTAAATATTAATCATCCTTGATTAATTATTCATTAATTACATAAAGTAATTATCCTTTAATTAATTTCACAAATTAATTATTCTTAACCATTTAACAGTAATTAACCTTTAGTTACTTTCATTAATTACATTAATTAATAATCCTTAATTAATTACTTCCATTAATTAATTAACTATAATTAATTACATTGACCCTTAATTAATTACATTAATTAATTAAACTTTAATTAATCACTTCTATTAATCCACCTTAATTAATCATAAACAGTAATTATCATCCTATAATTTACTTACCCTAATTAATTAACTCCTTAATTAATTACTTTAATCCTTTAATTAATTACACCAAATAATTAATCCTTAATTACTTCTCATTAAGTAATTATCCTTTATCTTGTAATTATACATTAATTACTTATACTAAGTAATTACACTTTTTAACCTTATTAAGTATTCATACTTAATTCTTTATCAAGTGATTATCTTTATTTAACTTAAATTAATCACATCCATTTATTATTTACAATTGAGTAATTCATTCCTTAATTACTCTTAAATAAATTAATTAACCTTAATTACAGATTAATTATTCTTTAATTATTAATTAATAAACCTTAATTATCAATTAATAAAACTTGATAACAAATTAATTAATCCTTAATTACAAATTAATTTATCTTTAATTACTTAATTTATTAGCCACTAATTACTTAATTAATCACTAATCATTAATTAATCAATCTTAATTTCTTAATTTAAAAATCCTTAATTACAATTAATTACCTTTAATTAATTATCCATACCCTTAATTACAACTAAATAAATCTTTAATCATTAATTAATAATCTCTAATTATTTAATTAATAAGTCTTGATTACAAATTAATTAACCTCTAATTAATTAATTAATAATCTTTAACTATTAATTAATTCTAAGTCAAAAATTAATTAAATTAATCACCCTTTAATTATTTTATTAAATTATCAAAATCTTAATTATCTTTAACCAATCATTTTCCTTTGTTAATTACTACATCACATTAATTAAACTTAACCTTTAATTAACATTTAATTATATTTACAAATTGATTTAGTTTTAAAACATTTTATTTAAGTTTTTAACAAACTTAAATTAGTCAAACATACCCTTAAATAAAGTTTAAGAACATTTTAAAAGAGGTTTAGACAAGTTTTAAACAGAGAACCATCTTCAAATTTCAACTGTTATTAATAAAAACTTTAATACGTGCTTAACACTTCCTCTCCCGATCCCTGCTTCGAGTCATCTCACCTTCCTACTCGAGATCGCTTCGAGTTTTCCCAACTTCTTCTTTCTCCCCTAGTTTCTTTTATAAAACTAAACTGCTAACATACTACCCTCACGAACACGAGCAAGTGCTCGAGTCTGAACCCAGAATTCCCGATACTCCCTTCGAGTCGCCCACGCATCCATCTCCCCTGACACACCATCAATGTTGTGCACGTGCACAGGAAAACGCTGCTACTCCGGTCATCGCTACCACTTCCAATACGTCGACGACAACCTCACCTTAGCTTCCGACCACCCAGATCTTCGAGACAACCACAAAATCAAAATCGAGCCACATCGAATCCCATTTGAACGAACCGATCACCAAAAACCTTCTCGAGTTGCCACCTTCGGTCACCAGAATGTTTGATGCTCCGACCAAAGCTTCGCCGTTGACCCCCGCTTCCATCCCCCCTACTCAGGTCGAACTCGGTGCGCCACTGTTGCCGTACGAACCCCTTAAACTTTGACAACCCAAAACAGCACAAAACCCTATCTCGACAAATCCTCATCATCACAGCCAATAGAAAAATAAATCAATATTTTTCCAGTGATCCTCGCCTCCACGATCACCTTCAAGCCAAAGCTAAAGCTTCCAGTCGCCGCCGATCACCAGAATTTCCCCTAAACCCATAATCTGATCAACCACGAATTTCTCACCCGAAACAAAACTAAAAATCGTGATTCTTCTTTTAAAAATCTCAGTTTTAAAAGACGATTCAGATTATATAAGTGAATTCGAGAATCAAAATGTTTAAATTTAAAATGTTTCAGATATTCCACTGTATTTCTTGATTTTCCAGATTATATTCAACTTATTTATACTTGAAAATAATTTTAAATCATAAGTTATGTTTAAACAAACCTGATTCATTAGGATTCCTAAGCTTAACAGAGACTAGATAAGGAAGATTGGAATTTTTATATCAAATATTTGAACTCTGTAACTTAAACAGAGATGATCTCTGATACATCCATACATGCACACAGTTCTATACTCATATACACATATATTCATATTCACAACAACATGCATGTATATATATTCAACATGCATCACAATTTACTTCAAACATCTATCACACGAATCTAATTAAAACTGTTTTAAGCTTAATCTACTCATATTAAAATAACAGAGAGGTATACATGTATACATACTGATTTTAGTATATGCATTTTATTTATACAAGCATGCATTCACAGATAAAATCATATGCAAACCATATTACTATAAAGATTCATCACATCATTTAAGTTTATTACTAGATCTAAAAACTGTTTTAAAAATAAAGTTTTACTCACCAGTTTGAAAAATGCAGAGAGCTTAAAACTGAAATTTGAAATCCTGAGAACTTGAAACTTGAAAAGCTTAATTGACTGAGATGATTCGAGAGTTGATTCCAGGTTGTAATTGAAACTTGTTACAGGCTTTTGATCTTGGTTTATAGAGATTTAGACTACAGGCTTTAGAGAAATGACGGATTTTCATTTGAGTTTTGAGAGTTTGTTTTGAGGAATGTTTACAGGGTTTTGATTTGGATTTATTTCTGGTTTTGTATTTGTTTTTGAGGAGTGAATTCAGGTTTTGAACTGAGCATTTGTTATAGGGTTTTGAACTTCTGGTTTGAGAAAAGGTTTTAACAGGTTTGGTAAAATTTCCTTTATTTTAGAACGTGGCTGCAGTTTTGATTTTAAAGAAATGTGATGGAAAAATGAAAGGAGAGTAAGAAGTAATGTTATATAGATTTAGTTTTTGATTTATTAAAATTAAAGAAATAAAAATAAAATTTTGACACTTGTCACCTACCATACTTAATTATCTTACACATGGTTTTTAAGAGATTATTAGATTAACACATGTAATTTTACATGCACAATTAAATTTTAAGTGATTTTCTTAAAGCTTTTAAATTACATTTTCTAAATAGATAAATACATATCTTATTTTATAAATGCTTTTCTTAATTTATAAAAATAAACTTTTTAAAAGAAAATAAAATAAAAACCAATTAGATTTTAACTAAATCATATGTAGTGTATTTAATCCATTTTAAATGATAATATGAAACTTTTATATTTATTTACTATTAACTAAATACCTTATAAATTCATATAAATAAATTCCTTTAAGGAAAATGATATAAAAGAAATCTTATTTTTAAATAAAAACTTTATTCATATATTTTTAAACCCAAACTATATTATTATTTTAAGATATATATATTTTTCTTTTAAATTCAATTTTTAAATTCAATTTCAAAGTCAATTTAAAATCTACATTTAAAATCAATTCAAATAATATATATATATATTAAATTTTAACAAACACACTATTGATTGTCAATAATTATCCTATTTAAAGTCAATTTTAAATACACATATATTTTTAAACAACACATATTTAATTTGAAAATAAGTCTATTTAAAAATCTATTTCTACTTATATTTAAAAACAACTCAATATTAAATTGTTTGAAAACAACAACCTTTACCAATATTTAATAATTAATTTAAAAGATTATCTCATTTTAAATTCTCTGAAATCCCGGGATATCACATTATAAGTGTATAGGTAGACACTCATGCCGGAATTGAATTGCTCAAAATACCGCGTTGTAAATAAAATTTGGCAAAACTCAGCATATACAGTAAATAAAAAAATTTACAGATCACAGACACAGAGTAATATAACAATAATGCAGCGGAAACAAAAGGATAGTAGTTCATGAAGCTACTATATATATATAACATAGTTAGACAAGATACAACAGAAGTCTCGAATACAATAGATGTCTCAATACAATAATCAGATACAAGATCTAAATACATCACTGGAATCAACTGAATAACTGGAAGCAGGATCGATAGATAACTGGATCTCCAAGCGAAGCTCCAACTCCAAAAGGTGAGTCTCAAATGCTGTATCACTCAGTCTGACCCGAGCGTAAAGCAAAACACAAAACATAAAACACTCGAGTCAGGATTAACATTCTTATATCAATAAATCCAACTCAAGTGAAATATCAACTGAAATACAAGTAACTTAAAGGATGTTTGGGATAACCATCCCCTAAGAATCCGTTAAACTATCTACTATGTAATAATATATGCTATATACAGTAGTGTCTAATCAGTAAAGTATAATCATATAGAAAATAGCGTTAAGGGGATGGAGAACCTTAACGCGGTCGGATCTTAAAATCATAATCATAGTAAAGCTCGATATGGTAGGTGACACGGCACACAAGGCAATGCCAGGGTAGATATACCAATTACGCACACGGACTGATGGATACGCATAGCAGCCACTACCGTTCCACCTCGAACAACACTCCCAAATCGGAGGGTGGCCACCAAAATCAAAAGTAATAGAATGGAATCGAAGAAGTGCGTCCGATAAGAGGTGCTACCTCACTAGTACGAGATCGCTCCTGTTTTAGCCACTTTATGCCAACTCACGGGAGTTGGGTCCACGTATATACCTTAGGATCGTTGCCACCATCCTACTTCATTTTGGAAACTCCACCGCGTACACAGTTGTCAAAGTGCTTTTCGGTATCGACAGAGAGTATGTCCATATCCGATCCCGGTCTCTTTAACAACCAATCGTTATTATAACACCGTGGTCATTTCAAAATAATTTATACTTCAAAACCAAAATATCATTATCATTTCAAAACTCAATTTAATACGATATCATTTTCACTTCAAATATATCCCTTTTCAAAATCATATCACTTTCCAAAGTTACAACGCTTTTCGAAATCATAGTCTTTTTTAAACATCAAAACACATTGGAAATCACAGCTTTGAAATCACAGTATTTTGGAAATCATAACACTTTCCTTTTAAACAGTTTAGATATTAAAATCAGTATATATAATAAAATAGTTTATAAATAAAATAGTTTATATAAATAGTTATAAGTTAAAAATAGTTTAAAATAAAATAATTTATATTAAAAATGATTTATATTAAAATAGTTTATATTAAAATAATTTATAAAGTAAAGTATCAATAGTTTTAAATATAATTTAAAATTTCTTTATAAAATAAACTAGTTTCCTCAAATTTCACAAATCGATTCAAATTAACTCGAATTCCAAAAAAAATTAATTTAATCAAATCTCAAATCATCAGTTTCAACTCGATTCAGCTTCTAAATAAATCATTTCAAATTATCGATTTCAAATACATATCTGAACCATAAAATAAGCCATTTTAATTTTAATATATTTCAAAGCTTTAAATATTCAACATTTCAAAACTAAATTCGATAAATTTATATACATATCAAATTCACTTTACAATTATTTAGTTTTGAAATATTAACTTAATCATTTCCATAACATTTAAATACAATTTCAATTTACAAATTTAAATAAACAAAATATCTCATTTAAATATATAAGTTTGAAATATCCATTTAAGTCACCTTTTCAAATTTCAAGTTGTAAAACACTTCTTTAAATTTCAAATTCAATACATTTCAAATCAAACTTATTTAAGTATAATTCTTAAATAAATATAATTTCAATCAATTTCAAATCATTATAAATTCTATATTTGAAAATATAGATATTAAATAAATACTTAAACATATTATTTATCAACTTTATTAAATCAACTTTAATGAATCTTTAAAATCATTATTTATCAAAACCATATATTTCTTTTCAAAACCAACGAAATCATTTTCAAAACATTTATATATAGACCAACGGTGCCTGTATATAATTTTCTATCCTATGGTCAAGTGATACGGATATTTATCATTTCAATCCACAATTTAAAATATATATACGGGTATATATCTTTTCAACCCGCAATCCCAAATTCAATTAATAGAAAACCGCTTGGGTTTATCATTTCAACCCATAACGATTTTCTCCTATTCTACAAGATCGTTCGGGTATGTATCATTTCAACCCATAGTGATTCTATACTAACAGGGAACTTGCAGAGTGATAACAGATATGATAATAAAAATAACAATAGTAACAGGCATATATCATCAATATAAATAACAGATAATGGTGTCAGATGTCACAGGTGAACAGATACAGATAATGGCATATATATAACAATGTAAATAACTAACAACAACATATTTCAATTGACGTTTAAATTGAAATCAAATTTAATAAATATAAGAACGTTAATCAGAGTGATTGCTCACCTTTCGAGGCTAGAGAAATTTGACACAGAAATGAGCTACGAATCCAGAGCAAAGTGAGATGGGCACGAATTCGATGAAGAAAACAGGCACGACGGACCAAAATCTAATAAACGAAATTGATGGGACAAATCAAAATTAGCTCAACTTAACTGGAACAAAATAAATATTATACCCACACATATCATTCCCTAATAGTTAATATAAATTTTTTAATTCATATTAAAAATAATATATATATACTGTAAACAAAATAAGAACTAATAACTTATATACACTTTAATATATATAAACTGTAACTTTATAACTCATATATACAGACTTTTGGTTTTATTAGAAATCAAACAAAGCATCACATAATATATAATTAATATAACTTTTACATTGGAAACCTAACATAAAAAAATGCAGACTCCATATAAAATTTCAATAAAAATGTATATAAGCAGGTTATAACCCACCTATACCCAGACGTTATATGCAATAGTGTACACATGTGCAGACTACCAAAATCCTACAACCTATAACTATATTTATATAATACTTTTGTATACCATATTTAAGAAATGGATTCCAAATGTGAACACGCGGCAAATAGAAACAATTATATATATATATATATATACACACACACACACACGCTGCATATACATCTAAAATCTATATAGGTAGAATTTAATACTCAGGCTTAACTATATATATTGACATATATTTTAAAATTTACAAGCAGTAACTGCATTTGGCTCGTTCAACCAAATGAACAGCTTACCACAACCAGCAGGCCTAACATAAATCTGTACAAACTTATATATATATATACCTGACCGAACTTGAAATATTTTATTTATAACATACACACTATACTATATACCACTAACATATTATCAAATACTATATAACCAATATATACACTACTGTAAGCACACATATACTACAATTATATATATATATATACATGGGTATACCTATATAAAATCGAATTGAACCCAGAACAAAATTTGTAAAATCCGTATATATATAAAATATCTATATACATGTTATATTTAAAAATCAACATTCCTTTAAACACACATAAAAATCTATTCATATATACACATATCATACAACAGATCTTATAAAACTCATATAATATACATATATATACTTTTAAGTCAATACTTAATAGACATATTCTGAGTACAAACCTATATAACATATTGTATGTAAAACTATATAATACTAATAGGAACACACGTATATGAATTTTATAATGTTAAAACATATGTATATAATATATATGTTGCGTTATAATATATAGTAGTATGGGTTATAAAATATATATATGCTGCTTTATAATATATGTATATAGAGACAAATCAATATTACTAACAAATGTTTACTTTCAAATCTCATATAAACTTATATAGCTACCTTATATATATAAACAGATATATATTGTACCCTATAAACATATAAATATATATATAAACTACAATACACTAATATAACCACAATTATATACTAACATATATAAGATACCTTATGAAAAGAAGGGATGAATGATGGTTAGGCACGGCAGAGCTAGGTTGAAGACTCGGGTAGGCTGAGAGATTGGAGAGAGGGGTGAGGTCGCAGAGGTATGTGAGTTGCATGGTGATGTAATTTGGTGGCCAGAGGGTGCTCGACTGCTGGTTATGATTTGCGGAGGTTTGATTCAAGGGAGAAAGAGGAGAAGACGTGTAGTAGAGCTTCGATCGCTTGTGTGGCCTGGGCGTGCGTGGTGAAGTTAGAGGAGGGAGAGAGAAAAGGAAGGACACGACAAAGAAGGAAGTGGGAGGAGGTTTTGATGGCTGTGCTCGGCCACAAGAAGATGAGGAATTGAATAAAAGAAGTGACGATTAGTTTTCATTTCTGTGACATATAAATTTTATTTCAAAGAATATGAGAGTAGAGAAGGACCAGTTTCCCTTTCCAATGCAAATGAACAGACTACAAAAAATATATTTATATTGAATATCATAAGTTAAGGTTGGAAAGCAAACTGAGATCTTGGGAATTAATAAAAGGCTGCAGACTATTGGTTTTCAATCGATGGATAAGTGAAAGGTCACAAGAAAATAAATAGACTCAAACGGATACCGATATGGTTACCGTCTTTCGCAGATTCCGCTGCGTACCAGACTTCAAAACATAGAATTGAATATACCGCAGAGATTAGCACGACGAGACGATCCAAACAATATACAAATATCAGTGATGGGGTCATCCCATCAAAAGTCGATAATCGGTACCGAAAATGCTGCAAATTTGTCGAAAATAAGATAAACGGAGCAATAATAGTCCAAATTTTTAGAAACAAAATATGGCGTCTTGCTCAGAAGATGGTTTAGAATTTTCTATGTAAAAATATTTAGGTTTGGAAAACATTTTATTACCATCAATTTTTAACTGATATAAATTGGAATAAAATTACACTAGAAAATAAACTTCCAAATTTTCTGATGAAAATTTACCAGTTGTTATGTTTAAGAAGACGTATTCCAAATATTAAATTTATATTTCAAAATTTATTGTTTAATATTCCACAAATTTCAATTAATTAAATAAATAAACCCACTAAAATTTACGGGTCGTTACACTCTCCCCCACTCAAAACTTGTCGTCCCTGAAAAGGAAGGAGGTAGGAGAATAGAAACAACCAGAAGGAAAAACAAAGTTGAAATACAAAATAACAATTAATTTAAACCATATAAATTCCAATGTACATTAATTGATATTCAATAATTGATTTAATCCATTTGATTTCACTAAAATAAATCTGAACTATTTCTAAATTCATTATCTTATTATCCAATTATCTAAATTAACAATTTCTAAAATCACAAATTTTAGCATAGTCCTTTAATAAAATCGTATTTATTCAACAAATTTAATTTTTCTTTATTCCAAATTATTATTAAGTTTATTTCACTTAATATATCTTATTACATATATTTAAACCATATAAATTAATTTAAACCATATAAATTTCAATTTAAATTAATTTATATTTTTTCAATTTGGTTAAATCCATTTATATTAAATCAATAAATAGTCATTCGATTTAAATTTGTTAGTTCAACTGTTAATTCTAATTATATAAATTTCAATTTATATCAATTAATATTCAATAATTGATCTTAATTCAAGGTATTTCATTAAGTTGATTCAATTCAATTTGTTAATTCTTTCAGAACAAAAATTACTTTATTTATCTCATTCAATTAACTTATTATTCTATTTATCTTTATTAGCATTTTTATAATCAAAATTTGAGTGTATAACATTTATTATAACCACTCAAATTTTGTTTATAAAATCATTTTATATTGTATATTATCCAATTACATATTCAACTTCTGAATAATTTAGGTAAGTTGTATTAGAATGAAATTGAGTATTATACAACTAAAATTTTCCAATTCAATTATTTCAAATTTAAATATCTATTCCAAAATTTGATTTCATTTTATAACTGAAATCATCTATAAATCATAAATTTTAATTTTTTTTAATTTTTTTTAAATTTCTGATTAACTTTTAAACTATTTTAGAGATACATAGATATATGTACATAATATATCAAATCAAATTTTTGAAATCATATACTAATATATATATATATATATATATATATTATAAATAAAGTCGTATTTTAGAAATTCAAATTAATTAAATTTTTAAAGCAAAACTATAGCAAAGCTACAGAATGGTCTCTTCACTTCGAAACTCGAAAATGAATGTCGATGATGCTGCAATCATCACCGAAATTATTTTCCAGCGACAAAGAAAAGAGCACTGATTTAAAACCTTTTAAAGTTCTTTGAAATGATTTCAATTTGAAATTACTTTAAATAATATGCATTTTAAAACTTTAAAACCAAAGTGGGAAATCATCGGAAATTTAAATTCTCAAATTCTTGACTTAAATTCATTTCAAATTCCAAATCAATTTATAAACCAATCTTATAAATTCATTTAGAACAGTAAATGATAACCAAATATTATCATTTCATACAACCTATTTAATTAACTTATTAAATTCAAGAAAATTTACTTATATATTTATAATATAATCATACAAATTCATTTCATTTACCAAATTTTGAAAACAATATTGTGTCAGTTTGCTCTGTTCAAGTGTTTTGGAGATCCTATCAATAGCGTTGATCAAACGAATCGATCGAAAACCCAGATCAACATCAACAACTCAAACAACACAATATATAAAATGTTATCCCGCCTTTTGGCAAGGCCGTGACACCAAGGACTTAACTAGAAACCGGCGACAGATCGTCTCGTAGACCAGCTACGCACAAGGATCGCTACGGATATCGATGGATTTTGTCCAAGTCTGAACCAGGCCAAAATTGCTAGGACATGACAAGCTAAGCCATGGGAGTCAACGTTCCAAGTTTTGAGTCAATCCGAGTTCGTATGATCGAGTTAGGATCCATGCAAGTCAGAAGGGAAGCAATGATTCGAATCCATTAATTCGAATCCATCAGGATCGAATCGATCGACAAACTAGGCTAGGTTTCACCTACTTTGGGTCCGCGAAGTCAACTTGCTTCGAATCCATCGAGCAATGCCTAACTCGAATCCATTGGACCATCCATTCCTTCGAATCCACAGAGCTGTAAGGCATAAGTCATTCGACTCCATCAAAGGAAGTTCCTTCGAATCCACAGAGCTGTAAGGCATAAGTCCTTCGACTCCATCAAAGGAAGTTCCTTCGAATCCACAAAGGCTAGTCACCCCAACTCCATCTCTTAAGTCCGACTCCATCTCTAAAGATGCTTCGAATCCACCCTGTTTGAGACAACTTCGAATCGATCACCCATGATATACCCTGATCGATTCGAACTTACATCTCTTCGTATCCATTCCCTCGAAACCATCGAGTCGAAGTAGCAGAGGTTATGGATACAACCCAGTAAAACTGGAGTAAGAGGCGGATCGATGCGAGAGACACGCGCCACGTCACAGCAAGCATCGAGTCGACCAAATCGATTCGAACTAAGATCGATTCGAAGTATCCATGTTCTCCAGAAATGCAACATTGAATCGATCATATCTCGAGTTCTACAAGTCCAAATGCCATGAAATTTTCACAGAAGCTTAAACACATGATGAAGAATGTTCACACCAAATTTCAGCTCGATTGGATGATTTCTTGATCGATTCGAACCAAGGGTCGAATCGATCCCAAAGTGGGCCCGGATCTCCAGATTTCGGCCATGTGGGCCCCCTGACGTACCAGAACTGGTCTCCCCTCATTTTAGGCGAAATATCAGCCTCCTACACCTATAAATAGAGCCCCTGGTCATTCAGAAAAGAGGTCGGAGAATTCTAAGTACTGAAGAGCGCCCAGATTCTGCCAGATTTACTCCAGAACACCGCCGCTGCTTTAGATTTAGACTTAGCATATAAATTCAGTTGTATTACAGTATAAAGAATTGTAATCTTCAAGTATCGAGCAATAAAATCATCAAACTTCATAGTGGACGTAGGCAAAAACGCCGAACCACTCTAAATCGCTTGTCTTTGCAATTTACTTTCTGTTATTTGGAGTTTTTGTTAGATAACCCAAAGTTTTAATTTTCATTCTTCACTTTTATCTCTTCAAAAACTTCCAAAGAGTGTTGTGCCCATTTTTGGTACAAACACTTTGGTGCTTTCACTGAGAAAAAACCAGCTTTTTTCTCCTGCTCCTTGGATCTACCATCGATACCGGATTGCACAAATACAAGAGGAAGATCCAGATCTCTAATTCATCATCCTTCCATTCTATTCAGATTTGCATAAAGTCTAGGAAAAGGATTCATCATTCGAAATGGTTAGCACGAGAACCACTTCTACAGGTGCTGGACAATAAGGTAGGGATGGACAGAATCCTGCTCAACAGCAGCCATCCAACCAAGACAACACTGCCCACTCGGATCCGTCTGGGGCAGTCACTAGACAAGAATTCCAGGTGTTGCTTCAAGAGTTGACTCAGAGTCGGCAACAATTGACCGAACAGTTGCGTGCTAATATTGAATTGACAAACCAACTGAACCGCCAGGGCCGTAGGAGGTCCAGAAGGGATGGTGTTTCCCGCTCATCCACTGAAAGTTCTGCCTCATCTGACTATCATCATAGATCTACCCGTCCCCGATTGGACGGAAGTCATGCTCAAGCTGCTGGATATCAACCCGCCCTAACTGTCGGACAGTTGAGGGTAGGACCGTCAACCAGCTTCCAGGCTGGGCCATCAGCACGAGGTGGTCATACTCCACAATATACTACGGACAATCATGTCACAGCTGCCACAGTAGAAACAAGGGTTGATACCCGACATCTTCCAGATTCAAGCAATCAACAGCAGGGACGTACTTCCGAACCATACGGCCCGGAAGATGCTGAGCCAAGGAGGCGAAACTTGGACCGTCGACAGCGCCCGGTCCAAACTCGCATTGTGGAACCCGACCACACCTTAGCTTAGCATGCTCAAAATGTAGCAATGCCCGACATCTCGACTATGATACGTCAGATGATCCGCGAAAGCCAAGGTCTTACCAACGACGATTGGGGGATTTCTCGGAGTCATACTCCTTTCACGGACGAGATACTATACGCTGAACCTCCTCGGCGATTCAGAATGCCAACTCTCCCTATGTACGAAGGAAATTCTGACCCCAATCAGCACATATTGAAATATGAGTGGTCAATGAGCGCCGCAAGGGCCGATGATGCAGTGAAATGTCGAAGTTTCCCCATCTCACTGGGAGGAATTGCAACGATGTGGTTTACAAGATTACCTCCAAGATCTATCTCGTCATTTGACCAATTGGCTAAGAAATTTGTTGAACAATTTCGCATGCATGTCGCTAGACCCAAAGATGTTAACACCCTGTCCAGTGTTACCCAAGCTCGTGGGGAAACACTAAGGCGTTACTTGGAGAGATTCCATGCGGCATGTGTGGAAATTAGTAATCCCAACGACAACTCAATTTTAATGGCATTGACAAAGGGAATTGATCCCGATTCTGAATTTGGAAACTGGTTAGCCGGAAAACCACCCGCATCGTTGGACCGTTTCTACTCCAAAGCCGCTCAATTCTTACGACAAGAGGACGCGAAACAGTCTAGGAAGCAGGACGATGCAAAACCCGGAAATGAGGGAATACAAAGCAATGTAGCAGTTAAACAGTCTGGTGACAATTCCGGAAAAGTTCAGTTAAACATACAGAACAAACAAACTCAGCCAAGAGGTAGCAATGGTCAAAATAAGAAGAGAGATCCGAATCCAGGCCCACGGCGTAGGGCTCCGATGTTCGAAAGTTATACACCATTAAACACATCGCTAGAAAATGTGTACCTACAAACTTGCAACACTGAACAGTATAAGAAACCCGCCCCGAAGCGGTCATCAGAGAGGCAGATTCAGACAGGAAAGTTTTGTAGGTTTCATGAGAGTTATGGCCACAATACTAATGACTGTCGTCATTTGCAGGATCTCATAGAAAAGTTGATCAGGGAGAGAAAGTTAGATCAATTCGTGCGGGCACCGCAGTCTGGTGGTGCGGGCCCATCAAACCCAAACCGTGCGCAAGACCAAGAAAGACAAGAGGAACCCGCTCGTACAGGCGGGAGGCTAGTTATCAATACCATAAGTGGTGGTCCTCATCCAGCGGACAGGAGCTGGAGGGAAATGGAGTCGTATGCTAGCTCTATCAGGCATGCGAGCTTCGAATGCTGCAGTAATTGTGAGGACGGAACCCCGGCTAAGCAACAAAAGACGATGTCTGACGATATCATATTTAGAAGCAGAGATGCTGACAAAATCGAAGCCCCAACAATTGACCCACTGGTCATATCTGCCCAGGTTGGTCCTGCTTGGATGAAGAGGATCCTGGTTGACAGTGGAAGTTCTGTAAACATTCTATTCAAACGAGCTTATGATTTAATGAAGATGGAAGCAAAAGACTTGAAACCCTGCCAATCTCGAGTTCACGGCTTCAATGGGAGTGCAACAATACCCACTGGGATAGTGGAACTACCAGTGGAACTGGGAATTGGAGAACGCAGGAGAGTCCGACTGCTGCAATTCGTTGTTCTTGACATCGCTTCACCGTATAATGCATTCCTGGGTCGACCAGCCCTTGCTGAATTCAGGGCAGCCATTGCCCCGTGGTGTTTGACTCTAAAATTCCCAACTGACCATGGTATAGGAATCGTTCAAGGAGATCAGGCAGCAGGAAGAGCCTGTTATGTTGCTGAGTTGCGTGAAGCACAGAAGAAGGAGAAAGGAAAGGGCGTAGAGGAATCTCTCTACGTCCGTTTTACTGATAATTGACAACTAGCGCCCGGGCCCCGGCCCGGGCACCACTACCAATTCCTTAAAGATCTTGACCCTAGAGATAACGAAGATAAAGATGAAGTCAAAGAGAATCAAGTGTCTCCAGCCGAACTGACTGTGGACGTCCCAGTCAGTGAGGATGACGACTCAAAAGTACTAAAAGTTGGATCTCAACTGGGAAAACAGATACAACAGGAATTGGTTGAATTTCTTCAAGCGAATCTCGATGTCTTTGCCTGGACGCACTCTGACATGTGCGAAATATCACCGAACATTGCAAGTCACTCCTTGAATATTGATCCGCGACATGTTCCGGTCAAGCAAAAGAGGCGTGGTATGGATCCAAAGAGATCTGCCGCCCTTAAAGAAGAAATTGACAAGTTGCAATCAAATGGTTTCATCCGAGATGCTCTATACCCAGAGTGGGTGTCAAATCCGGTAATGGTTCGAAAACCGAATGGGAAATGGAGAACTTGTGTCGACTACTCCGACTTAAACAAAGCTTGTCCAAAAGATAGTTTTCCACTTCCTCGAATTGACCAACTCGTAGACTCAACTGCAGGCCATGAATTGTTATCCTTTATGGATGCTTATTCCGGTTATAATCAAATACCTATGCATCTACCCGATCAAGAACATACCAGTTTCATGACCAATCTGGGACTCTACTGTTACAGAGTCATGCCTTTTGGTTTAAAGAATGCCGGAGCGACTTACCAACGCTTGGTTAATCGAATGTTCGCTGACCAGATCGGGAAGACCATGGAAGTTTATGTGGATGACATGTTAGTTAAGTCCCGATTTTCCATAGATCACGTCAGGGATTTAGATTCAATGTTTCGCATCCTACGTGAGTATGGAATGAAGCTTAACCCGTTGAAGTGCCACTTTGGCGTCGCATCCGGAAAGTTTCTCGGTTTCATCGTCAATGCTCGTGGGATAGAGGAAAACCCCGAAAAGATCTGGGCAATAAGGAATTTGCAAACTCCAAGGACCATAAAGCAAGTCCAAAGTCTCAACGGGAAGGTAGCAGCGCTAAGCAGGTTCATTTCAAAATCCACTGATAAATTCATTCCTTTCTTTGATCTAATCCGGAAGGGAAAACGAAACTTTGAGTGGACTATGGAATGTGAAGGCGCATTTCGATCGCTGGTTCAGCATCTCTCTACGCCACCGATCTTGTCTAAACCGATTGTTCACGAACAATTATACCTTTATCTGGCAGTATCAGAGCATGCGATCAGTGCTGCTCTGGTCTGAGAAGAGGATCGAGTGTAGAAACCGGTCTATTATGTTAGTAAACGATTGACCGGAGCTGAAAGAAATTACCCCAGGTTGGAGAAACTGGCTTATTGCTTGGTCATTGCCTTAAGAAAGCTTCGTCCTTATTTCCAAGCTCATCCGCTTACTGTGTATACCGATCAGCCGTTACGACAGGTCCTCACGCGGCCTGAGACGTCTGGAAGATTACTCAAGTGGAATATCGAACTGAGTCAATTTGACATTACTTATGCTCCGTGGAGAGCCATTCAAGGGCAAGTCTTAGCTGACTTCATAGTTGAATTTACTGTTCCAAACGACTTACCCGAAACCAGCGAGTCTCCTGAATATGACTGGAAACTTTATACAGATGGTGCATCAAACGATTGGTGTTCGGGCGCTGGTGTTGTACTAGAAACCCCCGAAGGTCGATCCATATGCTATGCTTTGAAGTTTGATTTTCACGCAACCAACAATGAAGTCGAATATGAAGCTCTATTGACTGGGTTAACGCTTGCCAGAGATCTGAAAATTATCGCTATAGAAATTTATTGTGATTCACAGTTGGTTGTGTGCCAGGTACGGGGAGAATATCAAGCAAGAGATCGAAGGTTTGCTGCTTATCTAGCCCGAGTTCAGGAAGCACTGGATCAGTTTGATTATTATGCCATTTACTATATACCACGAGATCGCAATCAAAAGGCCGATTCATTGGCAAAGTTGGCCAGCACAGGTGAAGCACAGCGAATGGGACTTGTCCCGGTCGAAACTTTGTCCTTCCCAAGCATCGATCAAATAAAAACGAATGATGTGTTGGAAACCTCTCCCAGCAAAGAATCATGGATGACTCCGTATCGAAATTATATTGAGAATGGGATATTGCCTGAGCACCGAAATGAGAAAAGGCAAGTTCTACGAAAAGCTTCGCGGTTTATCATTCAGGACGGGATCATGTATAGAAAAGGTTATTCTGTTCCACTCCTCCGGTGTATCGCTCACGACGAAGTCAAACGAGTGTTACCTGATGTGTACGAAGGAGAATGTGGCGATCACACCGGTGGACAAGCACTTGCTAAGAAAATACTCCGATATGGATATTACTGGCCGACAGTGAACCGAGATGCAGCCAATTATGCCAGAAAGTGCGACAAGTGCCAGAAACACGCTCGAATTCCAAGAGCCCCACCTACCGAGATAACTCAAATGGTCAGTCCCTGGCCGTTCGCTATGTGGGGTATCGATATCATTGGCGCTTTACCTCTGGCAAGAGGTGGTGCGAAGTATGCCATCGTCGCAGTTGACTACTTCACGAAATGGGCCGAGGCCGAAGCTCTCGCAACGATTACGTCGAAGAAAGTAATAAACTTTGTAGTCCGCAATATCATTTGTCGATTTGGACTCCCGCATACCATCATCACCGACAATGGGACCCAATTCGAAAGTTCGGAGTTCAAGAATTTCTGCCAACGATTTCATATTCATAAAAAGTTCTCTACAGTCGCACATCCACAAGCAAACGGTCAGGTCGAAGCTGTTAACAAAGTTATCAAATCCATCTTAAAGAAACGACTGGAAAAGGCTGGGGGCAAATGGGTCGATGAACTTCCTATGGCATTATGGGCTTATCGAACAACTCACAAGACCGCAACTGGACACACCCCATTTTCCTTATCCTATGGCTCGGAGGCCGTTATTCCAGTTGAGACAGAAGTATTTTCTCACCGCGTAACTTATTACGATCCAAAAACAAACGCTATATTACTCGCTGAATCTTTGGATCTGTTGGACGAGAAACGAGAAGAAGCTGATTTGAGAGCGGCCGCATACCGAAGTCGGGTCGCCCGGTTATATAACACCAAAGTTCGACCCCGAACCTTTGAACTCGGTGATCTTGTCCTCAAGAGAATCTACCCGGTTCCTTCACACATGAAACCAAATTGGGAAGGACCGTACGTCATTACACAAAGACTTGGGGATGGCACATTCAAACTATCAACCGTGGACGGTCTAGTTTTACCAAGAGCCTGGAACAGCGAGAGTCTCCGTCGCTACTACATATGACAGGCTTTATTTATTTCATTATGTTTTTCATTCAGCAATTTACTTTTGCATTTTGAAATTAGAATTTGTAATAAGGCAACTGATTTGCCATATTTTCTTATTTCAGCAATAAAATGCCATCTCTTCGAGCCAGAGCTGTGATTCATTAAATACAATGTACAACATCACGATGCACGAAGAGCTAAGTTCCATCACACAGTGGAATTTATTCAAGTAGAGAGTGGCTGTGAAGCAATCAACCACTCACTAAATGAAACCCGAGCTCGGGGGCAAGCCATCACATCAGGCGAAGAAATGGGTTGATACACGACAACCCTTCACTTAACTCCGTACTCCCAGAGTGCGAGGCGGAGTATAAACATTTAACTTAATTCCGTACTCCCAGAGTGCGAGGCGGAGTGTAAACATTTACAAAACCCCAGAGTACTCCGAGAGCGCGAGCTGGGTACAAACATTTTACTAACTCCGTAATCCTAGAGCGCGAGGCGGAGTATAAACATTTTACTAAACTCCGTGCTCCCAAAGCGCGAGGCGGAGTATAAACTTTCATTCAACTCCGTACTCCCAGAGTGCGAGGCGGAGTATAAACATTTTCCTAAATCCCAGAGTACTCCGAGAGCGCGAGCTGGGTACAAACTTTTACTTAACTCCGTACTCCCAGAGTGCGAGGTGGAGTATAAATGTTTTCCTAAAACCCCAGAGTACTCCGAGAGCGCGAGCTGGGTATAAATATCGACAAACTCCAGACTCTGAGAGCACGAGCTGGAGTATAAACATTACTCAACTCCGTACTCCCAGAGTGCGAGGCGGAGTATAAACATACATCAACTCCACACTTACTCCCAATACTGGGGGGCAGAACCATAACACATAACAAGTTGAAGACAAAAGGGAATACATTCTCATTTCCACTATCAACAAAAAGAATCTGATTACAAAATGGTTCAAAAAATTGCTACTAGTGGGAGCCGAATCCACATCTATACACGGCTATAGAAAAATCAACAAAATTCTACCCTACGTAACAGAGATTTAAAGAAAGAGTTCAATCTTTCTTCTTCCTTATCTTCTTCTTCGGGGTAGCCCCGCCAGATCCACTGCCTGATTTTCTCCTCGACCGCTTACTCTTTTCAGGCTTGCCCTCCGGCAGCGATATAATGTCAACGTCTTCCTCAGAACTGGAGGCGACGAAGATTCTTCTAGGAGGACGAGCTGGAGGCATAGAAGTAGTAGCAGGAGGAGGGGCAGGAGCAGTTTCAATCACTACAGTACCGCCCGGTGAAATCACCATTAACGGGGCAGGCCCGGGCGGATTCATACCAGCATTCCCTGCTGCCATCTCGGCATCAATCTCAGCAATAATGTCGTCCTCACGAGATACTTGGGCCGCATCGGATGTGCCAATAGCTGGCATAGATGAACTAACGGCCGGAGCAGCCCCACTCACAGCATCGGACGGGTTGACAGAGGGATCGATGGGTTCATTGAGAAGCTCCTCAATCATTTGAGCGCTGAAAGAAAACATATTTGCATCTCCCTCCTCGCCAATCAAGGTAGAAGTCGTGATGGCTTCAGAAAAAACAACCCCTTGTGTTTGATGTGGAACTGATAGAGCAAGAGGCGCAGAAACAATAACTTCAGTCACTGAAATGCGACAAAACGAAGATTGTTAGCCAAGTGTGTTGCTTAAGGTTCTTCACAACTAAACTACGAGAAGCGTTCAAATACCTTCCTTGGTCTGGACCGAAACGTGGGCAGAATCCTCAGCGGAAGATAATAATGGTTGGTCAGGATTATATGCAGGAACAGACTGGGGATCTACCGCACCAGTGGTTTTGGACAATGTTGGAATTACAGCTCCAACACTTGTCTCGTGATGCGCGATCCCCGAGCCTTCGCTTGTCTCTAGAGATTGAACGCCAAGCTTTTCTTTCGCCATAGAGATCACCGCCTCATGAAGGGTCTTCCTCTCATCCTCGGTGAGCAAACGCATCTCCAGCTCAAAGTCGTCAAGTGTTTCATCTGGATGCGCTGCTCTTTTCTCATTCACCAGCCGGGTCCAGGCATTGTACAAGATCATGGAGTCGTCTCCCAGCCACGCTAAATTTCTGTGTTCCAGCACATTAGCGTTGTACGTGACAAGGAGATCGTCAAACTCAGCGTCCAGCCTGGACCTCTCCTCCAAAATCTTTTCCTGGATTTCTGCTTCCGCAGACTTAGACTTGACCGCCACCGCAGCAAGTTCGGCCCTGAGAGATACTGCTTGATCGCAAGCTTCTTGTGCAGCGGCGTTTGCATCATCCTTCTCTTTTACCATTTCAGCAAATTTGGCCTTGAGCTCGTTTAGCTCTTTAACGGCTAAGTCTCGCTCAGCTGTAATGGTGGTGTTGCGGTGGCCCATCTCCTCTACCATGGCGCAATGTTCTTGTTGCATCCTAGCCATTTTGGCCACGGCGTCCTCGTGCTTCTGGAGAGCTTGAAGTTCAGAATTCTGGGACGTCTCTATTTCAGATTGAAGAACTTCAACGATGCGTTTCTGTTTAGCAATCTCAGCATCGCGTTCAGCGATAATCTTCGCCCGGTCAAAAGCTAGTCTAGAAGCCTTCACGGCTGCCTTGTACCACTCCTTATACTAAGCGTAGAAATCACGGATATAACTATGAGCAGTGGTCTCAGCATCCGAGGGAATTCTTTTAAGGTTAGGAGGGAAGACATAGCCATCCATGCAAATTTCAGGGAAGTCATTTTTCATTTGGGCGAGTTTAGCGGCTCCCTCACTTGTCAACTCAGCCGGAGCTTGTTCTATTATAGCGGCTGCTGTCGGTTCTATTCTTGGCCGCTGAGTATCAGGCCGAGAAGATTGAGAAGGCGGTTGCTGCTGATGAGAAGGCCCTGGAAGGTCTACTGGGGCCCCAGGAGGCGGAGGAGAGCGAGATCGGGGTCGGTACTGGTATCCCCGGTCTCTGTCAGAATAATCATAGCCAGAACGGCCACGCGAGTAATCTCTATCTCTATCATAACGTTCTTGACTTGAATAGCCTCGCCCATGATCTCTATCTGTCTCTCTCCTGCGGGAATCGTAAAATGGAGAAGATTGGCGCACGTTCCAGAGCCTATCCAGAGTGGAGCCTCGTCCTGACATCTCACCTGCGATAAGAAAGAATTACGGATTAAGATACCATAAAGCAATGTTTACTATGCAAAAGTCATGAAGTGCTGTGGAAGTTTGTGTAAATGTGTAAACCCCCAAACCGACCGGAAGTGTTGACCGCACTTAAAGGAAAGGGCTCGTTCATGTTTAGGACATCTTGAAATTCCTCCAACCCAGGATTATGAGAAATCGATATATAATCCGGGATGGGAATATCGTCAAGCCCTTTGAAAATGTCTCTCGAATGAGAAGGGGCGGCCTCAGAAATCATAACTCCGGAAATAGGAGGAGACACATCCACAGATTTCCACTCCTTAGACTTAAGTTTTTTGGAAACGGCGGCCTTGCCTTTCCGTCTTTCTCCCGACTCCTCCAAGTTTCCTGAGAGGTCAGCCATCGGCTCCGAATCCGTGTGGGTTCTTTCTTCGTCACTCGCCTCGATTATTCTGATTCCGAGTGACTTCTTCACATTCTCTTCTTGGTTTTCTTCTTATCTTCCTTCTTGGAGGCGGGCTTTGCCAATCCCTCGACGACTATACTTTGATTGATGTCGATCAAACCAAGAATTCTTAAGTTATAATCGTTCAGCACCGAGTCAATATGTCTCAACTCGCTTGGAACTTCTTGAAGACTTCGGACGATACCTTTGAAGCGCCCTCCGTCGGGTCTGGAGATAATGGCTGTAAAGGGAATGAAATGTCAATTTTAACACCAAAGAGCTATTGGTCAAGAAAACAGGTTAAGGCGCTTACGTCTAGACAACCATCGCCTAGCAAAACCCGGAGGGCACCGAACATAGAACCACTCGTTCTTGAAATAACTCAGTCGGGTCCAAGCTCCAACTACAACTTGGCAGTTCCTAACTGCCTCCAGGAATGTAAAAGACGGGCTATCACCCCTACTCTTGAAGTTAAATATGTGTCTGATCTCGGTGGGCCTTGGCGGGCGAAATAAACCGTCCATAAATATGATAAAGGCACTGTTCAGCAATGCGTGCCCGTTGGGATGAAGTTGTGAAGGAGCGATTCCTAAATATGATAGCATCCCTCTGATATATTGATTGAAAGGAGGGAGAGTTCCGGCCGCGCAAGCATGGCGATAAAAAGCCGTATATCCATCAGGCGGATTGTGTGGTCTGTCATCGGCATTAGGTAATAACACATCATCCAGAGATATGTTATGCCTTAAGCATATTCGGCCCAATAAGGATTCAGAAATGTTAGATTGGACGGAGTCAACGGGGTCCTCAATAAATATAGCCTCCGGCAATTCATCTGGAGCTGGATCGATTGCATCGGCAGGAATATCAGGAATCTCAAGCACCGGAGGAGTCGAGCTCTGTACCTCTTGCTGTTGGGAGCTCGAAGATTCCATAATTAACTAACTCATCATAAAGAAACGTTAAGTACATACAGAGCCCGTGCATTCCCCAGTGTAGAGTGTGTGAATATGTCGTGTAGTACAAGTGCTGTGCGTTACTTAAGCAAATTCTACAGATTAAAACGGGGTGTACGAGTGAAAAAACTCTGGAAAACGAGACGGGAAGTGACCGTCATCGCTGACCGTCATGTCCACGCCATCCAAATGCTGCCAATTGATTCAAGTCAAAATCTTTTTTATTTTTGATTTAGTCATGGTTCCATCGACGAGCTTCAAAGGGAAGTCAAGTTCGATTATGCAAGGCCGAAGCTCGTCGGAATCAAGTGTGATAAAGTTCATTAAGATCGTCAAAGTTCAACTTAAGATTAGTCATGGTTCAGATGTTGGAACGAGTCTGAAAAGTCGGATTCTCTAAACCGGAGGCGTTCGAATCCATCGAGTCGAATCGATGTGCTTCGAATCCAAATGGTTCGACTCAATATACTTCGGGATGGAGAAACGCCTCGAATCCATGGGCGCTAAGTGACTTCGTATCGTTCGACCTTCAATACCTTCGAATCGATCAAGGTATCGTTACTACGAATCGATCGACACGGGGCCTTGTTTTCTTTTCCTTTGCAATCATCGATTCGAAGCTCTGCAGACAGAGTCGATTCGAATAAAATTGGTTCAGGAGAGGTACTAGGTGATGAAAGATAGCATCCCTCAAGATCTCTACTTCTCCAAGGAAATCTCAACGCTTCTTTACGCCTCGAATCTTTGATTCGAACCATTTTTTCAGGTTTCACAACCCTTCAATATTTTCAGAAGAAAAATTGAAGACGAAGACTTCCGATTTTGTCATTCTCAACTAGCATCGATCCATCAGTTACCTGGTTTAATGTGATTACGAATGAAGGTTTACAAGGTTCGATCGATTCGGTGAAGACACGCTTTTTTCTCGGCTCTAGGAAAATCGATTCGAAGAAGAAGCTATAGCAATAGTGAAAAGTAAAAAGTTAAAAATGAACAGGACCCCGGTATATATAGGGGAAACGAGACGATTCGTCTCCCGGTCAAGCGCAACCGGAAATAACGGGTCCAACTCATCGATTCGAATGAGTATCTTCGAATCAATCACTGCAAGACATCCATCGATTCGAAGCTGACCAGATGACTTCGTCGATTCGGACTCAAATATCTACACTAGACAACTTCGAGGCTTTTCCTTCGAATCCATAGCATCGATTCGAAGCACGGCGTCAGAAGGGTAAGGAGGACGTTCGACTCCATCGATTCGAACAGTCAAGTTCGAATCCCTCAATTACAAATCCATCCAAGCTTCGAATCCACCCGAAAACCATCGTTTCGAAGTTCCATCGGATCGAGGTAGTTAACCGAAGATTAATCAAAGTCGCTGTGCCCCACCGATTTGGAGTGCCAACTTCAAAACTATCGACTTGTAGCACAACAAAGAGTATCAATTCGAGTAACCTTCTCGAATCCATCAAAAATGATCGAATGGGAGTAAAAGCATTGCTTCGAATATAAAATTATTGCTTGACTACCTTGTACAACGGTTCAGGAGAGGATCGATACCGAGGGATAGTCATAAATAATCATTAATGCACTGATTAAACTCGAATCTCAAATCGATTCAGGAGAGGATCGATGCAAAATTCGATAACAAACCAAACTGGCAACGACTTGCAAACATGCAACGTTCACCAAAGTCAAAGTGGTACATATATGCACATATGTTTGACTAGTGTTTAATCTTTGTCATTTACAGGGATCAAATGTTCATCTCGTCATAACACAGAAAGCTAACAGCCAGTCACAGTTATACGACGGTCACTTACAGCGATACAGAATACAACTTTCGGTAAAGCATGTCATAACGGCCCAATGAGAGACTACAGCTTATCAAAGCACGTCATGTTTACACAAGACATACTTTGGGGGGCAAATGTTATCCTGCCTTTTGGCAAGGCCGTGACACCAAGGACTTAACTAGAAACCGGCGACAGATCGTCTCGTAGACCAGCTACGCACAAGGATCGCTACGGATATCGATGGATTTTGTCCAAGTATGAACCAGGCCAAAATTGCTAGGACATGATAAGCTAAGCCATGGGAGTCAACGTTCCAAGTTTTGAGTCAATCCGAGTTCGTATGATCGAGTTAGGATCCATGCAAGTCAGAAGGGAAGCAATGATTCGAATCCATTAATTCGAATCCATCAGGATCGAATCGATCGACAAACTAGGCTAGGTTTCACCTGCTTCGGGTCAGCGAAGTCAACTTGCTTCGAATCCATCGAGCAAGGCCTAACTCGAATCCATTGGACCATCCATTCCTTCGAATCCGCAGAGCTGTAAGGCATAAGTCCTTCGACTCCATCAAAGGAAGTTCCTTCGAATCCACAGAGCTGTAAGGCATAAGTCCTTCGACTCCATCAAAGGAAGTTCCTTCGAATCCACAAAGGCTAGTCACCCCGACTCCATCTCTTAAGTCCGACTCCATCTCTAAAGATGCTTCGAATCCACCCTGTTTGAGACAACTTCGAATCGATCACCCATGATATACCCTGATCGATTCGAACTTACATCTCTTCGTATCCATTCCCTCGAAACCATCGAGTCGAAGTAGCAGAGGTTATGGATACGACCCAGTAAAACCGGAGTAAGAGGCGGATCGATGAGAGAGACACGCGCCACGTCACAGCAAGCATCGAGTCGACCAAATCGATTCGAACTAAGATCGATTCGAAGTATCCATGTTCTCCAGAAATGCAACATTGAATCGATCATATCTCGAGTTCTACAAGTCCAAATGCCATGAAATTTTCACAGAAGCTTAAACACATGATGAAGAATGTTCACACCAAATTTCAGCTCGATTGGATGATTTCTTGATCGATTCGAACCAAGGGTCGAATCGATCCCAAAGTGGGCCCGGATCTCCAAATTTCGGCCATGTGGGCCCCCTGACGTACCAGAACTGGTCTCCCCTCATTTTAGGCGAAATATCAGCCTCCTACACCTATAAATAGAGCCCCTGGTCATTCAGAAAAGAGGTCGGAGAATTCTAAGTACTGAAGAGCGCCCAGATTCTGCCAGATTTACTCCAGAACACCGTCGCTGCTTTAGATTTAGACTTAGCATATAAATTCAGTTGTATTACAGTATAAAGAATTGTAATCTTCAAGTATCGAGCAATAAAATCATCAAACTTCATAGTGGACGTAGGCAAAAACACCGAACCACTCTAAATCGCTTGTCTTTGCAATATACTTTCTGTTATTTGGAGTTTTTGTTAGATAACCCAAAGTTTTAATTTTCATTCTTCACTTTTATCTCTTCAAAAACTTCCGAAGAGTGTTGTGCCCATTTTTGGTACAAACATAAAACATTTTAATATTAATTACAAATACACTCCCTCACTCGATGATTCAAGGATGGATTTCAAAACAAGGATAGAGATTCGAATTAAAGGAACTCTAACCAAAAGAATTCAACCAAACGATAGGCTCGATTGGGAGATAAGATGATTGAATTTCAAACAGGAAGATGGATAAACTTATGCAAATCACGGGCAACCTTAACCGGGTCAACCGTGACTTCATAAATAAGATCGACGTAGAATTCTGAGGCGAATCGACATTCGATCGCCAGAGATAGAATTCGGGTATAACAAAAGATAACAGCATCTAAACCGAGGATACAGAAATCTTCGGTGAGTCGATGCTTATTGTAAAGGGGTTTCACCCTTTACAATCATTCAGTGGAGCTATGGGATACTCCAGAATTAAAGGAATACGAATAGGGAGAGATACGAATGGATTGTGGAACCGAGGGGAACGTTCCAAAATCCAAAGGAAACCGAATCAAAAGAAAAGAATTCAAGCACGAACGAAAGTGATTCCGTAATTAAATTTACTACATATGCTGAATTTTGCCTAAGACCAGAGCTCTGATACCACATGTAACGACCTGGTATTTTCAACCATTCGCATCCATTATAAGTGTATAGGTAGACACTCATGCCGGAATTGAATTGCTCAAAATACCGCGTTGTAAATAAAATTTGGCAAAACTCAGCATATACAGTAAATAAAAAAAATTACAGATCACAGACACAGAGTAATATAACAATAATGCAGCGGAAACAAAAGGATAGTAGTTCATGAAGCTACTATATATATATATATAACAGAGTTAGACAAGATACAACAGAAGTCTCGAATACAATAGATGTCTCAATACAATAATCAAATACAAGATCTGAATACATCACTGGAATCAACTGAATAACTGGAAGCAGGATCGATAGATAACTGGATCTCCAAGCGAAGCTCCAACTCCAAAAGGTGAGTCTCAAATGCTGTATCACTCAGTCTGACCCGAGCGTAAAGCAAAACACAAAACACTCGAGTCAGGATTAACATTCTTATATCAATAAATCCAACTCAAGTGAAATATCAACTGAAATACAAGTAACTTAAAGGATGTTTGGGATAACCGTCCCCTAAGGATCCGTTAAACTATCTACTATGTAGTAATATACGCTATATATAGTAGTGTCTAATCAGTAAAGTATAATCATATAGAAAATAGCGTTAAGGAGATGGAGAACCTTAACGCGGTCGGATCTTAAAATCATAATCGTAGTAAAGCTCGATATGGTAGGTGACACGGCACACAAGGCAATGCCAGGGTAGATATACCAATTACGCACACGGACTGATGGATACGCATAGCAGCCACTACCGTTCCACCTCGAACAACACTCCTAAATCGGAGGGTGGCCACCAAAATCAAAAGTAATAGAATGGAATCGAAGAAGTGCGTCCGATAAGAGGTGCTACCTCACTGGTCCGAGATCGCTCCTGTTTTAGCCACCTTATGCCAACTCACGGGAGTTGGGTCCACGTATATACCTTAGGATCGTCGCCACCATCCTACTTCATTCTGGAAACTCCACCGCGTACACAGTTGTCAAAGTGGTTTTCGGTATCGACAGAGAGTATGTCCATATCCGATCCCGGTCTCTTTAACAACCAATCGTTATTATAACACCGTGGTCATTTCAAAATAGTTTATACTTCAAAACCAAAATATCATTATCATTTCAAAACTTAATTTAATACGATATCATTTTCACTTCAAATATATCCCTTTTCAAAATCATATCACTTTCCAAAGTTACAACGCTTTTCGAAATCATAGTCTTTTTTAAACATCAAAACACATTGGAAATCACAGCTTTGAAATCACAGTATTTTGGAAATCATAACACTTTCCTTTTAAACAGTTTAGATATTAAAATCAGTATATATAATAAAATAGTTTATAAATAAAATAGTTTATATAAATAGTTATAAGTTAAAAATAGTTTAAAATAAAATAATTTATATTAAAAATGATTTATATTAAAATAGCTTATATTAAAATAATTTATAAAGTAAAGTATCAATAGTTTTAAATATAATTTAAAATTTCTTTATAAAATAAACTAGTTTCCTCAAATTTCACAAATCGATTCAAATTAACTCGAATTCCAAAAAATTTAATTTAATCAAATCTCAAATCATCAGTTTCAACTCGATTCAGCTTCTAAATAAATCATTTCAAATTATCGATTTCAAATACATATCTGAACCATAAAATAAGCCATTTTAATTTTAATATATTTCAAAGCTTTAAATATTCAACATTTCAAAACTAAATTCGATAAATTTATATACATATCAGATTCACTTTACAATTATTTAGTTTTGAAATATTAACTTAATCATTTCCATAACATTTAAATACAATTTCAATTTACAAATTTAAATAAACAAAATATCTCATTTGAATATATAAGTTTGAAATATCCATTTAAGTCACCTTTTCAAATTTCAAGTTGTAAAACACTTCTTTAAATTTCAAATTCAATACATTTCAAATCAAACTTATTTAAGTATAATTCTTAAATAAATATAATTTCAATCAATTTCAAATCATTATAAATTCTATATTTGAAAATATAGATATTAAATAAATACTTAAACATATTATTTATCAACTTTATTAAATCAACTTTAATGAATCTTTAAAATCAATATTTATCAAAACCATATATTTCTTTTCAAAACCAACGAAATCATTTACAAAACATTTATATATAGACCAACAGTGCCTGTATATAATTTTCTATATGGTCAAGTGATACGGATATTTATCATTTCAATCCACAATTTAAAATATATATACGGGTATATATCTTTTCAACCCGCAATCCCAAATTCAATTAATAGAAAACCGCTTGGGTTTATCATTTCAACCCATAACGTTTTTCTCCTATTCTACAAGATCGTTCGGGTATGTATCATTTCAACCCATAGTGATTCTATACTAACAGGGAACTTGCAGAGTGATAACAGATATGATAATAAAAATAACAATAGTAATAGGCATATATCATCAATATAAATAACAGATAATGGTGTCAGATGTCACAGGTGAACAGATACAGATAATGGCATATATATAACAATGTAAATAACTAACAACAACATATTTCAATTGACGTTTAAATTGAAATCAAATTTAATAAATATAAGAACGTTAATCAGAGTGATTGCTCACCTTTCGAGGCTAGAGAAATTTGACACATAAATGAGCTACGAATCCAGAGCAAAGTGAGATGGGCACGAATTCGATGAAGAAAACAGGCACGACGGACCAAAATCTGATAAACGAAATTGATGGGACAAATCAAAATTAGCTCAACTTAACTGGAACAAAATAAATATTATACCCACACATATGATTCCTTAATAGTTAATATAAAATTTTTAATTCATATTAAAAATAATATATATATATATACTGTAAACAAAATAAGAACTAATAACTTATATACACTTTAATATATATAAACTGTAACTTTATAACTCATATATACAGACTTTTGGTTTTATTAGAAATCAAACAAAGCATCACATAATATATAATTAATATAACTTTTATATTGGAAACCTAACATAAAAAAATGCAGACTCCATATAAAATTTCAATAAAAATGTATATAAGCAGGTTATAACCCACCTATACCCAGACGCTATATGCAACAGTGTACACATGTGTAGACTACCAAAATCCTACAACCTATAACTATATTTATATAATACTTTTGTATACCATATTTAAGAAATGGATTCCAAATGTGAACACGCAGCAAATAGAAACAATTATATATATATATATACACACACACACACGCTGCATATACATCTAAAATCTATATAGGTAGAATTTAATACTCAGGCTTAACTATATATATTGACATATATTTTAAAATTTACAAGCAGTAACTGCATTTGGCTCGTTCAACCAAATGAACAGCTTACCACAACCAGCAGGCCTAACATAAATCTGTACAAACTTATTTATATATATATATATATACCTGACCGAACTCGAAATATTTTATTTATAACATACACACTATACTATATACCACTAACATATTATCAAATACTATATAACCAATATATACACTACTGTAAGCACACATATACTACAATTATATATATATATATATATATATATATATATATATACATGGGTATACCTATATAAAATCGAATTGAACCCAGAACAAAATTTGTAAAATCCGTATATATATAAAATATCTATATACATGTTATATTTAAAAATCAACATTCCTTTAAACACACATAAAAATCTATTCATATATACACATATCATACAACAGATCTTATAAAACTCATATAATATACATATATATACTTTTAAGTCAATACTTAATAGACATATTCTGAGTACAAACCTATATAACATATTTTATGTAAAACTATATAATACTAATAGGAACACACGTATATGAATTTTATAATGTTAAAACATATGTATATAATATATATGTTGCGTTATAATATATAGTAGTATGGGTTATAAAATATATATATGCTGCTTTATAATATATGTATATAGAGACAAATCAATATTACTAACAAATGTTTACTTTCAAATCTCATATAAACTTATATAGCTACCTTATATATATAAACAGATATATACTGTACCCTATAAACATATAAATATATATATAAACTACAATACACTAATATAACCACAATTATATACTAACATATATAAGATACCTTATGAAAAGAAGGGATGAATGATGGTAAGGCACGTCAGAGCTAGGTTGAAGACTCGGGTAGGCTGAGAGATTGGAGAGAGGGGTGAGGTCGCGGAGGTATGTGAGTTGCATGGTGATGTAATTGGTGGCCAGAGGGTGCTCGACTGCTGGTTATGATTTGCGGAGGTTTGATTCAAGGGAGAAAGAGGAGAAGACGTGTAGTAGAGCTTCGATCGCTTGTGTGGCCTGGGCGTGCGTGGTGAAGTTAGAGGAGGGAGAGAGAAAAGGAAAGGCACAGAAAAGAAGGAAGTGGGAGGAGGTTTTGATGGCTGTGCTCGGCCACAAGAAGATGAGGAATTGAATAAAAGAACCGACGATTAGTTTTCATTTCTGTGACATATAAATTTTATTTCAAAGAATATGAGAGTAGAGAAGGACCAGTTTCCCTTTCCAATGCAAATGAACATACTACAAAAAATATATTTATATTGAATATCATAAGTTAAGGTTGGAAAGCAAACTGAGATCTTGGGAATTAATAAAAGGCTGCAGACTATTGGTTTTCAACCGATGGATAAATGAAAGGTCACAAGAAAATAAATAGACTCAAACGGATACCGATATGGTTACCGTCTTTCGCAGATTCCGCTGCGTACCAGACTTCAAAACATAGAATTGAATATACCGTAGAGATTAGCACGACGAGACGATCCAAACAATATACAAATATCAGTGATGGGGTCATCCCATCAAAAGTCGATAATCGGTACCGAAAATGCTGCAAATTTGTCGAAAATAAGATAAAAGGAGCAATAATAGTCCAAATTTTTAGAAACAAAATATGGCGTCTTGCTCAGAAGATGGTTTAGAATTTTCTATGTAAAAATATTTAGGTTTGGAAAACATTTTATTACCATCAATTTTTAACTGATATAAATTGGAATAAAATTACACTAGAAAATAAATTTCTAAATTTTCTGATGAAAATTTACCAGTTGTTATGTTTAAGAAGACGTATTCCAAATATTAAATTTATATTTCAAAATTTTATTGTTTAAAATTCCACAAATTTCAATTAATTAAATAAATTAACCCACTAAAATTTACGGGTCGTTACAGTCCATAATTAAAAGCACTACACCTGTTAATGGAGGCTTAAAGGCATGTTAGTATGGATTAATTAATTCCTGATTACATGGAGTTTACACTTTCTCAAGGGTATTTTAGGTAGTCCCCTAAAATATGAATTAGGGTTTTAAGCATGTACAAATGCTCCTTATGTCTCATGTAATTATCTTCTTACTTTCATGCAAGTTGTAACCACAAAAATCAATGATAAATAAAATGTCTTTTTATGACTTCTTACTTCTTATTAGCTTTTGTTTACTTGCTCATTTCTTTTTTTCAACTTTCTTTTATGCTCTTTTATTATCTTATGCTCTCTATTAATTCATGCAATTAGTTTAAATTTATTTCATGCAAGTAGTTAATTCTCTTTTATGTAATTAGCTCTCATTTTCCTTTTATTTTATATTGAAATTACTTTATGTTAACATGTTTTCAAATATAAGTAGCTAAACCCCTTCAATTTAAGGGTAATGAAGCTCTCATGAAACATACTAAATTAACATAATGATTTCATTTATGATCTCTCATATGTGCTTAATGGAAAATATGATGATGGTGGTGGTTTATGTTTCTTTTTTATTGAACTTTGATAGTCTATGTTGACATCTCAAATAGGCTATGCTTAACTCCATTTAAAACATAAACTATTTGATCATTTGCCTAAGTGATTTTGATAACGAAAGTCAAAACAAAATCAAAAATTTGATGGTCTATGTTACTAATTAATAGTAAATAGATTTTATTTTTAATTTTCATGTCATTTTCATGAGTATTGATAAGTGGGTTTGAATGGTATTTAGTGTTTCATGATTTAAGTTGTTCTAATTAATAGCACAAATAAATCATACATATAATAAGCACATCTATCATTTCTACTTAATATTTTAATGGCAGATTACAAGTGAATTTTGTGTTGATTTATATGAATGATTGAAAGTGGATTTGCCTCTAAATTGTTCCTTAGTATCATATTTTTATTCACTTTTCTTCTAGCTTATTTTCTATAATTTTCTTAGTTTAAAACCACTTCAAAACTTTGGGTTAACTTGATTGAGAATTATTAGAATTTAGTTCTTTCCCTATGGATCGACCCATACTCGCATACATACTATGACTTTACACTGGGCGCTTGTGGTTTTTAACGACGGTTTTCTAATCAATAGAAACTTCTGTCACTGTCTAACACTCGAAAACCCTAGTTCCTACCATACCAGAGATTTGATCTGGCATCTTACCGCTTCCTCTACCAATCCAACTCCCATGACTCCTTCTCATCTCCTTCGATTTCAGTTTTTCCAATGTCGCTTCTTCTCCCTCCAATGGAAATAAGGTATCACCACTAACAATCTCCACCTTGATATAATATTATCATATAAGCCATCTAACATCATCTACACCTTTATAGTCCCAGCGATCTCGGATAAGCACAGATACTTTCCCAATGAGCTTCAGTAATGCCACCACGAATTACACTTTGTCAACGAACTTTGGCAAGGCCTACCGTGCGCCAGCAAAGTGCTTAAAGTACCTAATCCGTGTAGAAGCCATCAATCTCCTCAATGAAAACCAATGTCTCTATCTACCAACTCACTCTCCCTCATGCCACCCCGTGGCACCTAGCACTTCAATAATAAAATCAAGTTCGAGCAATACTCGGACTTAGCAACAAGTAAGGACTTAGTAAACATAACTGCTGTATTCTCCTATGTGTGAACCTTCTAAAGACGAACTAGCTTCTTTTCATCCATCGAGACAAGAAAACACCCTCTCACCTCTAAATTCTTTGTCCTTTAGCTTAAAGCCAAATTTTCGATTAAGTAAATTTCACTTTGACTATCACAATTCTTATCCACCCCTCGAATACCAAGCCCAAATCACACATCAATCACTTCAAATAAAGCGCATACTTAGTTGCTTCAAGTGTAGCTATAATTATGCCTCTGTAGTAGACAAAGCAATAGTCATCTGCATCCTCGCTCTCTAACTAATAGTTGTTCCACCAAATGTGAAAATATACTTCACTGCCAACCAATGCGTCTTTCCTGGATTCTCTATATACCGACTAACTAATCCAACTACATGTACACTGTCAGACCTAGTATAGACCATAGCATACATCAAACTACCAACTGCACTCGCATATGGGACCTTCTCTATGTAAGCCTTGTACTTTTCTGAGATTGGAGAACCTCTACCAGAAAGATGTACGTGCAAAGGCATGGGTATGCTAATTGTCTTTGCTCCTTCCATGCTAAACCGAGCAAATATATTCCTTTTGAAAAAGGCACATAAGGCCTAGATTTCTATTCCTTTGGATTTCCATACCTAAGTCATTCTTGCTTATCTAAGGTCTTTTATCTCGCATTCCGCCGTTAGCTTCAATTTCAATCCATCAGTTTCAGCTTTATCCTTAGAAGCAATCAACATATCATCTACATACAAGAGTATATACATCCAATAACCATTCTTATAATGCTTGAAGTACATACACCATCTTTGATGCTACGATCAAAACCAAGTGAAAGCATAAAAGAATCAAACCACTTGTACCACTGTCTAGGTGACTGCTTAAGTCCATATAAAGGCTTCTTCAATTTGCAAACTCGTTTCTCCTTCCCACTTACAACAAATCCCTCTGACTACTTCATGTAAATGGTCTCATCTAAGTCTCTATCCAAGAAAGCAGTCTTTACATCAATTTGCTCCAACTCCAAGTCATGAGCAGCAACAATGGCAAGTAAAATAGGGATGGAGGTATGCCTCACTATCGGAGAAAATATCTCAACATACTCCAATTTTTTCCTTTGTGAAAACCTTTTAACAACTAAACTAGCCTTGTATCTCCCATAATCATTTACCTTGAATACTCACTTGCAACCTATGAATCTACAACTAATCTAACCTTTTAGATCTACTTTGAACTGAACTTCCTTTAGTTTCATGCACATCACCAGCACTATTAAAAGGCATCCGTGGACTACTTTGTGATGTCTCATCAACTGAGTCTCTCTTAACAGCATCAACATCTCTACCCTAGGCTGAAATGTGGGAATCTCTTCCATCCCCTTAGGCCTATCTTATTCATCAAATGTGGTAGGTAGCTCTTCCTTAGGATTGAACAGTGCTGACTCATCAAAAGTAACATGTTTGGAATGAACAATCTTCATATCAACAGAGTTTCTATAACAACTCTATTTTCTACATCGTTTATTTAATAAGTTTAATTAAAATAAGATAATTGAAATTAAATTTTGTGCTAATTATAATTTTGAAATAATGGAATCCTTTGAATAAATTAAATTATTTAATAAACTTTTTTAGAAAAAATATTAATCTCAAATAATTTTTTTACAACGAATATAACATATTTTATTATATAAATAATTTTATATAATTTGAAGTAGAAAAAAGTAAATTTTTGTTCGATATTGATAAAATGAATAAATCTACGAAGATAGGCGATTATTGAATTTAAATAATTTGGGATGTTTGTTAAAATACATTTTGGAAAATATAGTAAATAAATTTAGATAGAAAATATATTTGCACATAAATAAGAAAATTATTATACATAAATAAAAAGGGATAAATGAAAATTTTAATTACATAAGTATCTAATTGCAAATAGTGGGTCTTGTATATTTTATCCTTCTCTCTAGAATATTCTCAAGCCCAATAAACAAGTCCAACCAAAACCCGTCTCCCCTTCTTTTTATCTCCTCCCAGCCCTAATTCCAAAGGAGAACGCGTAGCAAAATCAAATTAAGAATTAAAAGGAGGCACGCTTTGGAATGGCGATTAAAGGGTAAGTCGTGACCTGACATCATGATTAGGAGATAAGGCATCACGACTTTGGGATGTGTGATTCTCTAGCATGCGAGGAGAAGAAGGTGACTAGGCTTTTCGACGTTGGAGCACTTGTTTGCATGACACTGGCTGAAGTAAAGACTCGACTGTTTGTGAATGGGGTAATGGACATTACAACCTTGGCAATGATGACTATTGGTCGCGAGATGAATGGGATAGGTAGAATTGACGAAGGCAAGTGGATGTCGACAATTGGAAAGAAAGGTGCAAGGGGTTGAAACGATGGTGCATTAATGTGTGGTGGTGGTTGTATGTGTTAGTGTGTGTGTTAAGTTGCGATGGCATTGGTGTTTGTGTTGACGGTAGTGAAAGGCTGAGGTATGGGGATATGTTATGTTGATCAATGATGGATGTTGGTAGGAAAAATGCTTTGATTTCCGGTTAGTAAATTTACTTACTTACAACCGTGTTAATGGAAAGGTAATTAAGGGTTTTGAATTAATTTAATTAATTTGAATTATCTCAAATATTCAATATTAGTAATTCGTTCGTTGTTAAACGGATTGAGGCACATTGGTGCCTATGGGATCGTGGCGATAAGAGCTACACGATGGTGTAGTGTTTGGATTGTTTTGAGCAAAGGAAATTTTCAGAGAAAATCGAATGTCGTTCAATCACTGGGCTGAGCAGAAGCGCAGCAGCGCCAGCCAGGAGTAAAAGAGAGTTATCTCACTCTGTCGTACTTTCTTATATATTATATAAGTGTGGTTATTTTTATTGTGCATTTCGGTCACCTGTGATTGCTTGTTTGGATCATTTATTTTATTTATCAGTTAGTATAGATATATTCCTGCCCTTAGAGCGAATGACCTTTATTACATTCCCGCTAAGAAGTGGATGACCTTTATATAAGACATATGTACCCGCCATGAAGCAGATGACTCATATTCTATTGTATTATATACTGTCTGATGTAGAGAGGACATTTTGAAAGGATCCAACAGGATTCCTCACCGCTATGATTTTATATATATACACACTGATCTATATGAGCTGTAGTGTAGAGGGATAGATTAAAGGGATCCAACGAGATTCCTCATAGTGTTTTTATTTATTTATCATATCTGATGTGCTATATGATTTGATTTAATGCCGTATTTTTGATTTTGACATGATATCACTTTTGAAGTGCTATGGTAGCACTGTGCTTGATTTTAGTATTTTTGAAAATACCATTAAATACTATTTTTTGATCTGAAATGTTTTAAAGCTAATTTCGAAATTGTTTACGTTTGATAATCATTTATGAATTATCAAATGAACGGTTTATCTGAAAATAAAGAGATGTATGATTTTTGAGACTTTAAAGTAATTGTTTTGTGAAATGGTTTTAAATGGAAATTCTAAACTATATTATAAGTAATTTAAATCCTAAAAATGATTTTATCTTTTATAAACAAGAAATACTATTTTTAAAAGAAGATAGAAATATTCTAGAGTAAAAATTTATTAAAATATTTATATAAAATGGTGTATATATATAAAGTAAAGATTTATAAAACCATATTTTATAAATAAAGTGATAGATTATAAACAGGTTTTTATAAAAGAAATATAGCTTTAAGTGATATCTTATATATGGATTTTCATAAAGGAAATTTTATCAAAAAACAAGTAGTTTTATAAAATAAAAAGGAATTTATAAACATGGTTTTATAAATATAAAAGGGATTTATTTTGATAAGTAAAGTATAGATTTTTTTTATAAAGGAAAATACATTACAGTATAAAGGTTAAACTAATATTTTAAAAGAAATGGTTTGAAAGTGGTATTTTAAAAGGAGATAAAGCGTTTCAAAAGTGATTTTAAATGTGTTAAGTGACTAGAGGGCATGGATTTCGACACCGTTGTCATAATAAATGTTTTCGAGATAAAAGAAGAAGACATAGACTATAACATCGTTGTTATAGTAAGTGATTTCTAAAAGAAGATGTTTTACATAGTGTACGGGATTTATATATATCATATATGTTTGTACCAAAATTAGGTACATCACACTTTAGACGTATTTGAAGAGATTAGAATGAAGAATATAAATGTAAAAAGAGGCTAATCTAACAAACACGCCAAAACAGACAAACAGAAATTCAAGAACACATGAATTTATAGTGGTTCGGCATTGTAGCCTACGTCCACTTTAGAAAGTTTGTTGTTTTATTGATGTCTACTGTTTGTACCAAAAATGGGCACAACACTCTTCGGGAGTTATTTGAAGAGATAAAATGAAGAATATAAATGTAAAATAGAGGTTATCTAACAAAAACTCCAACAAACAAGAACGTAAAATGCAAAGACAAGCAATTTAGAGTGGTTCGGCGTAATGCCTACGTCCACTATGAAGTTTTGATGATTTTATTGATTCTCTTTCAATGATTACATGCAATTACAGCGGACAACAGTGAATTACAGTTTGGAATTCGAATTCAACAGTAGGAATAAGATGCAAATCTCAATCCGGCAGAGTCTGGACGCTTCAGAATTAAAGATCCCTTTTTCTGTATGCTTTGGGGCTCTATTTATAGGCGTAGGAGGCTGAGATTTCGTTCAAACTCCGGGAGACTTGGTCTGGCACATGAGGGGGCCCACACGACCATTTCTAGAAAGTTTCGCCTCGATCTGCGATCGATACGAATCCATTTCGTATCGATCAAGATGATGTCCAATTAATCTGAAACTTGGCAGGGACATTCTTCAGTGTGTATGCAAGCTTCCCTGAAAATCTCATTGGATTTGGATCAGTGGATTGCGAGATATCGTCAATACGAAATGGCATTCATCGCTGGTTGTTTCGTTCGACTCCCTGGCTTCGAGTTGATCTCATCGTATCGATCACTGCACGTGCTTCTGGGATGATGTGGCGCACGCACTTCGTTTCGATCCAGTATTCACTCCGCGTTGACCGCTTCGACTCCATGTATCTCGCCCCGTTTGGTTCGATGGATTACACGTCACCCTAGTCAGTTGACTTGTTGGATACGAATGAGTCATTGGGCATGGATTCGAAGTGAGGTCCTCCGATGGATACGAAGAGCACTGGTCCGATGGATACGAAGTAGACATTAACTGATGGTTGCGAGACACGTCATCTGTTGATGGATACGAATCTGACCGATGCGAACTCGATGGGTTCGAACGTTGCCAACCTGATCGTTACGAAGTCGTGGGAATTTGCCGATGTGAAACGGATGATGGACACGGGCTGGATGGATACGAAGCAAGGCTTCCTGATGGTTGCGAATAAGACACTTAGTCAATCGATACGAGTTGCACTAATTATCGATGGACACGAAACCGATCGATACGAACTTGATGGACTCGAAACACGGCTACCTCCATCGATACGAAACGAAGTCCCCTGATGGATACGAAATGAACATATCGGATGGATACGAAAACATGCTTTTTCCTCCAACTTGTATCCATCATAGCTTGAGCATACGAACTTGGATTGACTTGAAACTTGGAACGTTGGCTTCCTTTGCTCTGCTAGTCATGTCTCTTCAATTGTAGCTCGATTCGGACTCGGGAAAAATTCACTGATATCCATGACAAGCGATATTCGGAATCCAATCAATTCCTTGGTGTCATGGCCTTGCCAAAAGGCGGGATAACATTTGCCCCCCAAAGTACGTCTTGTGAAAACATGACGTGCTTTGAAAAGCTGCAAGTTCGCGAGCCGTTGTCAGTTTAGCTCGTTATTGAATTTCGCATTGATTCTCTCCCGAACCGATTTGAAATCCGAGTTGGAACGACGTTTGATGGTTGTTTTTGACTATCCTCTCGTATCGATCCTCTCACGAATCGATGCAAAAAGTTGGAAAGTATTTTTTCGTATCGATGCGGGCTGAATTGATGGATATGGAATGTTCATTCGCATTGAGGGTCACAGATTGTGGTGGATTCTGATTCGCATTGATGATCTCTGATGGATACGAAATAATTATTCGTATCGATGGATTCTGATAGATACGAATACCGTGTTCGAATCGACAAACCTGCTCTGTTGTGAATCCATGGTCCATAAAACGGATGCTTCGAATAGATTGAGTCCATCGTCTTCAGGTGGCTTCTCTGTGCGCTTCGAATCGATGAACTCTAGTGGATTCGAAACGGGCTTTCGTTTCGTTGCGTTGTTTGACTGGTTGCGACCGGTCAGGTTGACTGGGAGTCGAATCAACTCGGTTCCATCCTAGGCTCCATATAAATACCTGGGACTTCGTCATTTTTCACTTTTTTACCTTCTATTTCTTACTGCCACCTTCTACTTCTCGCATCGATCCAGAAAAGAAGAAGACTTGTAACTTGTTCTCGAATCGATCAGATCCATACTTCCAATCCTTCAAATCTTAACTTCAACTTAGGTAATTAACCTCGAATCCAAACAACGAAGTCATCTCAGATCCACTCCATCTTCATCAATCACCGATTCTGGAAATTGGTAAAACCAGATCTGGACCAAAACTCGGTTTTAAATGACCATAGCGATGCTCCTGTGGATTGGTGAAGAAGAAGTAGAAAAACAGAAAATGGATCGATATGGAGGCTTGCGTTCGAGTCGATGCAGGTCATTAGCACGCCCTCTTTGGATTTTTGCATCGATCCCTAGAAATTTCCTGGGGGAGGTGTTACAGTTTGTATCGATTGCGATGGTGGTGGATCGTACCGATGTGAAATGATCGACATGAAGAGTAACCAAACGGACATTTTGAAGTTCTCAGCTTCAGATCGATGCCAAGTGTATTTTTGTGTTCGACATGAAAAGTACTGACTTGAACGTGATCGACGCAAAGCCGAGACCTTCATGCCCGATACGAATCCAACACCTAAGGATCGGTTCGAAGTTATCTTTTCTGATCGATACGAACTTGCACCTTGGCTATCGATTCGAAGCATGCCCTCGGTGATCGATACGAAATTCAGATCTTGATGGACTCGAACAAGCTTCCCATGATCGATTCGAATCCTCCCTTTGATGGATGCGAAATCTTGAACACTTGATAACATGATTCCGATGAGCTTGATCCTTGCATATCTGGACTTAACTATTAAACCGCACATTTGACTATCCTTTTGAAGCTCGTCGATGGACCTGTAACTTAACACTATGATAATGAACTTTAACTTGAAACAATTGCCAACATTGGGACGGTTTGAGGATGACGGTCAGCGATGACGGTCATTCCGACTGGAGTCCGACTATCTTTGCCGTTTGCAAAATTTTCCTTCAACTCTGTAGAATTCTTTCAAGTAATGCACAGCACCGCACTGCACAATACACACTTTACACGAGGGGGAACACATGGTCTTTTTATTGTCTAATGATGGTTTCTCGTGAGTTAGCTAGTTATGGAACCGTCAAGTTCGCAGCTTCCAGAAACTCAGAATCTAACCCTTCCTAGACTTGAGATTCCGGACATTGAGGCGGAGGTCATCGGTCCAGCTCCGGACGAGTTGCCTGACGCGTCCTTCATCAATAGTCCACCTGATTTTGTCCCGTCCAATCTTTCCGAAGATATGCTAGGGAGAATATGCTTAAGGCATGGTCTATCGTTGGACGACGTAATATTGCCGGGACCAGATGACAGACCGCATAATTCCCCAGAGGAACACTTCCTCCGTTTAACGACTATATAAGAGAAGTGCTGGCTTATCTGGGGATCGCCCCATCTCAGCTTCACCCGAACGGATATGCTTCACTCAATAGCCTATTCATTGCATTTATGGAGTACCTGTATCGACCTCCTCGCATGACCGATATAAGATATTTGTTCAACTTCAAAAGTCGAACCAACAGTCCATCTTTCACATTCTTGGAGTCTGTAAGAAACTGCCAAGTGATCACGGGGTCGTGGACTAGACTGAGCTACTTCAAGTCGGAGTGGTTCTATGTCCGTTGTCCTTCAGGATTCCCTAGAAGATGGCTGTTTAGACATGAGTATCGTCTCTTTCCCAAGTAGTTGTCAAGGCAATGCATGAATGAAATCGAACTCATATTTTCTTTTTTTTTCTTTCAGCAATAATCCAGCGACCTGAAGGCGGTTACTATAAAGAGATTGTCCGGGTTCTTCAAGAAATTCCGGGTGAAGAAAGGAATATCGAATTGTTGTTGACGGACCGGAACCTCAGAATTCTTGGGTTGATTGGGCGGAGACAAAGCATAAGGCTTGATGGCGCACTAAAGACTGTCTCCAGAGAAAAAGTCAAGCGGAAGAAACCCAAAGTCATAGTAATTGAGGAACCCGACTCTGAAAGAACTCATACCGATGAGGAACTATCGGTCGGGCCCGCTGATGCAACCCCGGATTCCGACGAAAAGAGAAAAGGCAAGGCAGTGGCCTTTAAACAGCCTAAATCCGGGAGGCGGAAGTCTGTGGTTTTATACCGCCCCCTTTCAGGAGTTAAACTCTCGGAGGCACCCTCCCTGCAAGCCGAAAATCAATTCGAAGGGCTCGCTGACCTTCCAATTCCGGACCTTGCGTCTGCACAACATGACGTTGAATTGGATGAACTGCAGCATACCTTTGACGTTAGCGAGCCTCTTCCCACTAGCGCGATCGACACTTCTGGTTGGTCCGGGGGGTCACACGTCCATACACTTTTCACGGCATAATGCAGTTTTCTAGCTATAAACAATACATCGTAAACAGTTACTGACTTTCCGTATCTTTATTTTCCAGGTACGATGTCTGGACGAGGTTCTGTGCTCGGCAGTTTGCGCAACAAGCGCCGTTATTATGAGCCATGCAGGAGAGAGGTAGAGAGGGATTATGATTCAGGACACTTTGGTCAGGAGAGGTCCGACAGAGACAGGGGATACGTGCGCCGATCCCGATCTCGCTCTCCTCCTCCTAAGACTTCCGTACCGCCCACGGTAGTAGTTGCCCGTCCTCCTGAAATTTCACGGCCTAAGCCGCCTTCTCAAGTTCCGAGGTCTGATCCTCCTCGCGGGACTGAAATAGCCACCTCCTCAACTACCACACCGGTCGCGACAGATTCGACCAGTGAAGGAGCACTTAAACTGGCACAGATGAGGAAGGAATTCCCCGACATCTGCTTTGACGGTTATGTCTTCCCTCCACACTTGAGGAGAATTCCGCGAACAGCTTCCAGTACAAGGAGTGGGCAAGGGCCGCGAGGAAAGCATCCAAAGTAGCATTCGATCGGGGTGTTGTAATCGAAAAGCTAGAGAAGGAGCTGGGTCACAAAGGCCGAATCATGAAAGTGCTCAACAATGAGGCCGAGTCTTCCCGTAAGTCTGAAATGGAAGCTCTTAAAAAGGTCGATGAGGTAAACTCGGCCATGACCAGGATGAAACAAGAACACTATACCGCAATCGAGGACATGGGTCACAGGAATACCACCGTTACTGCCGAAAGAGACGCCGCTCTCAAGGAGCTTAATGAGCTAAAATCAAAGTTCTTTGAAATGGCGAAGGAGAAGGATGCGGCTAATGTCTCTGCGCAGGAGGCCTGTGATCAGGCGGTGGTGCTTCGGAGGGAGAAGGATGTGGCTATGGAGAAAGTTCGCGAGGCTGAAGCTGGGGTTGACGAGAAGGTCCGACAGGCGGAAACCAGGGTTGAGGCTGAGGTAGAAGAGCTACTTGTCACTTACGATGTCAACGTGCTAAGGCACCGAGATTTGACTTGGCTCGACGATTATCCAACACATCTCTACAACGCCTGGAAACTGCTGGTCGAGGAGGAGAAATCTGGGCATCCTGATGAGGCCTTCGATGAATTCGAGCTGGAGAACCGCATACTTAATGATGATGAAAAGAAGGTTCTTCATGACTCCATGATTTCTCATGAGAAGGAGAGGCTTGGTGCCCAGTCTCAGGAAGTTGGAGAAAGCTCTGGTGCTGAGCACCATATTACGAGTTCTGAGATGGTCGTGTCATCTCAATCTGAGCCAACTCCGATGATTGATTCCCAGCCTATACCGGCATATAATCCAGACCAGCCACGTCTTTCTCCTATTAAGGAGCATCCCTCTGAAATTGTCCAGACGACCCCGAGCCAAATCGAGGAAGGTACTCTGAACTAATCTCTTGTTTATTTGGACCGAAGAATTTGTATAGAAGCGTATACTAACAAACGTTTCTTTTCTCTAATTAGTGATAGAAGTTGCGCCAGCTGCGCCTCCCGTAGCCCAAGAATCATGCCAAGTGCTAGAGGCCATCATCTCTGAGGCGACCTCCGTTGCGACAACAGCGCCGGTCGAAGTAATGCAGGGGAGCTCACTCTCTTTCGATGAACAGATGATAAATGAGCTCCTTGGCCGACAGAGTGATTTCTTTGCAGACTTACCATTCGACCTGGGCGGATTCTCGTCTACTTCTGATATTTCAACTCAGACCACTACGGCACATAGTGAGGCCAGAGCACAACAAGAAGCAAGGATGTTGGCCGAGATTAATGCTGAGATGGCGGCAGCTACGCATGGTGGCAGCGCGGATGGCGGAGTAGTAGCGCAGTGCTCTACTCCCCTTATGATTGTCCCGGGGGCACGCTCGTTGATACTAGTGCGTCAGTCCCGCCCCCGGCTGTTGGTTCCGTTCCCCCAATTCCTCCTGCGGGAAGCATCGCCATAGATTCCAGCTCGGAGGATGATGTCAACATCATGCCTTCGTCTGAGGGGAGCCCGCCTGAGGAGAAAGGCTCTAAACGAAAGATCACTGGTGGCTCCAGTAGGCCCTCGAAGAAGAAGAAACTGAGGAAAAAGAAGGATTAGATAGACTTTTTTAGGCATGTGTTTCCCTTTTGTAGTCAGGAATTTTGTTATCTTTTTCTTTTTGTAGGCCGCGTTTAGATGCGGGTTCGGCCCCTGCTAGTAGGAATTTTTTGGAAAGGCTCGTGTATGAACCATTGCTTTTGATTAGTTGAAATAAAATTTTGTCTTCTTGTTTCAACTTAAATTCCTTTTATGCTTAAATGTTGCAGTGTTCGAACTTCAGTCCGGTGTACTTGCATTATTTTAACGTTTAAGCATAGCTTGTTTTGTCTGCCAAGTCTGGAAATCTCGAACTTGAGTTGTGATCGGAGATTGAATCGGAGCTGAACATCATACAGTTTCGGGTAGTGATTAACACTTGTACCTGCCCCCAGTTCCAGGGTTAAGTTACGATGATCAGATTGTGATCGCACTGAGTGAGGACCGAGCGGTCGAACTACACTTGTTTCCTTATGAATCGTTTCATCCACACTCTGGGGATACAAGTCATCTCGTAAGCGGTTGTTCACACTCTGGGAACTTAAGATTGCTGTTGGTACTCCAACCTATATCCTGGGAGTTTGGAGTTAGTGTTCATACTCTGGCTCGCACTCCGGGAGCTTGGAGCTGACATGACATACTCCGTCCCGCACTCTGGGGATACGGAGTTGGATGTCTATACTCCGTTTCGCACTCTGGGAACACAGAGTTGAATGTTTATACTCCGTTTCGCACTCTGGGAATACGGAGTTGAATGTTTATACTCCACTTCGCACTCTGGGAATACGGAGTTGGTGTCTATACTCCGTTTCGCACTCTGGGAATACGGAGTTGATTGTTTATACTCCGTTTCGCACTCTGGGAATACGGAGTTGAATGTTTATACTCCGCTTCACACTCTGGGAACACGGAGTTGATTGTTTATACTCCGCTTCGCACTCTGGGAATACGGAGTCAAATGTTTATACTCTGTTTCGCACTCTGGGAACACGGAGTTGACTATAGGATTGTTGTGTGTCATCCTATTTAATATTGGTGTAATGACTTGCCCCCGAGCTCGGGTTTCACTTAGCGAGTGGCCGGTCGTATCACAGCCACTCTCCATTTGAATAAGTCCCATTGCGTGATGAGATTTAGCTCTCCGTGCGTCGTGATGTTGTATATCGTATTTAATGAATCACAATTCCGGTTCGAAGAGATGGCATTTTATTGCTGAAATAAGAAAATGCGGCAAAGTCAGTTGCCTTATTACAGAATTCAAATTTCAAAATGCAGAAACAAATTGCCAAATGGAAAGATATAATGAAATAAATAAAGCCTGTCATGTGTAATAGCGACGGAGACTCTCGCTGTTCCAGGCCCTCGGCAAATCAAGACCGTCAACGGTCGATAGTTTGAATGTGCCATCTCCGAGTCTTCGTGTAATCACATATGGTCCTTCCCAGTTTGGTTTCATGTGTGAAGGAACTGGAGAGATTGTCTTGAGAACGAGGTCGCCGAGTTCAAAGGTTCGAAGTCGAACTTTGGTATTGTACAATCGGGCGACCCGACTTCGATATGCGGCTGCTCTCAAATCAGCCTCTTCCCGTTTCTCATCCAATAGATCCAAAGATTCGGCCAGTAGTATAGCGTTCGTTTTCGGATCGTAGTAAGTCACGCGATGGGAAAACACTTCCGTTTCGACCGGAATAACGGCCTCTGAGCCATAAGATAGGGAAAACGGGGTGTGTCCGGTTGCGGTTTTGTGAGTCGTTCGATAGGCCCATAATGCCATAGGAAGTTCATCAACCCATTTGCCCCCGGCCTTTTCCAGTCGTTTCTTTAGGATGGATTTTATAACTTTATTGACAGCTTCAACCTGTCCATTTGCTTGGGGATGTGCGACGGCCGAGAACTTTTTATGGATATGAAACCGTTGACAGAAATTCTTGAATTCCGCACTCTCGAATTGGGCTCCGTTATCGGTGATGATGGTATGCAGGAGTCCAAATCGATAGATGATGTTGCGAACCATGAAATTTATCACTTTCTTTGTCGTAATGGTTGCGAGGGCTTCGGCTTCAGCCCACTTTGTAAAGTAGTCAACGGCGACGATGGCGTACTTCGCACCGCCTTTCGCCAGAGGTAGAGCGCCGATGATATCGATGCCCCACATTGCGAATGGCCAGGGACTGACCATTTGGGTTATCTCGGTAGGCGGGGCTCTTGGAATTCGGGCATGTTTCTGGCATCTATCGCATTTTCTAGCATAGTTCGCTGCATCTTGGTTCACTGTCGGCCAGTAGTACCCATATCGGAGTATCTTCTTAGCGAGAGCTTGCCCACCGGTGTGATCGCCACACTCTCCTTCGTGCACGTCATGTAACACTCGTTTGATTTCCTCGTGGGCAATACATCGGAGGAGAGGAACGGAATAACCTCTTCTGTACATGACTCCGTTCTGGACGACGAACCGTGAAGCTTTTCGTAGAATTTGTCTTTTCTCATTTCTATGCTCAGGCAACGTCCCATTCTCAATGTAATTTCGATACGGAGTCATCCACGACTCTCTACCGGGAGCGGTTTCAAACACAAAATTCGTCTTTATTTGATCGACGCTTGGGTAGGATAGAGTTTCGACGGGGACAAGTCCCATCTGCTGTGCTTCACCTGTGCTGGCTAACTTCGCCAATGAATCGGCTCTTTGATTGCGTTCCCGAGGTATATAATAAATGGCATAATAATCAAACTGGTTCAGTATTTCCTGAACTCGGGCCAAGTAAGCAGCCAACCTTCGATCCCTTGCTTGATACTCTCCCCGTACTTGATAAACAACTAACTGTGAATCGTAGTAAATTTCCACAGCGATAATCCTTAAATCTCTGGCAAGTTTTAGGCCGGTTAAGAGGGCTTCATATTCAGCTTCATTATTAGTCGCATGAAAATCGAACTTCAAAGCATAACATATAGATCGGCCTTCGGGAGTTTCAAGTACAACACCAGCGCCCGAACACCGGTCGTTTGATGCACCATCAGTATACAGCTTCCAGATGTATTCGGGGGATTCACTGGTTTCGGGCAAGTCTTCTGGAACGGTAAATTCAGCTATGAAATCTACCAAGACTTGTCCTTGAATGGCTCTTCGCGGGGCGTAAGTGATGTCGAATTGGCTCAGTTCAATGTTCCACTTGAGCAACCTACCAGACGTCTCAGGCCGCGTGAGGACCTGTCGTAACGGCTGATCGGTATACACAGTAAGAGGATGAGCTTGGAAATAAGGACAGAGCTTTCTTGAGGCAACAACCAGGCAATAAGCCAGTTTCTCCAGTCTTGGGTAGTTTCTTTCAGCTCCTGTTAGCCGTTTACTAACATAGTAGACTGGTTTCTGCACTTTGTCTTCCTCCCGAACTAAAGCGGCACTGATCGCATGCTCTGATACTGCCAGATAGAGGTACAGTTGCTCGTGGTCAACTGGTTTTGACAAGATCGGGGGTGTGGAGAGATGTTGAATTAGCGATCGGAACGCGCCTTCATATTTCATGGTCCATTCAAAGTTTCGTTTTCCTTTCCGGATCAGATCAAAGAAAGGAATGCATTTATCGGTGGACTTTGAGATGAACCTGCTCAATGCTGCTACTTTCCCGTTGAGACTCTGGACTTGCTTTATGGTTCTAGGGGTATGTAGGTTCCTTATTGCCCAGATCTTTTCGGGATTTTCATCTATCCCTCGAGCGTTAACAATGAATCCGAGGAATTTTCCAGATGCAACGCCGAAGTGGAACTTCGATGGGTTAAGCTTCATTCCATATTCTCGAAGGATGCTGAACATCGAATTTAAATCTCTGACGTGATCTGTGGAGAACCGAGACTTCACCAGCATGTCATCCACGTAAACCTCCATGGTCTTCCCGATCTGATTGGCGAACATCCGGTTGACTAAGCGTTGGGATGTTGCTCCGGCGTTCTTTAGACCAAATGGCATGACTTTGTAACAGTAGAGTCCCAGATCGGTTACGAAGCTGGTATGTTCTTGGTCAGGCAAATGCATGGGTATTTGATTGTAGCCAGAATAAGCATCCATAAAAGATAATAATTCATGTGCGGCTGTCGAATCTACGAGCTGGTCAATTCGAGGAAGCAGGAAACTATCTTTTGGACAAGCCTTGTTTATGTCAAAGTAATCGACGCAAGTTCTCCATTTCCCGTTCGGCTTTCGAACCAGTACGGGGTTGGACACCCATTCTGGGTACAAGGCATCTCGAATAAAACCGTTCGATTGTAACTTATCAACCTCCTCCTTAAGGGCGGCAGATCTCTCTGGATCCATACCGCGCCTTTTCTGCTTGATCGGGACATATCGCGGATCTATATTCAGGGAGTGACTTGCAATATTTGGCGAGATCCCGCACATGTCAGAGTGTGTCCAGGTGAAGACGTCAAGATTCGCCCGGAGAAATTCAACCAATTCATGTTGTGTCTGCTTGCTCAGTTGAGACCCAACTTTTAGCATCCTTGAATCATCATCCTCACTGATTGGGACGTCCACAGTCAGTTCGGCCGGAGAATCTTGACCCTCCTTAGATTCGTCTTTATCCTCATTGTCCCTAGGGTCAAGGTCTTTCAGGAATTGGTTGTGGTGCCCGGGCCGAGGCCCAGGCATCAATTGTCAATTATCAATAGAACGGACGCAGAAAGATTCCTCTACGCCCTTTCCCTTCTCTTTACGCTGCGCCTGTGACGACCGCCCATGACTCCTGCACTAAACATAGAGATAGTGCACTGAAAAGTGTGCCAGGCAGCCATGGATGATCGTCAGAGGTAAGTTAAAACAGCAGAATCTATCGTATTACTCACAGCGCATGGATAAAATACAATAGAGAAAAATGTACATAGTGAAGCTACACAGAACAGAATTGCATCAAATAAGCCTCATAGTAGTTTGATACAAAAATCTGAATAGTCAATACATCCAGCCTCACTACATATCACTCAGAGAATATACAAGCAGCGGAACATCCAGTACATATAATAAGAAAATAATATGCAAGCCTCCAGCTCGTCTTCGTCATCAGCATCGTCGGTAACTAAGAACAGCACCTGTCACCTGCTACCTAGTCTGCCCATCCCAAAATGGATGAACAGCCCAAGGTAATAAGAGTTGAACATAAAACCTTGAGTCAGACAACAGTCTTAGTGAGCGGTAAATAACTAACAACATACCAAAAGAGCATAAAGGTAAAAGGAATAGGAACCCAACCCTCCCACTCCACCTCTTTCTACAGTGATAGCCTCCCAGACACACTAAGCAGAAGTAAACATAGTAAGGCAAACATTTAAAGTAAAGCAATTATCACTCGAGTCAAGGTCGATGTTTTCCAAGCACAAACCCCCAAGGCCTAAACCAAGATCAGATAAGCACCCAGAAAATATCGCTCTTGAGACCGAATGACAATACAACCAAACATCCATGACTCTGGCTATCACTGTTATCATTGCTTCGATACCACCGTTAATTGAATGATCGGCACATTCTTTCAGCCGTCCATCAAGGGCTAATGGCAAACCCGGTTCTAGACAGAACTCCGCACGTCGTCGCAGCCCGTGCCTAGGACTATCGAATCTGCCCAGAGTACTCGACTACCAACTGTAATCTTTTGGGACTATCGAATCTGCCCAGCGTACTCTTGCTTTCAGTCTGCTAGAACCTTCAACAACGATGAAATCTCAGCCTTCTAGTCATCCTCCTCGACGACTATTCTCATACTAGCTCAAACCCCTCTCGAGCCATCCATTATCAACGAACTCGAACCATCCCTCGAGTTATCAACATGCTTGGAATGATCCCGTCTGGATTACACCAAGGCTACATCACATCATAGCAAAGCCTCATCTCATCATCATCATCAAATCTATCCATATGAGCTTCATCATCCGCCACATATGCCACGAGCAGCTTTTCCAATTCAAGGGCCTTTCCCTTAGCCTTTGAATCATCTTCGACCATCTTGTCTAAATCCAACAACTAATCAACTAATTTATCACAATCAATCAAATCAATCATTAATCCAAGTAATCAATCATGCAAACAAGATCTAAAAGCAATTATAACTAAAATGGCAATTTTGTAAATAAAGAGTCCAAATCTAACAAGCATGAAACATGGGCAATATCTCTATAACTTGATGAATGAACTTGCATAGATTAGCATGTGGTAAAATGGATGTCAAATCATCATGAACAATGGATCTATACTTAAGTTTACGAAAATGCATGAAATCACTATTTTTAACACATAATCAAGCCACCGATCCGATATACTCCTTTGGATCCGTGTGAGAGATAACCACCACTCACCAAATCACCTAAACACCTCAAAAGCAACACACTTCAGATCTGGACAGCGAAGGATCTAACTTGATCTGTCAAAATTCCGCTTCAAACGATGAAATCTCTCTTCGAAGAATGTAGATCTTCAACTTTAGCTCTTGGATCATCGATCTTGAATGGAAGGAAGTACTAAATTTAAGAAGAGATAAGAAGTGAAGAAGTGTAGTTCTCGAGCTCTCAAAATGGCAGCACTTAGTCACTTCAAAAATCCCGCTCCCAAAAAGTGAAGATACCCCGCGTATTTATAGGCAGTTCCTTAGGTCGTTCGCCCTTAGGTCGTCCACGACCTAAAAATTGCCGACCTATCAGTTGCCGACCTAAAAACCCCGACCTAACGACTTGCGCGACTTAACACATACGCGTGACCTAACAACTTAACAAAAGTTGCGGCTTAACGACTTAACAACAGTCGCGACCTAACACACAGCCGCGTTCCTACTTAAGTCGTTTAGACGACTTAACAACTTACGACTCAGCGACCTTGCGACTTAACGACTCAGGCCTATGCGCGACCTAAAACATGTGCAGCTTAACACCTACGCGACCTAATGACTCACGACTTAACACCTTTAGGTCGTCTAATGACCTAACTACACGCAGGGTCACAGCGACCTAAACTAAACGACCTAAGCTATCTACCTTAAGTCGCTCAACCGACCTATCTCCTTAAGTCGTTAGCTCGCCCAGTCTCCTGAGTCGCTACTCCTATGCCGCTAACCCTTAAGCCGCCGACTCTCTTAAGTCGCCAACTCCTTAAGTCGCTCAGCTGACTTATCTACCTTAGGTCGCTCCAACCTCTTAGGTCGTTCACCCGACCTAACTACCACCCGACCCAACTTCCGGACGACCTAACTTCTACACGACTTAACCCTGGACGATTCAAGCTCTGGACAACATAACAACACTCACGACCTAATGATAACAGTTTTTACGAATCTTTCGATACGTAAAATACGGGTCGTTACATTCTCTCCCCCTTAGGAATTTCGCCCCCGAAATTCCAAACAAACAAGAGCAATCAAAAACTATTCTGCATGCCTACCATCTATAGCAATCAACAAACCATGCGTCCAATTACTACCCTAACATGCAGAATTCTAAAACTAGAACAAGTTACAATGTCGTGAGATGACACGACACCTTATGGCCATACCTCGAAGAGTTCAGGATGAGCTGCCTTCATCCTCTCTTCCACCTCCCATGTACAGTCGTTAACATCATCACCCCATTGTATCTTGAGCAACCTAACTACCTTCCTCCTAAGCTGTTTCGTGTCAGTTTCCACAACATGAAACGGCTTACGAGGTCTCTTATCAACTAGGTCAACTTCAAAATCTTCACAGCTATCAGCAGAAACCACAGTATTCAAGTCGTACACATACTTCCGTAGATATGATATGTGAAAAAAATTGTGCACACCCACCATCTTTTCTGGTAACTCCAATTTATAGGCGAGCTTTCCAATTCGCTCGATGATCGGGAATGGTCCAACAAATCTCGGAGTCAATTTTCCTTTCTTCCCGAATCGAATAACATTCTTCAGTGGAGAAATCTTCACAAAAACCATATCACCTACGTCGAATTCCAAATCCTTACGACGCTTATCGGCATAACTTTTCTGTCGGTCTTGGGCTGCCTTCATTCGTTGCCGAATGATATCTATGCAATCCAAAGTTTGTCGAATCATTTCTGGCCCAAGTATCAGCTTTTCTCTTGTTTCCAACCAACATGTCAGAGAGTTACACGGTCTTCCATACAATGCCTCATACGGTGCCATACCAATGCTTGACTGGTAACTGTTATTATACGAAAATTCCACCAAATGAAGGTGATCTTCCCATGATCCTCCGAAATCTAAAACGCATGCTCTGAGGAGATCTTCCAAAACTCGGTTGACTCTCTCAGTCTGACCATCTGTTTGGGGATGATAAGTTGTACTCAAACATAACTCGGTTCCCAGAACTTCCTGAAAGATCTTCCAAAATCCACTAGTGAACAATGGGTCTCGATCGCTCACTATACTTTTCGGAATACCATGGAATCAAACTATCCACTTAACATATAGCTCAGCCAACTTTGATGCAGTCCTGGTTGATCGAACAGGAATGAATCTTGCACTCTTAGTCAAACGATCTACGATGACCCAAATCCCTTCATTTCCCGCTCTGGTTCTAGGTAACCCATCGATAAAATCCATCGATATTTGCTCCCACTTCCATGTAGGGACTTCTAATGGCTGTAGCAATCCACTGGGCTTCTTCTGCTCGGCTTTTACCAACTGGCAGTTCATGCACTTGGAAATAAAATTTCCAACATCCTTCTTCATACCTTCCCAGTAATAGGTTCTCTTCATATCCCGATACATCTTATTTCCACCTGGATGAATTGTCAACTTCGAGTGATGACTTTCCTTCAGAACTTCATTTCTCAATTCATCTATATCGGGAACAACTAGTCGTCCTTGCTTCCGAAGCCAACCCTCTCGATCGACCTCGAATCCTTTATCCTTTTCTGGGTCTAATCCAGATTCCAAATCACGGATAATCTTGACAAGCTTATCGTCTCGCTTTTGGCTCTCGCCAATTCTTTCCACAAGAGTCGGTCTTATCGATAAGTTTGCCAACATCTCAGGTTCCAATTAGCATCTGGGCCTGAAGTCAAATCCAGCCAAATACTCGAGACTCTTCCATTCTAAAAACATGGCTCCCAATCCTGCATGTCTTCGACTTAACGCATCTGCCACTGCGTTACCCTTTCCCGGAGTATATGCTATACTAAAATCATATAATGCCAAAAACTCTAGCCATCGTTGCTGCCTAAGATTCAAATCCTTTTGGGAGAAAAGATACTTCAACGACTTATGATCTATAAACAACTCGAATCGAACTCCCAATAGGTGATGTCTCCACATCTTCAGAGCAAATACAATCGCTGCCAACTCCAAATCATGAGTCGGATAATTCCTTTCATGCGGCTTCAGTTGTCGACTTGCATACGCAACAACTCTATTCTTCTGCATCAGCACTGGTCCAAGTCCAGTACCACATGCATCGGTGTAAACCACCATATCTTCATTTCCACTTGGAATAGTCAAAATAGGAGCACTTGTCAGTAGCTCTTTCAGGATTCCGAAAGCTTGCTCACACTTATCATCCCATCTAAATACTTGATTCTTTTTCGTCAATCCTGTTAACGGTGCAGCCACCTTGGAAAAGTCTTTGATAAATCGACGATAGTATCCTGCTAATCCAAGAAAACTTCTCACATCAGATGCATTCTTAGGTCTACCCCAATCCTGGATTGCTGCTATCTTGGCGGGATCAACCGCTATTCCGCTTGCAGAGATAATATGGCCTAAGAACCTCACTTCTCTCTTCCAGAAGTGACACTTCGAAAACTTAGCCTTCAGCTGATGTTTCCGTAAGATTTCCAAAACAATATGCAAGTGCGTCTTGTGATCTTCTTCAGTTCTGGAATAAATCAAAATATCATCCACGAACACTAGTACGAACTTGTTCAACTGATCTCTGAACACTCTATTCATAAGATCCACAAAATATGCTGGTGCATTGGTCAATCCAAACGGCATTACCAGCCACTCAAAGAAACCAGATGGTGTCCTGAAAGCAGTCTTCTGCACACTATCCTTTGCCACTCTTAACTGGTGAAATCCCGTTGCCAAATCCATCTGAGAAAACACCTTGGCTTCGTGAAGCTGATCAAACAAGTCATCTATTCTCGGCAATGGATACTTGTTCTTCTTAGTCACTTTATTCAGCTCACGATAATCCACACACAACCTCAACGATCCATCCGCTTTGGTTACAAACACAACTGGTGCACCCCATTCGGACACACTACGCCGCATGAATCCTTTCTGTAAAAGATCATCAACTTGCACCCTCAACTCTTGCTGTTCCCTAGGCGCCATCTGCCTAAGAGGCATCACAACAGGCCTGGCTCCTTCGACTAGATCGATGCGAAACTCGATCTCTCTATGCGGCGGTAACCCTTTGACCTCACCAAAGACATCCCCAAATCCATTAGCGATTGGTACCGATGACAGTCCATCCCGTGGAACAACCAGCGAATACATGAAGCTCATGAAGACGCCTTCCTCATGCTTACATCGTATCACAACCTTTCGCCCTTCCACATTCTCGACTGTCACCTCTAACCTTTCACAATCAACCTTTGCCGCATACTTCCTAAGCCAGTCCATACCCAAAATAATTACGAACCCTGCAAAGTTCTAAACAAAACAATCACAAACAAAAGAGCAATCATGACTCGATACAACCAAACCATGACATAGCATACACAGACAGGACGAACCCCAAACTGGATTAGTCACAACCAATGGTCTATCAACAATATCCGGTTTTAAACCCAACCGGCCTACAAGTTCATTACAAACAAAAGAATGTGACGCCCCAGTATCAAATAACACTCTAACTGGGACACCACATATGGAAAGAGTACCTTGAACCACCACACTCTTTCCTTTCTCTTCAGCGGTAGGAGCTTTTGAAGATGATGGAACAGCCCCCAAAGCATAAGCTTGCACAATCTGCTTGTCCTTCCGCGGTTCTGGACAATTCTTCTTAATATGCCCCGGCTTGTCACAGTTGTGGCACTTCACCGGCACCTTTGGATTCTTGCAATCTCTGGAGAAATGGCCCTTCTGCTGACAATTGTAGCAGGTCACTTCGCCCTTCGGCTTCTTCTGGCTATCCTTACCCTTTTGCTGCTACTGCTTCCTCTTCTTGTTTCCACCCTGTTGTGGTTTAGACTCTTCCTTGGCCACAGCAACAACTGATCCTTCTTTAGGAAACAGATTTTCGTGCCTGAGAGCTTTCTCCACAAGCTTCTCAAATGGATCGTCCAGATGATCCACCAACTGCCTCCCAAGATAAATGTCCAAGCCTGTCACAAACTTCTCGTTCTTCTGATAAGGAGATTCAATATACGACCGGGCATGCTTGGACAAAGCTTCAAACTCAGAAACATACTCAAGAACTGGTCTTTCATCTTGCTTGAGCTCTACAAACTTCTTAAACAGAACAGATTTCTGAGCTGTAGAAATGAACTTAGCTTCAAATCTAGCTTGGAATTGCTCCCAAGTAATTTCTTCCTCCGGAATATCAATGGTGATAGAGTTCCACCAGTCAGAAGCTCTCCCTTGAAGCTGTCTTGATGCGAGCTTCCTTCTAGTTGCGTCCTCGATTCCCAAGTCACCAAAGATTCTTCTACAAGCATCTATCCATCTCTGAACTTCAATAGTTGACTCTGTTCCCATGAAAATCTTCCCTCCAAGAGCAGTATAGTCTTTACACAGCTTAGCAAAATCCACCGGCCTTGGAGCTTGAACTTGAATTCCAACATCAACTGTTGGCCCCGGAGCTGGCATCCTCCTCATGATCGAAGTCATCATAGCTTCGATCATAGCTGCATAATCAGGAGCCCTCTCAGCAGCACGGCCTTCCCTAGCAGCTGGTCTCCCTCTTCGACTCATTCTTAATATCAATAAAAAGGAATGATTAACACACCTTGAGAAACAACTGCATAAAGAACTCAAATCCTTCTAAGCTACTATATTATATATAGTAATCATCCATCAAAATACAATTACGTCTCTCATACGTAGTTACGTCAGCGAGCATTGGGTAAAATCGATTAACCAAGGCTCTGATACCAAATGTGACGACCGCCCATGACTCCTGCACTAAACATAGAGATAGTGCGCTGAAAAGTGTGCCAGGCATCCATGGATGATCGTCAGAGGTAAGTTAAAACAGCAGAATCTATCGTATTACTCACAGCGCATGGATAAAATAAAATAGAGAAAAATGTACATAGTGAAGCTACACAGAACAGAATTGCATCAAATAAGCCTCATAGTAGTTTGATACAAAAATCTGAATAGTCAATACATCCAGCCTCACTACATATCACTCAGAGAATATACAAGCAGCGGAACATCCAGTACATATAATAAGAAAATAATATGCAAGCCTCCAGCTCGTCTTCGTCATCAGCATCGTCGGTAACTAAGAACAGCACCTGTTACCTGCTACCTAGTCTGCCCATCTCAAAATGGATGAATAGCCCAAGGTAATAAGAGTTGAACATAAAACCTTGAGTCAGACAACAGTCTTAGTGAGCGGTAAATTAACTAACAACATACCAAAAGAGCATAAAGGTAAAAGGAATAGGAACCCAACCCTCCCACTCCACCTCTTTCTACAGTGATAGCCTCCCAGACACACTAAGCAGAAGTAAACATAGTAAGGCAAACATTTAAAGTAAAGCAATTATCACTCGAGTCAAGGTCGATGTTTTCCAAGCACAAACCCCCAAGGCCTAAACCAAGATCAGATAAGCACCCAGAAAATATCGCTCTTGAGACCGAATGACGATACAACCAAACATCCATGACTCTGGCTATCACTGTTATCATTGCTTCGATACCACCGGTAATTGAATGACCGGCACATTCTTTCAGCCGTCCGTCAAGGGCTAATGGCAACCCCGGTTCTAGACAGAACTCTGCACGTCGTCGCAGCCCGTGCCTAGGACTATCGAATCTGCCCAGAGTACTCGACTACCAACTGTAATCTTTTGGGACTATCGAATCTGCCCAGCGTACTCTTGCTTTGAGTCTGCTAGAACCTTCAACAACGATGAAATCTCATCCTTCTAGTCATCCTCCTCGACGACTATTCTCATACTAGCTCAACCCCTCTCGAGCCATCCATTATCAACGAACTCGAACCATCCCTCGAGTTATCAACATGCTTGGAATGATCCCGTCTGGATTACACCAAGGCTACATCACATCATAGCAAAGCCTCATCTCATCATCATCATCAAATCTATCCATATGAGCTTCATCATCCGCCACATATGCCACGAGCAGCTTTTCCAATTCAAGAGCCTTTCCCTTAGCCTTTGAATCATCTTCGACCATCTTGTCTAAATCCAACAACTAATCAACTAATTTATCTCAATCAATCAAATCAATCATTAATCCAAGTAATCAATCATGCAAACAAGATCTAAAAGCAATTATAACTAAAATGGCAATTTTGTAAATAAAGAGTCCAAATCTAACAAGCATGAAACATGGGCAATATCTCTACAACTTGATGAATGAACTTGCATAGATTAACATGTGGTAAAATGGATGTCAAATCATCATGAACAATGGATCTATACTTAAGTTTACGAAAATGCATGAAATCACTATCTTTAACACATAATCAAGCCACCGATCTGATATACTCCTTTGGATCCGTGTGAGAGATAACCACCACTCACCAAATCACCTAAACACCTCAAAAGCAACACACTTCAGATCTGGACAGCGAAGGATCTAACTTGATCTGTCAAAATTCTGCTTCAAACGATGAAATCTCTCTTCGAAGAATGTAGATCTTCAACTTTAGCTCTTGGATCTTCGATCTTGAATGGAAGGAAGTACTAAATTTAAGAAGAGATAAGAAGTGAAGAAGTGTAGTTCTCGAGCTCTCAAAATGGCAGCACTTCGTCGCTTCAAAAATCCCGCTCCCAAAAAGTGAAGATACCCCGCGTATTTATAGGCAGTTCCTTAGGTCGTTCGCCCTTAGGTCGTCCACGACCTAAAAATTGCCGACCTATCAGTTGCCGACCTAAAAACCCCGACCTAACGACTTGCGCGACTTAACACATACGCGTGACCTAACAACTTAACAAAAGTTGCGGCTTAACGACTTAACAACAGTCGCGACCTAACACAGCCGCGTTCCTACTTAAGTCGTTTAGACAACTTAACAACTTACGACTCAACGACTCAACGACTTTGCGACTTAACGACTCAGGCTTATTCGCGACCTAAAACATGTGCAGCTTAACACCTACGCGACCTAACGACTCACGACTTAACACCTTTAGGTCGTCTAACGACCTAACTAGACGCAGGGTCACAGCGACCTAAACTAAACGACCTAAGCTATCTACCTTAAGTCGCCCAACCGACCTATCTCCTTAAGTCGTTAGCTCGCCCAGTCTCCTGAGTCGCTACTCCTATGCCGCTAACCCTTAAGTCACCGAATGTCTTAAGTCACCAACTCCTTAAGTTGCTCAGCCGACTTATCTACCTTAGGTCGCTCCAACCTCTTAGGTCGTTCACCCGACCTAACTACCACCCGACCCAACTTCCGGACGACCTAACTTCTACATGACTTAACCCTGGATGATTCAAGCTCTGGACAACATAACAACACTCACGACCTAATGATAACAGTTTTTACGAATCTTTCGATACGTAAAATACGGGTTGTTACAGCGCCCCGCGCAACTCAGCAACATAACAGGCCCTCCCCGTGGCCTGATCTCCTTGAACGACTCTAATCCCACGATCGGTGGGGAACTTCAGAGTCAAACACCATAGGGCGATGGCCGCCCTGAACTCAGCTAGGGCCGGTCAGCCCAAAAATGCATTATAAGGTGAATCAATCTCTAAAACAACAAATTGTAACATCCGGACTCTCCGGCGTTCTCCAACTCCCAACTCAACCGGTAGTTCAGTTACTCCAATGGGTATCGTGGCACTCCCGTTAAAACCGTGGATTCGGGACAGGCAGGGTTTCAAATTCTTTGCCTCCATTTTCATTAAGTTGTAAGCCCGTTTAAGCAAGATATTCATAGAGCTCCCACTGTCAACTAGGATCCTCTTCATCCAAGCAGGACCTACCTGGGCAGATATGACTAGTGGGTCGATTGTAGGTGCTTCGACCTTATCAGCGTCTCGGCTCCTGAACACGATATCATCAGATATTATCTTTTGTTGTTTAACCGGAGTTCCGTCTTCACAATTACTACAACATTCGAAGTCCGCATGCCTGATAGAACTAGCATACGACTCCATTTCCCCCCAGCTTTTGTCTGCTGGGTGGGGACCACCACTTATCGTGTTGATAACCAACCTCCCGCCCGTACGAGCGGGTTCTTCCTGTCTTTCCTGATTTTGTGAACGATTCTGATTCGAAGGGCCCGCTCCACCAGACTGTGGCGCCCGCACAAACTGATCTAACTTCCTTTCTCTGATCAAATTCTCTATGAGGTCCTGCAAATGTCGACACTCATTGGTATTGTGGCCGTAGCTTTCATGGAATCTACAGAACTTCCCTGTTTGAACCTGCCTCTCCGATGGGGGTTTCGGAGCAGGCTTCTTATACTGTACAGTGTTGCAAGTCTGTAAGTATACGTTTTCCAATGACGTATTCAATGGTGTGTAATTGTCAAACATTTGGGCCCTACGTCGTGGGCCTCGGTTCTGATCTCTTTTCTTATCCTGGCCATTGTTTCCTCTCGGCTGGGATTGCTTGTTCTGTATATTCAGTTGAACTTTTCCGGAACTCTCACCGGACTGTTTAACCGCTACATTACTCTGTATTCCCTCAATACTGGGCCTCACATCGTCCTGCTTCCTAGACTGTTTCGTGTCCTCTTGCCGTAAGAACTGAGCGGCTTTGGAGTAGAAACGGTCCAACGATGCGGGTGGCTTTCCAGCTAGCCAATTCCCAAACTCAGAATTGGGTTCAATCCCTTTGGTCAAAGCCATCAAGATTGAGTTATCGTTGGGATTACTAATCTCAACACATGCTGCGTGGAACCTTTCTAAGTAACGCCTGAGCGTTTCTCCATGAGCTTGAGTGACACTGGACAGGGTATTAACGTCTATGGGCCTAGCAACATGCATACGAAACTGTTCTACAAACCTCTTGGCCAGTTGATCGAACGAAGAAATAGATCTAGGTGGTAGGCGTGTAAACCACATTGTCGCGATTCCCCCTAGAGAGATGGGGAAACTTCGACACTTCACTGCATCGTCAGCCCTTGCAGCACTCATTGACCATTCATATTTCAAAATATGTTGATTGGGGTCACTATTTCCTTCATACATTGGGAGAGTTAGCATTTTGAATCGTCGAGGGGGTTCAGCGTATAATATCTCGTCTGTGAAAGGGGTATGACTACGGGAGATCCCCCAATCATCATTAGTGAGCCCCTGACTCTCACGAATCATCTAACGTATCATGGTCGAAATATCTAACACTGGCACATTCTAGGCATGCTGAGCTAAGGTGTGGTCGGGTTCCACAGTGCGAATTTGGACCGGGCGCTGTCGACGGTCCGTATTTCGCCTCCTTGGCTCAGCATCTTCTGGGACATATGGTTCAGGAGTATGCCCGCGTTGTTGATTGTTCGTCTCTGACAAATTCCGGGTATCAACCCTCGTTTCTACCGCGGCGGTTGTAGCGCGGTTGTCTGTGGTATATTGTGGAGCAGTGCCTCCTCGTGTCGAGGGTCCTGTTTGGAAGCTGGTCGACGGTCCTGTCCTCAATTGCCCAACGGTCAAGGCAGGTTGATATCCAGTAGTTTGAGCGTGACTCCCCTCTAGCCAGGGATGGGTAAACCTGTGGTGATAGTCAGACGAGGCGGAACTTTCAGTAGACGCGCGGGAAACATCATCCCTCCTGGACCTTCTGCGGCTCTGGCGGTTTAGTTGGTTGGTCAATTCAACATTGGCGCGCAACTGTTCAACCAACTGTTGCCGGCTTTGGGTCAGTTTCTGGAGCAACACTTGGAACTCTTGCCGGGTGACTGGTCCTGATGGATCTGAGTGAGCAGTGTTGTCTTGATTGGAAGAAGGCTGCTGTGTAGGATTCTGTCTATCCCGGCCTTCTTGATCAGCGGCGGTAGCGGAAGTTCTTGTGCTAACCATTTTCAGTGGTGGAGTCCTTTCCTAGATTTTATGCAAATCCGAATAGAATGGTAGGATTCCAAATCAGATATCTGGATCTTCCTCTTGGATTTATGCAATCCGGTATCGACGGTAGATCCAAGGAGCAGGAGAAAAAACTGGTTTTCTCAGTGAAAGCACCAAAGTGTTTGTACCAAAAATGGGCACAACACTCTTCGGGAATTATTTGAAGAGATAAAATGAAGAATATAAATGTAAAATAGAGGTTATCTAACAAAAACTCCAACAAACAAGAACGTAAAATGCAAAGACAAGCAATTTAGAGTGGTTCGGCGTAATGCCTACGTCCACTATGAAGTTTTGATGATTTTATTGATTCTCTTTCAATGATTACATGCAATTACAGCGGACAACAGTGAATTACAGTTTGGAATTCGAATTCAGCAGTAGGAATAAGATGCAAATCTCAATCCGGCAGAGTCTGGACGCTTCAGAATTAAAGATCCCTTTTTCTGTATGCTCTGGGGCTCTATTTATAGGCGTAGGAGGCTGAGATTTCGTTCAAACTCTGGGAGACTTGGTCTGGCACATGAGGGGGCCCACGCGACCATTTCCAGAAAGTTTCGCCTCGATCTGCAATCGATACGAATCCATTTCGTATCGATCAAGATGATGTCCAATTAATCTGAAACTTGGCAGGGACATTCTTCAGTGTGTATGCAAGCTTCCCTGAAAATCTCATTGGATTTGGATAAGTGGATTGCAAGATATCGTCGATACGAAATGGCATTCATCGCTGGCTGTTTCGTTCGACTCCCTGGCTTCGAGTTGATCTCATCGTATCGATCACTGCACGTGCTTCTGGGATGATGTGGCGCGCACACTTCGTTTTGATCCAGTATTCATTCCACGTTGACCGCTTCGACTCCATGTATCTCGCCCCGTTTGGTTCGATGGATTACACATCACCCTAGTCAGTTGACATGTTGGATACGAATGAGTCATTGGGCATGGATTCGAAGTGAGGTCCTCCGATGGATACGAAGAGCACTGGTTCGATGGATACGAAGTAGACATTAACTGATGGTTGCGAGACACGTCATCTGTTGATGGATACGAATCTGACCGATGCGAACTCGATGGGTTCGAACGTTGCCAACCTGATCGTTACGAAGTCGTGGGAATTTGCCGATGTGAAACGGATGATGGACACAGGCTGGATGGATACGAAGCAAGGCTTCCTGATGGTTGCGAATAAGACATCTAGTCAATCGATACGAGTTGCACTAATTATCGATGGACACGAAACCGATCGATACGAACTCGATGGACTCGAAACACGGCTACCTCCATCGATACGAAACGAAGTCCGCTGATGGATACGAAATGAACATATCGGATGGATACGAAAACATGCTTTTTCCTCCAACTTGTATCCATCATAGCTTGAGCATACGAACTTGGATTGACTTGAAACTTGGAACGTTGGCTTCTTTTGCTCTGCTAGTCATATCTCATCAATTGTAGCTCGATTCGGACTCGGGCAAAATTCACTAATATCCATGACAAGCGATATTCGGAATCCAATCAATTCCTTGGTGTCCTGGCCTTGCCAAAAGGCGGGAAAACATCTACTAACTGATTACAACAGAGAATACTCAAGCACTCGGGTTACAATGGGTTCCTGACAGAGTATCGGCGTAGTAGAATCAAAAAGTCCCTTTTCTGAAGCCATAGGGCTACTATTTATAGGCATAGTCTGACAATATCCGGCTTAGACCTTGGAATACTCCTTCTCACATGTGGGTGGGCCCACTTGATCGATCCGAAGTAAGTTGGGATTGATCCTTGATCGATCACTACCTTATTCGTATCGATCAAAACAACATCCATTTGAGCTGAGATTGATCAGAGACAATGTTGAGGTGGTAATTAAGCTCCTGTGAAAATTTGGTAGCATTTGGACTGTAGATTTTGAGTTATGATCGATCCATGTTTGATTTTGCAATAGCCTGTTGAGTTCACATCGATCCATGTTCGGTCGATCACACTTCGTATCGATGCTTATGCGTATCGACCGGCCGCGCTCTGATGGTGTAGAGCGGCAATCATGTGAAGATCCACTTTTGGTGCCAAGTGAACATTTCCTCTGGTTGACCAAGCCATTTCATATCAATCTAACATAATTCCTTTCGTATTGATCCTTGGACGTCATTTTGTATCGATGTCTTCTGTTGAATTCGTATCGATAACTGTAGGCCGCTTCGTATCGATAGGGAATGGTGGCATTCGTACCGATCTGTTATGTGCTCTTCGTGTCGATTATTTGGTGGGAAGCTTCATATCGATCATTGGCCGATCGATACAAGCTGTGTGGTTGAGAGGATCGGTACGAAGAGGGTTTAGAGCCAAGTAGATGAAATCTGATCGATGTCAGCACTTGATGGATATGAGGGACATGGATGGTACGAAGGAGAACTGAAGTTGATGGATACGAACTAACTCTTCCTTCATGGATCAATACGAAATCGTATGGATACAAATGAAGTTGATGGATATGAATTTGCATGGATACGAATGGGGTTCATTTTCTTGATCTCGATCGATCCATATCTTGTGCATACGAACTCTGATTGATTTGAAATTTGGAATGTTTCCTTTCATAGCTTTGCTTGCCATGTTATATCAATGGTAGCTTAATCCAGACTCAGACTAAACTTGCTAGTATCCATTTTGAACCTCTGTATAACCGATCTCCGAGTCGAATTGTCTTTGGTTTCCAGTCAAGTTCTTGATATTAGGGCCTTGCCAAAAGGTGGGATAACATTTTCCCCCAAAAGTAAATCTCGTGTGAACATGATGTGCTTTGAAAAGCTGCACTATTTATTCTGGAAAAGTTCTATCCGATTCGTTGAATAGTCGTTGCCTTTTCGTCGAAAGATGTAACCTTCGATCGATTTTCAGCAATATAAAGGCTGAATTGTTGACTGGCAATGATCATGCAGTGTTTTGTTGTAACTGAGTATCGAGTGCTAGCAATTCATCGTTCACTATTTTGATTGTCATCAGGTGAGCATTCAATTCCTGTCAATTTTGAAAATTGAATGTTAGTTCGTCATATATGCATGTACATTTACCTGACTCCTATTCATGTTTGCACGTTCACGGGTCGTTATCAAGTTCTTTAGTTTTTGTTTGGATCGAGTTTCATATCGATCCACTTCTGGATCGATGTGAAATTCGAGTTGTAACCACGTTTGATGGTTGTTTTAAGTCCTTCCTTCATATCGATCCTCTCTTAAATCGCTTTGAGAAGTTAGAATGTATGCTTCGTATCGATGGCTATCGATACGAAGTAGTTGGCCTTTTGAGATGATTTGTATCGATGAATACGAGCTCTTGCAGTTTTTGAATGGACGAATAAGAAATCGGCATTTCGTATCGATGGAAAACAAACCATCTAAACAGGTCTTAGCAGCGGCGTTCGTACCGATGACACATGAGAATGATAGCCGATGGATACAAAATGTTGTTCTTCAGACTGTTCTGGATTGATGGTTATGAATAAGCTTTTTCGTATCGATGATATGGGAGACCGTTTCAGGTTAGTTTGCACAGTGACCTTCGTATCGATCTGGCTTCGACCATTTCGATCGGTCCATGCTACTTGGAGACGAATCGTTTCTTCCCCTTGGTTTTGCACCTATATAAGTTCATTTTGGACTTAGCCAAATTTTTAGTTGCTTTCATTCCATACTTTGCCTTTGTATCGATCAGAACAAAGAGAAAGAAAACTGTCCTTGTCTTCAAACCGATCAAGCTACTAATCTCTTGAACCAAATCTTTAATCTAGGTAATTAGTTAAAATAATTCCTCTCAGAACGATGAGACTCGAGTTCTTGTGCCAATTCATTCATAACCATGACTGATTCTGGTGATGTTGAGGTCGGAGTTTGTCGGAGAATGGTTGAGGGAGGAGAGAACGACATTCAGGCTGTTTAGAGAAGAAGAAGTGATGATGGATTCGAAAGAATCGGTGGAAGGATCCTTGGCTTTGACCTCGTATCGATGGAGGAAAGAAGGAACGCCTTTCGTATCGATCTGGAATCGATGGGTGGAAGAGGGAGCTTCGTATCAATCTGGAGTGGTAGAAATTCATATCGATCTGAAGTGATCGATACAAAGTATTGGTAGTGTGATTAATAAGAAATTGAGGAATCGATGATCGATACAAATTCTTTATTGGCGATCGATACGAAAGTGAGAGTCTCCTATCGATATGAAGCTTGCTTTTCCTCGATCAATACGAATTGGGCTTCCAGTGATCGATCCAAGTTCGAACTTTGATGGACACTTTGCACACTTGAACATATGACTCCGACGAGCTTCTGCCTTGCATAACTGGACTTAACTGTTTCATTGTATATTTGACTGCCCTTTGAAGCTCGTTAATGGAATTGTAACTTGACAGATTTGATGAACTCTAACTTGGATCGTTCTTCGAAATCTGAGTGGCACGATTATGACGGTCAGCCATGACGGTCACTCCAGTTGAATCTCGAAGTCTTGTCGTTTGAAGATCTCTCAAATTCTGAAGAATTCTAAGTATTATATATCACTTCACAACACATTCACGCACTTCACACCGGGGGAAGCACGGGTTTATTATTGTCTAACTATAATTTTTACTGAGTGTCATAGCTATGGAACCCGGAAGTTCTAAGTTGCAGGATGTCCAGAGTTCGTCTCTTTCTGTAATCGAAGTGCCCTCCATTGCAGCTGAAGTAATTAGCCCTGCTTTGGATGAGTTGCCGGGAGCAGTTTTTATTATGAACCCGCAGGATTCTGTCCACTCTAATATCTCCGAAGACATGTTAGGTAGGATTTGCCTAGGGCACGGGTTGCCACTAAATGATGTCTTATTACTAGGGCCGGAAGATAGAGCTCACAACCCCCCGGAGGGATACACGGCTTGAAATAGATTCATGTGTGTAGCTGGGATGCTTCCTCCCTTCAATCAGTTCATTCGGGAAGTGTTGCTTTACTTAAGGATCGCTCCATCCCAGTCGCACCCGAATGGGTACGCTTTGCTCAACAGTCTATTTGTTATCTTCAAGGAACACCTCTTCCCACCTCCGACTGTAGAAGAGATCAAATACTTATTCAACATAAAACGTCGTGGAGACAACCCTAATTTCACTTTTCTGTAAGCGGTTATAAATTGCCAGGTAGTTGCGAGAGCTTGGAGCAAGCTTAACTATTTCAAAACCGAATGGTTCTTTGTTCAGTGTCCGCGGGGATTCGCAAGACGTTGGCTAGTCATACGTAAGTGCTCCAACCCTTTTATCGATTAACCGAATAATATTAATTGATGTGGAGTCTAACACTTTGCTCCTTATATAGCTTCGATTCCACGACCTGAAGGGGCTCAGTTTAAAGAAATAGTAAGGGTTCTTGAAACGGTGCCAGCCACGCATAGAGAAATCGACGAAGTCCTCACGGATGAAAATTTGATTGCCATGGGGATGATAGATAGAGATCAGAGCATAGGACTAGTAGGAGTTCTTAGGATGGCTCTGGTGAGGTAAATAAGAAGGAGAGCTCCTAGAATTGTTATAATCGAACAAGGCGATAAAGAGAGCTCGCTAGCTAGAGACGAGCCTGTGGCTGTGCCTTCGCAGGACCCTCAAGCATCGGGAAAAAGAAAAGGCAAGAATGTTTCCAATAAATCTCTAAGGCACAAAACTGTCGTTGTGTCTCTACCCGCTACTAGTCAATAGATTCCTCCTCCGCAAATGGAGAGCTTGTTAGAAGGATTGGCAGATGTCCCAATCCCTGACGATCTGACTTAAGTTCAAGACTTCGGGTTGGAAATCGAGGCAAGCTTGAGTGCTTTAGATGTAGGGGAGCCAATTCCTGCAAGCGGAGCCGCCACAATCATTTGGTTGGGGAATTTGCACATGCACACACAGGGCACCGCATAACTTATCATCATATGCTTTTTGGTTTCAGAGGATAACTAATTCCAATTTTCTTTTCATTTCACAGACACAATGGTGAGGCAAGGCTCGATGCTTGGCATTCTCCGCCCTGCACGCCGTTCTTCTAGTTCTTACTCTGAGTCATATAGGCCCGAGTATGAAAGAGACTATGACCATCGTCATTCCAGTCATGAGCGTGAGCGCCGGGAAAGGGAGATGGAAAGGGATTATAGGCGCCACTCACGGTCGCACTCTCCACCACCTAGGGTTCCTCCCAAACCTTTTGGCTTTGGTAGACATCCCATGGAAACTTCTCGTCAAGTACCACCTCCTCAAACTTCAAGGCTCGATGAGCAACGTCGGAGGACTGAGGTTGAATCCCTCGTTACTACTGAACAAGTCGCTATAGAACCCACCGAGGAAGGAGCGATTAGAATCGCTAAGTTGAAGAAGGATATCCCAACTATCTGCTTCGACGGTTTCGTATTTTCTCCACACTTAAAGCAAATTCCCAATGAGGCAGAACGGATGATACATGACTACGTACATGATGTTTATAGTCAATATCGAGAATGGATGAAGACTGCAGAGAAAGTTTTAGCAGTGGCCTTTGAGCGGGCGAAGACAATCGAGAAACTAGAAACTGATCTCGCTCGGAAGGACCGCATAATTCAGGTGCTCAACACTGAGAATGAATCTTCGAGAAATTCGAAAATGGAGGCTAATAAGATGGCTGATGAGGCTACCCAGAAGATGGAGAAGATAAGACAAACACATTTAGCCTTGGTCGAGGAAATGGGACACCGGACCACCACGGTCATGGAAGAGAGAGACGCGGTGCTCAAAGAGCTTGAGGAGCTAAAAGTAAATTTGCTAAAGTCGACAAGGAGAAAGACGACGCTAATAGAGCTGCCCAAGAGGTGTGTGAGCAGGCCGTTGTACTTAGGGATAAGCGGGATGCGGCCAAGCTAAAGGTCCAAGAAACCGAGGCCAAAATTGAGACCGAGGTTAGAGTGGCAGAGACCATGTTGGAAGGTGATATCGAAGACCTCCTGGTCACTTATAATGCCAATGTCTTGAGACATCGCAACCTAGGCTAGCTCGACGACTACCCGCTACATCTGTACAATGCCTAGTGCCGCTTGGTAGAGGATGAGAAAGCGGACCATAACACTACATCTATTGACGATTTTGAGCTAGAGAATCGGATATTAACCGAAGATGAGAGAAAAGTTCTTCACGATGCCATTGTCACTTTTGAAAAGGAGAAACTAGCCACTAAATACCCGGACGTTGGAGAGGGGTCCAGAGTTGAGCACCATGAAGAACTGTGTGGTTGGGAGGATCGGTACGAAGAGGGTTTAGAGCCAAGTAGATGAAATCTGATCGATGCAAGCACTTGATGGATACGAGGGACATGGATGGATACGAAGGAGAACTGAAGTTGATGGATACGAACTAACTCTTCCTTCATGGATGGATACAAAATCGTATGGATACGAATGAGGTTGATGGATATGAAATCACATGGGTACGAATGGGGTTGGTTTTCTTGATCTTGATCGATCCATACCTTGAGCACACGAACTCCAATTGGCCTAAAATTTGGATATTGCCTTCCATAGCTTTGCTTGCCATGTCATACCAATTGTAGCTTGATCCAAACTCGGACCAAATTTGCTAGTATCCATAGTGAACCTATGTATAAAAGATCTCCAAGTCAAATTGTCTTTGGTTTCCAGTCAAGTTCTTGGTACCAGAGCCTTGCCAAAAAGCGGGATAACACTATATTTGATGTTAATATTCGAGGTAGGTAACTTTTATCTATTTTGAAGTTAAAAATGTCGTCCAATCAAGGTCTAAGAAGTAATAGTACCCCAACTTGATCGGCTTCATTATTAACTAATAAATAGTTGAAGTTCGACATCGAAGATTAATGTTAAGTATAATTAGTCGAATCCATATACTAGTGTTTTTGGGTTGTCATAATGATGTTTTACGCAACACTCATATTGACTCAATAGTTTTGTGTTTTGACCTTCCATTGTGAAATACACTAGTTGTATTCTATGATCATACTAAAGGCTTGGTAGTGTAGGAAGCTTTGCTTCTTATAGTTCACACCCGTCCTGAAGTGTATGAACTTGGGAATTGTATGGTTATAGATGGTAAATACTGTGTTTCGTAGAGGCAGTGTTATTGAATATACTTATACTGCTAAGATAAGTATATTGAAATGTTTTCCAAGTATTGAAAGTGATTTAATTAATAAAGATTACTTAAACAAGCTCAGTGAATGCTTGTGTGCTGAGATATATTTTTGGGTTCCTTGACTTGATATACGGGAACAGATTAATCGTTACTTGTCATGGAGACAATTGAGTAGGACTGTATATCGTTTTGTGTTGAGAATGATGATTCAAGTAGGGCAGAATATCTATAGCATTCCAGTCTATCGGGCTTCCTTCTTGGCTGAAGGATGGCAAGTTGAGAAGTTTTGGAAACATGATAAGTCTACAAGACTTGGTTTCCATATGAGGTTGAGGGCCTCTTTTATCGATTGTTGGTCCGGAGAGACCCGGATTGGATTTGGTGTGATTCTCATACAAAACCACTTCAGACCAACGTATGTGTTTGATGTGACTATAGCATGATGATGATGATTTTGAAGATTGGAGATATTCATAACGTAGGGGATGCTTACCACTAACCTCTAGGGGGAATCTCATATTATATATATGGTGGTAATAGTGCCTTCATTTTGAAATCTTCATATTGCAAGGGCTGCTTGCTACTAATCCTAGGGGTAATTCCTAAACAGGATGTAGTAGGAGTGCCTTCGGTCTGCCCTATTCTTGGATAACTTGTACGGACGAGTGTTTGACATTGCATTTCAAGAACCACATACATTGTGCATGTGCTTGGTAGTGTAGGTAGTAACCCCTTGTATACCTAACGCCCTTTCCTCAGATGTATGAGCCCGGGAGTTGTACTTTTGTGGAAATCAATTAATGTGTTGTCGAAAATGGCAATGTGGCATTCTAAGTGAGATTTTCTATTGTGAAAGGTAATACGTTACCTAAGGCCTCACACATCGGTCATGATAGAAACAAGGTAGATGCGGCAGGGTTAAGTGATTAGCAACAGTTAGGATATGATCATCACCTTTCTATTTCTTTCTATATCTCGAGTTCTGTATGTTGGGGCCATAGATAGGTTGGTAATGAAAGGGTTGATGACATATTTGATACTATCCAGGAAGGAATAGGCTGATTCTGTGTTGGTAGAGGGCAGTTGGGTTGTGCCTCGATACATTCTCCTAGAGATGTACTGTACAAAAGCTAGTCCCTTACTTTGTCATTATGGGATCCATTATCCACTGCATGACTTTTACGGACTTGATTGTATACCAAATAAGCCATTGATTTTAATATATGTACCAATTTCTGCTATTTTAATATGTTATTTGAAAGAGTTTAATACCAGTGTTATTAGAAATAATATAAAAGTATTCTAATATAAAGTGGTTTGGTTACCGTAAGGTAAAAACCCGTCCGTGTTTATTTGCGGCGTGGTCTTACGGATACCTTTTTTTGGAAAAGGTTTTTGGAACCCTAATCTTATATTTATGAGTTGAGTTTTTTACGCTAGTTTACCAGACATATCCAAGTGTTATTTTGTTATGATACTCGGATCAAAATTAAGTAGTTTCAGGTTTAGCTGAGGTTGCTTGGAGTTTCCAGAGGAGAGCTGGATGGCTTGGCTTCAGTTACCTATTGTCATATTTTATTTCGGATGTATTTAATTGTTGTATTATTCAGCATATCTGAGGACTAGCATTTATAATTGTACATGTTAATCATGGGTAGACTCTAATTGATTTATATATTTTACAATTTTCTTCCTGTAAAGATTAGAGATTTATTTTATGTTATCCATTCATGTAAGATTTCGTTATGTATTCTATTTTCTTCAAACCCTAACGACTTGGCTTTTTGGCACTTGGATGTCGGCATGTGATACAGTGTTTGTATCGATATCGATTTTCAAGGGTTGAAAATTCACGGGCCGTTATAGGGTCAGTCATGGGACTGGTGTGAGAAAACCCCAAAAAATGGATACTTTTGAAAACAAAAGGTATCTCATAAGACCACGCCACACATAAATAAGGATGATTTTTTACCTCATGATAACCAAAACATTTTTATCAAATCATTTGATATTATTTCTAATGACATTGCTTTGAAAACACTTTTCAAATGAATATATAATCATAGATGAAACGCTTCCATCTCATATTCTAATATTGGTACAACTAAGTCCATAAAGCTCATATTGGAAACACGATTCCAACAGTGACAAGCTAATGGACTACCTTCCGTATAGTACATCTTTATAGGAATGAACCGAGGCATAGCCCAGCATCTCACTACCAATACATAATCCGAGTACCCCTTTATGGATAACACATAATATGTCATCATCTCTGGCATTCCCAACCTTTACCAGGATCCCATAGCATACCAAAATCGAGAGTGATCCACTACAAGAAAATCCACTTACGATGGCGTAGCATGATGGCATTTGAAGTGGACGTGCTGTTATAAAACTTGTAGGATTTAAAAAGATTGATATGGCATGCTATAATTCACCTCCTCTGGTAAAACGAAACATAGAGCGGTAAATTTTTTTGGCTGGCCACTCATTTCTCTTACTCTAAATTAACACTACAGCAACTCTACTCGTCGCCTTCACCCTCAAAAACCTAATTTTCGTGTTTTTTTTCGATCTAACCTCCAATCAACGCATCTGAACTCACTTCTTCTCAAAATCATCGCGTCTTTGTCAGATTGTAGGTAAATTCATTTTGCTTGATGCAATTTAGTAATTTAAAGAAAGTATATCGATAATTTCATGATAATTCTGAGGAATTGGTGAATGTGTCTTTCTTATTTCATTGATTGGTGAAGTTTTTTTTAAAATAAAATAAAAAATTATTTCATTAAGAAGTTATAGGATTTTATGCTTGCTTAGATTATTTTTTAAAATCAGCTCATAGTTCCTTAGCTTTATTTTCTTATTCAATGAAGTAGCTATTGAATTCGATTCTTTGAATTCGATTTTTAAATTCAAATGGGATTTCCTTTGTCGAGCATGCCTTGTGAGTCTGGCAATGATTGGCGATGTTTCACTTGAATTGGGATTGGTATTGGAATAACTTGCAATTTGTTTACTTGCTTTTACTGATGGTATCTTTTTACTTTTGTTAACCATCTAGGGATTGCCAGAATTAAGCATAGCTTCAGGTAGGGCGGCCTTCCCTGAAGATGAAGCAGCCATGTCAGGAATTGGCGAAGTGTTAATTCCAGTCTTGCTTGGAGTTGGGACAGAGTCTTCGCTAGGTGTTTGGTGTATTGGGGAGGCAGTCTTGTTAAACATAGTTCGGATAGTAGCAGATGATCCCGACTGACTTGTAAACTGATATGGGGTCTCAGAACTAATATGGCTATTCTGGTTTTGATGTAATGAGTCAGCAGGTAGTTCGTTTTCTCTGAATTTCACACCCATTACCTTGAGAAAAGTCGATGCCTCTCTAGGTGTCATAGGACAGCCTCCCGAGCTTCGCTTTTTTGCACTCTTGATTTCTTTCTCCTTCCAGTGTTGTACATGATATCTCATTTATTCGAGTTCTTGTGCTTCACTTGATGTTAGGTTGTGGCTACAACCTGTAAATGCTAGCATGTCCATCTCATATCTACAATGAAGGTTTGGATGAGATTTTTTACTAGTACAGTATAGGTAATACATTTCAATAAATTTGCTCAACTATAGCTATGTACATGTATCCAAAACAGAAATATTAATTGGATCTTTAATCTAGCAGAATTTATGTGAATTTTTTTATGTGTCATGCTGCAAAAATTTGTGATCATGCTCTTACTTGATATGTAATACATGTGTAGATATGCATTATATTATGATTTTTATGTTAACCCATAGATACATTTGCCTAGGATTCACATACTATCACTATGTGAAAACTGAGAAGACTGACCCTGGTTAATACCTCAAAAGTAGAGCAATGTAATAGTTGCTTCCATTTCTCAGTCTTTCAACGTGTTTCATTCCTAAATCTTCAATCTGAGGTGTATATTTAAGTGCCTTGTAATTTGCATGACATCTGAGCTTCTGAATCGAAGGAGAAAGGCTAGTGCGAGTCTTGAATCTGTATGAGTAAACTTAACCACCTTGAACTTCTTAAAAACTTTCTCATAACCTTTATAGTAAAATGTCTGCACAATAAAATGTCAATACAATAAAACTACATTCGAAAACTTGCATTCAATTGGAAATATAGAGAAGAATGACGCTCATGGATTTTATCTTTTGGTCTCGCAATGCACTGATGATAGCCTTTATTATGGGATCTTCTCTATATTTCAGGGATCTGTAACCTGTTAGTTTGTTATAATGTCATGCTAAGTAAAAATATTGCAGTTTAGAAGGACATTTCCATGTAAACATGTTACCTATATGCAATATGACCAGGATGGGTAAGTGATTCATTCACCATATAAAATATTTATCAAAAGCTAATAGACTTTACATTTTAATCTTGTACTTTTTCAACACTAACTACGTAGTATGCGTACTGACAGTACTAAGAAATAATATACATCATATTTTTTGGTTTATTTATCTTCGACAGTACTAATAATTTATTTTTTAAAATGCAAAGTACTATTTAAATATTTCTTGCTGCTTTTTCCATGATTGAACATTCAAACATCATACATGACTAAAAATGTCTAAATTAACTCTATAATTAAAAAAAATTGGTATAAAATAATTTATAAAGTTTGATTGAGGGAATACATGAATAACTATTTGATGGTTAAATTTATATAACATGAAAACAGAAATATGAGAAATTACTGGGTTTTACCTCTTAATGTCCTTAGATCCCCAAAAAGAAATTCTCATTTCCTTGTTTTTTTTCACCACTTTTAAATTGAAAACTTAAACATAATGACATGTTAAACTTGAGAATTATAAAGTTTATGTAAGTGTTGATTGACCGTTGGTGAATTGGTTATCAAAGATAGGAGTTTAAACATTAATGAAAATTTTGGCTTTGTAGATTGTAAAACGTATTGGTCAGAAATGTTTGGCTAAGTTGTTTATTTAAATTTTGTTGATAGAAAAGGAAGTTAAATAATAAGTTAATTAATAAGTTAAATTATAAGTTGAATAAAAGCAGGTTGAGGTCAAAAGGTGAATCATTTTTTCTTTTACATGAACATGGGATATCCCTGTCAGTATATATGTACAAATTACATATGCTGGAGATAACATGATGAATAGGATTATACGCTTGTTATTAGAATAGTTACACCAAAAAATGAAAATGGATGTTGGCTTTAATAATTTATATTCAAGTACTATTGCTTTAATAATAAACATGGTGTTATGCTGCTATGGTGCATTGCAGTATTCATAACCCACAATGCATGCCTTTATCCTCAGTTCAAGTATTATTTTAATAATCATGGATAATTTATTATTTTATTCATACCTTTCAATGTAGGAAATGAGTAATCCAGAATGTAAGCTTAAAAGAGCAATGGAATCGAAAGCGATGCATAAACAAAGTCAATCAAGTAGCTAACAATGTTTATCATTCCAGGCTTCTGAACATGAAATCAAGGCATATCCCTTGTTAGATGAGCTGACATCAAAAATCAGTACCTTGAACCTAGAGCATGTACGTCGTTTGAAAAGCAGACTTGTTGCTTTGACCCGTAAAGTCCAAAAGGTAAGACCCACTTGCTTCCCCATTCATTTTTGTTGTATTGTTTCAGCCCAACCATATAACTCTTTATTCTATAGGTCATGATGAAATAGAGCAGTTAATGGATGATGATGGTGACATGGCTGAAATGTACCTTATCGAAAAGAAAAAGCAAATGGAACCTTTTTATGGCGATCAGTGTTTACAAGAATTTAATTCTACTAGACAACTAGTATCCGTGTCTGTTCCAATTTCCCCAGTTTCTTCACCTTCCGATTCCAAGGTTGAATCCAGAAGGCTTGAGAAATCCCTAAGCCTCACTAGGAGCAGACATAGTAGTATAAAGAGTTCAGACATCATTCAAGAAAATATAGAGGAGTTGAAAATGTTGTTAGAAGCTTACTGTGTTGTTATTGATAACACTCTCAACAAATTAACTTCGGTATGTTCAATAAGTTTGATCTTGATTTCCTTTTACTTACTCTTTTTGTTCCTAAAATTATCTAAAGTGCCCATAGTCCTATTTTAGTTAAAGAGTACATCGATGACACAGAAAATTTTATCAACATTCAGATGGTAAGTTAGGTTAAATTTTTTTTACTAATTCTGTTAATGTTTTATTGCATCTAATGGTACATGATGTTTTAAGTTTACCCTATGCAAAAAACATTTCCAACCGTGAGTATGAAAATTATAGAATTGTAATTTGAACCAAAAACCGTTTTCCAACAGTTAATTATGAAGTGTAATATCATAAAAAAAAAATCAGCAAATCGGTTACAAATTTGTAACAATAGTTGGATGAATGTTTTGATGTTTGTTTAACAAAGTACCCTATTAAAAATGCCTGTTTAACATACATCTGTAAATTATGTGCCTATTTAACTAATGCTAATACATAGCGCGTCTAGTAAACATATGGCCAATACGAAATAATAAATTATATAATATTATAAAGTGACATTGTTTATCTATTAATCAACATAATACTATGTGGTACTATGAATTGAACTGCTCATATATTATGTATATATTAGTTAATACTGTATGAAGTTGGATAGGTATTGCCTTGTTCCAACCACGTTGTAATATATTGATTACGGGATGGCATTAAAAAGAAGTTGCTTTAAAAGCTGATTTGGATGATGTTTATCAGAGACTCTCTGCTTTCTCAGAGTCTCATAGAGCTCAGTTGGAACTGAATTTACAGAAATTACAGGGAGGAAATACTGTGATAGAAAGCAAGTTTGAACAAGCTTTGAATGAGCCTGGTAATTTCCTTCTCTGTTGCTAATTTAAGGTTAATAGTTTTGTTGGATTTTATATGCTATTTTATAAATTAAGCTAATGAACATCAAGTATGAAAGAAATAATGGCAGAGTTTAAATCAGACTTTTCATCTCTTTCAAAGGATATGTCTGCCATGCAAAAAGAAATCATTAAATATAAAGCATCGGCCCCAGATTTACATATTCTACGATCTGAAGTACAGTCACTTTTTAGTTTATTAGATAGGAAGGTGAAGTATATCATACTTTGTTGGCATATTTCTTATTATGAATTAGTTTTTAAGGCATTGGTTTGTCATCAAGCATACTGTATCATACATGCAGGTGAGTAAGTCAGATTCATTGTCTAACAAATCCTCATGACAAGTTTAGAGATAAAGAAAAAAGATGTACGGTTTCTTTTACTTCAACTTATATTTTTTCATCATGTTCTGGGAAAAGTAATCAGTGCAACAATACCTTAATTTGCTTTTCAGAGTACTTAAATGGTTTTGGTCCTGTAATTTGCAATATAGATATTTTATATTATTTCAGACAAAATTTCGAGCAAACATCATACAGTTCAAAATTCTATAAGCTTATTGCAATCTTTTGCCGTGGAAGTTAAGGGAAGAATAACCTGGTTTGGTTTTACAAATATTTTTTGATAACTTAAGAGTGTCAAAACTGATTTCATGTATATTCTTCCACTTGGTGTTTAAGAATCATGGTTATTTATTCGTTGTTTGGTTTTTGAATTTTGCTTTAATCATCTTGTTACCTTTGTCAATGATGCATGTGGATTACTTTATACTTATTGGTTGGAAAGGGTAGTAACCCTGATTTGATCAAAGGACTTCCGACAAACATGACTCTTATTCAAGCATGCTTTAGTTTTACTTGTAGGATCCAGTTCTTAAATGTAGTTATCAGTTACACTTTTAGGGATTATTGATTTTTACTTTCTTTAACATGTTTCATAACAGAGTAGTTTATATATATAAAATCTAGTTTTTAGGCTTCCAAATTCTAGAAGTTGTTTTGATGAAATCCTTATATGCAGTAAATTTTTGATACTTTCATTTTATTCATGATTTTATAATGGTCATTTTTGCCACACTCAAACTCAGTTCTGCTAAAGAAAAGTTCTTTTGAAAATATATATGCTGTTTTCCAGGTCCAAAAGTTGAGAAAAAGTGACCATGAGTTGAGGCGGTTTATAGAAATGTACAAACGCGAATCAACCGATTCCAGGTATTGCTATCACGTTATTTCAGAAATATATAGTTATTCATCCTATACGTTTTAATGAAAAATAATAATTCGATCACAACTCTCATGGATGAGTCACATTTTGTGGTGTTATTGTTTTGTATGAGACGACAAATGTTTTTTTTTAAATAGGAAATGTTGGATTGCTGCCTTAGCACTTTAGAGAGTGTGTGTGTAGTTATCACCAAAGTTTTCATTATCGTTACATATACGCACACAGTATAACTGTAAATAGCTAATATGTTGTGGAAATCCTAGCCTTGGTACCCCAGTAAGAGCACTAAAATAGCCGTGGAAACAAAATACATTATTTATTGTATAAGTACATGAAGAAAACTTCCCCTTACCTTATCAATCGATGTAAAAAAATGATTAATTTATCAATCATGTATGTATTTTTAACTTGCTTGCAATTTCATTCTCATTTAATGATCATCATTCTTCAACTACTTACATTGATATATACTTTTCCCACTTCCTTTCGAATTTGCATAATGCACAGTGCTTACTAACCTTTTTTTAACACCACATACTATAAAAGAAATTACTTACATTAATTGGAAGGCTTAATTATGTTTTATAAAAAATTAATTAAATGTATAAAAATTAACTATGTAAAATAAGTTTCATAAATAGTAATTAAAATTTTAAAAATAACGAAGTTTTTAAAAGTTAACTTTTTTTTATAAAAAATTAGCCAAGTTAACTAAGTTTAATAAAAGATAATTCTGTTAGCTAAGTTTAGATAATTTAACCATGTTTATAAAAATTAACTAAGTTTTATAAAAATTAATTAAGCTTATAAAAATCATTTAAATTATATAAAATTTGACCAAGTTAACGAAGTTTTATAAAAATTAACTAGATTTTATAAAGTTAATAAAAATTAAAAAAGTCTTATGAAAAACAGATTTATAAAAAATTAAATAAGATCTATAAAAATTAAATTAGCATTAAAAAATTAACTAAGTTAACTTAGTTTTATAAAAATTAATCAAGTTTATAAAATTTTAACTAAATTAACAAAGTTTTACAAAATTTAACTAAATGTTATAAAAATTTACTAAGTAAACTAAATTTTATAGAAATTAACCTAGTTTATAAAAATTAACTAAATTTTGTAAAAAAATAACCATGTTAATAAAAATAATTATTTTTTTATAGTTTAACTAAGTTTTATAAAAATTTAACTAATTTAACTAAATTTTATAAAAATTAATCTAGTTTACAAAAATTAAATATTTTTTGTAAAAATTAACTAAATCTTATAAAAATTAACCTATCTATAAAATTAACCAAGTTAACTAAATTTTATAATAATTAAATAAGTTTATAAAAATTAACCTATCTATAAAACTAACCAAGTTAACTAAATTTTATAATAATTAAATAAGTTTATAAAAATTAACTAAGTTAATTTATTTTTATAATAACTAATAAGTTTATAAAAGTTAACTAAGTCATAAAAATCAACTAAGTTAACTAAGTTTTATAATAACTAAATAAATTCATAAAAATTAATTAAGTTCAACCATAAAACGTGACTGATAGATATATAAGGTCAACATGTATTTATTCTAATTTGAGTTTGAATTGTGAATAATAAATAATATAAACAATCCTTAACTGTGATAGCATTATATACCTGACATAAGATTATGTAGAATGTGTATCGACATTAAGCATGTCAAAATGTTTCATATGTATGTTTCTGTTTATGCCTTACTCATATATCCTTTTATATATGTTTTCGTACATATGCTTTAAATGCTCTCTCCTTTTCTTTTAGGGAATTGAATGTTTGAAGATGACAAACATGGACGTTTTACGATCATGATATTTGGGTATTTTCTTTTATAGAGTCCTAATGGTACTATTATCATGTATATTTAAAAATATCGATTATGAAATATTGTATACAATATTGAATTTGGTGTAATTCTGTTTGTGTATAATATATAATATGTTTTTATTATCAAATTTTTTATATTATTGTTGTTTGAGCTGATTGAATTGTTCATTAATTGAGGTATATCTTGTTGTTAGATGTTCTAATGTATAGATAGACTATTGTAAACTCAAAGTGGGGTAAAGAAAATAGGGTTTTTGAATAGTGTAGAAAATTTATAATGGCATTTTTTATATGCTGTAGAAAACGTACAACAACGTTTCTGTTTTGTTGTAGAAAATATACAATAGCGTTTCCTTTATACTATAATAGGCCATGAATCTACAATAACATTTCCCTATATGGCATACATAAAAACGCTGTTAGATCCTTTAACAACATTCTTCAAATGCTGTTAAAAATGGGCTATAAACGCTATAAAAAGTATTCTCGGCATTGATCAAAATGCTATAAAAAAGTACTCTTAGCTCTGAAAAAATGCTATGAAAAACTGTTTAACAACATATCGTAAACGCTATTGAAAGCTATGATTTTATAGCGTTTTATCTAATGCTATGTTAGATCCCTGACTTTAATGGCATGTTGATATACATCGTCATAAAAAAGGCTATTAAAGCCTTTTATAGCATTTTCTGAACGCTGTTAAAAGCCCTGAATGTTGTAGTGATCTAGAACGGTGATGACCATATCCTAATTGTTGCAAACCACATAACCCTACTACATCTTCCATGTTTTAGTCATTCCCGATGCGCGAGACCTAAGGTAGTGTTTTACCTTTTACAAAACATCAAATCCTACTTGGAATGCCATATCGCCATTTGTGAAAACAAACAAACTAGTTCCCACAATTGTACAACCCCCAAGTTTATATGCCTCAGGTAAGGGTGTTAAGTATAAGAGGGGTTACCTTCCACACCACCAAACAGATGTATGCAAGTAGAAACCAATTTTTATGGTTCAAAAATACAATGTCGACACTTTTCCATACATGTTATCCGGGGACAGGATAAACCGAAGGCACTCCTTCTATTACATCCTTTTTGGGAATCACCCCAAGGATTAGTAGCAAGCAGCACTTGCAACATGAAGACCTCAAAACGAAGGCACTACTGCCACCATATTTAGTTTTGGGAATTACCCCAAAGATTAGTGGCAAGCAGCCCTACATAATGAAGATCTCTAATCTTCAAAATCATTGCCTTTAATATGTCTTCACTTTCGAACACATATGTTGGTTCGATGTGGTTTTCGAACAGGAAACAACCAAATCTGATCATGGTCTCTCTAACCCAACTATCGATAAAATGATTAATAAGCGTATACAGGATTATTAAACCTCTTTCACTTAATCCTTTTGTTCAACTTTGGAAAACTCTCTACTTTTATCTTAGTAAGATGTGGTCTGGGTTAATCAAATTAACAACCCCTCCATCGGGCCAGGCTGGATAGCTAGGGGTAGCAGGGAATTGGTTTTCTAAACTCCAGCCTAAATACTATAATTTTGTCACCCATAAGGTGGTCAAGTTATTTGATCAACTCAAACCTTAATATTATCTTTTTAGAGCATCCAGGCTTTCCCTTTGACCTGTTTCGTCCCTCGTTAAGTTCTCTTGACTCTCACAGATGGGACTTGTGTACTAGTCGTTTCCGCATACTCAGTTTATTATTCAAACTTCTTAATTAACTTTAAAATACTTATATAATCATTAGAAAAAAATTCTCAAAAGACTTAAAAAACCAAGTTTAAATCATGTTTTCGATAGTTGCCAAATTTCGTCAGTAAACTGTTAGTGAATAGTGATTTAAGAGATTTGTGGCTCTAATCACATAACTAATCACATGTATGTCCAAATTTTCCATTTAAAACTCTTTATAAAAAATTTAATATAAAATAGAATTTACTTTATATTTTAAAGATTAAAAATATCTATTTTTCAAAGATTCAAAACTATGGATATCGAACTGCCGATAACGGATTACTTTGAAAACTTGATTTGGACATGTTTTCCATTTCATAATATGAAATCTTGTTTTTTTTCTATTTGAAAACCATATTAATAAAGGTTCGGAAAATTCTTATTTCAAAGAATTTCAATCCATATCTCACTCTACATATTGAATTATCTTTTTATCGTGCGAAATCGCGAACTGCCGTTACACGATGCATTTATTTGTACTCAAAATTTCAAACTTTGAAGGAACAAGTTCAAATGTTTATTACTAGTATAAACCATTTTAAACCATTTATGGATAATATTTTGAATATTTTAAGGAGGATAATAATGTCGCATACACCTTTATAATTCATAAAAATAGTGATATTTTTGTGTGAATTCGACATGTAATTTATCTTGGATCATAACTATTTCAAACAAAGCATATTATCAACATCCAAGCATGATTATCAAGCAAAATAAACAAGCATAGCAATCATATCATATCATCGTGAAATTTATAAATAAAAGTGTGGAGTTATTCTCACTTATATAGTTATCATTTCTAACTTTATAGCTTCTTCTCAACACAAGCCAAGGAGCTCGACCTTGATGGGAGTGTACACGACCTAGAAAAGAGAAGGTGGAGGTGCTCGACAAGGTGGTGGTGGCCCATTGAAGTGCACGGCCAAGAAGAGAAAGATTGGAGATGAACTAACTTTGTTATAGAATTATGGTGACAAATATATATATATATATATATATATATATATATCTGTGTGTGTGTGTGGAATTTATTTTAGCATAGCTTGTCCTTGATGGAGGAGGAGCTTACGGAGGGTATGAAAGCAATTACATTTCTTATGAAGAAGGAAAAGAAGCTTAATAGAAATGAGAAGTAATGTTTAATAAAAGGACAGGGTATACTTGCATATTTATAAACTCTCAAACCTTAGCCCTTAAGCAACATACACAATGACCAAAACACCTCCCCCCGCTCACACGCACTTCCCCTAGCATGGCCGGCCACCCTCCCCATCACCTCCATCACTTCTTGTCCCTACCTTAGCTCTTAAGTAATGCATATTGCATGATATGTTTGACTAAGGGTAGATTTGGTTGATTTTTGTATAAAAATATCTAATTTTTTTACTTAAGTAAATGAAAATGTATATTAGTTTATGTGCATGTACATATGCATATATATGTCTTATTTGACAAACAACTTTGCAACATTCCATCACAACTTCTATTCGTCAGACCGTTAAAAATCCAGAATCCAAAATCCGAACTACGGTCGTATTTTACTTTTATGTTAAACTATATATATAAAATAAAATTTAAAAATAAACTTTTCTACTATTATTAAATAATAAATAAGGCCTTATTTAATATTTAAAATAATTATTTAAATAGTTAAACTCAATTTAAAATTTTCGAAACATTTTTTGAAATGATGACATCACTAATGATATCGTCAAAATATTTTACTTCCAAAAATGGAAAAAATAATTTTATTTCTTTACTTTAATTTTTTAATAGTTAAAACAGTGTATGGAGAAAAATTTGTGGTAACTTATATCTATCTAGAAAATCCCTGTTTTATTGAAAACCGACTTTCCTCACTTTTTCCGACGAAATCAGAAATATTTATTTTTGAAAATATATTCTCAAAAAAAGTTCAACATTATAAATTATTACACAAAAAATAATTATTTATGTTATAAAATCTTATACTTGAATAATTAAAATAAATTAAATAATATAATATAGTGTGATTAAATTTTGGGTTGTTACATTAACGGACATATATACGAGGTGTGAAAGTCTCTACACATGCAAAAAGATCTATGTTTTTATTTATTATGAAGAACAAAAAGGAAAAACTATTCTAAGGTGATCAATCCAAAAACAATTACCTTTCAAGCATGAAAAACGAAACACACATAGTAAATTCTTCTACTTACCTAATTGGCTTGTAAAACCTCATGAATAGTTTAACTCATACTACTAGAGATGATGATGATGAATCTTGTTGATAAAGATGACATAATTAAAATACGAGAATTGAATACAGAAAGTAAAACGGGCATAAAAAGTAAAGAACTTGAACTAGAATTAATAGAACTTTATATTCTTTATAAAATAAAGTAAAACCTAATATGACACTTCATTTTAAGATCAAATAGGTCCAATTCCATGGAGGCTTGATTATTTATAGACCTAGAGTCACATTTACAATAAAACACTGAAAAACGGAATGAAACTTCTAGACAAGCTTTAGACTGGTTCCATTGATCTTAAGGACTTCAAACTTCATAAGATGGTCCTCAAAAACATCTAAAAATGATCCATAAAGGTTTGTCAAGGTTCTGGAGAGAAGCAACTTGTTTGGGATGAGTTGGATAGGCCTTGGAGGTCGCTTGGGGCGAGTTAAGTAGAGATTAATTTATGTGTTTTGTATGAATTTGAGTTAACTTCTGATTATGTTGTACTACTCCACTTGCCTTTATATTTAATACCCTTGAAGTTAAGATTATGGTCTTTCCAATGGTGCTTTCAGATTGCGAATCAGACTTTTACAACCTTGTCTTCCGTGAGCTCCAAAATGCTTCATGTTAAAAGCTTTTCGGTGTCTTTTCTTTATTTCTCCTTTTTGTCGTGTCTCTGACCAAAAATGTGGTAAAACTAACAAAACCACGCATATCGTATCACCTAAAGATTAACTTAGGAAAAATATAAGTGATTTAGATGGATGTATAAGTACTTTTAAGTGCTTGTCAACAGTTCAAACACAAAATAGTCTAAATTCTATTTTAGTGGACTCGTCGGTGTTATGATGGATGTTTCTACAAGCCATGACAAGTCAATTAAATTATGACAATGTGTGAGTTGGGTGTTAAAAATTGACTCAAGAATAAGCCAATATCTATTAAACAAAGTCACAACTTCATCTCCCTTGCTGCATTACTATATAGTCATCTAGACAGAATGGCAGTTTTCCAGGTGTAAAACAAGGATGTAAATAAACTCTACATCGACATTATTGTAATCGATATTGTGTTTAGCTATTATATATTAGTGCTTATGATGAAAATAATATGAAAAATATAATGTCAAATATATGTCTCATAAAAAAGTTATTCTTTCAAACATTAGTATTTTAATCCCCGAATTTTGTAAATCGGACCTATACCATCCTAAATTTTACAAATCAAATCTAACAGATCCTTAATAATTCAAATGACAAATTTATGGACAGACAAGATTATACTTATCAAGATCATACAAATGGCTATTTTTGCAAAGTACTATATATTCATGTTTAATATATAAAGAAAATATTATCAAAAAAATATTAATTAAATATATTTACATATTAAATATTTCCATGCAATCAAAATACAAAATCTATATTCCATGAGTGGAAATATCATTACAAGACAAAAATACAGCCTAAACAAAATAATATCTTATACTTAAAGTATGTATGCCATAAACTCCCACCTTCGAGCTAACAGATTTCATTGTAACTAGCCCACCAAGAAAGATAATTAATCTTGCTGCAATTTATTTTTAAAATAATACAATTAAATATGATAATAAATAAATGATTGAATAAATCAAATTTTATCATAAATGCTTATGGAGAAAATGAAAAATGGACAAGCTTCAACATAGACAAATTACAGGGGAAATCAATCGTATCGATTTAGAATTGGCTTGTTCGATGTGAATTTCATCAATACGAACTATTTTCCCTTGTAACTCCAACTAAAGCTTTACAGCTTTTGTTGAATGGTACGAAATGACCAGTCACTAATTCGGGCTTTCTAATTGCATGCCTACAATTAATCATAATAAAGGCACCACATACACGGTGAGTTTTTTGAAGTTTCTCAACATGGCATACTATGTGAGTTTCATCAATATGAACTGTTTTCCTTTATAACTCCAACAAATCTCTATATTTTTAGTTCAATGGTGTATAAGATACTAGAGGACCAGTCATTAATTCGGACTTTCTAATTTCATGCCCATAATTAATCATAATAAAAGCACCACATACACAGAGGAAGGGTTGACTGGGTGGATGGGGTGGGTTTGTTGAAGTTTCTCCAAATGGCATTCAAAGCTAACGACACCCGACAAATTTTGAAATGATAATACCATAAAAATACCTTCTTCTACATCCTTATGGTATGTTGTTCACATTTCAAACTAAAACTAATACAACTTTTAATTCCATGAAAAATGAGAATCTGAAATACATTGAACTACTCGTTTGGTAAATCGTCAATCTTGTACAACTTCTTAATAATTAAACCCAAATCCAACTTTGAAAAAACTTCACTACAATAAACATTATATTGTTAAATTGTTTTAAATAAACAATTCTTTTTGAATTCCTAAATTCAATGAAATTTTGAATAAATCAATTGCGATCACAAATGCTTATAGAGAAAGTCACAAATGGACAAGCTCCTGCACTGAGAACCAAGCGCTAATTACCGAATCCTAATTCCATATAATAATTTAACCTGAAATCCAAAAAAAATATACCCATCTCAACCAACTCAAAAACAAATTCAATCAAATAATTTACTTGCTTAACAACCTTACTTTCCTTGCTACAAAGTAATTCTTCAAATTCAACTCCAATAAGACCCGCATAAACATAATTCAAATTGCTCAATTTGCAATTATTCATGCATCACCTTCTTTTCTTCTTCACAACACTTCCTAACAATTTCTCAAATTATATGCTCTCTCTATCCCAAATTGTTTGTCTACTTTCTAAAATCAAAAAGTTTAAGAAAATATTAATTATATACTAGTTTCCCTAATTTACCCTTATTCGTTATTTATTTAAATACTAAATTATTAGCTTTTCATTACCAACCTATATAGACCCACAAAGTTGACTATTATTCAAAATAGGGGTAATATTAGAAATAAAGCATTAATAAGCTTCAAATAAAAAGTGGACAAACAATCTAGGGCAAACCAAAAAGTAATGGTGGACAAACAATTTAGGACGGAGGGAGTACATACTAAAATTCATGGATTAAAAAAATGATAATAATTAAAAAAAAGTTAACACATTGAACAAAATACCTTGAACTACTATCTTTAACTTCAAACAAAATTGAATGCCTAAGTTCAATTATGAATTATTTCAAGTACACAACATATACAACAACTTCTAACTTGAAATATACAATACCAAAATACAACACCTACACCAACATCTAACTTGCATTACCCACGTTATAACAACTTCTAATTTGCATTATCACTCCCTTTTCAACATGCAACCTTCTTCTTTATGCTTATGCAACAACTTAAACTCATAATTTTACTTCGATGTACATTGTTATTGAATTTCAACTAAACTCCTAAAATACTAATACAGTTATACCAATAATGCAGACTGCCAGACCTCTTCCAATAAACAACATTGTAGCTTTACCAACATTCATGACCACAATAGTACCAAAAATATAAGTTATCCATTTTTTAAAAAATAACAATTTGTACCTACAATCTACCCATATAATTGGTGTACCACAAACTGCTACAAAATTGTGCTCCTGTAAACAACTACACTAAATAACGCCAAAATTTTGAATTTAGGATGCCAAATTAAAAATCAATCCACATAAAGAGCAAGTTTCAACCCCATTCCACATCACTATTACAGTCTAATGCACGATTAAACTTGCAACATTATTTTTATTTTAACAATATTCCAATCGTCCTATCATATACATATATACATCCATATACATATATATATGCATACATACATATATATACATATATATAAAACATACAAATACTATGCCATTTTTTGAGGTTGACAACCTCACACTAAAATACATATGTATAGATTATAAACCTTAGTTTATAAAGTCACACAACCACTCTAATCAATCTAAAGCAACTTCCATAAAGGAATAAGCTAATACTTACCATTATTTAAAATGATAAGTGACAACAAATAAAACTTAGCTTAGGTCCACAACTTTCTCGATGGCCTAAGAATATAAATAGTTCCTAAGCATACAATTTTTATCAGCAACGTTTGATTGTTGCTTAGAAGGTTATCTTAACTATCTCAGGACAAAATTGAAAGTCACTCCCCAAACTTTTCCTAAGGCATATAACAAAACAGACAAAGATACTTAAGCTCGTATGATGTACATAAATCATCTGTATGAAATGATTTGCACACAACTTACGTACTTAACCCTATTGGTTTCTTAATTTGGGTTTGATACCACATCGAAAGAAGAAGGGTCAAAAAACTTAGATACGGTTGGAGATGTAGTGACGAAGTCGAAGAAGATGAAGCATGAGTAGAGAAGTCACAATTCAGTAAAGTAATGGATACCGAACCAAATCTTTAGTCTGGTAGTGATTGGAGTAAAGTTTGCTGGTCCAGAATTCAAAAGCAAGGGTGATTTTGTCTGATTGCAAGCTCGTTCAGTATTTGAAGTATGTTGATTTGAGGATTAAGGCATGGAAGTGATGCCGCTCTAGATAATGACATGTGCCAAATCAAATGAAGGAGAAGCTGGTCCAAATGTAAAAGGGGTATGTCAGACCAGATATCTCGTCCGATGAAATCATGGTTATACCAAACGGAATCTTTAGTTCGGTGGAGATGAAGGAATATCGGGCGAGACTTGCCGAACCAGATAGTGATGCACTAATGCTGAACAAGATTGCCAAACTAGATATTGCTACTACATATCCTAGCTATTGCTTTTCTCTATCTCACACTATAAATAAAGGAGATTCTGCATAATAATGGTGCCAGTTTTGAGAGCTTTGTGTGAGCTATTATTGGACAATTTTGAAGATTTTACTTAGGATTTAAGACATTTTCTCAATGTTTTTATGACAATTTCATGTGGTTTCTTGGTTGAATCAATAAGGTTTTATTTTTGGAGGAACCTTTTTTGTTTGCTTTCTTCACTACTTTTCTCTCTAGAAATTCCCTAATAGTTGGTATTAGAGCCTGCTACACAACTTTTTAGAAGAGCCTTTAACTACGGAGAAGATCAGTGTTGAAAAGCTTAATGCAAGGAATTGGGGACTATGGAAGGCAAATATGGAAGATTATCTCCATCTTAATGATCTTCACCAACCCTTGTAAAATAAAGGGGAAAAGAAAAATGGCATAACTGAGGCGAAGTGGGAAACCTTGGATAGCAAGGCCGTGGTAACTATTCGATGTTTCTTGGAGAACTCTGTATTTTATACTATTGCTTATGAAATATCTACTTTTGGAATATGGAAGATATTAGAAGGGGTTTATGCTTAGAGTTCCGCAATGAATAAGGTATTTCTGATGAGAAGATTGGTTAATCTAAAGATAAAGGAAGGCGAATTGATTGGTGAACATCTCAATAACTTTCAAGCAATTGCGAACCAATTGGTGGTTGTAAGATTCAAAGTTGATGATGAAACTCAAGCTTTGATATTGATGAGCTCATTGCCTAAAAGTTGGGAAACTCTAGTAGTTGTATTGAACAATTCAAATTCTGATGGAATTGTTTCAATGAAGACAGTGATTAGTAGTCTTCTTAAATGAGGAGATGCGGAGAATAAATTCATTGAAAGGAAAGGTCATCAAAGAAAGGAAACTATTCATCCATGGGAAGAGGTCCACGATACAAGGAGAGAAAGGTTCCCTTACAAACCAAATATATATAAAGACTTCATTTGCTATTACAACGAAAGACCAGGTTACCAGCTGAAATTTTGCGATAAATTAAAAGCGAAAAACGAGAAGATGAAAGCTCAAAAAGGTGGAAAAAAAATAAGCTGGAGGAAGACAGTGACAAGGAGGTAAACTTTGGTATTAATAATGATGTTCCCTTCATTGAAATGAGAAGGGGCGGATTGGGTGTTTGATTCGAGTGCATGCTTCCTTATTTGCAATCAAAAGGAAGCATTCATTGATTATTAGGAGGAAGCATGAAAGGTGGAGTTTGCTAATGGTGGAAACTTACATGTTCAAGGCGCCGGTTCTATCAGGCTGAAGATGAATATTGGAAGGATGGTAACACTTATAGAGGATAGGCAAATCTTGTTTCTGTTGGACAGCTGGAAGGAAAAAGTTGTAAATTCTTAACTCGAGGTGGAGTTACAAAGGTTTGGAAGGGAAACAGGGAGGTACTGCGCACGAAAAAGAAAGAAATAATATATATTCATTTCTTGAAAAAACTTTGGTAAATGAAGAATCCTCTACAAGGGAAGTTAAAGAGACAAATTTGTCTGAATTAAGGTGGAGTCAACAACTGAAGACCATAAAGCCCACATGGAGGCCTTTGTGGTATTACAAGCAGTTCTAATCGCTTATTGATGTCCATGTCCAGTTGGCGGGCATGCACAATTTAGAATGCGGTTTAGGTTTTTCGTGGAGACATTTGTTTCCTTGAAATTTGCTTAGAGTTTGGAGTTGCAGGTGATGTTTTAATAAATGTTTTTTAATATGTAGTATCAAGGTGGAGATTGTTGGGTTTGATACCTGATTTCCGCATAGGAGGAAGAATGGTTGAAATCCTAGTTGCGGTTAGAGATGAAGTTATAAAGTGGAAGATGAAGAACCGTGAGAGGAGAAGTCGCAGTTTGGTGAAGTAGTGGATACTAGACCTAATCTTTGGTCCTGTGGTGATTGGAGAAAGGGTTACCACTCGAGAATTCTGAAGCAGGTGTGATCTAGACCGCTGGTAAGCTTGTTCGATTTTTTAACTATTTTGATTTGAGGATTAGGGCATGGGTGATGCCCCTCTAGATAATGACTTATGTCGAACCAAATGAAGGAGATGTCGTTCCATATGGTGAAGGGGTATGTCATACCAGATATTTGGTTCGGTGGAATCATGGTTATATCGAATCAAGTCTTTAGTTCGGTTGAGATGATTGAATACCAGACAAAACTTGCGAAACCAGACAGTGAGGTACTATTGCCAAATATTTGCATGAAAAATGGGCAAACACCTCTAAGTCGTTATTATAGAGCTGTAAATATTGTTCGTAGTATAAAGTTGTTATTTAATAAATTTTAGTTACAGTTGTATAAGTAGGAAAGGTGGTGATTTGCAATAAAAAAGAAGTAAAGGACTGAAATGTAAAACGACACAGAAATTATAGTTCTTCGATTAAAATGTACCAACATCCACTGTTCATCTTTTATTATCTCTTTGATTATGATTACAGGAAGAAGATTATAAGAAAATAGTTCTTAGGCAATTTCAGTAGATTCTTGTCCTCTCCTTTAATTGGTCACCATTGTTGCCTAGAAGTTCATGTATTTATAGAGTGAGATTATGAGTAGGTTGGCTTGATATAAGCGGGCATTGGTCTTGCCTTTCCTTGCCTTGGAAATTACTTGGTCTTGTGATGAGATGTGGACATGACTCGTTCGATGGCAACATGAAACAAGGGTTTGGTTCAGTGATTGAGGCGAGCAAGTGATGTAGGCTTGGTCCGGTTTGTTGAAGCAAGGAGGAGCACTGATTCGGTGAAGCATATGGTGAAAGGAATGGGGCATATGGTTCAGTACAAGAGATGGTAGGCCAGAGCACCTTGGGTTCGATGTTGGAGTATAAACCGTACAAATTATGTGGTTCGGTGGTGGAGAGGACTTAACCACTTATGTAGTTCAGTGGTGGAGCAATGAGGGCCAGACCACTTTGGTCGGTGGTGATGAGGAATGGCCAGACCAGAGGTTTGGTTAAATGATGATGCCTATAGGCTAGACCACTTGGTCCGGTGTTGGAGCCACTTGTGTCGAATCATACTCCATGTACTTCATCCTTCCATTCGTTATAACTTCCTTATTCGGAGTCAGAACCAAGTGAAACTTGGACCGATAGCTTTGTTGTAACAACCAGAAATTTAAGCTATAGTAATTAATAAACGAATAATTTAAATAATAAAATAACTTTGTGAAATTATCAAAATTGAGCCACAGGAGTTGCACCATTGTGTCCGTGGTAATTTTCCGGTTAATTTCCATATATAAATTGTCAAAATCAGAGTTAAAATGAAGAAGTTACGGAAGAAAGAAGAAATCAGAAAATAAAAAGGATATATATATATATATAGGGCTAGGTCGACCCTCTCATCTGCTAGGTCGATCTAACTACTACAAGGATCGACACCAAGGTCGACCCGCCTTGTATTTTGGACGAGTAATTGTCCAGGTTAAATCGTAACGTGTTTTTCGATTTTTACTCCATTCCGTGCGTCCGTGCTTCCATCCAACGGTTCCCATCGAGCCTATAACGTGGTTGCACCAGATTTAATCTTCAAATCCAATGGTCTGAGATCCACAAGTGACACTATAAATAAGCCCTAGGCCTAGCTATTTTTCTCATTCAGATTTTCTCCATCTGGGTTCATTGCCCGAGGCTGGACCCTAAAAGGAATATTTTTCACAAGAGAAGCTCTTTCTAATTAAAATATTTTATACCCCTCAAGTGGATCAGAGAAGGCGAAGGAAAAGAGCTAAGGACCACAGGTGAGTGTTTAAGTAATTATTTTAGATTTTTAAGCAATTTAAAATAATAAGGTTTCCAATAGTTGTAGTTTTTCTACAATTTTGGAGTAACCTTTTTGCAAGCTTATTTATAGTTTATTTTTAAGTAAATTTTGGACTTGTTTTCCACTCTATTTTCTTTTAGCTATTCTATTTCAGTCATTTGCAATTATTTATTGTTAATTACAGTTTTCCAATTATTTACAGTTATTTACAGTAATTACAGTCATTTACTGTTATTTACATTTTATTTACATCTATTCTATGTTGGGATTTCTTCTATAAACGTCGGTTTCTTTTTAATTCCCTTTTTATGCGAATGGAATAAATAGAAGAGAATAATTCGTTAATATGGACTAAAATACAAGAACACTGAATTTATAGAAAATGGGATGTAAAATGAGAAGAACTGTAATAAATTGGACTTAAACTGAAATAGGCAAATTTAAGATATTTGCAAGCATAGTTATAACATGTAATTATTACTAAAAGAGAAAATAGAAGAAATATCAGAAGAAGCTTATTTTTATACTTAGACCTTGGGTTAAGTTAATAAGTAAGGTTATAGCGCAAAGGTTATAATAAAGGCAAACAGAAAAGGCTTATTTTAAGACATAGAATAAGTTAATAAGCAAATATAGCAGAGATAACAGAAGAGGCTTATTTAAAAAAGACTTATACTAAGTTAATAAGCAAACGTAGAAGTAGGACCCGTACCAGCAGCATTCCCCTTATGCTGTTTAGGGTAGATAAGTGGTCAATAATTAAGAAGTAGGACCCGTACCGGCAGCATTCCCCTTATACTGTTTAGGGTAGATAAGTGGTCAATAATTAAGAAGTAGGACCCATACCGATAGCATTCCCCTTATGCTGTTTAGGGTGGATAAGTGGTCAATAATTAAGAAGTAGGACACGTACCGGCAGCATTTCCCTTGGGACACGCTTATGATGTTTAGAGTAGATAAGTAGTCAATAATTAGAAGCTCAAATCAGGGGATTTGAGCAAGGTGCACAACTAGATTTTGTTTGTTGGGACCCATATTGGCAGCATTCCCCATCAGTAAGGAACTGGTGGTCTCACAACACACTCAGGTGAGGCTGGGCACGCTTATGTTATTTAGGGTAATTAAGAGGTCCAAAGAGGGAGCAACAGATAGTGCGAACCTAACGGTGGTCGAGCGTGCGGTTTCGGTTCAAGGAGATAAGTCGCTATTAAGTTTCAAGTACTAAACAGGTGTCTTTTGCTGTAGGACCCACAGGATGGGACTAGCTCTCGGTGGCATAACAGAGATAGAAGGCCGGTCAAAGGGTAGAATTAGGTCTTCAGCCTAATTAAACTAGGATTAGGATTTCATCCTAATTAAAGCAGTTGTAGAAAAGTGCAAACAATCTAATCGAACTATCTAAGCAAAGCAAACAGTTAAACCGTATTTTATTCCAGCTTTATCATTTCCTTTATTTCCTTTTATACTAAAACTATTGCAAAGTCAATTATCTTTACCTTGCTTAAGAATAGTAGCAATTACTTTCATTCACCAAACTTTTAGTCTGACCAACTCCTCTATTTTCCCCTTTTCCCCCATAGGCCAACAGAGACAAGGGCGGTAGATTTCTGTTTTCTTGGAGAGATATTCTTAGAGATTCTTCATGTATTCTTCTTCTTCTTTTCCAGTTTTCTTTTTATTTGAGTTTGGATGTACTGGTACAGATGAGAGGGATGGTTTTATTTATGTACTTTGATACTGTGACTGAGATGGTATTTTCCTTTTCATAAGACATGTATTTGGTATTTTGAGGCATCTTATGTATTTGATTTTATGACTCTATTTTATGAAGTTTGATTTTGAATAATGAGATTATTATTTAAATGTTTTCGCTATTTTATTTATTTTGTCTTGTGAATCTTAGTCTCTGTATTTTTTTAGCTATACCTACAATGCACCACATCTTTTAGGGTGCCCTTTTTTGTGTATACTAAGGGATATGGGGTGTTACATTTGGTATCAGAGCCCAAGGTTACAGGATTTCTAAAAATTTGTTTTAAAAGTAAAGTATTTTTCAAAATAACTTGTTTTAAAAATAAAATATTTTTCCAAAAGTAACCTATTTTTAAAGTAGCATATCTTCAAACTAGAAGTAATTTTCAGAAAGAAACTCTTATCTATACTATATTATTATTAGTGAGTTCGATTTCAAGCTCACACAGGTCCCCTTGAAATTTGGCAACTGAACAGTCACCAAATTTGATTTCAAGAGCACACAAGCCCCTCTGATTTTGCCTCTCCAAATTTGTTTATGTCTGCACTGTCCGTGATTTTCTCATCCCTTCCTCTACCTGAAAATTTCGTCCTCCCCATCCCAAATCTCCTTTTGCCAATTTCTTCCACTCGAAATCCATCGACTCTCCTTACTCTTTTTTCCTCTTTCCCCCTTTTCCTCCATTGGAAATCGATTAATCCCCTTCCATTTGTGCCGTCACCATTCCTTTAGCATCGGTTTCTACCCCACATCGACATATTGTACGAACCCTAGCCTCAACGCCTTACCCGTTTACGCCTCTCCATCAGTTTCCTCTATCGCCATTCCTTGCTCGCCCATGCTTTTCATCTGCTTCCACTGTACTGATTTTCATGTCATTCCCATCTGCTTTCCCTTACCACTACCAAACCCTAAGTCAAAATTATTTTGATGATTTTCCTTAATTGGTGTTGCAAAGGCTACAAAACAAACTGGATCATACCATCCAAATTTAATTTGTATTAGTTTTGCGACTTCTTAAGGGCGCAGTATCCTTCATCAAGTCGCTTCATCAAGTCGCTGGACATGTTTAATCTGCTTTTCAAGTTTGAGTAAGGATTTAGGTGTTCTTTTTGAATTATGGAATTACTGGACTTCCAAATTTGTTTGATTTTGAATTTATTTTTATTTGGTCTTTATAGATCCCAACTTTCGTGAAATATGGTTGCCCATTTAATTTCTTTGTGAATTATATATTTTGATTTCCAGTTCAAAGATTTGTTTTCTAAAAGGAACCGACTGCTAGCAATGTTATATGCATCCAATTTTGTTTGGTCATTCTTTCATTTCTATTCTAGGTCATTTTTTAAATAGATTTCATTTTTTGGAGTTGTGAATTAACATTTGGTCATGTCTCATTTTTATTTAGTACTTTACCTGGTTTCATTGGATGTTATACAAGTATTGGATTCCTTAGTAGAATTTAGTGATTATGTAGATACCTAAGGTTTAGACTAAATAGTATCAAGTTGCATATATGCATGTTTCTATTTTGACATTTATGTATTTTTATTTAGTTCTATTGGAGAAGAAATTGGATATATGTTCTTTTAGTACATTGTATAGGGTAGGCAGAAGTAGAGAGATGCCAGACCTTGCATCTGATCTGGAGTGGAAAATCTCCATTTTAAGAGCTGATTTGCTCTATCAACTTTAACACATATTTTAAATTTGACCTTTAGATGTTGACACTCCTTCATATGCGGTAAATTCATAAGTAGATTAATATTTCAACTTTATCTTTTACATATAGTTGTTTAAATTTGTCAAAATCCACCATATCAATGCTTCTCTTAGCAATCATTCTCTTTCTATTCTACTATTTAATTAATTGGAGTTTATTTTTAGCTTTGAAATCATAAGCGCTTGGTTATAGAATACTAAAATGAAATCATGAAGCATTCTAATCAATTTGCATTATTTTGAAAGCGGCTCTCAACACCGATAAGAACGTTTACAGATCCAAGGGATACAAATTTGTAAGACCCTTCTTCATTTATTTTATAAAAATAGTTAACATAGTTGTTTAATAAATAAGTAAAATATTATATCTGAATTGATTTTTATGTTTTACTTTCTTTAGCTTTGGTGGCAGTACGAAGGGACTACATGGATCTGACATTACTGAAAAATGGGCAGAGGATAAACTACATCCCGGCTTCTCCACATGTTCAAAGATCAGCACCAACTACCTCTTATAATGGTACTTTTTACAATTATTTACATTTAATTTCATCATTGAAATAATGTAGAATATCTGATTGCACTGTTGGTTTCCAATAAGGTTAATCATTTCAATTTTGTCATGAAGGAAGCAATCTAATCCTGCAAAACTTATGTTAATAGTCTCTTTGATACCACAAAAACTGATGCTTAATGTAAACATAGATAAATGACATATATAACTCATTAGCTTTTGTTTAAAACTTCAAATACTGTTTTCTTCATGTCACTTCTACCCATTCTGTAGTTTATTATTATGCTGTTGCGTTCAAAGAAGATATCCTCTGGTCCAACAAACTGGAACCCCATCCATTTCTCAGGGGATCCATTAATATTAATTAGGAAAATTCTATTTCAACCCGAGTATTTACTTCGTAGCCCCCCAAAAATTAAAAAAGTCTGTAAACCCAAAAAATAACTTAGTAGCCCTCTACCATTTCCAAAACTACCCTTGCCATCATGCAAAACGTGCTCCTGCCACCTACTATCACGCAAAAAATTAAACGTTCTCGAATTCATTCACCCAAAAAATTAAACGTTCTCGAATCAAAAAAATTAAAAACTTTTCAAATCCCCTGCATGAATTATCACCAATCCCCGTAATCGACAACCAACGATTGTATTTGCAAAAAATTAAAAACTTTTCAATTTTTTTTGAATTACCTGCTGTGATTGCGTTAACAATTCATTCTCCTCTTCAAAATCCATCGGCTAGTAGTGAAAAATTGAATTTTTTTCTTTACTGATTTAGAAACTAGGGTTTTGAAGAAGCGGTGGTTTAGACAGTAAGAAACTGACGTAAGAAGATAATGGAATTGAGAAGAAAGAAAGTACGCAGCTTTCTAAGGGTATTTTAGTCTTTAAAATTTTATTTATTTTAGGGGGGCCTACTAAGTAATTATCTGTGTTGAAATAGAATTTGCCTATTAATTAATGTTTATTCCACCAATCTAATTGGTGAATATTAATATCTGTGTCACAAAATTATATTCATTAGCATTGTCTATTACTCTATTAGTTTAATATGAAAAGCTGCTAACACAACCAATATTAGTGGTAATAGATTGATTGCTAATTTATTTATACTATATTATTAAAGTTCAGCGTGAATTTCTCCTTCCTCCTTAAATATTTCATATTTGTTCTCTCTCTACAATACACGTGCATAATCAAAACCTTCCCTTTCTTTCAAACTGACATTCACTGCATAATCAAAACCTACCTTTTTTTTTCAAAACCAACATTCATTTTAGCCTACCCTAATAAATTACTTGCTGTGAAATTTTCCTCCTTTCCTATTTGAAACATAATCTTCTGAAGTTTATTTAGTACAAATTCATCATCATTGTTCTCAGGTGTCTCTATCAACAAGTCGTTATTTATATTGCTGCCAATTGTTATGTGCTTCTAGACTGGGATTCAATGGTACCTCTTCATCAGTCGGTAAATACATTTTACCAATAATTTTAGATAGTAAGTACATTGTAGGCATAATTTTAAATAAACCTGATTTCTCTTCATCTCTAATTTCTCTTCATCTCTAATATTGTAAATGGTTTCACCGTCTATTAATTAACATAAATTTCATATTTAATTCATAATCATCTCGCCTTTTATTAAAGGAGAAACACTAAAAGCCATATATATATATATATATATATGCTCTAGAGAATCCAATAAGTGGACATACAGAAATATCACCCTAACAAGTTATAAGGGATATGTGATCTTTTCAATGTTTGCACTTAGCTTTATTCACATTAGTGTTCTTTTGTTCCCTAGAATATTTTTTATGACTTCTCTCCTCCTCTCTTCCTTTTTTTCTCTAGTGATATTGGTTCTGATATATAATTTCAAAAGGCAATTGCTGCCATGTCGGAATAACATTAAATTAATTTCAAAACGTTTTGACAGTATTTATTTTGGTGTGATTACTTGGTACGTACTTCTAACAGTCATAGCAAAAATCAACCTATTATGATAGTGTTTTTATTTACAGTACAATTTCTAAGGAACAAAATGTGATAAGATACAGTACATATAACTATAGTGATCCAAATCACTTAACTATATCGAGTTGAGCCTCTATTATATCGCAGTGTTAATAATTTTAAGACAGTTTTCATATTCTTTTCAGCAAAATATGTTTTCATGTTGAGAATATAGAAAACTTATACATAAAAAAGTAAGGTCACAATGGTACTAAATTTTCAAGTGTATATTTCTGGCTTCGTCAGTGTAGTGATAGTATAACTAATCCCAACAATAATTATATGAATTTGACAAATTGAGTGACTTAGGTTACAGTAATTTCATGCCAAGTTATTTATAATAGTCATTGGGAGCTCCCTTAGGATCTAAAATTTTTTTCCCCAAATTGAACAAATGTATGTGATGCGTAACTATTTAACATATGACTTTTATGTTCAAATAGGAAAAATGAAGCTGACTTAACTATAATCAAATTCTCAATGGATGGTGATGACTATGTTAATGAAGTATTTAAAATCACTAATGTGGTCGGTTGTCTATCATGAAATGAAATCCAATGATTTAAGTTCTCGAATTCAAAAATAAATATAAGGAAAGAAAAAAAGTTATAAGGGAAAAACCATATTAATATATGGTATATATGGCATAAAAATTCACCAAATAAGTATCATCGAGCTACGTTTTTCACAGCTGCTCATTAATGTTTTAATTATTCTTATTATGCTAAGGAACATTTATATTTTGTTGATGGATGATTCATTTCAATTCATATTCGTGAGTGAAATCACACTTCATGTACTTGCATTTCTTATGCATATTCCTATTTTGTACGTTCCCTAGAAGAACTGCAAATGTATTTACCATTGGTTTTAATAAGCATCCCAAACAATATGTACTTGCATGGTATGCTTTAATCTATTAATAGTTAATGTTCAACATAGGTGCCATTCTGCCTTCTTTGGTTGGACTTTTAATTGGAAATTTCTGTCATTGTACATGGTAAGTTTGTTCTTATATCTTATTTATGCAATTCAGCAAAAATCTTTGTACGGGGAGATGAAAACAATTTTTCCACTAATTGAACTGAAATGAATATTTTATTTCGACGAAGGATATTTTTGGTATATGATAAGCTTTCACTGATATATTGAAATTCTTGAAATTTACTTTTATATTTTGATTTATCTACACTATTTGACTTAAAGAGTACAATTTAATCAATCAATTAAGAATCATGTCCTTAACCAAGTCAATTTTACATAAATGATTATGAATTTGTAGTCTTCTCCACGCTTAACCCTAATATTACTACAGCCTTTAATAGCGTGGCGGTAGATCTGGAATTGATGTTCCAGTGGTGAGTGGAGATAGAAAATTCAGACGACGATGAAGAAGCAATTCTTCCCCACGCATAAGTCCCTTGGCTTTGTCTGAAATTACCAAAGAAGAAACATCGAATGAGTTATCGACAAGCTGACGCTCGATGGTTTCCATCTCTGCAGCAAAGGAAGATGAATTTAGGGCGATGGCTCTTAATCCAAGGAGTACACAGTTTATAAAGTAATTAATGATTTTTGCAGCGGCTTTGAATCCAGGGATCTATGCTGAAGCGGTTGGATTTGACAAGTTCCGTAAATTAATGTCTTGAAAGGTAGGTTCTGCTTTGACTTACGTCATTGAAAGGTTGTCTTAGAAGGTACCATTTTAGTTTTGATTAATATTAGCCATTTTATTAGGTTTCACTGATGTTTGGTAGGATAGTTACAAGCTACTTTTTTGCCAGATAGTTTAATTTTTACGTCACTTCGATTTTATACCGAATAGTTTAATATTCTACCAAATCGTTAGGCTTCCCTTAATAATTTTTTAACATATTAAATTAGGTTCAGTCTCTCGGAAGTATGTATAGAGCATTTACCATATTAAACATTTTTTGTTTTCTTTCAGAAAATAAATCATCTTTGGGTATTTACTTAGTTACTATAATCTTATGTCATTCAACCTTCATGTTGTTATGTCATGTTCTGAAAGGTTTCCCTATTGTATGCCCGGTTTTTTACTATATTTACTTAATATTTGTTTTCTCTGATGTTTGGTTGAATTTTTATAAGTAACTTTTTTTGACAAAGTAGTTCAATTTTTACATGACTTTGAGTTTGGTTAGAATATTTTCCTCATTAAACATTATGCTTTTTAAACAATTTTCTATAGTTGCTGATCATGCAGTTACTGTAATATTTTTTAAAATTACTCGGGGATTCGTTCAATAGTCGTGTTTACGGTTTCGATTTTATATGTTGATTGTAGATGAGTTTTATTTCCTTAGAGACAGTCCAGTTTCCTAAAACCCAACCTTCATGCTGAGTTTACTCACTTTTACCTTTTAGAAATTTATATTTTTAAGATGTCGTCGATATTTTTGTTTTTTAGTTTTTCAAAAAGCCTTAAATTTCCAAAGTTTGACTTCCACATAGATTATCATACAATTTGAATGCTCATTAACAATTTCAAATAAGGCTTTTTCATTTACACATGGAATTAAATTTAAAAGGATTTCATAATTTATGTACTGAACCTTTGCAAAATCAGTTTGCAATTTGCAATTTTCATTTATATATATATATATATATATATATATGCTTTTAAGAATAATTTGAATTTTCACACTTGTCCTCTCATGTCCGCTCCTGTTGACCCCTGTCTTTCCCCTCCCATCAACTCAACTGTTCCTCCCTTACCTATCATCTCAACCGTTTCACCCCTTACCTCTGTAGTCAATGCTGTACTTTCTTCTATTCTCTTGCCCCCTCCTCCCTCCTCGTCAATTCAATCTGTCTTCTCCTCAGTCCCCTCAACCCTCGCAGCTAATGTACCTTTGATCTCACCTGTCCTAGTCCCTACTCCTACAGTCATCCCCCAACTTGACCCCCCTGATCCTCTTCCTTATCAACCCTCAAGCTCTTCTCTCCCTTCTCAGGGCGGCAACCCCCTCCAAGCTAGTATGGGTGAATGGAAATGGACTTCTCTGTTTAAGCGCAAACCGAGGAATGCTGGCAAGTACATACCCGTTGACCTCACACCAGTGTATGAAGAAGAAGCTCTAGTGCCTCCTATGGAAGTAATAGAAGCTGGTGCTGCTATCTGGAATGAGACTATAGTTGGTTTCTTCCTTGACAAGCCGCTTTCGTACACAGCGGTTGTTCAGAAGCTAAAGTACATATGGAAACTTAAAGGTGCTGTTTCAGTTAAATCGGATAGTACCATCTTCTTATTCAATTTCTCTTGTAGTGAAGACAGGAAAACAATTTTGCAGAGTGATCCTATAATCATGAATAATAAACTTTTCATAATAAAACCGTATGATGCAACTGTGAGTAATGTAACTGGATCAGTCACTACTGTCCCAGTTTGGGTGCACTTGTATAATCTCCCTATATTCGCATGGTCCCCGCTAGGAATAAACTGGCTCTGTAGTCATTTGGGTAAACTGTTATGTATGGATGAGATGACAGAGAAGCAAGATAGGTTGAGCTTTGCGAAGTGCTTGATTGAAGTTAGGCCGGAAAAGGAGCTAGTTGATGAATTTATGGTTAAGCTAGTTGAGGGAGGACAACAGAAAATTTATGTCGAGTACCTATGGAGACTTGATGTTTGCGTTACGTGCATGAGGTACGGACACAAAACTGTGGGTTGTGAGAATAATGTTAGATGTAAGTCAAAGTGTGATAGAGAAATTAGTAGATCTGAGAGAGAGGAAGGCAAGAAGGAAAATTCAGAGAATGTTCAAGCCTATAAAGATGTAAGATCAACCAATAAACAGAGCATTAGAAAATGGCAACGTGTTACACAAAAGAAAATAGTCAAACCTGTAAATGAAGTTCATGTGGAACAAGCAGAAGAAGGGAGCGAAGAAAAAGTTACAGCAACAATTAACAATGACATTCATGCTTTAGTGAATGCTAAAGGGAAAGAGAAAATGGGTAAAGAGACTGAACTATACTGTGTTGATACTGAAGAATTGGGTGAAGAGAAGACGAGAGAAGCTAAGTCAGTCAACCCACCAGAAAATGTTAATAAATTGGATGAGGGGAGAACCAAATTGAATGAAGTGTATTATGAAGATGTTGATTTAGTAGATAATTTATTGATTTCCAATAAATATGATCTGCTCTATGAACTGGATGAGGAGGAGAATATAAGTACCATAGATAACGATAGATTGATAGTGGTTGAAATGAATGGTGCAACAAATGAAAATACCAAGAGAAGATTAAAAGTTGACACTTCAGAACAAGAAGAACAAAGGGAAATCAACAGAAAAAATTCAAAGCATGTTAAGACTGATCAAACAAAGCAACTGCATGAAAAGGAAGATACTATAGAAGCCAATATAACAACTGAATCTCGAAATAAAGACAGCAAGTTAAGCATCGAAAATACAAGTAACGAAGGTCTAAATCCAAGTGAAATAAAGAGTAAAAAGAACAGAAAAAAGAATTCTTTCCTCAGTAAGGCTACTGACTTGAATAAGGAAGCATGCATGCACGTAGTAACTTGTACCACTAAGAACATTCCCATCCCTGATACAGGTAATTTGCAAGATACACATCTCCATTTTGTTTACTCCAACATTAAACCTCCATCTGCTTTCAAATTACCTCCACCAACGACCCACACTCCTTCAACCTCACCCTCCATCTTACCGTCGCCTAACTCCGGTCTGGCCACCCCCCATCTAAAGAAGGTACTGCTAACAGTGAAGTAACTCCACTTTCTGTTGAAATTCCTAACTACTTATCCTCTTCTCAAGCTGTGACGAGGAGAATGAAAATTGAAATGATCAATGCCCATGCTCATCAATGATGTCATATCTTGGAGCATGGAATATACGTGGCGGTCATCACGTCATCAAACTTGACCAATGTAAACAACTTATCGGTGCACATAAATTATCTATCTTAGCCATACTGGAAACTAAGTTAAATCGTGATTTAACAATCAAGGCAGCCAGCTACATAAAACCTGATTGGAGCTTTGTCCACAATCTGGATGAAGCACCATATGGTAGGATCTTGATTCTTTTCAATCCCCTGCATGTTCAACTTACTCCTATCCTCTCCAATTCTCAAATGATTCATTGCCATGCTCAATCTTCCGCCGATAATTCTTCCTTTTATGTAACCTTTGTATATGCCTTTAACTCAGCTGCGGCCAGAGCTTCCTTGTTCGATGTTATTCCAACCCTGAGGCAAACTACACACCCTTGGATAATTTTGGGTGACTTCAACTGTTGTTACTCTCTCTCTGATAGAGCTGGTGGTAATCCCCTTTCTCTGAATGATATTAATCCTCTTGCTAATACCCTTAATCAAGCTGAGTTAATTCCTGTTAGATCAGTTGGAATGCAGTATTCATGGAACAATAAAAGAAGGCAAGGTAGTAGGACATTCTCTAGGATCGATCACACTTTTTCTAATCATGCTGCTCTTATCAAATGGCCTCTCCTCTTCAGCCTTCTTCCCCCACCTCTTCTCTCAGACCACTCTCCACAAATTATCCATCTTCGTGGAGCTGACAAGAGAGGAAAAACTAATTTTAAATTTTTTAACTCTTGGATTAAAGAACCAGATTTTAAAACTACTGCCTCAGATACTTGGAATAAAGAAAACAATGGTAATCACTTATTTATTTTGCAGGAAAAAATAAAAGAAGTGAAAGAAGTCTTGAAGCAGTGGCCGTTCAAGAGATTTGGCAAAGGAGACAAATTGAGCTCTTCGATTGGAGATAAGCTAGTGAGGTTCAAACGGAGATGATGTCCAATGTTACCAACACAAACCTATCTGCTACTGAGTATAACTTGGCCCAACAATATTGTGAAGCTTTATCGTCTGAAAGTGACATGATTAGGCAAAAGTCCAGAATTAAATGGCGTGAACATGGAGATAGGAATAGTGCGTACTTTCACGCCAGCCTCAGGAACAAACAGCGTAGAGAAAATATATCAACCATCAAAGATAAGGATGGAGAGCTACACTCTTCTGTTCCTGATGTTCAGGGAGCTTTTGTGCAATATTTCTCTTCCATATATGGTAATGCGAACAACTTTATACCAAGTATTGAAGATAATCCTTCTGACATTCTTCCTAGATTAACTGAAGATGACTTTTCCTACCTATGCACTGAAGTAACCTCTGATGAAATCGAGAAGGCGATGTTTTCTCTTAACAGTAACTCTTGCGGTGGCCCGGATGGGTTGAACGCCAAATTCTATACTACTTGTTGGTCTTTTGTTTCTTCTGATGTCATCAATGCCATTAAACTTTTCTTTAGAAAATCCAAGCTCTTCAGGTCGTACAACTACACAAATATAGCGCTTATCCCCAAGATACAAAATGCCCACCAAGTTAATGAATATCGTCCAATATCTTGCTGTAACACCATTTACAAATGCATCTCCAAAGTTATTACTTCTAGACTTAAACTTGTCCTACCTAGACTGGTCTCCAAAAATCAAGCAGCGTTCCTACCTAGTAGAAACATACTTGACCATATTCTTCTTGCGCATGAGCTTCTTAAAGGTTATAAACGAAAGAATGCTACTCCGAGAGCTATGTTTAAACTTGATATCATGAAAGCTTTTGATATGTTACAATGGGACATCATTATTCGTATCATGGGTTATATGAATTTCCCGCCCCACTTTCTTGCTTGGATTTATGAATGTATATCAACTCCAACCTATTCTGTTATAATCAATGGTATTCCAGCTGGTTTCTTTTGCAGTAGGCAGGGTATAAGACAAGGAGACCCGATATCTGCTTATATTGTAACAACCCGCATATTTGTCGATTTTATATTTAAATATTTTATTTAAATATTTCATCGTTAGTCGAATTTTAGTCCGAAAAGCTACTTTTTGCAAACAGTCGAATTAGGACTCGGGACCACTTCCATTGAGTTCAAAATGCCGTTTGCGATCTTTTTGAGTATAATCTTTGATATGTTTGGAGTAAGTCGAATTTCGCTACTTTTTCACTTTGGACTTTGTGTTTGGTTTAGCCCATTTGCCAAATTCTGGTTATATCAACCCAGCCCCTCTCCTCTTCTCTTCATTCATTCCTCATTTCCTAACTCTCTTAAGCTCAAGAGAATAATGGGGGAAAAGATTGGAAATGGAAATTCCTAAGCCCTAGTTCCATTGCAAATTCAAGCTCCTACCTCCAAATTCAAGAAGAAGCTTTGGTAAGCCTTCCCTTCATCTTCTCCAACTCCTTCTCCATTCAATTTCAGAAATTTCCTAAACCTAATTTTGAAAATGATTCTCTTTTAAGCTTAGTTTCAAGCTTGTTGGGTTGGAATTGAAGAGATTGTTCTTGTCATTGCTCTATAGCTCCTTCTTCATTGATTTTGTGTATAAAGGTGAGATTTTTATCTCACATCTTAAACTATATTTATCTTCGATTGTTAGGTATGAATTCCTAACACTTATTCTTGTGCAATTGCACTTGGTTTGGATTGATTTGGTGAATATTCCAATTTTTAGTGTTTTGAGTTCAATTCTTTGAAAATCCTTTTATGGATGTTTGAACATGTTTTTGGTGATGCATAGAAGTGCCTATTAGACTGGGTTGCCGATTGGCGTAAACCCTTAGTGTTCATCGCTCGTTCGATCGCATTTTGGTTCGGATTCGTCGATTTTAGAGCTAGGCTGTTCTTTTTTTGCCTAGCAGGAAAATTCAGACGTCTGAAATTTATTTCAGACGTCTGTCACCAAATTTAGACGTCTGTCATAAATATTCAGACGTCTGAGGTAAAATTTAGACGTCTGTCACTAAATATTTAGACGTCTGAATTTAGTTCAAAATGTTTTCTACTCTCTGTTTCAATTTTTAACCTCTGAGCCGTCTGTCATAAATATTCAGACGTCTGAGATTAAATTCAGACGTCTGTCATAAATATTTAGACGTCTGAATGGCTGATTTTGCCTAATTTGCCTATTTTCGAGCAAATTACCAAGGTTTATCGATTTTTGTCGATCCGACTTATTGTTATCAATTATTATCGAGTTTGATGACTCCTCTGCCTATTCAGAGGTCGAACCCCGTATTACTCTGCGTAGGCAATCTTATCCGAGAGCCATTTAACCGAACTTCTTACTTTGATGGTTTTGAGAATTGATTTCTTTGAACTTTATTCACGTCTCCGAATGTGAATTTTTGTGATACGTTCTATGATTTGTCACTTCAAAATATAAAGGTTTTCTATACTAGTAGTAAATATCAAAACTCTTTCATCAAATCGATTTCAACACTATTTTTTTATATATCAAAAGTTCGTTTTCTCAAACCGATTTCCAATCTACTAATATATATAAGCCTTTACTTCACTCGAATGAGAAATCGACTTAAACGACTTAGTAAAACGAGTGGTATGAAACGCTTGCGTTCACTTCGTCGGTTAGCTCTTGGACTTGTTCGACTGAACCCTTTTCGTGACAATTTCCTAGTGAAGATTTGCAGCTTGTTCGTAAATATTTAAGTTAAGCAAGTGGTTATGGGACATGAAGCTAAACTCATATATTTACTAGCTTGGTGTGATTGACACTTCTCGCTGATCATGATGATCATTTTATGATTTAGACTAGCAATTGTGCGATGTCTCTTTGTTTTCAAGGTAAGACTAGACCGCAATAGTGTGATTCCGACTCACACACATCTCTCTGTCCGCAAGGTTAGTCTAGGCCGCAGTAGTGTGATTCCGACTCACACATATCTTTATGTTTGCGAGGGTAGGCTAGACACCACTTGTGTGATTCCATTCACACATACCTTTCTGCTTTTTGGTTAGCCTAGGCCTCAATCAGTGTGATTCCGACTCACACATATGGGGTAGCTCCCCATGGTCTTCGGACCGTCATGTGATAGGCCTCTTTCTCTTTTTATGATTTCTGGATTTCTTGTTTGATTTCTAGATTTTTATGTCATTGACTTGTTATGAGTACAAGTTTAGGGTATGATGCCCTCTTTGGATCTCTGAGAAGATTCTTGAGATATTTATCATTTCTCATCGGTTGATCTCCTGTTGATCATCATTTTCATACTTATAGTAGTATGTCAGCATGGGTATTCTATGTTTATGCCTTATCTATTATTTTATATCATGTCATCTGATATTTATAGTTAGACTGATCCGTTTATTATTTTCTTAAATAATACTCGGGTCAGACCGAGATGTTACAGGTGCTTCTGCTTGACTTCCTCCCGGGATTCGCTACTCTGACTTTTGGCTAACTATTTAGTTTTGTAGTTTTTGGATGTACACATTTGAGATATAGACTCTATGTTGTGTACTTATTCTTTTGTATAGCACGTGATGCTATTCTTATTGTATTATCGTGGATCTTTCTGACCACTACTCTGATGTACACTTCCATGTGTTAGTTATATATTCATATCTTTTTCCGCCTTTGTGATATGGATGTCTATGACTGATTTGTGTTATGTTTATTTCTATATTTGTTTCCGAAGATTATATATAGCCACTGTGTGATATCTTTGAGTTTGTATCGGTATGTCGGATTTCCTCCTTAAACGAAATGCAAGCTATACTATCTGACATATCGGTGCTCGCACAAAGAAATTACATAGATGGTCGCTCCTCAACAGCCTTATTCTCCGTGCTAATTGACAGCACTACATCGTAGTGTTCTTAGTTAGCGTGGGTATAGAGGTGGGGCGTCACATATATCTTCATCATAGTTATGGAACTCCTAACTAGGATGATCAATAAACTTATAGATCAAGGTAAATTCAGGCTCCATCAAGCGTGTAGTGAACCGTGTATCTCCACGCTTATGTTTGCTGATGACCTGGTTGTGTTTTGTATGCCGGACATCACAACTGTCAATTGTAGGATCTAGATTAACCCTAGAGGGGGGGGTGAATAGGGTTATTGCAAATTTTCTCAAATTAAACGCGGAAGCAAACAACAAATAAATAAATATGCAGTAAAGTAAATCACACACAAAATTTACCCAGCTTCGGCAACCCCTGCCTACTGCTGCATTCCCAGATTTCTATTAGAATTAAACAGTCTCCCGCTTACAAACACTCTAACAGACTCGTAGACACTCGCTCCCGCTCACAAACACTCCTACAGACTCGCACACCCTGCTCCGCCTATAGAGTTTCGTTTACTCGCAAACTCTGCTCCCGCCTATAGAGCTTTGCAAACTCGCAGCCTCCCTGCTCACTGAACTAATTCTAACTAGACAATCTGACAACACCTAAACCCTAGGTGGTGATTGACTCTAACTGGACTTTGAAAATACAAACTGAAAAATGAAATACCGTTTAAACTCGGAGCAAAATAGAAATTTTAAACTCGATAACTAATTTTGCTCTAGAATGATAATCCCGGCCCAAAACAAAATAATTAAAACCCTAATTAAATAGACCGGCCCACTATTATTTTGAATAAAAATTGTCGGCCTGATTCTTTGAGAAATGGCGATCGATTCTCTGGCGATTCAACTCCTCGATTCTCTGTTGATCTTGAAGCTATGATCGAGGCGTTGATATTCGATGCTTCTTTGCTTCGATTCTGGATCTAGGGTTTTTCCCTTGTTTGTTTTGTTGGCGATTTGAAGCTTCTGCTTCGTCGATTATTTGTAGCTTTGGCTTCGCTGTTCCTTATTTGCTCACAATCTAGACTGTTGGCTTTGGTATGTATTTTCTGTTGTTCTCTCGATTTGAACTTGAATACTTTTGCTTTATTGTCGGTGATGATTAGGTTTTCTCTGATTTTCACCACACCTTGTCAATGATGATTTTGGTCCTTTATATAGACGTCTGATTTGATATGCGTGCTATTCACGTTGTTGAGACTTTCCTGTTTTAATCTTTGTATTTTTGGGAATTCCTTCTGTTTTACGGCTTTATTTTTGTGACGTTCGATCTTTGATTTTACTTGAATCTCACGGTATTAAAACTTTCCTGATTTTTGATTTCTGACTTTTTCAAAAATACAGACTTGAATTGACTCGAACTTGATTTTCTCCTTCTTGTTAAAACTGCATTTTGGCATTCGATTTCTTGAACATGATTTTTAACACTTGACTGCTTATATTCTGGCCCCTGTGAGCTTCGTCTCTGGCCATCTGATTTCCTGGATGCATTGATGTTCACTGATCATTCATATGTGTTGATTTTCTGTCTCATGTGAGCTTTGTCTCTGGCCATCTTCTCTGTTGCACTTGTTCATATGATTTGGTCGATGTTGATTTCTTTTGTATGACCACGGCTTGACTTGGTGAATTTTTCTGATGTACTTCGACTTTTCTTCGTCACAAATACTTCACTTTGCATGCCTGACGTATTGCTTTTCTGTTGCATTTCATTCCACTGTTTCATTGTAGTGTACACTGTCCTGTTGCACTTGTAGTATCACTTTGACCAGCCTGTTTGTTTATCACATCTGCTTCATTACTTGAGCCTGTTTCACTTACTTCACCATCACTTGGTGTTGTCTGCATATGAGTTCATCATGTAGCCTGATGAACTTGTGAACTTGTCAAGTCCATTTGTGGTGCTTTGCATGCTTTGACAGTTCAGTGGTGTTCTCTGGTCATACTACATTGTTGCTTGTTTCCATGCTATGTACTCGAGCTTGCACGCTTCATGTTGCCTTCATTCATGTTGTACTTGCACAGTTTCCAGATGTGGTCTTTGTGGTTGCTGTCCAGTTTGTACTTGACATATTGAACTGTTATATTTGAACTGTGAATTGTTACCTTGATTTTCCAGTAGCCACCGTGTACATTCTTGTACATTTGTCCGTAACTTGCTTTCACTTACTTGGTGACATTTGTGTTGGTTCACTTGGTAGCTTTTGTTGTTGTCCAGTTTGTACTTGTCTTGTTGAAATTGTACATGCATTTGCCTTGTTGCAGTTACACTTTGAATTTTGATCGAGTCTATTGGCACTTTGTGTTGAATCTGATATAGATTTGACCTTGTGCACTCGAGTTGGCGAGGCAGTGCACACGTGCATACGTGTGTACTGCAGCCACTCGTAAATACCTGTCCCTGATATAAATACTGATATGCACATATACTACACAATCAAAGATGATGACGTTTAACCCATATATCTGAGACAGCTTTAAAACAAATTTTATATTTTTGCAAATTAAATTCGTTTCTGTTCAGATTACTGCTGTAGATTGTCAATTATATAGGTATACAGGAAACAAGACAGATACTGGAACTGGACAGTGCAAATGCAGACAACCAACTGAGTGTATGAGTGATGTAGTGAGGACTGTGACTGTAAAATCAAATTGTGATGTATACAGAAATTGTACAGTTATAGTGAGTCAGAATTTGTACCATTCAAAATTTGTAATAAAAGATTGTTTGAATAAAATTTCAGTTTGAATTCAAATTCTGTGTTGATAAAATTTCTGTATATGTATAATCTGTAAATGTAAAATAAAATCTGCAAACACATCTATAATTCAATATATATATTTTGTTATCATCAAACACTAAACACACATCAAACAATCTCCCCCTTTTGATGATGACAAACATATATTAAAGATTTTGAAATTCCATTAGATGTGTTTAAACATGAGATATTTAGCTCCCCCTACATGTATGCTCCCCCTACAACTGAGACCACTCCCTATTTAGAAGATTTAGGAAATTACAGACGAATAAAAGAACTATAGAAAATAACTAACAACATTTAACAAATTTGGTGTAGTATTCCAAAAATACTTATTTTCTTATCAAAATCTCTTCCTTCTCCCCCTTTTGTTATCATCAAAAGACTGACAAAAAATAATGAAACAGTAGGGGAAAACAAATGGAAAAAACAAAGAAAAACCATAATATATCATAACAAGATAACAATTTCCACATTTTAGAGAATGGATCGATGATTTGGTTTTTATAATGAGAGGAGAGATGTTTTATTCTATTTATTATAATTTTAAAAAGATTTGACATTTAAGCACACAAAAAAAATAAGCACTTACTAACCACGCATAACCATAAGGACTTTTAAATGGGATTAGCAGTTACTCATTAGTTATCAAGCTCCATCCATGCATAACCATAAGGACTTTTAAATGAGAATGAAGTGATGATAACCTCTAATGATCCATCCATGCATAACCATAAGGACTTTTAAATGAGAATGGATGCATAAGGAATATTTTAAAATTTTCTTTGATTTTTCCTTTTTAATTTAAAAAGCAATTTACTCTTCTCATTTTTCAAAACCATTATGAATGATAGAAAGATGGTAGAAATAGAAATGGTCGTGGAATAAGTTACCAAATTAATCATATTATGAAATTTCATAAACCAAACGTATTTCCACTACTGAATACCATATTCGAATCAATCTTTGAATGATATCCAAAACAGGTTTGAATTCTAGAAATTGAAGTTGAAAATAAATATCCAAGAATATTTCAACCAAAGATTGAAAAATGATTAGTCAATTTAAATAATCCCCAAATCCAAACGTAATCTGGAAAATCTGTCTTCGGGGAGGGGTTTTGTGAAGATATCAGTAAGTTGATTCTCAGTTGAAATGAATTCAATGCAAATGTTTTTCCTAGCAATGTGATAAAAAAAATGGTGTTTCACATCAATGTGTTTCGTGAGTGAATGATGAACAGAATTATCAGACCATGAAATGAATATTCTAGGATGAAACATGTCCCACTAATATTTTTCCTGTCAACCAGTGAACCAGTATAATCAACATCAGAATAACCAACTAAATTAAAGTTTTCACACGAAAGATATCATAGTCCAAATTTGTGTGTGTGTGAAAAATACCTCAAAATTTCGTTTAGTGGTATTCAAATGTGATTCTTTAGAATTAGATTAGAAACGTGCACACTAACACACAGAAAACATAATATGGAGTCTAGAAGCAGTTAAGAACCATTTCAACAGTATCAGATTCATCTTCAGAAATAAAACTACGGTGTTAACAAAACGTACACAAACTTTTATCAAATGAAGAGCGAGTGTGTATACCTTCCGTAGAATCATAGTTAAAATATCAAGATTATCTCAAAAGCAATTTAAAGTTTTCATAAGTGAAGCATCAGTTTCAGCAGCTTCTCAAAATACTTTTTAGAGCATGAGCAATCAGAAATCAATCATAGATTGACCAAACAGATTAAGTTCAAGAAGAAGATGGTTGATCAATTTTTAACCACTGATTAAAGTCAAGTCATTAAAGATCAAGCAAGTTAGATCCATCACAATTACTACAAGCAAGATAATTGGTTAAAAATCAGAATTAACATCATCAATCATAACTGGCTGATTTAATTCAGATGCAGATTCTTACCGGTTATCTATCGTTTGAAAAAAAATACAACTACCTGTTTTACCTGTACGATAATCTTTAATTGTTTACCCATAGTGAATCTGTCACCTTTATACTAGGCTAAGGAACGTTGATTTGTCGCCCGTTGTATATCTGAAACAGCCAGAATCCAAATAACACTAATGTTGTTCCTTAGCCTGCCACCACACCTACACGGTTAAAGATGTATGTGACCTATTTGTTTTTATAGGTCCATGATTGTTAGTGGCAGAATAACTGTGAATAAATAATCCTTTTGGAACCCAAACTTGTTTTGTCTTTTCATTTTTGTTCCAATAGACATGAAATTTGTTTGTAGAATTCTTAGGAACCCAAACTTGTATAAATCTCGTGTTCTTGTTCCTATGACTACAATTTTCAATATGATGTCCAACTATTTCACATTCAGTAAAGATGCCCTTTCCTTTTGCACTATCGTCAACCTGTGATTTACCAAAACCTAGCCCTTTTCGGTTGTTAGCAAACAGTTGATTGCCTAATAACATATTGAATGATTTTTCTCCTTTAGAAAAGTTATTCAGTGATTTCTCAAGATCTAGGACTTTGGTTTTCAGTGTTGAGTTTTCAGACACAAGTGTAGTGCATCTATTTATAAAATCCTTTTTCCTAGTCTCAATAATTTCCTTTAGATTCAGATTTTCTTTTTCAAGATCCTCAAAGCTATTTTTCAGTTTAGATAATTCTGAATCTAAAGCTTTACAGTTTTTACATTCTAGGTTTTGAATTTTTTCAAGTTCAGATTCTAACCTAAAATTTTCATGAGCAAGTTTTTTCTATCAGATTTCAGTTTTTCATTTTTAGAATCAAGAGCTTCAACTGTTTTAGTGAGATCGATGCAGAAATAAGCAAGGTCTTCATAAGAAAAGTTTTTTACCTCATTATATACCTCTGGGCTTACTTCTGAATCTGATTCTGCTTCTGAATCTGATCTGGCCGTAAGACACAGGTTAGCCTCCTCTGAGCTATCAGTCGAAGCTTCCTCTCCTTCCTCATCATCCCAAGTCGCTGCGAATGCCTTCTTCTTCTTTTTCTTTCCTTTGTTGATTTGGAGAAGTGGACAATTTTGTTTGTAGTGACCAGGCTTGTTGCAGTTATAGCAGATTAATTCATTTTCAGAGTTGTTAGAATCTTTAGATCTATTACCACTGGTTTTCTTCTTTCGTGGCTTGAATTTTGACCATCTTCTAAAATTATTGACAACCGTTGCAAGTCCTTCAATTAGATCCTCTTCTTCATTATCGCTCTCTTCTCTGCTCTTTAAGGCAATAGTCTTCTTCTTCGATTCAGAATTGATGCGTTCCTCCTTTGCTTTTAACTCAAGCTCATACGTCATCAGATTTCCGATCAAATCTTCCATGCTCAGTTTGCTCAAATCTTTCGATTCTTGTATTGCCGTGACTTTTGCCTCAAAGTTCATCGGTAGGATTCGTAGTATCTTCCTTATTAGCTCTACCTCAGAGAATTCTTTTCCAAGCGCTCTAGCATTGTATACCAAGGTTGAGAAGCGTCCAAACATGTCTTTAATGCTCTCGCCTTTGTCCATCACAAAATTCTCGTATTCATTGCTGAACAGAGCTAGACGAGACTCCTTGACTTGAGAAGTTCCTTCGTGTGTCACTTCCAAAGTATGCCAGATTTCCTGTGCTGTTTTACAATGAGAAATTCTATTAAATTCATTTTTATCAAGAGCACAGATTAGAGCATTCATGGCCTTAGCATTGGTAGTTTTTAATTTCTTATCATTAGCATCCCACCTATCCTTTGGTTTAGAAATCTCAGTATCACCTACAATTATAGTGGGAGTTTTATAGCCAGATTCAATAATATCCCAAACATCGTAATCAACAGAACTAAGATAGATACTCATCCTAACTTTCCAGTAAGCATAATCATTACCATTAAACATCGGTGGCCTAGCAATAGATTGCCCCTCAGAAAAAGCATTATTTGACAGATTCATAACTCTAGAGTTAAAGAATTTTTTTTTACCTCGCTCTAATACCACTTGTAGGATCTAGATTAACCCTAGAGGGGGGGGGGTGAATAGGGTTATTGCAAATTTTCTCAAATTAAACGCGGAAGCAAACAGCAAATAAATAAATATGCAGTAAAGTAAATCACACACAAAATTTACCCAGCTTCGGCAACCCCTGCCTACTGCTGCATTCCCAGATTTCTATTAGAATTAAACAGTCTCCCGCTTACAAACACTCTGACAGACTCGCATACACTCGCTCCCGCTCACAAACACTCCTACAGACTCGAACACCCTGCTCCGCCTATAGAGTTTCATTTACTCGCAAACTATGCTCCCGCCTATAGAGCTTTGCAAACTCGCAGCCTCCCTGCTCACTGAACTAATTCTAACTAGACAATCTGACAACACCTAAACCCTAGGTGGTGATTGACTCTAACTGGACTTTGAAAATACAAACTGAAAAACGAAATACCGTTTAAACTCGGAGCAAAATAGAAATTTTAAACTCGATAACTAATTTTGCTCTAGAAAGATAATCCCGGCCCAAAACAAAATAATTAAAACCCTAATTAAATAGACTGGCCCACTATTATTTTGAATAAAAATTGTCGGCCTGATTCTTTGAGAAATGGCGATCGATTCTCTGGCGATTCAACTCCTCGATTCTCTGTTGATCTTGAAGCTATGATCGAGGCGTTGATATTCGATGCTTCTTTGCTTCGATTCTGGATCTAGGGTTTTTCCCTTGTTTGTTTTGTTGGCGATTTGAAGCTTCTGCTTCGTCGATTCTTTGTAGCTCTGGCTTCGCTGTTCCTTATTTGCTCACAATCTAGACTGTTGGCTTTGGTATGTATTTTCTGTTGTTCTCTCGATTTGAACTTGAATACTTTTGCTTTATTGTCGGTGATGATTGGGTTTTCTCTGATTTTCACCACACCTTGTCAATGATGATTTTGGTCCTTTATATAGACGTCTGATTTGATATGCGTGCTCTTCACGTTGTTGAGACTTTCCTGTTTTAATCTTTGTATTTTTGGGAATTCCTTCTGTTTTACGGCTTTATTTTTGTGACGTTCGATCTTTGATTTTACTTGAATCTCACGGTATTAAAACTTTCCTGATTTTTGATTTCTGACTTTTTCAAAAATACAGACTTGAATTGACTCGAACTTGATTTTCTCCTTCTTGTTAAAACTGCATTTTGGCATTCGATTTCTTGAACATGATTTTTAACACTTGACTGCTTATATTCTGGCCCCTGTGAGCTTCGTCTCTGGCCATCTGATTTCCTGGATGCATTGATGTTCACTGATCATTCATATGTGTTGATTTTCTGTATCATGTGAGCTTTGTCTCTGGCCATCTTCTCTGGTGCACTTGTTCATATGATTTGGTCGATGTTGATTTCTTTTGTATGACCACGGCTTGACTTGGTGAATTTTTCTGATGTACTTCGACTTTTCTTCGTCACAAATACTTCACTTTGCATGCCTGACGTATTGCTTTTCTGTTGCATTTCATTCCACTGTTTCATTGTAGTGTACACTGTCCTGTTGCACTTGTAGTATCACTTTGACCAGCCTGTTTGTTTATCACATCTGCTTCATTACTTGAGCCTGTTTCACTTACTTCACCATTACTTGGTGTTGTCTGCATATGAGTTCATCATGTAGCCTGATGAACTTGTGAACTGGTCAAGTCCATTTGTGGTGCTTTGCATGCTTTGACAGTTCAGTGGTGTTCTCTGGTCATACTACATTGTTGCTTGTTTCCATGCTATGTACTCGAGCTTGCACGCTTCATGTTGCCTTCATTCATGTTGTACTTGCACAGTTTCCAGATGTGGTCTTTGTGGTTGCTGTCCAGTTTGTACTTGACATATTGAACTGTTATATTTGAACTGTGAATTGTTGCCTTGATTTTCCAGTAGCCACCGTGTACATTCTTGTACATTTGTCCGTAACTTGCTTTCACTTACTTGGTGACATTTGTGTTGGTTCACTTGGTAGCTTTTGTTGTTGTCCAGTTTGTACTTGTCTTGTTGAAATTGTACATGCATTTGCCTTGTTGCAGTTACATTTTGAATTTTGATCGAGTCTATTGGCACTTTGTGTTGAATCTGATATAGATTTGACCTTGTGCACTCGAGTTGGCGAGGCAGTGCACACGTGCATACGTGTGTACTGCAGCCACTCGTAAATACCTGTCCCTGATATAAATACTGATATGCACATATACTACACAATCAAAGATGATGACGTTTAACCCATATATCTGAGACAGCTTTAAAACAAATTTTATATTTTTGCAAATTAAATTCGTTTCTGTTCAGATTACTGCTGTAGATTGTCAATTATACAGGTATACAGGAAACAAGACAGATACTAGAACTGGACAGTGCAAATGCAGACAACCAACTGAGTGTATGAGTGATGTAGTGAGGACTGTGACTGTAAAATCAAATTGTGATGTATACAGAAATTGTACAGTTATAGTGAGTCAGAATTTGTACCATTCAAAATTTGTAATAAAAGATTGTTTGAATAAAATTTCAGTTTGAATTCAAATTCTGTGTTGATAAAATTTCTGTATATGTATAATCTATAAATGTAAAATAAAATCTACAAACACATCTATAATTCAATATATATATTTTGTTATCATCAAACACTAAACACACATCAAACATCAATAATTTAATGACTACTCTTGCTCAGTTTTACGCTATGACTGGATTGAAGGTTAATATCCAGAAATCTGAAATCATTTTGGCTGGTGTCAATGTGGAACAGGAGGAAGTTATTTTGCTGGTTACTGGTCTATATCCTATCCCAACTACAACTTCTTACTTGGGGCTTCCTCTAGCAACATCAAGAATAACAACTAACCATTGCCTTCCTCTATTTGAGAGGATTACAGCGAGACTTAATTGCTGGACTACAGTGAAGCTGAGCCAAGCTGGTAGACTTACCTTAGTGAAGTCTGTTATATTTGCGATGCAGGTATATTGGGCTAGAGCCTATGTGATGCCATTAAAGCTAATGAAAATGATTAGAAGTGCATTCATGAGATTTCTATGGACGGGAAGGACTAATGGAAGATACATAGCCCCAATTAAATTTAGTAGAGTTGAGCTACCCTTGAATAAGGGGGGTCTAGGAATCATCAACTTAAAGCAATGGAATAAGGCCGCATTTGCTAAACACGTCGACACCTTCTTCAACAGTACTGACAGCATATGGGCGGAATGGTCTTGACACAATGTTGTTAAACGTAGAAGCTTTTGGAATATGATTAAGCCGCAAAACCTAAGTTGGACTTGGCAGAGTATTTTCAAGATTAAGGAGGAGGTTCTTCCCCTCTGCCAAATGAATATCAATCCTAGATTCACTGTTAGTTTCTGGGATGATCCTTGGCTCGAATGGGGATGATTCTGAGTAGGCAACTAACGTATAATGAGATACTGCAAACTGGCATTCACCGTGCTGCCAAAGTTAGGGATGTTCTAATTAACATTCAAAGATCTAACTCCTATTCTTCCAATCAGAGAATTCAGAATATATGGAACCTGATCAGAAGCTATACTCCGTTGTTATCTACCTCTGAAAAGCTGGTTTGGGGGTGAAAACAGGACTAAATTCAAAATTGGCAATGTTTATGAATATTTGATGAAGAACAATGCGCAGCCAAAATGGAAATGGTGTAAGCATGCTTGGCAGAAGGACAGTAGTATGCGTGATAATCTGTTACTCTGGAAAGTACTACATCGTGCAATACTAACTAAAGCCAAACTTGTGTGCATGGGGATGGATGTGAATGTCCTGTGTTCCTTCTACAATGATCAAGTCGAGACTGCGGAACATTTGTTCTTCGAATGTAATGACATAAGACATGTTTGGCAGCTATTTAAGGCTAAGCTTTGTAGGAATGATACTTCTCTTGATAACCGGGATGAGTGGAATATAATACATGTGAGAACTGGATGCATTCAAAAGGAAAAAAGATTATTTCTTGCAGTTTTGAAAAGCTTCATAGCTGCGGTATGGAAAGAAAGAAACACTAGGGTGTTTGAAGAAAACAATGTAAAATCTGAATCAATGTTTAAGCTTTGGGTGATGCATGAGATCAAGAATTCACTGCGTATGCTTTCTTTCCCCATTGACCCAGGCATCTATCACTCTTTTTAACTGTGCTATATGTTTTTTTAGTTTATTTCTTTTCTTCTTTTAGTTCCCAGTTTTTCTGTAGCACTATGTATTCCTCTGTTTTCTCTGAGCTTGCTCATTGTTGTCTGTGTTGTAATCTTTTTGGTGCTGCAATAAAATGGTCGGGGTCCATCCAACCCCGTCGGCCTTGCCAAAAAAAATATGAATTTTTTTTTAATTTTAACCATAAAAAGATATTTTCTGTTACCGAATATTTGGATTATCTTGAAATTTTACTAAAACTGAATATTCAACCTCTGCCTTCCATATTGGTTTTAAATTTTAGGCTTTCAATGTTGGCTATTAGTTTATAAAAGCTATTTTGAAATTTGTATTTTCATTTTAAATGTTTATGCTTTTAGGACTAATTTGTAATAATTATTTTTAGTTATATACAGTTTTTTTGGCCTAATTTTTGTGTCAAATTGTAACTTTACCAATATCAAATACACTATTTTTCATTTTTTTTCCTATGTTTGATATCATGATATATACATATACGTATTTTATGAAAGTGTCATTACGTGTATAATTTTATGTCTTATTATATAAACAATTCAAATTACTTATTTCATGTTTGTTACTAACCTTTTCCAATTGAGTTTGGCGTCATCGTCATTATAATTATTATTAGACTGCTTGAATAGATAGTCTTATCTAAGCTAATCCATAAAAACCATAAACGCACATCATTTTAGCTTATGTGTTAAACTAAATTTAAAATAAGAATATAAATAAAAACATTCATATAAATAAAAACATTTAAATATGTGCTCCAACATATTTTTTGTCTGCTTTGTGAACTTTTCCTATGCAAAGGTGTCTAAAGTTCAATTTTATTTCTATTTGTAGTAAGTTTAGTATATATCTTCCTTCCATGTGATTCTACACATATTGGAGGTTATGTTGTACTATAGGTTGGGAATGGCTGGAAGTATACTAAATCTCAAATAAGACATTTGAAGTTTTGCTACGTCAAATGTATAAAGATAAGAAATGAAGCATGATCAAAGTGAATAAGCGTATAAATTATGCATATTATTTTCAAATATAAAAATATATAAGTGTTGAAATGGGCGAATGGGTTGGTTTTATCTTTTTTTGAGTTATTCCATTAACTTCTAATAATGAAAAATATACATGTGCTTACTATAAAAAGATAGAACTTCCGAATTTTATCCATTTTCTATAACCAAAGTTTTTTCGAAGTTTATTTGCATGTAATTTTAGATTGTTCCACTAACAATACTATTTTTTTATGCATGTGCTAAGGTGGTTTCTCATAACAACTCATGTTTTTAAGTTAGGTTTGGAGAGTATATGGTTACTTCACCTTTTCTGGAGCATAAACAAGAAGTAGCCCCGATAAGCTATGTCAGGTAACTAGAACCTTTCTTAAGATTTATTATTCATCTCAAGAACTCTTGCGATAGTTTTTGGAACATTCAACTTGATAATGGTTCTAGGTACGGTCCGTTCAGCTTTTGGTATCGACAATATTTTTTTGATTCAGGATCACTTTGTTGTTTTGTGTTCTTTTCACAACCAGCACAGGTACTTCTGGATATTGTTATATTAGTAAATGCTTTGAATGTTTTCGACTATGGATTCAATAGAGCTTCTTGACTTCTCTTTATGATGACATATCAAATTGTCGCAACAGTTGGTGATGGTCATGTAATTTTGAATAATTTATAGATATCACAGATAAACTATTTATATGAACAATATGTGCATATTAACATAAACATAGAATATATAATTAATGCTAGGAAAAACTTAAGAGTCAACACCGTTATGAATTAAATACCTAATTTTTTTAGTTTGAGACCAATTAGTTGTTTTGTTTTCTGGGCACAGTCATTTCAAGAACTTACAAATGTCGTTGCGTCAATAAATGCTTCTTAACATTTTTACATTGGATTCACTGTAGGCTCTTGGTTCCTTATTATAATTACATATCAAATTATAACAATGCTTGCCGATGGTCATTTAGTTTGTAATGCTTTCTACTGTTCTACATGACATAGATAAATTGTTTTTGTGAATATGTACGTTTGTGGTGTTAGTGTGTATGTCTATATATTGGTAGAACAAAGAATATACGATCAACGCAGGTCGTGCAAAATTGAGGAGTTTAACCTATTATGAATTTAGGAAAAAAATGACAGTGATTGCTTCTTGATCATATAATATAAATTATTTGACTATCAAATAAATACATTTGTACACCCAGAATAAGGTAAACACAAAATATATTGCACAAAATATAGATTATACCCAATTGGTCAACTTAGCTACACGAGTAATTTAGGATATGAGCTTTTTTATAGGGTTAAAGTGAATATATGATATTTTGTAAATCATCTCCTCGAATGATCATTTCGGCTATAAGGTAGTATTATTCCAATCGTGTTAATATGTTAATAATGAACAGTATATGTACCAACACAAAAGAAATAAGGCTATATGTGTTGATTGTCATATATAGATTGACTTTACTGACGTTGCAAACTATAATGTTTTTTTCTAATTAAAGTATAGATTGAAATTAACCGTTGCCAACAATAGATTTTGGAACATATTTTTTATAGTGCTATCCATTTATGGGGTTTTCCATTCATGAATATCAAAAGGTATTACCTGCTGCTCTTGGTGGTGAATGACCCAAATGTCCTTTGTGGCTTTTTTTATATTACTGATGTAATAATTTAATGTAACATATCATAACACCAATGCTTCCTTATTTTACTTATCTTTGAAGGTTATATGGATATGTAATATCATAATGGATGTTACGAAGGTCAAATCCAATGTTCATTGGACTTTATATGATGGCAATGTATGATTTTAGTAAGATTTTAGAACCAACCTTTGGTCAGGTTGAATTGTACTCCTTTTCTAGGTTTTACAATGGAGAAGAGAATATGTAAAGCTTGCTGTTACACTAGAGAATTGGTTTTGTACAAGCAAAACAAGTTTGTTTACTACTGGGTTAATGGGTTGTTGACATCTAAACTATACACTCAAACTATGGTATTTGTAGGTTCCTAAACTTTGAAACAACAGCCTTGCTTCCCTGAATGATTGATGGTTCTAGAAAGTGTCCATTTCAAACATATAAAATTATGAATAGTTACAGCAATCAAATAAATTCCTGACCATAGTCTGTTCACTTGATAGCATCTAACTGACTATAGTTTGTTTCGATTACGAAAAGGTTCCCTCATCTAGAAATTGATTTTCATTTAAGATGACATATGAGTAACTTAATTTATATCTGTGAGTGGAGAAACTATTTGTAGGACTGAATTTCACTCAAAGGACTTGCTTGGATGGTCAATATATGAGTGAATTAGTGTATATTTGTAAGTGGATATGAAAGGATTTATTTTACTAATATGCTTGGATTAATTGATTACTTCCCCAACACTTAGCTTTAGGTTATATTATTAATGAAATTCTTTCATAGTTGGTTAGACTGAGTTATTTCTAGGTTTATTTGATCTATTTTTTTGTTTTTCCCCTTATATGCTTCCTTAGGTAGCTCGATGCATCCATTCATCTTATCACATGAACTTGCGAAAACTTTTAGGTTAGTCTCAAATGTTTTAAAAATTTAATATGCTTTTGCTCATACATCTATATATTGCTTATACATCTGCATATATTAGATTATTATACCAATTACTTTGTGCAACTTAACATTTGCCTTTTTGGTTGCAGGTACAAAAACCTCCAGTGCTGAAAACATTTAACAAATCGTAATGCATCAGTTAAGAGCAGGAAAACAGCTGCTACTTCTACTCAAGGCCAATTTTATACACACGCCGTTGGCAATTTTTTTTAAGGCTGAACAGTATATCAGATTTATCATAAATGGTTTGTTTTGTCTATGTTTTAAACTTTTAAAAATAAAGGTTAATGCGGCCAATTATATGTCACATTTTGTGCCTGGATTGATATAGAATCCTATTCAATAAACAATGCTTATCTATAATGAAACCCATATTATTTTGTATTACATATTTAATCCTATTTCAAATAAATCTTGCATTTTACTACTTGCACGCTGCGCTGTACTACATCTGCTGCTTCTTCAATTTTTAGTACCGTTGACAAATACATTTCAAGTATGTTAATAACTTTTGGTCTAATCATTACATTGCTGCGCTCTACTAAGAACTTTTCGGACAAATATGTTCAAATCTTTAACGTATAAATATGATGAGAGCTTTTAGTACTATTATTATATTGAATCAATATGCAGTCTGTATTTATAATTTCTACAATTCAGATTGAGAATATTCATATTTGATACTATAATAACGTTTTACATAACTTCCCGTGAATATTCAGATTATTCTAAAATTATTATTATTTCCTAAGTGCATATTTTTTATGCTTCGTTAAAAACAAAAAAAATGACAAATGTTGTGTACTGTTCTTTTGTTTTTCTTCTTACATTGCTGCATACTTCAAAGCTTCTTAGCTTCTTTCCTTTTATTTCAACATCAAAGTCTTACCTGCCTTTGGTGCTGCAGTATACAAGTTGCTAAATACCCCCTTCTTTATCCGTTGTTAATGATGAAATACTATTGTTCAATAATATTTTTTCATTAGCATTATATTAAAATTCTTATATATTTGGATATAGCCTATGCAACTATAATATTTTACTATAACCATGTGCGAAGCATGGGTTCACACTAGTTATAGAAATAGTTTTTCAAGTATAAAAGAGAGTGTTTATAAAAATCCCCTCAAAGTCCAGTTTAACCTTCTTTCGATTCCTTCGAGCCTAAATTCTCTTTTCTCGACAGAGAGTTCAGCCTACATCTTGGCAGCTAATGGGAGAGCTTAAAGAGGTTCCTAAGTCAAAAAGCTCTAAGAAGCCGTGGTGGAAGAGTAAGAAGGAAAAGGACAAGAGGAAAGAAGGAGGACCTCAGAAGCGGATCAAGAAAAGCGGGAAATGCAATAGATGTGGATTGGTTGGTCATTACGCATGGGACTGTAAGAATAAGATGATGAAGAGAAGGTGTTATAGTTGTGGACAGCCTGGTCACCTTAGTAGAACTTGTCCTTAGAGAATGGGGCAAAGAGCAGGCACACCTACAACGCAAGTACGGGCTTCGGAGGTAGCAACTTCTAGCAGTGGACCAGATAGAGGTAGGAAAGTCTCTGCAGTAGGTTTGATCTCTATTTTTGATTTTCCCATTCGGATCCTTTTCGATTCTGGAGCATCACACTCTTTCATTTTGAGTTCTTTAGTTTATTGTTTGCACCTAAATATCTCCTTAATAGTAGACCCCATAGTTATTTCAAAGCCCATAGGAGGATTGACACATTTATCTATGATTTGTAGGGGTTTGAAAATTTTTATCCTAGGCGTAGAGTTTGATTATGATGCCTATGTATTGGGATTTTTGGGGTATGGGATGATTTTGGGAATGGATTGGCTATCCACTTATGGAACGATACTGGACTGCGAAAGGAGAGTCGTTAGACTAGAGACATGCAGCGGTAGGACTCTCGAGGTTTCTTGCAACCCATAGTGGTCAGTCATGTTGAGCTTCCTTTATTCCCATGATTCATCACTAAGAGAGCTAGATTCTGTTCCAGTCGTTAGAGATTTCCCAAACATTTTGAGGAGGTTCTTTGTACACTTCGCATTCATCGGTTGAAGGCAAGTGTCACTTTTGGCGTAAGGAAATGCGTTTCTTGGGGCATAGAGAAGGCCTACACATGGTAGAAGTTTGAGAAATGATTTCGTACATTTAGGTTCGGATTGTGGAAATCCAAAGAGAGGTAGGCAAATATCGAAGATGTATAAGAAAAGAAGAAAACCTATTTGCAGATAATTGCAAAGAGGATTTAACGGTAGAGCCTAGGAACGAAAGGCTTTAGTAAGGAAATGAAGTTTCCAAGGTTTAGGAAGGGTACTCCAAAGATAGTAAGTTGAAAATCCACTTTATGCCGAGCCCAATAAAATGAAATTGTTAGAATTGAAAAGTTGAAAAATATAATTGTCAATATTTTTGAAAAAGTAAATATTGGGTTTTTGAAAAAAAAGTGGCATGAGATTTAAATTGGTTTTTATATGATTTTTTAAAAAGTGAAATTCTTTTTGAAGAATTATAAAGCATATATAGCTCGCTAGTTTCTTTGTAGGTAAACAAAGATTTTAAAAAAATAAAAACCTAGAGTGTATTAAGTATCGGAAACATAGGTTACATCATTTATTGTTGTAATAGATATTTTCGTGAAAAATAAGGGGAGCATAGACTATAACACTATTGTTATAGTAGGTGACTCCCAAGGGAAATGTTTTTACATAGTATGCGAGATTTATTAGTATTTATTTTAATTAAATCCATACACTAGTATTTTTGAGTTGTAGTAATGGCGTTTTACGCAACATCTGTTTTGACCCAAATAAAATGTACTTTGAAAATAATTTCTAAGTACAATAAAAAGTGGTTTGTAAGTACATTTAAGTATGAGGAAATGTTTTCTAGTTATGGATATATTAAAACAATTTTGAAAATGGGTTTTTCTGAAAAGAAAAGTGTAAGTTAAATATTAGAAATTAATAAATTTCATAGAAATTGACTATTATAATATAATATAGATTAAACATACTTTAATCTATTGGAACGAAATAAATAATGATAAAATTTTCTATGAAACCAAATTATAAATAAAGATGTTTTGTGCAAGTTATAAGGAATACGTGAAGGAGATGTACAATGTATGGAAAGCACCATATTTTATACAGCCTATTTCGAAAAATATAAAATAAATTTCTCATAATTTCACATAAACACGAAGTCCTCTTTTAAAGGATTCATAGAAGGTTTTAGCGTTCATAGTTCCTTATAAAAGAAAGTAGTTCCAATATATTAAGTTAAAAAGCCATTAAGTGTAATAATTAGAGACAGTGTTAGTTAGTAGAGATATTATAGAGAGCCTTTGTAAAAAGTCCTGATTTGTAGTTAGAAACTCCTCCAACGTTGGGTAATTGGGAAGTTAAGGAGTTTTTAATGAAATAATTGTTCTTATCTACTTCAGTTTTTGCAAAATTGAAAATCTGTGAAAAAAAGATGTTTTGAAAACATGTTAGAACATTTTAAAGATATTTTGAAAGAAAAATGGTTTGGTGAAAAAGTAGATAAGTTTTTGGAAGCGAAAAACTTAGTAATAGTTAAATTTAAAAACCCATAAAAGCTGTAAGGATGCAAGTCTAGAAAGATAAAATGTTAAGTAACTAAGCACATTTGAATTTAATGGAAATTTGAAAATAAAAATTTTAAAGGCCAAAATTTTGGGGATATTTTAAAAGTTTAGAAGCTTTTTTGAAATGGAACGATAAATACCAAACCAAACTTTCAAATGTGGAGTAGATAGGAATCATTTCCTAGGTGTTATGGAAAAAGTGTAAGGCGATGAAGGAGATAGCAGTGATTACTTTTAGAAGTAATAATAGAAGTTTCTGTAAAGTGTATAGGACACTAATGAGAACCTAGGATTGTTGCTTCATGTGTGTAGACTATAGAAGAATAGTAAAGTGATATTAGTAAGATGGTAAGACACACATGGTTGAAGATGTATATTCTTGATTTTGGAGGAACTTGGGAGGAGCATCTTCCCTTAGTAGAGTTCGCTTATAATTATAGCTTTCAGACTAGCGTTGGAATGGCACCTTTCGAAGTTCTTTATGGAAGACCGTGCAAGTCGCCTTTGTGTTGGTTAGAGTCTAAAGAGAGATTGCTATTTGGTCCCGACATGGTTAGAGAGACTTCGGAGAAGATTGATTTGGTTAGGAAAGAATAAGTACCTCTTATCCACATCTCTTTGATAATAAATTTTGAATTTCCTATTTTCATCTTTAGTTTGAATAGGTTCTTTCCTTTATTATTTTTTAGGAGGGTAGAACTTAGGATTTAACCTATGGATGGTAGGATTTGATGTAAACATGTTGTTAGAACGAGTTATGTATGATGGATAGTAGTGGTTGCTAGTGGATGCTAATGGACGCATATACTTATACTTGGCACTATTATCTCTTAGGGATCGGCCTATTTAGGACACTAGAGCATATGCATATGGATGTGTATGCATTTGCATTTTTATTTTTACTTTATTCCATGGTTGCAATAAATGGATAATTATCACATGATTGTTGCATTTGAATGATGATTGTAGCGCGCATATAGAACTATCATTTTTCATTAGGAATTTGCATTCATTTAGATACATGGTATGAACAAGATTGCATAAAAGGAGGTCGACTGAATCAATAGACCACCTAATCTTTTGCATTAGTTAGAGACATTGACACCACATTATTTGCATATGTATCATAAATTGCATTGGAAAACTTAAGGACAATGGATGTAATGGATGATGGTTGAGTAGTTGGTTGTAAAACTTTGATGAAAACATTTATTTCATTCTTCTATCCTTAGAGATTTCAGGGACGAAATCCCTTAAGGAAAGGAGAATGTAACAACCCGAAAATTTAAGCATATAATTAATTAACAAATTAATTAAATAATAAAATAACTTTGTGAAATTATCTGAATTGAGCCACAGGAGTTGCACCATTGTGTCCATGGTAATTTCTGGTCAATTTCCATATATAGATTGTCAAAATCGGAGCTAAAACGAAGAAGTTACGGAAGAAAGAAGAAATCAGAAAATAAGAAGAAAAATAAATAAATATATATATAGGGCTAGGTCGACCCTAGGGTCGACCCTCCCATCAACTAGGTCGACCTAACTCCTACAAGGGTCGACATCAAGGTCGACCTGCCTTAGTATTTTGGACGAGTAATTGTCCAGGTTAAATCGTGACGTGTTTTTCGATTTTTACTCCATCTCGTGCGTCCGTGCTTCCATCCGACGGTTCTCATCGAGCCTATGATGTGGTTGCACCATATTTAAGCTTCAAATCCAACAGTCTGAGATCCACAAGTGACACTATAAATAAGACCCTAGGCCTAGCTATTTTTCTCATTCGGATTTTCTCCATCTGGGTTCATTGCCTAAGGATGGACCCTAAAAGGAATAATTTTCCAAGGAGAAGATCTTTTTAATTAAAATATTTTATACCCCTCAAGTGGATCCGGAAAGGCCAAGGAAAAGGGCTAAGGACCTCATGTGAGTGTTTAAGTAATTATTTTAGATTTTTAAGTAATTTAAAATAATAGGGTTTCCAATAGTTGTAGTTTTTCTACAATTTTGGAGTAATCTTTATGCAAGCTTATTTACAGTTTATTTTTAAGTAAATTTTAGACTTGATTTCCAGTCTATTTTCTTTTAGCTATTCTATTTTAGTTATTTTCAATTATTTATTGTCAATTATAGTTTTCCCAATTATTTACAGTATTTACAGTTATTTACTGTTATTTATGTTTTACTTACATTTATTCTACGTTGGGATTTCTTCTGTAAACGTCAATTTCTTTTTAATTCCCTTTTTATGTGAATGGAATAAATAGAAGAGAATAATTTGTTAATATGGACTAAAATATAAGGACAATGAATTTACAGAAAATGGGATGTAAAATGAGAAGAACTGTAATAAATTGGACTTAGACTAAAATAGGAAAATTTAAGATATTTGCAAGCATAGTTATAACTTGTAATTATTACTAAAAGAGAAAATAGAAGAAATTGCAGAAAATGCTTATTTTTATACTTAGACCTTAGGCTAAGTTAATAAGTAAGGTTATAACATACAGGTTATAATTAAAGTCAAACAGAAAGGCTTATTTTAAGACTAAGAATAAGTTAATAAGCAAATATAGCAGCGATAACAGAAGAGACGTATTTAAAAAAGACTTATACTAAGTTAATAAGCAAAGATAGAAGTAGGACCTGTACCGGCAGCATTCCCCTTATGCTGTTTAGGTTGGATAAGTTTTCAATAATTAAGAAGTAGGACCCGTACCGGCAGCATTCCCCTTATGCTGTTTAGGGTAGATTAATGGTCAATAATTAAGAAGTTGGACCCGTACTAGCAGCATTCCCCTTATGCTGTTTAGGGTAGATAAGTGGTCAATAATTAAGAATTCTGACCCGTTCCGACAACATTCCTATTGGGACACGGTTATGTTGTTTAGGGTAGGTAAGTGATCAATAATTAGAAGCACAAATCAGGGGATTTGAGCAAGAGGCGTAACTAGATTTTGTTTGTTAGGACCCGTATCGGCAGCATTCCCCATCAGTCAGGAACTGGTGGTCTCACAACACAATCAGGTGAGGCTGGGCATGCTTATGCTATTTAAGGTAATTAAGAGGTCCAAAGAGGGAGCAATAGATAGTGCAAGCCTAACGGTGGTCGAGCATGCAGCCTCGGTGCAGAGAGATAAGTCGCTATTGAGTTCCAGCACTAAACATGTGTCTTTTGCTGTGGGACCCACAGGATTGGACTAGCTCACAGTGGCATAACAGAGATAGAAGGCCGGTCAAAGGGTAGAATTAGGACTTCATCCTAATTAAACAAGGATTGGAATTTCAGCCTAATCAAAGCAGTTTTAGAAAAGTGCAAACAATCTAATCGAACTATCTAAGCAAAGCAAACAGTTAAACCGTATTTTATTACAGCTTTATCTTTTCCTTTATTTCCTATTATACTAGAACTATTGCAAAGTCTATTATCTTTACCTTGCTTAAGAATACTAGTAATTACTTTCGTTCACCGGACTTTTAGTCTGATCCACTCCTCTATTTTCCCCTTTTCCCGCATAGGCCAGCAGAGACAAGGGTTGTAGATTTCAGCTTTCTTAGAGAGATATTCTTGGAGATTCTTTATGTATTCTTCTACTTCTTTTCTAGTTTTCTTTTTATTTGAGTTTGGATGTACTGGTACTGATGAGAGGGATGGTTTTATTTATGTACTCCGATAATGTGACTGAGATGGTATTTTCCTTTTCATAAGACATGTATTTTGTATTTTGAGGCATCTTATGAATTTGGTTTTATGACTCTATTTTATGAAGTTTGATTTTGAATAATGAGATAATTATTTAAATGTTTCCTTTGTTTTATTTATTTTGTCTTGTGAATCTTAGTCTCTATAAGTTTTTAGCTATACCTACAACGCACCACATTTTTTAGGGTGCTCTTTTTTGGGTATACTAAGGGGTGTGGGTTGTTACATTTGTATCGTTGAGTAAGACATTATATTGTCTTTGGATGTTCCATATGAGGGAATAAATCGGTACCCCTCCAAGGTAGGATCCATATTAGTTAAGTAGGGAACTGATATTGTGATGCTCGTATCTTTCAAACCTTTACTCGGATTGAGGCATGATTTTCACCTGGGTTCATATCTTGATCACGTGAATACTACTTAATCAGTTTGAGTCTATTTCAGGACAATGACTATTCTACCCATGACTCTTCATATTTGCCATCTATTGGGCGAAAACGCCCTCAGCATTTGCCCCCAAAGCATAATTCCGTGAATGCAAACTGTGCTCTGTTTAATCAAGGGTTTCCTTTCTAGTCCTGTAGCAGTCTTCTTGATGCCTAAATATCCATTGCTTGTCTCTGACTTTTCAATAAGTCTCCTTTTACTACCTTGATTTGTGACTTGGCTCTATTTAAGGAGGACTTGTTGACCATCTCAAGTCGTCTTCTATTAGTCTTCACCCAGTAGGATGTTGTTTTCCTAAGTTTGGCCTTCCTATTTCCTACTTTAAGGTTTTATATAATATGTAGATCAGCTGATGTACAGATCATGATATTGACTTTGGATCCGTGATATGGTATTCTAGTTATGTTCATTGTAGGGTTAAGTCAAGTGATCATGACCTATCTATCCCATGTGATGCTAAGTTTGTGTACTTCTTTAGCAATCGTTTCTCCACTTCTGTTTATGTTTACAGGATCAATAATTAATGCATTCGATAAAGTAAGGATCTTTACTGAAGCACCTATATATGTAGGATATGATGCATAGTGCCTTTGAGTTAATGTTGGCTATGTCTTCTTTAACCAATGTTACATATCTTCTGCATGGATTTTTGTACAAATACGTATACATTTATAAAGATTTTAATTTGAATCATTATGCCTGATCGGGCTTAGCTATTACATTATGTTCACGTTGCGTTAGGCTTAGTAAGGTGATGGCATCGAAGGAGCAATTCCTTGTTATCTTGTTAGTACTTTAGGGATTTATCCCCGGGCATATTTGTATAGGATCAGTATTGCCAATTTCCCTGACAGCTTGTTTTCTAATATCCTATGTACGTGTGTGGAGTTAATCACTGGCAACTGTTGATGGAGTAAGTGTTAGGCTTGAGCGAGTGCTTCTGGCTTCTTTGTCTTCAGCTTAAGAGAATTTGTCTGCATCATGAGATAGGAGCACTTCCTTACTATATTTCAATGTCATTGTGGTTAAACGTGAAAAGCAGATCGTCTGGTCGAAAAGCATATTCTAATTGTAGGCAAGTTGTTTTATTATTGTTGCTCAGATTTGGAGTTGGTTGCCGCTAGTGATGTATCTAATCTGTAATCAAGTTCTATTCGTGGGTAAGCTGGTTCATAATTACTGGTTCGAGTTATGCCGAGTATTAATGTTGGGTGCCCCCAGTATATGGTCTAGCTGGTATGGTCTTCTGGTGTTGGAAGCCTTGATTTGTGCCACCCTATTACTTCTATATTGGTTGGGTAGAACTGATCTTCCAATTCAAAGGATGAAAGATTGAACCACTCCTGTTTATAGGAGATCACATAATTCAGAGTAATTCCCTATTGCTAGGGTTTGGAGTGTAGTCTTAGGGACCTAGTAGTTTGTAGGTACTTACCATATTCTACAACATACTCCATGACGACATTTTTAAGAGTCGACTGGGAGGCTCATTATTTGCCAAGGTTTGCCCCAAAGCATAGTTTAGTGTGTTGCTTCTTACAACATATTGCTTGCACTTCCCTTTGGTGAAGTCGTTACCTCTGAGGTTTTAAGGAAGATTACACTTTGCTACCTTCAGTGTAGTTTGATCCTGCTTCAGCGACATGGTAGAATTATACTTCACTATTTCTAGAGAAACTGAATATTTTTCTATCCTTGGCTTATGCTCTGCATTCTTTGGGAGCGTTAGCTTTGCACCTTTCGTAACATAAAAAGCTGAATCGATGCTCTACTATTCTTGGTGGAGTTGATTTGATACTCCATTGTCTCTGATGGAGTTGAAGTGATGCTCTGTTGCCTCTAGTAGAGTTGAGTTGATTAACCACCCCATTGTCTCTGGTAGAGTTGGGTGAATAATAATACCCTACTGTTTTTGGCAGAGTAGAATTTATATTCTACTATCTGTATACACTAGCAATGTAATGGCATAAGACTGGAAAATGTTATTTGAAACTTCATGTTTAAGTAATTTGGATTTTATTTTATGTTGTTTATTATATCAAGTATTTAAGGTTCGTGGCAAGTGATGTTTTTTCATTACCTTGCCTGGCCATGGATCTTTGGGACATCTAGTTTGTCAACCTTACTTATGTCATGGACAAGTTAACCTTTATTACTATTATACTTAAGACTTAGAGCTGATCATCAAGAATAAATTACCGTGGCTATAGTATTGCCTTAATCGTGGACATGATCGATTTATTGTTGCCGGCTTGCATTTAGTGCCGACCGTCAATGATAAACTACCCGGGCTATAGTCGTGCTTGGGTTTATAATCGGTTAATAATTGTTGGCGAGCGTGAAGCCGATCGTCAATGATAAAATGCCCAGGTAATCATGCCTTAATCGTGGCTTATAATGGTATATCATTGTTGGTGAAGGAGGCCAATCATCAATAGCGAACTACCCTACTGTAATTATTCCAGGGTTTATAGTCAGTTCACTGTTGTAGGCGCATGTTGAGGCTGATTGTCAACATTAACTACCTAGGTTGTAATAGTGACTGGGTATGTAGTTGGTTTATTGTCACCAGTAAGCGCTTGTAATTTGGTTTGTTAATTACAAGGGAAAGAGTGCTTATGTAACAGAATAAGTGTTAGATAAATGCACTAAACCAATGTCTTGGTCCGGTGAAAAGAGTAGATTGGATCAAACCTGTGGCTTTTAAAAGAAGCACAAAGTACCAAGTTATGTATTCTGTTTGATGGAAGAGACTTTTTTGGATCAATCTCCCATCTGGTGTTTTAGTGCTAAATCCTAGCTGTTATCGGACCAGAATTTAGTTGAGTTGACTTCAACTGGTTTATTGGACTTATGGTGGATGCCTCTAGCATGCATCATGTTATTATCCATCTTTGATTCAACTTAGGTTGCATTCTTTGATTATTGGATCAAAATAGATTCCAAGAGCTAGTTCCTTGATTGATGATTGCAATGTCTTTCAGTTTCTTATAGACTGCCGAGTTGGATTGAAATGGACTAGGGGAGAAATGGTGGAGATTCAGACCATCCCTGTTTCCCAATGGCAGATAAGATGGGTTGGTTTTGCTTGGGTCCAATCTTTCAAAGCCTTGTTGATTATTATGTTATCCATGTCCTTTACAAGCGTTGTTGTTGCCTCTTCCCTCTCTGATCATCGTTCGGTTAGATCCTTAATGCAGAGAGCTGTCTCTACATCCTTTCCTTAAATTTCCTACCCCTTAGGACTCTCTAGACTTAGGTCTTCCTTGTATTCCAGTGTTGCAGTTGAGGCCTTCGGTCTGCTCTAAGCGTGTAAAGAGTCTCTCCACCAAAGCATCATGTTGGTTAGGGTAGTGTTTACAAATTTCAACCTCAACTCTCGTTTAGGTCATTCCCAGTGATTATATTTGTTAGTATAGGGGTGTTGATATATTGATCTTCCCGACTTTCCACAACTTGATTGGGTGTACCCGCAGTAGTTACATTCTTTTCAACGGAGTTCCTTTATTTAGGAAGCATGTCAAAAAGTCTTTCTCCTTCCCTTTTTTAAAAGAGTTTGTAATCTTCAAGAGACAATAATTCAATTTTCAAAAAGGAAAGAGAGGTTTTGATGTTTTGAAGAGACAATGGCCCAAACCTAAAAAAAAGAGTGAATCCCTTAACAATAATTTTTGATCGGGAAAGAGGATTTCAGATCTGAAAAGAGAAATAGATTCCTCAAAACTATAATCTTAGACCTTAAAATAAGAAATAGGTTTTCTTATCTAAAAGAAATAACGATCTAGATTTAAAAAGAGGAACGAAGTTTGTTATGTAAAAAATGTTCCTGATAGAAAGAGAATAAGATATATAATGATTCCAGATCAAAAAGATGAAAAAAAACAAACTTATGGTTAAGAAACAATATTTGAGAAAAAGGAGACAGAATGATTTCAACTCAAAAAATTGAACAAATATCTCTTTTAGTCACGAAACATCATTTGTGGATCCGAAATAAGAAAAGGAGAGAGAATGATTTCAGACCTAAAAAATGAACATATGTTTCTTTTAGTCAAGAAACAATGTTTGTAGATCTGAAATAAGAAAAAGGAGAAATAATGATTTCGATCTGAAAAATGAACAAATGTTTCTTTTAGTCAAGAAATAGTGTTTGTAGATCTAAAATAAGAAAAAAGAGATAGAATGATTTTAGATTTAAAAATTGAACAAATGTTTTTTTTGGTGAGAAACAGTGTTTGTAGATCTGAAATTTGGAAAAGGAGATGGAATTATTTTAGACCTAAAAAATGAACAAACGTATTTTTTTAGTCATGTAGATCTGAAATGAGAAAAATAAGATGGTGTTTCTCATCTTCTAGAAATAGTGATTACAGATCTGAAAAAAGAAAAGGATTTTCTCGAAGTAATGACTTCAGATCTGAAAAGAAAGATGGAGTTCCTTATTCTAAGAAATGGGGATTACAGATCTGAAAAGAGAAAATGATTTTCTCAAAGTGATGACTTAGAGAGAGATGGAGTTTCTTAATCCAAGAAATGGTGATTGTAGATTTGAAAAGAGAAATGGATTTTCCCAAAGTAATGACTTCAGATCTGAGAAGAGAGATATAGTTTCTTGATCCAAGAAACATCGACTGCAGATCTAAAAAGAGGAATGGATTTTCCTAAAGTAATAACTCCAGATGTGAGAAGAGTGACAGAGTTTCTTAATACAAGAAACATTGATTGCAAATTTGAAAATAGAAATGGATTTTCTCAAAGTAATGACTTCAGATCTGAGAAGAGAGATAGAGTTTGTTAATCAAAGAAACAATGATTGTAGATTTGAAAAGAGAAAATGATTTTCTCAAAGTGATGACTTCAGATATGAGAAAAACTAAAGTTTCTTCTGGTAGAGAAACAATTTTCTAGAAGAAGGGGAAGTAGTTTCTTAATGCAAAGAAACAGTGCCTAAGATTTGGAAAGGAAAACGTAGTTCTTAGGGTAAAGAAACATTGTTTATTTTTTTGAAGAAGGGAGAAGAGATATGTTTTCCAAGATAATTGGTCTCGATTTGAAAAGAGAAATATGCTTTCTGAAAACAATATTTCGTGACCCGACAGGTGGGATAGGAATAATAATTCCAGATTTGAAAAAGTGGGAGATAGAATTTCTTATGGCAAGAACTAATATTCCCATTTGAAGAAATAGAAGGAAGGATCTTTTTCATAGGCTTCCTTTTATACAGGTTTTGGAACATGAGTTTCAATTTATTCCATGATGTGGGAATACACTAAAAATAAATGAACCCAATATTGTATCACATTTCTCAATTTGAGACCTTGAAAGAGATAAAGATTTTAGATTTGAAAACGAGAGAGTTTCTTATAAAAGAAACAACAATCTCCAATTTGGACAGTAGAAACAAGAGATTTCTATTTTAGAATTAGATAATAGTTTGAGCTCTAGAGAAAAAGAGAGATAGACTTTAATTTCAAAGAGATAGTGATCTTAGACAGAAAAACAGGAAAGAAAAATTTTCTCTTTCAATTAAACAGTTGTTTGGATCTAAAAAGAAAGAGACATTTTCCTTTTTTTATGCAAAATAGTTGTTTTAGATCAAAAAAGGAAGAAAGATTTTATTTTTTCTGTAAAACAGTTGTTTTGGTTTTCTTTTGGTGTAAAATGGTTGTTTTAGATCTAAAAAGGAAGAAAGATTTTCTTTTTTATGTAAACAGTTGTTTTAGATCTAAAAAGGAAGAAAGATTTTCTTATTTATGTAAAATAGTGATAGTAGATCTGAAAAGAGAAATATATTTCAGATCTGAAAAAAGAGGAGAGAGTTTCTTATGACAAGAAACGTCTAGTATGAAGATTAGAAACAATAGCGTTTCTAATTTCAAGGGAACATTAGTTTAAGACTAAAAAGAAGGAGAACTTCTAATTTCAAAAGAGAATGGTTCAAAGTTTCAAAATGAAACGAGCAGTAAGAAAGAGACAATTTTCTTTTAAAAAAGAGAAGTTAGATCTCAATGAAAGCAACAAAATATTTGCATGAAAATGGGCAAAGACCTCCAAGTTGTTGCTGTAGAGCTGTAAATATTGTTTGTAGTATACAACTGTTGTTTAATGAATTTTAGTTATAGATATTTAAATAAGAAAGGCAGTGATTTGCAATAAAAATGAAGTAAAGACTGAAATGTAAAAGGACACAGAATTTATAGTCGTTCGGCCAAAATGTGCCTACGTCCATTGTTCATCTTTTATCATCTCTTTTGATTACTGGAAGAAGATTACAAGAAAATAGTTCTTAGACAATTTTAGCAGAATCTTGTCTGCTCCCTTAATGGTTCGCCATTGTTCTCTATAAGGTTCTTTGTTTATAGAGTGAGGTTATGAGGAGTGTGGCTTGATATAAGTGGGTCGTGGCCTTGTCTTGCCTTGGAATTTACTTGGTCTTATAGTGAGATGTGGACATGACTCGTTCGGTGGCAATATGAAACAAGGGTTTGGTTCATACTTGGTTCAGCGATTGAGGCAAGCAAGTGGTGTAGCCATGATCCGGTTTGGTGAAGCAAGAGGAGAATCGGTTCCTTGAAGCAAGGAGGAGCACTGGTTCAGTGAAGTATAGGGTGAAAGGAATGATGCATATAGTTTGGTAAAGGAGATGGTAAGCCGGAGAACTTTTGGTCCGGTGTTGGAGTACGGGCCGAACCACTTATGTGGTTCGGTGGTGGTGAGGACCGGACCACTTATGTGGTTCAATGGTAGAGCAATGAGGGCCGGACCACTTTAGTCTGGTGGTTGAGAGGGAAGGCCGAACCAAACGCTTGGTCTAGTGATGATGCCTATAGACGGACCACTTGGTCCGGTGTTGGAGCTACATGCGTCGAGTCGTACTCCATGTACTTCATCCTTCCGTTCGTCATAACTTCCTCATTTGGAGTCGAAATCAAGTGAAACTTGAACCTATAGCTTTGTATTGTTGAGTAGGATGCCATATTGTCTTCGGATGTTCCATGTGAGGAAATAAATCAGTAGCTCTCCAAAGTGGGATCCATATTAGTTAGGCAGCGGGCTGATGAGATGCTCGTATCTTTCAAACTGCCGAGATTCAAACTGCCGAGACATGGTTTTGACCTGAGTTCATATCTTGATCTCTGAAATACTTCTTAATCATTTTGTGTCTATCCCAGGACAATGACAATTCTTCCCCTGACTCTTCATATTCACTATGTAGTGGGTGAAAAGGCCCACAACACCGAACCGGATTACCGAACTAGATAATGCTGCTACATATCCTTGTTGCTGCTCTTCTCAACCTCACACTATAAGTAGAGGAGCTTCTATATAATAATGGCTGCCAGTTTTGAGAGCTTTATGTGAGCTATTTCTGGACAATTTTAAAGGTTTTACTTTTAGGATTTGAGATATCTTCTCAATGTTTTTGTGGCAATTTCATTGTAATTTCATGGTTGAATCAATAAAGGTTTAATTTTAGGGGAATCATTTCTGTTTGCTTTCTTCGCAACTTTTCTCTTCTAAATCTAATTTTGTAGTGATCTTGGAAATTCCCTAACACTTAACTGCACCAATCTTTCTAAGTCACTTATATTTTTATTTAAAGTATTTAATCAAATACTAACATTATTTATGACTCATTTCATAAATTTCCACTTAAGTTTATAATCGTTTTATAAAGACATTGCTTTATAAAATATCAAACAAAAACTTACTCTACTTTATTTACTTGTACAGTACTCTTCCACATCCTAAGAGTATATACAAATATTAATTTTATTTATCAAAACATTCTTTTTATCAAAAATACTTTTTATTTTGAAATCAATTTACTTTAAGGGAGCTCAAGAACAAAATACCTATTTTTTGATTTCAAAATCATTTTTAAAACATACTACATACATTTCTATATGAAATAACTTTAACAATTTATCTACTAAAACTTACTTTATGTTTGTTTCGATTCGAACTCATTTCGATTGCATAATGATAAAGAGAATAATTTACTACGTACACTACAACATTTGCCTAAACAAACATTCAATCGTCACTTAGAAGATTATTCAGATTACCATAATACAAATTGAGACTATTCCCCCAAACTATCTAAAGAAAATTTATCTTAGTACTAAAATTTCTCTTTGAAATCATTTCAAGCAACTCCGGGATTTAAATTCAAAAACCCTTTTCAAAACAAATTTTTATAAACCAAATTTATATAAAGTTACCTTTATATTGAATCATCTCATATTATAATGGTTCTCTTTTTTTATAACAATTTTTAATGACTACTTATCCTCTAAATATCTTATCTTCCTATCTAGTTGATTTTAAAGTTAACCTTTACTCAACATTTTTATCGAACACCTTATAGTCTAACTGTGAACTTAATTCATAAAGAGTTTGTTTTAATGTACTCAAAATTATCAAACAACAAATGCTTATAAACTAGCTAAGCACAAATAATCAATGAACAAACAATAGTTTATGCTCCTAAACAAGCTGAGCATGACCAATCAATCAGTGATGATAATAAATAAATATTATTATTTCCGAACAAATAAACACACCACAAACACCTATAAAAATTTATTCCTTTATATAGCAATAACAAGACACTCAATTCATTCAACGGTGTCAGCTACCCTATCTCTAATGAATTACTCATTCTACGGCATTACTAGTTCTATCTTTAATAAGTCATTGCCCAACCAAGGCCAAGGTTCTCGCTTAACCTTCAGCTCCGACACCAAGTGTGACGACCCACCTTTGGTAATACCAAAATCAATGCCACAATAATGGCGGGCGATATCTGGATACCACGAAAGACGAATTGTCAGGGTAAATTAAAAACAAATAAAACCCTCTAACAAGGCCAATTTAAACAGAAACCACGCAGCGGAATAGCAATAAATAAAACAAGGAAAAAATAATTTAATTAATGGATTGGTTCGCCAGTGTAGCGACTTCCTACGTACCTGTCCAAACTAGGTGTACCTAATTTGGAACAAGATCAAATCCAGGCGTAGTTCTTTAAGCCAAACAACAAAGGCTAATAAACTCCAAGGGATTTTATGATACATCCAACAAATATGTAGTAAACAAACACTACAAGAATGATTTCGTTTAGCGATGGCATATAGCCGTCGGTGGCCGTCAATAGCCGTTGCTAGCAATCGCCAAAAGCCGCAAGCAAAATTACACGATGCAAGAAAAATAGCGACGTCTTTAGCGACGGCGTCGTCGCTATATTCGCGTCGGTTAGCGTCGGAAACTTGGGAAAAATGGTTGTCGCTAGTCATCGCTTACCGACACTAGCCTAGAACCGAAAAGCCGTCGCAATCCGATGCAAGCTTGAAACAATTTGGCCATCGCTAGCCGACGCAAGCCTGAAACCTGGAATTTAAGACAGAGCTGCTTTTAAGCCTTACAATCTCAAAATAAATGTCATATCTCAATCTGACTTTATTCTCAAGACATATAAACTCAATATCAAAACCGGTAACATCACACGCAACGTATAATCACATACATATCACAAATAATTAAAAATACAATACAAATATCAATATTTACATAAACTTTCATCAACTAAAACTAATATTCCATCAACCAACACAACCATATTTACATAAATACTCATGTTCATCAAATCCACATTCATCACAGTACATAACCATCAATAAAGTATCAACTCCATTAACACATGTCAATAATTACATAACAAAACAATCAAAAATAGTCAAAAATAATCCAAACCTACTCATCATCATCATCTTCATCTCCCGACCCATCCTCATCAGGCACCTTCCTGTGCTTTTTACTACAAACGCCGCAATCCGCTCATCTAATAGCTACGCCAGTCCTCTACCCTTCCGCCAGTCATTGAATTCTGCCATCTACTGCTTCAGCTGATCTATCTCCACCTCGGCCTGAGATCTCCTATAAGCCCTCTGGATCATCATCTTCTGTAAATTATTTGATTCGAAGTTATGATTTATGCTTCAGGATTAAATATAATTTATATATTAGTTAATGAAGAAGTTTATCTCCTGATTTCCATAACCATAATGTATATTTCTAGTAGGTGGATCAATGAGAGCATCCTAAATACAGTCCTCCTCCTCTAAGGTCAACTCACGGCCAGTGGACTGCACCACTCGAGCTTTCTCTACTCGTATCTCTCCTGCGATGATGAACAGTAGTTTGTAATAATAAATAATAAAGAACTTATCAAATATGAAGTAAAAAATTTAAACAAATTTACCATTATAGATTTAGATTTATCGTTCGTAAATTCATATGAAATATTTCCCTTCTCATCCGTGCGCTCGACGGCATGTGTGTGAGTGAAGACCTCAGCCAGTGTAGGCTCACGATTAAATTTCTGAAATTAAAGTTATATACACAAATGAATAATGTTACCAATATGACTAAATTATCATACAACTATTTATAAACTCATTTTATAACTTTACCAATTCCCTGCGATGCTGTTGTAAAGACTTTGACCTACGGCGGTGCAAAGCAGGATTTTTAGCCCTGTTTGCATGGTTCCGCACCGATAATTCCTATAACTTTAAATGCAAAATTAACTAAATTAATGCACCTATTATACGACTTTTAAACAAAATGTAATAAAAAAATGAAATGATATAACTTACCCTCGACTCTGGAGTATCCCATAGCTGTAGAAATTGAGTCCAGACATCAGCTCCCATCTAAAATGCCTTCTTTCCCGCTTTCTTAGCTTTTGATATGGTGTCTCTATAATTTTTATGCATTCTTTGGTTTTATGATTTACAAAAACATCTATATCCTGCGGGTCGACACGAACAACGACCTGCATATTGAAATTGAAATTGGTTTAATTATATACATTGTATTAATTTACAAATAAATTATAAATTTAAACTTACCATCAAGTCGGCGAATATGACATTCTTAATATGATCGGGAATATTGTCCTAGTGAGCCCAGCATCCTAACGTCCGGCGAATTAAAAAATTTCAGTCTTCGTTGTCTTCTGATTCAGTCTCGATCTCGTACTCTATATCGTTCTCTTATGTACTCTCAAATGTTTCTATTAAAACATTCGAGTCATCATTTAACAAACCCAAATCAATATCATCAGTTATTATTATTTCATCATTTAGCTTAAGGTCCGTTTGATAAGCTGCTTCTTCTGGAATATTAATTCCATCAAACGTAAATCTTGCCTTTGTTTCAAAAACAGTAGACCAATATGTTTTATCTCCTTTTAAAGATGGATAAGGAGCAAAATAAACTTGTAATGCTAGTGCGTATTTTCTAAGCGGAGTATTTTATATGTTGTATTTTCTAAAATAAAGTAAAGCCTTTTAGGACTAAAGACTTCACACACCACACTTCTGTCTAATTTCGACAGCACTTCACTTCCCTTCTCTTCTACGCATAACTTTGCATCTAGGAGGGAATATTTTATTTGCTGTATTTTCTAAAATAAAGTAAAGCCTTTTAGGACTAAAGGCTTCACATTCCAAACTTCTATCCAATTCCAGTAGCACTTCACTTCTCTTCTACGCATAACTTTGCCTTCAAAAGGAGTATTTTTGTTGTTGTATTTTCTAAAATAAATTAAAACCTTTTGGGACTAAAGACTTTAATTTATGGTTGTTGTATTTGTTATAATAATACTTAACGCTTATTTTCAAATCAATATTATATTCATTTCAAAAAATTTCAGATAACCGATTTCAGTACAATATTTGTTCTTGTATATAAATTTCATAGCTTTTTAGAAAATCGATTTGAGTACATAATTTGTTGTTGTTCTATTCATTTGTTAACTTATTGGAAAATCGATTTCAGTAGCATATTTCTTGTTGTTATGTTCGTTACTTAAGTTTAAAGAAAATCGATTTGATACAATATTTGTTCTTGTCATATTCATTTCTTAACTTTTTGGAAAATCGATTTGAGTACAATATTTGTTGTTGTCATATTTATTTCTTGATTTTATTTACAAAATCGATTTCAGTAGAATATTTGTCGTTGTTTTATTCCTTACTCAACTTTTTACAAAACCGATTTTATTACAATATTTGTTGTTGTTATCTTCATTTCTTATCTTTTTACAAAGTAGATTTATGTATAATATTTCTTAACTTTTTGTTAACTAAATTATACGCTTTATAATGTATTTTCAAACTCTTTTAACTAATAAAATTTTAATTTACAGATTTTGTAAGCTAATATTAGAAGTTACCACTAATAATAACAAATTAAAATAAATTAATTTTATACTAAGCACGAACAGTTATAACTAACACACACTAATTAATTAAAGAATATTACTTATGTTTAACCGTACCTACTTAGGAGCATATTAATCAACAATTATACAATAATTTTCACGTAAACTGTAGTAAACATCGTTTTCCACTATAACAAACATTCGAGTAAACTTATCAATAAGATTAATCAATAATACTAATTTTCGAATTTTAAATCAATCCTAATTTTTAATTACAAATTAAATAATCAAACTACTTACTAACATCCCCAATCAACTAACACACTACTACTATCAACTAATAAACAATAAGCATCAATTTCAAATCAATAATCAACTAATTTTTTAAATTAGGTTTTTAATTTTATCTCCAAATCAACTAATAAACTATACCATCGTCTAATACCAATTAGTCTAACCTATTCGAACCAAAATTACTAATTTTTTTATAAATATGGTTTAAAGTAATATACCTCAAAAATTGGGGATAAAGAGAAGGAGGAAGGAGTGTGCAGCGGGAAGAGGTCGTTGGCGTCGGCTAGAGACGGCCGGAGGCGGCTGGAGGCAGCTGGAATCGGCTGGAAGAAAATGAGCCAAGAATGGGAAACTGAATCGGCGCTGGAGGCGAATACTGAAATGTTCACAATTTTGCGGGTTATATTCAGTTTTGCGACGACCGCTATTTTTAGTCGACGCAAACCGTTGCCACGAACTATCGCCAAGTGAAGTCGTTCTAGTAGTGAAACAACAACAAATATAAAGATGTAGTGAACAAACATCATAATAGACATATAGTAAATGGCATGAAGAACGAATATATATATAATATATAAAATGTCGGTAAAGATATATAATAACAAAACAATCCATAACTATAAAACAAAGTTTATGAAAATAAAAATGGAACACTTCTCAAATGTAAATGTGAAATAAAATAGTTGCAAGGTCGAATCAAACAAGGAGAAAGAATTTGCAACAATGACTAGGAGGGTACTTACTTCTTACCGAAAGTATTCCTTCAAAAAATATACTTGAGAGTCATAACAAAAACCATATGAACTCTCAGACGCACCGAGCCGGACCCCGCCAGCCTTAGCGAGCGGACCCAGCCAGCCTTATCGAGAATTCGAATATTTCATATCTCCGTGGCATACAACTGAAATCGTCCAGAATAGATGTGATATATTATAATGGAAGCAACCCTACATAACTTGGGCCCTACTTGTTAACTATTTAGTCATTTCTAGCAAATGATAGCAACGCTCAAAGTGAGCAGTAGATCGCCTTAAAGACAAATATGAAGACTTTGGAAGTCGAAGAAATATGGTTAAACATGAGGCGATACCCTTTCAACCAAAGAAATTCGATTAATCAGATGCAGGCATTGGCATGTTAAAAGCATGAATCTACTCCCCCCTAAAGAGCGGCTATTAATTAACAATGCTTTGAAAGCCATAGAGGACAAAGTTAGTAATCTAGTTAAAGTGTTTATAGTAATAAATTTGTTAAACAAATAGTTTTTTAACGTGTAATAAAAAACTATGACACAGGTATGAGCACAACGTCTGTATGCTTCCACCATGCACGCACAGACACCATCCCTCTGTCAAATATGAACACCGAACTTTGCCTAGATCCACTACACCCCGCATCCATTATCAAGCCAAGCTCTTCCACCTGCCTCCGCTTGGACCCAGAATCAACCTCCATCAGCTCGAGCACCAGCAGCCAAGCCCGCCTGCCTCGTCTCCATGTCCGCCTAGTCACGAACCTCCTCGTCTCTAGCACCAAAGAAATCTTCTCCATCATGGTACTCCCTCCTCGGACAACGAAATAAGTAGCCATCTCGAGTTCAACGTGAATGAAAAATGTAGCTAGCTTGCTTCATCCTCTACAACTTTCGGGCAGATTGTTTTGGCTAAACTTGAGTGTGGAGGGAGTTATGGAAATTATTAAAATGGAAGGAAGTGAAAATATAGTTGCATACGTGAAAAAGGTTGGTGGGGATATAATTAGTTTTTGTTGGAAATTAAGAGAGAGAGAAAGATAGTAATGTTGGAACAAAAAAAAACTACTGCATTCAATTAATTACTTGAAATAGAACTAAGGCATATATAGCCTTACAAGCACCTAACTAGATTCGTGAAAGTAGCTCACGTCATCCACAAAATTTGCATTCAACCTATAGACTAGGATTCATCCACTAAATATGCATTCAACCTATAGACTAGGAATTATTTAAATAAAACAAAGACTAAGTAAACTTGCAACAAATTATCCAACACTAATTACTTTGAAGCACTAACTTTAACACACCCACTTGCTTCAAAGTTATTGAGATAATAAACGAAGCACTTCTCTTCGATTTTTGATGCACTTCTCATCACCTTCAATTGTTGAAGCACTTCTCATCAACTCTACTCTTTGAATATTGGAGCACTTCTCTCCATGGTGCACATCTCACCCACAACTCTAAAATAAATTCTCTTCCACAGCCACTTGTGCCATGTTCTCTTGCTCTTCGTCTTTGAACCTACAATTCCTTGCCATATGCCCAAATTTTTGACAGTTGAAACACTTAGGTTTTCCCTTATGCCAACAATCATTTTTCTCATGACCAATTTTGTGACAATTGTTGCATTGGAGGGATTTGCCTTTCATCTTTTGATTAGAAAACTTTGCTATAAGAGCTTTTTCACTATTGTTTTCACCGTCTTCATTTCTCATGGCCCTCCTTTGATCCACCGCATGGAGTGAATTGATCAATTCTGAAAATGTTAACTTAGACAAATCTTTAGTATCTTCAAGTGAAGAAATTTTACCTTCATACTTTTCTGGAAGAGTGACAAGAAGTTTGTCCACCACCCTTTGGCTAGTAAATTCTCCACCAAGTAGCTTGATTTGGTTTACAACGGACATCAACTGACTCCCATACTCCTTAACACCTTCATTACTTTTCATTCCCATTATTTCAAACTCCCGCTTAAGATTCAAAATTTGCATTAATTTTGTTTAGTGATTTCCTTCATACTCCTCTTTGATTTTCTCCCATGCTTCTTTGGGAGATTCACAACCCATAATAGTTGTGAAAATTTCTTCCGACACGGCCCCATGTAAACACGAAAGTGCCCTTGGCTTTCTCGCCATTTCTTCATCATATTTTTTAACTTAGGTGGCTGTTGGATTTTGTGGAAGAGGAGTGGGATCAATATCACTCTCAATGACATCCCATAGACTTAAAGCTTTAAGATATGATTTCATTTTGATAGCCCATGATTGATAATTTTCTCCTTTGAATAGAGGAATGGAAATTGAAAAATTGTTTAAAGTAGACATTGGAAGAACACTCACAATTTTTTTTAACCTCACAAGCCTTAAGGATCATTTGGCTCTGATACCATGTTGGAAATTAAGAGAGAGAGAAAGATAGTAATGTTGGAACAAAAAAAACTACTGCATTCAATTAATTACTTGAAATAGAACTAAGACATATATAGCCTTACAAGCACCTAACTAGATTCGTGAAAGTAGCTCACGTAATCCACTAAATATGCATTCAACCTATAGACTAGGATTCATCCACTAAATATGCATTCAACCTATAGACTAGGAATTATTTAAATAAAACAAAGACTAAGTAAACTTGCAACAAATTATCCAATACTAATTACTTTGAAGCACTAACTTTAACAGTTTTTGCATGCTTGGTTCTCTCCCTTAATTTTGTCCCCCTTTTTTTCTAAACTGATGTAGCATATTTATTACCAAACCGTCAGCAAACAAATGAAAGACAGGAAATACTCTTTATTTAGATAGATAGATAATAACAAAGTAGTAGAAGGGATATACAACGACAGCCCATCTACGGCACTGACACATGGACAATAATACAAAATAAAAATTACAACAGAAATACTAGCTAGCACCAGAGTCTAGCATACTTGTCACATGACAATTATTGAAAACAGAAGATGGAACAACACTGCAAATTACATAGCTATATGTTTCTCCATACATAAGCTTAGGCAGATTCAAGTGCAATGGTGGAGCCCTTGGTGCAGAAAGCAGAGCATGCATTGGTACATTGTTCAACCGCATCAGCACTAACAACTTCTTCACCTGCAACTGGCCCTCAAAACAAGTTGTATTAGAACAGTACGTACTTGTTGTTATAAATAAAAGAAGTAAACTGAAAGTAATGGTTTTTCTTTACCATAGTTCTGGAGATTGCTAAAGCTGTTGCACATGGAGGATGCACATCCCAACTTGCAGTAGTGATATATAGTATCTGGATTCAAAATGAAGAGAATTTGCATTAAAGTAGAATTTCTTGTATGTAGTAAAACAAGCATAATATAAATAACGATCGAGCTCATTTTACCCGCAGAGTTTTCCAAGCTTGTTTTAGGGTAATCAGGGGGCATTTTTGCCCACTAATAATTTTGCATGAACAGGTTTGTGCACAAATTGGCCTGGGGGTGCCCGGAAGACGGCAAGCATTATAAAAATTTCTTCCGGTAGTGGTCTTGCAGCAGCTCTTTGCCTCAACTTGTGTTTGAGCTAGGACTAGGCTCAGTATGAGAGCACCCATTATCACAGCACCAAAGGGAGTTTTGCCTTCCATATCTCACTCTCTTCTTACGCAATATAGAGAAAATACACTTGTATTGGTCGATGAAATGCTGATGAAACTAGACTTACAGATACTCCTACTTAAATAGTAGTTGTTGTTCATATACTGGATATTATTTGCTTCCGTTGGCAACCCACATTTTACATATGGGGCTGCCACCTAGTGAGTACAATTTTGTACACCTCAATTTAACAGATGTTATAGTAACATCTTTAACACCGTTTGCTATCAATCTAACCTAGGACAACAATGTAGTTGGAACGTACAATTTTGTACACCTCAATTTAACTTTTGTACAAAAAACAGTTAGTTTCATTTGCCATATGGACAACAATTAATGTAGTTGGAACGTACGCATCATGGCATGATTTCATACAATAGTTTTAAAAAATAAAATAAATAAATAAAACCTGGAGGAGAACGCTGATGTATTTTTAAAAATCAAAGATGTATTTTTAAAAATAAAACCTTCATAATTTGCCATAAAGCGCATGTGATCTTATGTACATCAAGCTGTATGCTTTGCTTCATTCATGTCGAAACTGACTGGACCAATGCAGGTTATATTATTTATGGTTTAAGTTTTAATTCTGCAACAGTAGTTGACAGTCACATTCAGATTAGTTCAGATTTGAAAATTGAGGTGAAAATAGCTTAAATATGTTGGGTATATATTTTGTTGGCTAATTTGGCATTGAAATTGGAATACTTCAACATTGCCAGTAGTCTAGAGTAAAAGATAGCATGTGTTCGATTTTTGATCTCTTATTCTTTATTTCAATTAATGTTTTACAACCTTACCGTGTTTTAAAGATGGAGCGCAGAATCATAAAATAGACAGAAGATGATCAGTACCCAAACTACATAATTAACAATTGATGCAGCGGAAAATAACGAAACGGATACAACGATGAAAGTAGGAATCGATGGATTGAAAAATACCGAATGCCCAAATCCGTTGATCTCAAAGATACCGGATTCTAGCTATCTTCATCACGTTGATCGCGCACGATGCCGTGAAAGAAGATCTACAATTCTTCGAACGTTGATCAAGCGCACTTGATTCCGTGAATTGGCTTCAACAATCGTTGATTCAAGCGCACTCGAATGCCGAAGGTGGAGATAGGAGATAACACTCAAGTACCAATTTCAAAGAGGCACAAAGCACTCAAACAAAGTTTTATTCAAAATCAACTTACTTTACAAATGACACGACTCGCCTATTTATAGGCTTACAACACAACACAACACTTACATCACAAAGCACAACACATTACAAGGCCATCACGACCTAACATATTTACACATGCGACCGACCTAACATAGGTCGTTAACGACTTAAAGATAACGCGACTCAACACATACGCGACTTAACGCTTACAACATGGACGACTTACGACTTAACATATGTACAAGTTACAACATATTACAACACTAAGCGACTTAACCTCAACATACGAGTTACGACCTAACACCTGAAACGACCTAACCAACCCAGCAACTGGAACTCTTCACGTGACCTATCATTTGAGCGACCTAAGCTCTGGAGTGGCATAATGAAATAGCTTCTATTCAGTGAGCGACCTAAATTCCGTAACGGCATAAGAAGAGACGCGGCATAAGGTCGAGCGACCTAACTTCAAAAGCCGTTTAAACTTGAACGGCCTAGAGATAGAATTTGTTTTCATTATGTGTTGGGAGTTAGGTCGTTCGCGACCTACATTGGAGAGACTTAAAGTTTCTCTTTACCATCATTAGGTCGCTGGAGCGACTTATCCATTCATTAGGTCGCAACACGCTGGTTCGTAGCGACCTAAGATAAGGTGGCTTCCTGCTGGGTCGTTGGCAACCTAAGGCATATGACTCGGCACAGTTTATTACATCCCTTTGTATCTCGTTAGCTCGCAATTTATTAGGTCGTTTGCGACCTAAGATTCGCGACTTATGGTATTTCATGAATTCTGGAGCAGCTTCGATCTCGTGACCATGGTGCGCTGCATCATACTCCCCCAGTTGATAGAAATTCGTCCTCGAATTTACAGTTTCTTCTTCGACCAGCTTATTCTCGTGAAACGGCACCAAGTGTTTGACATTGACAATGTTAACAATAGGAAAATGTTCCGACAAACTCAATTTATAAACATTCTCATTAATTCCCTTCACGAATTTCAAACGATCAATCCTCCTAGCCCCTAGCTTGCTGTAAGCTCTAACAAGAAATCGATCCTCGGTAAACACTGCATACACAAAATCTCCTTCTTTGCATTCAACACTTCGTCGTGTAATATCTGTTGATTGCTTGTATTTCACATTTGCCTTAAGAAATCGTTCCTGTACAACTCTGCAGTATCCTTGCAACTCATTTACGAAATCATTAGCTCGTTTAATCACCCCTCTCTGCGGTGGCACTGTTGATAAAGCCAACGGTCCTTTAGGAATTATTGAATAGACAACCTGTAATAGACTGATCCTAGGGCTACGATTAACTGTATGGTTGTGTGCAAACTCAGCTTGACATAACTGAGAATCCCAACTTTTCAAATTGTCATCCACGAGGCATCGCAATAGATTACCTAGGGATCTGTTCACAACTATAGTCTGTCCATTCATCTGTGAATGATAAGCACTACTAGATTTCAACTTAGTCCCAGCCTTTTTCCATAGACTCATCCAAAAATGGCTCAAAAAACGAGTATCCCTCTCCGAAACAATAGATTCAGGTAACCCATGAAGTCTATCGATCTCTCTAAAGTATAATTGAAGGACATTAACGGCCTCTGTAGTCTTCTTATAGATAATGAAATGAACCAATTCTGAAAACCGGCCAACCTCCACATAAATAGAATCATTGCCATGTTGCGTTCGCGGTAATCCCAAAACAAAGTCCACACTAACCTCCTCCCGTAATTTAGCATGTATATGCAACGGCATACATAAACTTGCATTTGTCGTGGTCTTCTTTGAAACTTGTCGATTATGGCTCCTCTGAACAGACCTTTCAACTTCCTTCCTCAGTAATGGTTCAAAATAAGACTGTGAGATTAACTGCATAGTACGATCACAACTCAAGTGTCTTCCTTCGACTAGTAACCCATCAACCAGTTTTCTCAACTCTTCTTGCTCTGTTGGACACATACGATATCGTGGTCTATGCGGTACAATAGCACTTGACACTATATCAGTATGATGTTGTGTGTCCCTTAGTGGCAGTAATTCCTTGGGCAACTCTGCAAGAACTACATCTTCACATTCATTAACCACTGGCACATCCTCCTCAGGAGTCTCGAGATCTTTACTGGTTTCATTCCCATTCAACATAAACATTTCCTCACTCTCCTCCACTTCTTTAACAAACTCTTCTGTAGATAATAGACTAATCGAATCCACCTTCTTCACTGATAAATTACCCCCTTCATCTCTTGACACACTTTCTTCATCCTCATCAATCCTCGCTGGTTGTGAATTTTCAACTTCATGTTCATCAGACTTTGTTGGTTGAAAATCATCAACTCCCCTTTTATCAAACTTTGCTGGTTGTGAATTTTCAACCTCATGTTCGTCAAACTTCATTGGTTGAAAAACATCAACTTCATCTGTATCTAACTTCGCGGATTGTGAGTAATCAACTTTATGGTCATCAAACTTCGCGGGTTGAGAAGAATCTTCTTTATCTTCCACTTCAACACTATCTTTCACTTCTTCAACAAATTCTTTCGAAGATATTCGATTGGTTACTTCCACCTTCTTCTCTGGCTTGCTTTCACTTTGTTCACGCTTCTTAAGAACTAAGGTAATTTTGGTTCCTTCGAACATGAAACTATAGCTGTTGGCGTGACTATTATGTTGTACAGCTCTATCATACTGCCATGGACTTCCCAATAGTAGATGACATACATCCATAGCGACAACATCACACCATATATCATCTTTGTACTTTTTCCCAATAGAAAATGTAACCAATGTTCGTTTTCCCACCGTCACTTCTTCCCCTTCCTTTATCCATGCTAGTTTATACGGTCTAGGGTGTTTTTCAGTCTTCAACCCTAACTTTTTAACAGCTTCTTCAGAAATAAGGTTATCGCAACTTCCCGCATCAATAACGAATTTACAACCTTTCCCAAGATAGTATAGGTAGAGTGAAAAATATTGTTAGGTCGTAGCCCTTTATCTCTTGCCGTGTTAAGTCGTGGACGACTTATAGCCGCTTCGCTATGTCGTGGACGACTTATGCCTTTGACAATTATGGGTTGCGCTGCATCAACTTCACTTCACTTCTCTTCTACGCATAACTTTGCATACAGGGGGGAGTATTTTATTTGCTGTATTTTCTAAAATAAAGTAAAGCCTTTTAGGACTAAAGGCTTCACATTCCAAACTTCTGTCCAATTCCAATAGCACTTCACTTCTCTTCTACGCATAACTTTGCCTTCAAAAGGAGTATTTTTGTTGTTGTATTTTCTAAAATAAATTAAAACCTTTTGGGACTAAAGACTTTAATTTATGGTTGTTGTATTTGTTATAATAATACTTAACGCTTATTTTCAAATCAATATTATATTCATTTCAAAAAAATTCAGATAACCGATTTTAGTACAATATTTGTTCTTGTATATAAATTTCATAGCTTTTTAGAAATCGATTTGAGTACATAATTTGTTGTTGTTATATTCATTTGTTAACTTATTGGAAAATCGATTTCAGTAGCATATTTCTTGTTGTTATGTTCGTTTCTTAAGTTTAAAGAAAATCGATTTGATACAATATTTGTTCTTGTCATATTAATTTCTTAACTTTTTGGAAAATCGATTTAAGTACAATATTTGTTGTTGTCATATTTATTTCTTGATTTTTTTTACAAAATCGATTTCAGTAGAATATTTGTCGTTGTTTTATTCCTTACTCAACTTTTTACAAAACGGATTTTATTACAATATTTGTTGTTGTTATCTTCATTTCTTATCTTTTTACAAAGTAGATTTATGTATAATATTTCTTAACTTTTTGTTAACTAAATTATACGCTTTATAATGTATTTTCAAACTCTTTTAACTAATAAAATTTTAATTTACATATTTTGTAAGCTAATATTAGAAGTTACCACTAATAATAACAAATTAAAATAAATTAATTTTATACTAAGCACGAACAGTTATAACTAACACACACTAATTAATTAAAGAATATTACTTATGTTTAACCGTACCTACTTAGGGGCATATTAATCAACAATTATATAATAATTTTCGCGTAAATGTAATAAACATCGTTTTCCACTATAACAAACATTCGCGTAAACTTATCAATAAGATTAATCAATAATACTAATTTCGAATTTTAATCAATCCTACTTTTTAATTACAAATTAAATAATCAAACTACTTACTAACATCCCCAATCAACTAACACACTACTACCATCAACTAATAAACAATAATCATCAATTTCAAATCAATAATCAACTAATTTTCTAAATTAGGTTTATAATTTTATCTCCAAATCAACTAATAAACTATACCATCGTCTAATACCAATTAGTCTAACCTATTCGAACCAAAATTACTAATTTTTTTATAAATATGGTTTAAAGTAATATACCTCAAAAATTGGGGATAAAGAGAAGGAGGAAGGAGTGTGCAGCGGGAAGAGGTCGTTGGCGTCGGCTAGAGACGGCCGGAGGCGGCTGGAGGCAGCTGGAATCGGCTGGAAGAAAATGAGCCAAGAATGGGAAACTGAATCGGCGCTGGAGGCGAATACTGAAATGTTCACAATTTTGCGGGTTATATTCAGTTTTGCGACCACCGCTATTTTTAGTCGACGCAAACCGTCGCCACGAACTATCGCCAAGTGAAGCCGTTCTAGTATTGAAACAACAACAAATATAAAGATGTAGTGAACAAACATCATAATAGACATATAGTAAATGGCATGAAGAACGAATATATATAATTAATATATAAAATGTCGGTAAAGATATATAATAACAAAACAATCCATAACTATAAAACAAAGTTTATGAAAATAAAAATGGAACACTTCTCAAATGTAAATGTGAAATAAAACAGTTGCAAGGTCGAATCATACAAGGAGAAAGAATTTGCAACAATGACTAGGAGGGTACTTACTTCTTACCGAAAGTATTCCTTCAAAAAATATACTTGAGAGTCATATCAAAAACCATATGAACTCTCAAACGCACCGAGCCGGACCCCGCCAGCCTTAGCGAGCCGAACCCCGCCAGCCTTACCGAGAATTCGAATATTTCATATCTCAGTCGCATACAACTAAAATCGTCCAGAGTAGATGTGATATATCCTAATGGAAGCAACCCTACATAACTCGGGCCCTACTTGTTAACTATTTAGTCATTTCTAGCAAATGATAGCAACGGTCAAAGTGAACAGTAGATCGCCTTAAAGACAAATATGAAGACTTTGGAAGTCAAAGAAATATGGTTAAACATGAGGCGATACCCTTTCAACCAAAGAAAAGCTAAGAGGGGTGAAGTTCCCTCTTAAACAAAAGAGATAACTAAAAGGAGTGTTATTTTCTTTTACCAATAAGGCTCTAAAATGTGAGCCTAAGTTAAAAGGTGGCATAAGTTTTTTTTAACTAAATGTCAAACTAAATATCAAAGTTAAAGGCGGTGAATTTCTCCTTTTACTTAATTAGACCATTAATCAAATTTATAAGTATTATATTACTTTTAAACAACATTAATTATTCAGAAAGATAATTAATTAAAAATAAATTTCTTTTATAAATGTAAAACAATATTAATTATGCGAAAGATAATTACAAGGTGAATACCAAACTGTTGAATCTACCTACACAGTTCTGCCCAAATCTATTTAAAACGTTGGAAGGTCTAAATTTGATTAATCAGATGTAGGCATTGGCATGTTAAAAGCATGAATCTACTCCCCCTAAAGAGCAGCTATTAATTAACAATGCTTTGAAAACGATAGAGGACAAAGTTAGTAATCTAGTTAAAGTGTTTATAGTAATAAATTTGTTAAACAAATAGTTTTTTAACGTGTAATAAAAAACTATGACACAGGTATGAGCACAACGTCTGTACGCTTCCACCATGCACGCACAGACACCATCCCTCTGTCAGATATGAACACCAAACTTTGCCTATAGCTCCACTACACCCCGCATCCATTATCAAGCCAAGCTCTTCCACCTGCCTCCGCTTGGACCCAGAATCAACCTCCGTCAGCTCGACCACCAGCAGCCAAGCCCGCCTGCCTCGTCTCCATGTCCGCCTGGTCACGAACCTCCTCGTCTCTAGCACCAAAGAAATCTTCTCCATCATGGTACTCCCTCCTCGGACAACGAAATAAGTAGCCATCTCGAGTTCAACGTGAATGAAAAATGTAGCTAGCTTGCTTCATTCTCTACAACTTTCGGGCAGATTGTTTTGGCTAAACTTGAGTGTGGAGGGAGTTATGGAAATTATTAAAATGGAAGGAAGTGAAAATATAGTTGCATATGTGAAAAAGGTTGGTGGGGATATAATTAGTTTTTGTTGGAAATTAAGAGAGAGAGAAAGATAGTAATGTTGGAACAAAAAAAAAACTACTGCATTCAATTAATTACTTGAAATAGAACTAAGGCATATATAGCCTTACAAGCACCTAACTAGATTCGTGAAAGTAGCTCACGTCATCCACAAAATTTGCATTCAACCTATAAACTAGGATTCATCCACTAAATATGCATTCAACCTATAGACTAGGAATTATTTAAATAAAACAAAGACTAAGTAAACTTGCAACAAATTATCCAACACTAATTACTTTGAAGCACTAACTTTAACACACCCCCTTGCTTCAAAGTTATTGAGATAATAAACGAAGCACTTCTCTTCGATTTGTGATGCACTTCTCATCACCTTCAATTGTTGAAGCACTTCTCATCAACTCTACTCTTTGAATATTGGAGCACTTCTCTCCATGGTGCACATCTCACCCACAACTCTAAAATAAATTATCTTCCACAGCCACTTGTGCCATGTTCTCTTGCTCTTCGTCTTTGAACCTACAATTCCTTGCCATATGCCCAAATTTTTGACAGTTGAAACACTTAGGTTTTCCCTTATGCCAACAATCATTTTTCTCATGACCAATTTTGTGACAATTGTTGCATTGGAGGGATTTGCCTTTCATCTTTTGATTAGAAAACTTTGCTATAAGAGCTTTTTCACTATTTTTTTCACCGTCTTCATTTCTCATGGCCCTCCTTTGATCCACCGCATGGAGTGAATTGATCAATTCTGAAAATGTTAACTTAGACAAATCTTTAGTATCTTCAAGTGAAGAAATTTTACCTTCATACTTTTCTGGAAGAGTGACAAGAAGTTTGTCCACCACCCTTTGGCTAGTAAATTCTCCACCAAGTAGCTTGATTTGGTTTACAACGGACATCAACCGACTCCCATACTCCTTAACACCTTCATTACTTTTCATTCCCATTATTTCAAACTCCCGCTTAAGATTCAAAATTTGCATTAATTTTGTTTGGTGATTTCCTTCATACTCCTCTTTGATTTTCTCCCATGCTTCTTTGGGAGATTCACAACCCATAATAGTTGTGAAAATTTCTTCCGACACGGCCCCATGTAAACACGAAAGTGCCCTTGGCTTTCTCGCCATTTCTTCGTCATATTTTTTGACTTAGGTGGCTGTTGGATTTTGTGGAAGAGGAGTGGGATCAATATCACTCTCAATGACATCCCATAGACTTAAAGCTTTAAGATATGATTTCATTTTGATAGCCCATGATTGATAATTTTCTCCTTTGAATAGAGGAATGGAAATTGAAAAATTGTTTAAAGTAGACATTGGAAGAACACTCACAATTTTTTTTAACCTCACAAGCCTTAAGGATCATTTGGCTCTGATACCATGTTGAAAATTAAGAGAGAGAGAAAGATAATAATGTTGGAACAAAAAAAAACTACTGCATTCAATTAATTACTTGAAATAGAATTAAGACATATATAGCCTTACAAGCACCTAACTAGATTCGTGAAAGTAGCTCACGTAATCCACTAAATATGCATTCAACCTATAGACTAGGATTCATTCACTAAATATGCATTCAACCTATAGACTAGGAATTATTTAAATAAAACAAAGACTAAGTAAACTTGCAACAAATTATCCAACACTAATTACTTTGAAGCACTAACTTTAACAGTTTTTGCATGCTTGGTTCTCTCCCTTAATTTTGTCCCCCTTTTTTTCTAAACTGATGTAGCATATTTATTACCAAACCGTCAACAAACAAATGAAAGACAGGAAATACTCTTTATTTAGATAGATAGATAATAACAAAGTAGTAGAAGGGATATACAACGACAGCCCATCTACGGCACTGACACATGGACAATAATACAAAATAAAAATTACAACAGAAATACTAGCTAGCACCAGAGTCTAGCATACTTGTCACATGACAATTATTGAAAACAGAAGATGGAACAACACTGCAAATTACATAGCTATATGTATCTCCATACATAAGCTTAGGCAGATTCAAGTGCAATGGTGGAGCCCTTGGTGCAGAAAGCAGAGCATGCATTGGTACATTGTTCAACCGCATCAGCACTAACAACTTCTTCACCTGCAACTGGCCCTCAAAACAAGTTGTATTAGAACAGTACGTACTTGTTGTTATAAATAAAAGAAGTAAACTGAAAGTAATGGTTTTTCTTTACCATAGTTCTGGAGATTGCTAAAGCTGTCGCACAACGAGGATGCACATCCCAACTTGCAGTAGTGATATATAGTATCTGGATTCGAAATGAAGAGAATTTGCATTAAAGTAGAATTTCTTGTATGTAGTAAAACAAGCATAATATAAATAACGATCGAGCTCATTTTACCCGCAGAGTTTTCCAAGCTTGTTTTAGGGTAACCAGGGGGGCATTTTTGCCCACTAATAATTTTGCATGAACAGGTTTGTGCACAAATTGGCCTGGGGGTGCCCGGAAGACGGCAAACATTATAACAATTTCTTCCGGCAGTGGTCTTGCAGCAGCTCTTTGCCTCAACTTGTGTTTGAGCTAGGACTAGGCTCAGTATGAGAGCACCCATTATCACAGCACCAAAGGGAGTTTTGCCTTCCATATCTCACTCTCTTCTTACACAATATAGAGAAAATACACTTGTATTGGTCGATGAAATGCTGATGAAACTAGACTTACAGATACTCCTACTTAAATAGTAGTTGTTGTTCTCATACTGGATATTATTTGCTTCCGTTGGCAACCCACATTTTACATATGGGGCTGCCACCTAGTGAGTACAATTTTGTACACCTCAATTTAACAGATGTTATAGTAACATCTTTAACACCGTTTGCTATCAATCTAACCTAGGACAACAATGTAGTTGGAACGTACAATTTTGTACACCTCAATTTAACTTTTGTACAAAAAACAGTTAGTTTCATTTGCCATATGGACAACAATTAATGTAGTTGGAACGTACGCATCATGGCATGATTTCATACAATAGTTTTAAAAAATAAAATAAATAAATAAAACCTGGAGGAGAACGCTGATGTATTTTTAAAAATCAAAGATGTATTTTTAAAAATAAAACCTTCATAATTTGCCATAAAGCGCATGTGATCTTATGTACATCAAGCTGTATGCTTTGCTTCATTCATGTCGAAACTGACTGGACCAATGCAGGTTATATTATTTATGGTTTAAGTTTTAATTCTGCAACAGTAGTTGACAGTCACATTCAGATTAGTTCAGATTTGAAAATTGAGGTGAAAATAGCTTAAATATGTTGGGTATATATTTGGTTGGCTAATTTGGCATTGAAATTGGAATACTTCAACATTGCCAGTAGTCTAGAGTAAAAGATAGCATGTGTTCGATTTTTGATCTCTTATTCTTTATTTCAATTAATGTTTTACAACCTTACCGTGTTTTAAAGATGGAGCGCGGAATCATAAAATAGACAGAAGATGATCAGTACCCAAACTACATAATTAACAATTGATGCAGCGGAAAATAACGAAACAGATACAACGATGAAAGTAGGTATCGATGGATTGAAAAATACCGAATGCCCAAATCCGTTGATCTCAAAGATACCGGATTCTAGCTATCTTCATCACGTTGATCGCGCACGATGCCGTGAAAGAAGATCTACAATTCTTCGAACGTTGATCAAGCGCACTTGATTCCGTGAATTGGCTTCAACAATCGTTGATTCGAGCGCACTCGAATGCCGAAGGTGGAGATAGGAGATAACACTCAACTACCAATTTCAAAGAGGCACAAAGCACTCAAACAAAGTTTTATTCAAAATCAACTTACTTTACAAATGACACGACTCGCCTATTTATAGGCTTACAACACAACACAACACTTACATCACAAAGCACAACACATTACAAGGCCATCACGACCTAACATATTTACACATACGACCGACCTAACATAGGTCGTTAACGACTTAAAGACAACACGACTCAACACATACGCGACTTAACGCTTACAACATGGACGACTTACGACTTAACATATGTACAAGTTACAACATATTACAACACTAAGCGACTTAACCTCAACATACGAGTTACGACCTAACACCTGAAACGACCTAACCAACCCAGCAACTGGAACTCTTCACGTGACCTATCATTTGAGCGACCTAAGCTCTGGAGTGGCATAATGAAACAGCTTCTATTTAGTGAGCGACCTAAATTCCGTAACGGCATAAGAAGAGACGTGGCATAAGGTCGAGCGACCTAACTTCAAAAGCGGTTTAAACTTGAACGGCCTAGAGATAGAATTTGTTTTCATTATGTGTTGGGAGTTAGGTCGTTCGCGACCTACATTGGAGCGACTTAAAGTTTCTCTTTACCATCATTAGGTCGCTGGAGCGACTTATCCATTCATTAGGTCGCAACACGCTGGTTCGTAGCGACCTAAGATAAGGTGGCTTCCTGCTAGGTCGTTGGCAACCTAAGGCATATGACTCGGCACAGTTTATTACATCCCTTTGTATCTCGTTAGCTCGCAATTTATTAGGTCGTTTGCGACCTAAGATTCACGACTTATGGTATTTCATGAATTCTGGAGCAGCTTCGATCTCGTGACCATGGTGCGCTGCATCATACTCCCCCAGTTGATAGAAATTCGTCCTCGAATTTACAGTTTCTTCTTCTTCGACCAGCTTATTCTCGTGAAACGGCACCAAGTGTTTGACATTGACAATGTTAACAATAGGAAAATGTTCCGACAAACTCAATTTATAAACATTCTCATTAATTCCCTTCACGAATTTCAAACGATCAATCCTCCTAGCCCCTAGCTTGCTGTAAGCTCTAACAAGAAATCGATCCTCGGTAAACACTGCATACACAAAATCTCCTTCTTTGCATTCAACACTTCGTCGTGTAATATCTGTTGATTGCTTGTATTTCACATTTGCCTTAAGAAATCGTTCCTGTACAACTCTGCAGTATCCTTGCAACTCATTTACGAAATCATTAGCTCGTTTAATCACCCCTCTCTGCGGTGGCACTGTTGATAAAGCCAACGGTCCTTTAGGAATTATTGAATAGACAACCTGTAATAGACTGATCCTAGGGCTACGATTAACTGTATGGTTGTGTGCAAACTCAGCTTGACATAACTGAGAATCCCAACTTTTCAAATTGTCATCCACGAGGCATCGCAATAGATTACCTAGGGATCTGTTCACAACTATAGTCTGTCCATTCATCTGTGAATGATAAGCACTACTAGATTTCAACTTAGTCCCAGCCATTTTCCATAGACTCATCCAAAAATGGCTCAAAAAACGAGTATCCCTCTCCGAAACAATAGATTCAGGTAACCCATGAAGTCTATCGATCTCTCTAAAGTATAATTGAACGACATTAACGGCCTCTGTAGTCTTCTTATAGATAATGAAATGAACCAATTCTGAAAACCGGCCAACCTCCACATAAATAGAATCATTGCCATGTTGCGTTCGCGGTAATCCCAAAACAAAGTCCACACTAACCTCCTCCCGTAATTTAGCATGTATATGCAACGGCATACATAAACTTGCATTTGTCGTGGTCTTCTTTGAAACTTGTCGATTATGGCTCCTCTGAACAGACCTTTCAACTTCCTTCCTCAGTAATGGTTCAAAATAAGACTGTGAGATTAACTGCATAGTACGATCACAACTCAAGTGTCTTCCTTCGACTAGTAACCCATCAACCAGTTTTCTCAACTCTTCTTGCTTTGTTGGACACATACGATATCGTGGTCTATGCGGTACAATAGCACTTGACACTTTATCAGTATGATGTTGTGTGTCCCTTAGTGGCAGTAATTCCTTGGGCAACTCTGCAAGAACTACATCTTCACATTCATTAACCACTGGCACATCCTCCTCAGGAGTCTCGAGATCTTTACTGGTTTCATTCCCATTCAACATAAACATTTCCTCACTCTCCTCCACTTCTTTAACAAACTCTTCTGTAGATAATAGACTAATCGAATCCACCTTCTTCACTGATAAATTACCCCCTTCATCTCTTGACACACTTTCTTCATCCTCATCAATCCTCGCTGGTTGTGAATTTTCAACTTCATGTTCATCAGACTTTGTTGGTTGAAAATCATCAACTCCCCTTTTATCAAACTTTGCTGGTTGTGAATTTTCAAGCTCATGTTCGTCAAACTTCATTGGTTGAAAAACATCAACTTCATCTGTATCTAACTTCGCGGATTGTGAGTAATCAACTTTATGGTCATCAAACTTCGCGAGTTGAGAAGAATCTTCTTTATCTTCCACTTCAACACTATCTTTCACTTCTTCAACAAATTCTTTCGAAGATATTCGATTGGTTACTTCCACCTTCTTCTCTGGCTTGCTTTCACTTTGTTCACGCTTCTTAAGAACTAAGGTAATTTTGGTTCCTTCGAACATGAAACTGTAGCTGTTGGCGTGACTATTATGTTGTACAGCTCTATCATACTGCCATGGACTTCCCAATAGTAGATGACATACATCCATAGCGACAACATCACACCATATATCATCTTTGTACTTTTTCCCAATAGAAAATGTAACCAATGTTCGTTTTCCCACCGTCACTTCTTCCCCTTCCTTTATCCATGCTAGTTTATACGGTCTAGGGTGTTTTTCAGTCTTCAACCCTAACTTTTTAACAGCTTCTTCAGAAATAAGGTTATCGCAACTTCCCGCATCAATAACGAATTTACAAACCTTTCCCAAGATAGTACAGGTAGACTGAAAAATATTGTTCCTTAGCCAAATAGAATCATTCTCATGCTTTGACAAAGTACACCCTTCGTCTATATGACCACGTATGTCTCTATGATCATGCAAATCTCTTCTACTCGGTCTTTTGACATCACGACATGGTTCATTGTCAAACCCATGTTGACTTCTTTTCTCTTCCCCATGGTGATCTCGTCTCACTGAAATTGATGATTCCCTTTTATCTTGATAAGTTTGTGGCGACACCCTCCTTGCTTCCGTAACCGATGGCGAAACTATGTTTCCTCCATGGTTCAAGACTGGTGACCTTCCTCTTTGACTTTGATTCAAATCCATCATCAACTTCTCCAACTTTCCAAAACCTTTATTGAACTTCTCTTCGAGGTTATCACTAATTCGTTGCTCTATTGCCTCAGCATCTTCTCTTCTATACGAATCTTTAACATTCTAAAATCGATTAACTCTTCTCGGAAGCATTGTTGAATCTTCAAGCAGACACTTCAATACTTAGCTTTGAAAAGGATTTGGTTCGGCTCCAACTAACTCAAACTCGGTCTTGATCTACAAAATGATGCACGGTTTCAACTAGCTCTCGGATCTAACACTGATAGGCTCGATTGAAATTGAACAAACACCTCTCTTTGCTCCAACAGGCTCGTCTTAGCTATGATTGGCTAAGTCTTGCTCTAATACCAAATGATGCAGCGGAAAATAAAGAAACAGATACAACGATGAAAGTAGGAATCGATGGATTGAAAAATACCGAATGCCCAAATCCGTTGATCTCAAAGATACCGGATTCTAGCTATCTTTGTCATGTTGATCGCGCACGATGCCGTGAAAGAAGATCTACAATTCTTCGAACGTTGATCAAGCGCACTTGATTCTGTGAATTGGCTTCAACAATCGTTGATTCGAGCACACTCGAATGCCGAAGGTGGAGATAGGAGATAACACTCAACTACCAATTTCAAAGAGGCACAAAGCACTCAAACAAAGTTTTATTCAAAATCAACTTACTTTAAAAATGACACGACTCGCCTATTTATAGGCTTACAACACAACACAACACTTACATCACAAAGCACAACACATTACAAGGCCATCACGACCTAACATATTTACACATACGACCGACCTAACATAGGTCGTTAACGACTTAAAGACAACGCGACTCAACACATACGCGACTTAACGCTTACAACATGGACGACTTACGACTTAACATATGTACAAGTTACAACATATTACAACACTAAGCGACTTAACCTCAACATACGAGTTACGACCTAACACCTGAAACGACCTAACCAACCCAGCAACTGGAACTCTTCACGTGACCTATCATTTGAGCGACCTAAGCTCTGGAGTGGCATAATGAAACAGCTTCTATTTAGTGAGCGACCTAAATTCCGTAACGGCATAAGAAGAGACGCGGCATAAGGTCGAGCGACCTAACTTCAAAAGCGGTTTAAACTTGAACGGCCTAGAGATAGAATTTGTTTTCATTATGTGTTGGGAGTTAGGTCGTTCGCGACCTACATTGGAGCGACTTAAAGTTTCTCTTTACCATCATTAGGTCGCTGGAGCGACTTATCCATTCATTAGGTCGCAACACGCTGGTTCGTAGCGACCTAAGATAAGGTGGCTTCCTGCTAGGTCGTTGGCAACCTAAGGCATATGACTCGGCACAGTTTATTACATCCCTTTGTATCTCGTTAGCTCGCAATTTATTAGGTCGTTTGCGACCTAAGATTCACGACTTATGGTATTTCATGAATTCTGGAGCAGCTTCGATCTCATGACCATGGTGCGCTGCATCATACTCCCCCAGTTGATAGAAATTCGTCCTCGAATTACAGTTTCTTCTTCTTCGACCAGCTTATTCTCGTGAAACGGCACCAAGTGTTTGACATTGACAATGTTAACAATAGGAAAATGTTCCGACAAACTCAATTTATAAACATTCTCATTAATTCCCTTCACGAATTTCAAACGATCAATCCTCCTAGCCCCTAGCTTGCTGTAAGCTCTAACAAGAAATCGATCCTCGATAAACACTGCATACACAAAATCTCCTTCTTTGCATTCAACACTTCGTCGTGTAATATCTGTTGATTGCTTGTATTTCACATTTGCCTTAAGAAATCGTTCCTGTACAACTTTGCAGTATCCTTGCAACTCATTTACGAAATCATTAGCTCGTTTAATCACCCCTCTCTGCGGTGGCACTGTTGATAAAGCCAACGGTCCTTTAGGAATTATTGAATAGACAACCTGTAATAGACTGATCCTAGGGCTACGATTAACTGTATGGTTGTGTGCAAACTCAGCATGACATAACTGAGAATCCCAACTTTTCAAATTGTCATCCACGAGGCATCGCAATAGATTACCTAGGGATCTGTTCACAACTATAGTCTGTCCATTCATCTGCGAATGATAAGCACTACTAGATTTCAACTTAGTCCCAGCCATTTTCCATAGACTCATCCAAAAATGGCTCAAAAAACGAGTATCCCTCTCCGAAACAATAGATTCAGGTAACCCATGAAGTCTATCGATCTCTCTAAAGTATAATTGAACGACATTAACGGCCTCTGTAGTCTTCTTATAGATAATGAAATGAACCAATTCTGAAAACCGGCCAACCTCCACATAAATAGAATCATTGCCATGTTGCGTTCGCGGTAATCCCAAAACAAAGTCCACACTAACCTCCTCCCGTAATTTAGCATGTATATGCAACGGCATACATAAACTTGCATTTGTCGTGGTCTTCTTTGAAACTTGTCGATTATGGCTCCTCTGAACAGACCTTTCAACTTCCTTCCTCAGTAATGGTTCAAAATAAGACTGTGAGATTAACTGCATAGTACGATCACAACTCAAGTGTCTTCCTTCGACTAGTAACCCATCAACCAGTTTTCTCAACTCTTCTTGCTTTGTTGGACACATACGATATCGTGGTCTATGCGGTACAATAGCACTTGACACTTTATCAGTATGATGTTGTGTGTCCCTTAGTGGCAGTAATTCCTTGGGCAACTCTGCAAGAACTACATCTTCACATTCATTAACCACTGGCACATCCTCCTCAGGAGTCTCGAGATCTTTACTGGTTTCATTCCCATTCAACATAAACATTTCCTCACTCTCCTCCACTTCTTTAACAAACTCTTCTGTAGATAATAGACTAATCGAATCCACCTTCTTCACTGATAAATTACCCCCTTCATCTCTTGACACACTTTCTTCATCCTCATCAATCCTCGCTGGTTGTGAATTTTCAACTTCATGTTCATCAGACTTTGTTGGTTGAAAATCATCAACTCCCCTTTTATCAAACTTTGCTGGTTGTGAATTTTCAACCTCATGTTCGTCAAACTTCATTGGTTGAAAAACATCAACTTCATCTGTATCTAACTTCGCGGATTGTGAGTAATCAACTTTATGGTCATCAAACTTCGCGAGTTGAGAAGAATCTTCTTTATCTTCCACTTCAACACTATCTTTCACTTCTTCAACAAATTCTTTCGAAGATATTCGATTGGTTACTTCCACCTTCTTCTCTGGCTTGCTTTCACTTTGTTCACGCTTCTTAAGAACTAAGGTAATTTTGGTTCCTTCGAACATGAAACTGTAGCTGTTGGCGTGACTATTATGTTGTACAGCTCTATCATACTGCCATGGACTTCCCAATAGTAGATGACATACATCCATAGCGACAACATCACACCATATATCATCTTTGTACCTTTTCCCAATAGAAAATGTAACCAATGTTCGTTTTCCCACCGTCACTTCTTCCCCTTCCTTTATCCATGCTAGTTTATACGTCTAGGGTGTTTTTCAGTCTTCAACCCTAACTTTTTAACAGCTTCTTTAGAAATAAGGTTATCGCAACTTCCCGCATCAATAACGAATTTACAAACCTTTCCCAAGATAGTACAGGTAGACTGAAAAATATTGTTCCTTAGCCAAATAGAATCATTCTCATGCTTTGACAAAGTACACCCTTCGTCTATATGACCACGTATGTCTCTATGATCATGCAAATCTCTTCTACTCGGTCTTTTGACATCACGACATGGTTCATTGTCAAACCCATGTTGACTTCTTTTCTCTTCCCCATGGTGATCTCGTCTCACTGAAATTGATGATTCCCTTTTATCTTGATAAGTTTGTGGCGACACCCTCCTTGCTTCCGTAACCGATGGCGAAACTATGTTTCCACCATGGTTCAAGACTGGTGACCTTCCTCTTTGACTTTGATTCAAATCCATCATCAACTTCTCCAACTTTCCAAAACCTTTATTGAACTTCTCTTCGAGGTTATCACTAATTCGTTGCTCTATTGCCTCAGCATCTTCTCTTCTATACGAATCTTTAACATTCTGAAATCGATTAACTCTTCTCGGAAGCATTGTTGAATCTTCAAACAGACACTTCAATACTTAGCTTTGAAAAGGATTTGGTTCGGCTCCAACTAACTCAAACTCGGTCTTGATCTACAAAATGATGCACGGTTTCAACTAGCTCTCGGATCTAACACTGATAGGCTCGATTGAAATTGAACAAACACCTCTCTTTGCTCCAACAGGCTCGTCTTAGCTATGATTGGCTAAGTCTTGCTCTGATACCAAATGATGCAGCGGAAAATAAAGAAACAGATACAACGATGAAAGTAGGAATCGATGGATTGAAAAATACCGAATGCCCAAATCCGTTGATCTCAAAGATACCGGATTCTAGCTATCTTTGTCACGTTGATCGCACACGATGCCGTGAAAGAAGATCTACAATTCTTCGAACGTTGATCAAGCGCACTTGATTCTGTGAATTGGCTTCAACAATCGTTGATTCGAGCACACTCGAATGCCGAAGGTGGAGATAGGAGATAACACTCAACTACCAATTTCAAAGAGGCACAAAGCACTCAAACAAAGTTTTATTCAAAATCAACTTACTTTAAAAATGACACGACTCGCCTATTTATAGGCTTACAACACAACACAACACTTACATCACAAAGCACAACACATTACAAGGCCATCACGACCTAACATATTTACACATACGACCGACCTAACATAGGTCGTTAACGACTTAAAGACAACGCGACTCAACACATACGCGACTTAACGCTTACAACATGGACGACTTACGACTTAACATATGTACAAGTTACAACATATTACAACACTAAGCGACTTAACCTCAACATACGAGTTACGACCTAACACCTAAAACGACCTAACCAACCCAGCAACAGGAACTCTTCACGTGACCTATCATTTGAGCGACCTAAGCTCTGGAGCGGCATAATGAAATAGCTTCTCTTCAGTGAGCGACCTAAATTCCGTAGCGGCATAAGAAGAGACGCGGCATAAGGTCGAGCGACCTAACTTCAGAAGCGGTTTAAACTTGAACGACCTAGAGATAGAATTTGTTTTCATTATGTGTTGGGAGTTAGGTCGTTCGCGACCTACATTGGAGCGACTTAAAGTTTCTCTTTACCATCATTAGGTCGCTGGAGCGTCTTATCCATTCATTAGGTCGCAACACGCTGGTTCGTAGCAACCTAAGATAAGGTGGCTTCCTGCTAGGTCATTGGCGACCTAAGGCATATGACTCAGCACAGTTTATTACATCCCTTTGTATCTCGTTAGCTCGCAATTTATTAGGTCGTTTGCAACCTAAGATTCGCGACTTATGGTATTTCATGAATTCTGGAGCAGCTTCGATCTCGTGACCATGGTGCGCTGCATCAACAATGCTCGATAATACAGTTATTAGGGCCATTGAATCATTAATGCAAGATGCTCATTGTACGTCATATACACTGTAAATACATCAAGTCTACTATTGATTTGTCATTATATATGCATACGATTTATGGGGTCAGTTTGATTATTAGTGAAGCAAATAAAAAATGCAAGGAAATATGGATGGAAAGAGAACGTGGGGTCCTAGGTTAGATTGATAGCAAACGGTGTTAAAGATGTTACTATAACATCTGTTAAATTGAGGTGTACAAAATTGTACTCCCACCTAGTCACCTCACCAACTTCTCCATGTTTTACAATATCTATATGCTGCCAAATAAATCTCATCTTTAAAAATCTCATTCACCTTATCTTAGAATTAGACATTCTTACAATTACAAACCATAATATTTTTTTCCTACTGCCATATCCTTTCTATTAAACCAAAGTTTAATGATAGTAAACACAAAACCAAACAAAACTCTTGGATTTTGCATATTTTACTTGCTCCTACAGATGAATATAATGCATTTCTTCTAAACAATTCTTAGGGTTTAAGCTTGACTGCTTATGATTAAGGCTAAACAGTTATATACAATCATATATATTCCTCAAATATACTTCACCAAACAACAATATACATCACATATATGCCCAACTAAGAACCACAAAACATCAATATACATCTCCAAACATCCATCATCATAAATATCCATAATATTCACAAAATTCAACCAAAAGTTCATCAAATATACAAGACATTCAAAGTTCATCAGAAAACATATATAAAAACATACTACCACTCGCCCCAATCATCAGCAGCGGCTGTGATGACGGCATATTCGTCCCGTGCTCTGCCAAGTAAGCAGCAATCGCCTCATCTAGTTGCTGCTTCAATCCAGTCTTCCTCCAATCTTTCAACTCGACGACTTGTACTTGCAGGGCCGCTATTGTTTCTTCAGCATGTTGTTTATTGTAAGCGGCTTGCGTCGCAGTCTGTATATTAATAAATTCATAGTTATAGTTTATACGTAATATTCAATAAAATTTATAAACTGGTTAATGAATTAATTAAATTCAATAAACATTACCGCTTGATTTCCATATCCATACTGTCTATTTCTGGTCGGCGGGTCGGTAATACGAGCGAATATCATGTCCGTCTCCTCAACGGTCAACTGCTCCCTGCCAGACTCTGCAAGCACGCGAGCAATCTCTTGATCGCATCTCTCCTGTGTTTAGAAATATAATTCTGAGAAGATGAATATTCAATTTAATGTATTGTTAAATAAGAGAAAAAGTTTATAGTTTTTATACCCGGATATTCGTTGATTTGACGTCTGACCATTCATATGTTACCACGCCATCTTCATCTGTATGCTTGATGGCGTGTGTTCGGGTGAAGAGGTCCAAATGAGACGGTGCAACACCACCTCTCTCCCTCGTCTGAAATTAGATATGATTAAAGAATGTATATATATACATATATATAACTAAACAATGTTATAAGTAAATTACAAATAACAATTTTTATATTTACCATTTCTTCTCTATATTGCTGAAAAGACTTAGATCCACCGCGGTGTGTTGTAGGATTCCTAAGCCTGTTTGCGGAGTTCCTCGATGCTACCCCCTATATAATTTAACTATTATATAAACATTTAAACGAATTATAATTACAAACGTATGAAAGTAGAAAATTTACCTTCGCGTCTTCGCTTTCCCAATATTGCACAAATCGTGCATACAAATTTTCACTCATCCAGTTTGGCTTTTTACCGACCTCTTTCATCTTGGAGAGCGTACCTCTATAGTTTTTTCTCATCTTCCTCTCCCAGTGCGTCCTGAACGTCCCGAGATCTTCGGGATCCACAATAAAGGACGCCTGCACGTTAAAATTTAAATGAATTATATAAATTGTATATTAATTTTCAAAGATCAAATATGCCAATCTCAAATTAATTAGAATTTTATACTTACCTAGAGGTCAGCCCATACGGCATCTCTAATATAAAGTGGGATCCTATCCCACTGCTCCCACAAGTCCGTCATCCTACTACGGTAGCTGTTGCGAGACACAGCTAGAATGGGCTCGGACGGTTGTAAATCGAAACCCCTGAATACATTTTGACATTGTCAGTTAATAAATCATAAATATAATAGTAGCATGCACTAAATAATATAATGAAGTTGCAGTAAATTAAATACTTACCCTTCATCGGTCTTTGGCACTAAGTATGCTCTCTGGCGATTATCGGCTGTACCACTACTACCCTCGCCAAGAGCAGGGCCTCGTGAACCTTGGGACCGCCTACTATGTGATATAATATCTGCTAGAAACATGCATATATATATATATATCATTTCATATAATGAAAAAAAACATATATCATTTCATAATTAGAAAACATACCTGATTAATAATCACATACATATAGCTCACAGCAGAATAATAAAAGAATAATACAACAAACGATACGTATTTCCATTACATTAACACAGGTTTTAGAATTGACATAATACAACAAACGATACAAATTTCCATCTTATATACATTACATCATCACTAATTAATAATCAATCTTCATCGTTTTCTGATTCTGACTCAGTCTCGCACTCTATATCGTCATTTCCCTTTAAAGTCTCAAATGCTTCTATTAGAATATTTGATTCATCGTTCAAAGGCCCTATATCAGCATGATCATCAGTTATTATTAATTCATTATTTAAGATCTGCTTGATAAGCTGCTTCGTCTGGAATATTATTTCCATCAAGTGTAAATCTTGCCTTTGTTTTAAAAATAGCCGACTAGTCTGCTTTATCTCATTTTAGTGATGGATACGGAGCAAAATAAACCTGTAATGCTTGTTTGGCTAACACGAAAGGATCATACTTTGAGTAACGTGAGTTATGGTTTATTTCAATAAGTTTATAGTCTTTGTGCATGTTGATACCAGAGCCCGGAACATTGCTAAACCAATTGCATCTGAATAAAAATACTTTTTCTGCACATTGGACAGAGTATGCCAATTCCAAAACCTGTGTTAAGACGCCGTAAAAATCTTTTATATGTTCATCTAGATCATCAGTCCCTTTGACAAATGCACCGCTGTTATAAGTCATTTTTTCAGCACCGTATTCCTTGGTGTTGAATTTAAATCCACTCACGAAGAATATTGGATAAGTGTTGACATTTCTTTTTGGTCCTATCGCAAGACGTTTCAATCCTTCATCGCCGACACAATTTCTTTGATCATAAACGTATTTCGTAAACCAGTTAACAAATTCTTTGCTGAGATCGCCAAGTGGATGTTCTGATTCGTAAATACTGCAAATATATGTATACGTATATTAAGTGCAAAATCAATTTAAATTGGGTAACTCGTAAATAATGCAAATATGTACTATTATCAAGAATTATCATTCAATATTTACCTAATAAATGGTGCAACTTTAGCACAATTAAGAAGAACGTATGTGTGTGCTATATGGTAATCTCTATCGTCTAACCATATTTCCACACATTTTCCAACAGCTCGGCGATTCTGTCTAAAAATAGAAAACATTGATTCAGAACAATCTTGTTCAACGGCTTCATCATTACGCGAAACACTTGCAAATGATAAGTTCACATGGTCACTGAAATAGTGAGAGAAAAAGAATGAAGCTACTTCTTCGATATATGATTTGCAAATCGAACCTTCAACTCGTGCTTTTTGTCTAACTTTTTTCTTGAGATGATTCAAGTACCTATTACAAAATTTATTCGATTAAAACTTACTTACATCAAATTCAAATTTAAATTATTATTTCAAATATTCAAAATTACCTCTCAAATGGATACATCCATCCATATTGCACAGGACCTCGAAGAAGTGCTTCATATGGAAGATGAACAGGTAAATGCTCCATTACATTAAATAATCCTGGAGGAAATATTTTCTCAAGTTTGCAGAGCTGTATAGGGATGTCATTTTCAAGTTTACGAATACGCTCAACTTTTAACGTGGTCGAACAAAGCTCTTTATAAAACAGACTTAATTCTGTTATAGCACTCCACACTTTTACGGGCAATAGTTCTTTGAAAACGACGGGTAAGAAATTTTCCATCATGACATGGCAATCATGACTTTTCATCCCACTCAATTTATTTATTTTTAAGTCAACACATCTACGGAGATTTGAAGAAATCCCATCAGGACATCTCAGCCCTTCAATCCACTTCAACACAAGTTTTACTTGATTGTTGTCTAGCTCATAGCATGCTTTAGGTTTTTTACTGTCATATGGGTTTATATGAATTTCGAGACATTTACAATATTGTTCTATATCACGTCTTGAATTGAGATCATCCTTAGTTTTATCCTTGACATTCAAAACTGTATTAAACACATTATCAAACGCGTTTTTTTCGTTGTGCATCACATCAATATTATGCCGTAGTAAGAGAAGCTTCCAATAAGGTAACTCCCAAAATATACTTTGTTTGCACCAATTATGCCAGTTCGATTTACCTGGAATTTCAGTCTGTACTCCAGTTTCATGTATCTTCGGATATTCTTTAACTAGTTCATATAATTCTTCACCTGATAAAGTCGTTGGTCGTTGTCTGTTCTCTGCTGTATTTACTACAAAGTTTTTCTTATCTCTTCTAAAAGTATGATTAACATGGAGAAAACATCGATGACAATCAAACCATGAAATTTTCCTTCCATGCGGTAATGAAAATACCCGTGTATCTTCCATGCAGTAAGGACAAGCCAGACGACCGACCGTACTCTAGCCTTAAAGCATTGCGTAAGCCGAAAAATCACCAATAGTCCATAACAAAGATGCAAACATACGAAAATTCTTATTTTCGACACATCGTATGTATCCACTCCTTCATACCATAATGTTTTCAACTCTTCGATCAATGGTTGTAGATAAACATCGATTCCTTGTGTCGGATCATCAGGATTAGGGACGACAATCGTAAGAAACATATATGAAGTTTTCATACACATTCACGCAGGTAAATTATAAGGTGTAACGATAATAGGCCAAGACAAATATTTACTACCAAATTGATAGAATGGTGAAAATCCAACTGTACGTAAACCAAGTCTCACATTACGAATCTCTGCGGCAAACGCATGATAAGTCTTATCGAAATGTTTCCATGCTTCTCCGTCCGATGGATGTATCAAAGTCCCCTCTTCCTACATTCTCACACTGTGCCATCTCATATGTGATGCTGTCGTAGACGACGCATATAACCTTTAAAGTCTGGGAGTGATGGGTAAATAATGCATTCTCTTGCATGGAACTTCCTTTCCTTTTTTTTCTTGGTTTGTATCTTTCCTCATTACATATTATGCATTTCTTAAGATTAATGTCATCTTTCCAATACAACATACAACCTTTTATACATGTATCTATCTTTTGGTAGGGCAAACCGAAAGCAGACATTAGTTTTTTCACTTTATAATGACTATCGCACATCAGATTATTGGGTGGCATATGTCGTTTTGCAGCTTGTACAACTGCTGTAAATCCAGCTTCTGTACAATTGAATTTTGATTTCATAGTAATGTATTCGGCAGTAACTGACAATTCTGTTCCGCTACTACAACCTTCCCACAACGGTCTTTTCGCAGAATCCAGTAAATCATAAATTCTTTTCACCCCCTCGGTCGGTTCTTTTCGTAGAATCATACATTTTGATTTCATAGTAATGTATTCGGCAGTAACTGACAATTCTATTCCGCTACTACAACCTTCCCACAACAACTGCATTTCTTTTCGCAGAATCCAGTAAGATTTTTGTTGGCTCTACCACTACAAAAGAAGCACTGTTTAGCGACGGCTTTTAGCCGTTGGCGGCTGTCGCTAGCCGTCGCTAAATGGCGTCGCTAATTATCTCGTTGCAACAAAAGAAAGCGACGGCAAAAGCGACGGCTCCGTCGTTCATTTTGCAACGGCTCCGTCGTTCATTTTGCAACGGCTTGTAACGGTTAATTGTCCACGTGGAATCAACCGTTGGGGTTGTTGATGCAAAGCGTCGCAACATGGCCGTCGCTAGCCGTCGCTCGCCGTCGCTATATGTGACCATATGGTCATTGCTAGCCGTCGCTAGCCGTTGCAAATCTGGAACAGAATTGAATGCCACATTCCAGCACCTTCAACCCTCAATCCCAATCAATCCAAATAATATAATTCCACCATTCCGCACATATAATACCATTCCATCATGCCATATAATCAATATCAACACAACCAAATCATCAAATATTGCATATTCCAGCATATATTCACAAAATCATATAAGAAAATCAACATAACCAAATATGAAAATCCACAAAACCAACCCACATAACTAAATTAAACAACCAGTACATATCAAGTGCCAAAGTATCAATGACAACAACCAAAATATCAAATCCACCAAAACACTAAGTATTAATCACAACATCCAAATTACCAAATGTCAAACCCCTCATAATATGTACATATATGTATATAAAGCGTACCCGTCAAAACAAACCAACTAAGCATCATCATCATCTGCACCTCCTTCCCCGGGCATTGACCCATGCTCCTGATAGAAGGCAGCAATACGCTCATCTATCTGCGTCGCCAAATGACTCTTCCACTAATCATTGAACTCATCCAATTGTTTTTGCATCCGAGCAATCTCTTCCTCATCTATGGATCTCCTATATGCTCTTTGGAAATTAAGAGCCTATGAAATAATTCAACTGAATAATAATTTCATGGCATACACTAACAATAAGAAAACTCAAGTTATCGCTAATAAACTCAAATGAATAAGAAGTTCATGGCATATAGGTTTCTTCTGTGTAAACGTTGAGTACAAACCATATTGCCGAAACTGTAACGCCTGTTTCGACTTGCCGGTTCAATGATTGAGTCCCATATCCGATTAGACTCATCAACCGTAAGCGACTCCCATCCACTCGCTTGTATCACTCGATCATGCTCTGCATTATATCTCTCCTACAATTACGAAAAGATATTTGACACAATTGATATACAATTTACTTATTTACTGTGAAATAAACGAATATGAAATATTTTCATTACAGAAATAAACATATTTACCATTACAGAAGCAGCCTTGTCGTCTGACCAATCATATGAAACATTCCCATCCTCATCTATATGCTCCACTGCATGTGTGACTCTGAAAACCTCAGCCGTTGTAGGCTCCCTTCCATACTTTGCCCACTGAATATATACAAGAATAGATTATATTGATAAATTACATGAGTATATACAAGAATAGAATAGAATAGTTAATTTATTTACCAATTCCCTCCTATGTTGTTGGAAGGATTTCGAGCCACCACGATGTAAAGCAGGGTTTTTGTTCCTAGTAGCCTTGTTTCTTGCCGATAATTCCTATTAATTTATACACACTATTAAGTAAAATAATTCAACACATTTAATTGTAAAAATATAGTGACAATATAACTCTTTTTGACACACGTATAGCTGCTTGCATATTGAATTATCATACGTGTTATGTAAAAGAGATTATATAATTAAAAAACAATTAGCAAAACAGAATACATAAAAGTGATATCATAAGGCATAATGGCATATTGTTTTTTGTTTCATATAAGGCATAATTATATATTACAAAGTTGTACTTACCATAAGATCAGCCCATATTGCATTTTTTATATGTGTTGGGATGTTATCCCACTAAGGCCAACAGCCAGACATCCTACTTTTGTATGCTTCTTTTGATACTTGTAAAATGAAATCAGACGGTTCCACCTCGAACCCTCTGTAGAAATGTTGATGTATATATTCAATATATTTCATATAATATAATTCAAATAAGTTTGATACATACCCAGCACTTTTCGGAACTATCTCCGCAACTCGACGGAGATCTGGCTCAGAGCTACTCGGACCTGCTCCAGGTGAAGGCGACTGAGATGTACTACGTCGATAACGGCGCCTATCAGACATAGCTCCAAGTGAAGGTGACTGAGATGTACTGCTTAGAAAAAAGTACTGATAACAGAAGAATCACATAATCATCAATCAATATCACATAATCATTAATCGTCGCATAATCATCACATAATCGAACATATTTCCTGATTTGTAAAATGTAGGTTAGAAGATTGAATAACACACTTCATATTAAAGTCTTGTAAAAATTCATATATAACCCTTTACTATTTAACAAATTCAAATAAATATTGCATTCAAATTTTCAATTCTTAAGTTTATTGTTTTTTTACTTTGACGGCCGGTTATCCTACTTCCCATTACAAACACAATAACGTAATCATATTTTATAAATCATTTCAGGTTAAACGATTCTAAAAAATTTCGGCAGCACTTCCCTTTATTCCATGTATCGTACACAAATGCGTGTACACAGGGAAAAAAGGAAGTGCCATCGAAATTTTCTGAACCGTTTAAACTGAAATGATTTATAAAATATGATTACTTTATTGTGTTTGTAACTTGTCCAAATACTAGGACAAATCCAACAAATGTTGTATCAGATGAATATAGATGTCCGTTCTGTGGAAAAACGAATAACCATATAACGATCATATACAACACTTGTCAAACGAGGCCAAAAATTCTCTAAGGGGTTCACATAAATAAAGCACAAATAAAAAAATATTAATATTGAAGTATTAGTGGTCTGTAGTGAAATAATGATCTTAAATTTTTTTAGTAATGTAGCCAAATAGAATTCGTTTAATTATGAATCAAAATCCATGCGAACTATCAGTAACTCGGAAAATATGCCTTATCTCGCAAATGGGAACTATGAGTTACTATTTTAACAACTGCAAAAACTATTTTATAATTCATTTAACTACTTAAATATTTATTAATTAAATCTAAATTTTTAAAACATATTTTAACTTTTGTTTAACTACATAAATTTTAATTAACGATTTTGTGAACTAAATAAGTAGTTAGCACTTACAACAGTATAACAAACATTCTCGTAAACTTATCAATAAACATATTATTCAATAATTATGGACTATTTTTTGGATTTTAAATTAGCCATAATTTTTAACAACATAGTAAACAATAAATTCACTAATTAATACCACCAAATCAACACTAATTATCATCACCTATTACGCAATAATCGCCATTTTCAAATGCATAATCAACTAATTTTCTAAATTAGGTTTACCATTATATACCCAATTCAAATAATAAACTATATACCATAAACTAATAACATATATTCATCAATTCCAAACCCCTAAATCATCCAATTCTAAATCTCTAAATCATCAACTAATTTAATTTAAACCTAAATTAAACAAAGATAAAGCAAAATAGGAGATACCGGCAAGTTTGGAGAGGTTGAAATTAGCGACGGAAGGTTGCGACGGCTCCTGGCGGCGGAGGGCGGTGGCTGGTGGCGGAGCTGAGGGGATTTGGGAATAGATTTGGGGGAGAGACTAATGAAACTGTGTTCTCGGCTGTAGGTTATGAAATCGCGATAAGCGACGGCTAGCAACGACCGCTATTTTTAGCCGTCGGTAGCCATCGCTAGGCTTTGTCGCATTTTGAGGCCTTTCTAGTAGTGTACAGTTGATATTGATGATCGAATTGGTTTCCTATTGATTGAATAATAAGTTCTCTATGCAGGATGAAGCCCGTAAGAATTTTTTTTTTTGAAGATGGGTTAAAAGGGCCCAAAAAAACAAAGTCAAAAACAGGTAACAGGTAAACAAACCAGATACCACATCTCAACAAACAATACAAACCCTAAACAATCAAACAGAGGGCAAAACAGCGCCTCCATACTTCGCTCTCCAACTAAGAAAAACCAAAAAATGGAAGAATCGAGGCTGTTAAAATCTTCGAATCCATGAAGAAAGACATCCAATCTTCACTTCTTCACTCCACTTGCTTCACCTCTCTCCCAATACGAGAGACATTTGTTAAACTTCCCACGCATGCCCTCAATCTCTTCGGTTGTAATGGGGATATTCTAGAGATGAAGACTCCGATGAGAATTGACAGATCTGTAGTCAATACGACTCAGATCTGTCGAATCCTCCTTATGAAACCCAATACGAACTTGATTAGTATCCAAATGAGCTCTGTTAGAAGTATTATTGCAAAGATCGCCAGATCTGTAGTCAAAGCGACTCTTATCTGGAGATTCGACCCTAGAGAAAGCAGCGCGGTCTCTCTTTGAAGCAAAGTGATCTCTGTTGGAAGTACTTTCAGAAGTAAAATCCTCAGACAGATTATTTCTGGCCCTAATATTCTCTGGATGGGCTAATAATTGCTCCAGATGCTTACTCCCTGCTTCATTGCTCCAGTCTTCTGCAAGATTTGGAAATTTAGTTTGATCCTTCCTTTTTTTCTTTGATTTGTGAAGCAGGATTTTACTATCAGTATCAATAGTAATCCAAATCTGCTCTTTACATCTACTAGCTTTATTATGAGTACGAGCATTTCTCTCTTTCCATATATGGTAGACTGCAGTAGTAATATATATGTGAGCTAGGTCACGATCCATTGTTTTTCCTTTGAACTTGGAATTAATTAGTTGAATAATTTGCTTGAGCGACAATAGATCATTGTTTTGAATACCCAGTTTAGCCTTAATATGCTTCCATATAAACTGTGAATAACTACATTCAAAAAATAAATGATTAGAGCTTTCATTATCTATATTGCATAAGGAACAAAGTGAACTAGAATTATTATACCACTTATTTAATCTGTCCCAAGTTGGCAATTTATTATGGAATGCAAAGAAATTACAGTATGCCATCTTGGGACTGTTCACCTTATTCCAAATGCAATCATACCAATCAACCTCAGTGACTTTATTTCTAATAGCATTCCAAGTGTTTTTAAATGAAAATTTCCCTTTATTGTTAGCTTTCCAAATCCAGTAGTCATTGTCTGCACTACCATCTATATGAATTTTACAAATTTCATTTTTATGTGGATTTGTTATAGGATGAATTTGGGGTTGCCATTGATTATTAATAATAATAGATGAAACAGTTGCATTAGCATCACCAAAAATCACCAGATTACCCCAACCAATTTTATTGACAAATGATTCACTATTGAACCATGGATCAAACCATAAGCTAGTATCCTTACCAGATTTAAAATTTCTTTCTAAAAGAAACTTACCAGTATTTCTGCAATTTAAAATTTGCTTCCATGTGTTAGAATGATTACTGTTAGGAGTAATATTCCAAAAATTACCTCTCCTGAGATACTTAGCCTTCATCCACCTAGCCCATAGTGAGTCTGCACTAAGAAATCTGCAAAGTAATTTTAGATGACAAGTAAGACTAAGGTCCTTCATATTTCTAATGTCAAACCCACCCTCCTTCTTAGGTTTACATACATTGTCCCAGCTAACTTTGTGATATTTACCTCTCCACAAAAAATTTGCACATCTGCTTTCTAATTTTTTAATAGCAGCTGCAGGAATATTAAAAGTTCGGAGCCAGTATAATATAATAGCGTAGACCACAGTTTTAATTAATTCAATTCTACCAGCAATAGATAAAAGTTTACTAGACCATGTTTCCATTCTATCTTGAATTTTGTCCAGAAGTATAGAACAGTCTGAATCTTTTATTTGATTAACTGATAGGGGCAATCCCAAATACTTTATAGGGAGATTGCCTTCAGTAAAATTTAAAACATTAAGAACATCACTTTTATAACTGCTATATTTACTAAAGTATGCTTTACTTTTGTCTAGATTTATTTGCAATCCTACATAATTGTTCAAAGTGTCAAAAACATTTTTAATAGAGACTGCATTTTTTTATTAGCCTTAATAAAGACCATAAGATCATCAGCATAAATAAGGTGGTTAATACAAGGTTGGACTCTATTTATAGGATTAATATTCCCTTTCAAAGCTTCTATATCCATCAAAACAGAAAAATATTCCATCACTATAGTAAAAAGATAAGGTGACAGAGGGTCACCTTGTCTAATACCCCTATTACTTTTAATAAAACCTTCAGACTTTCCCTGAATAAGTATAGAGAAGGTAGGAGTATTAATACATTCCATGATTAAGTCACAAAAATTACTGGGAAAGCCCATACACTTCATAATGTGAATAATAAAATGCCTATTAACTTTGTCATAAGCTTTCTGAAGGTCAATTTTAAGGCATACATTATCACCTTTTTTATTATTGAATTTTCTCACCATTTCATGAGCAAGCATAGAATTTTCAAATATCAATCTACCAGGCACAAAAGCACTCTGGTTTTCAGAAATGATGAAAGGCGGAAAATTTTTAATCCTATTGCTTAAAATAGTAGAAATAATTTTATAAATAAAATTACAGCAAGAAATAGGTCTATAGTCACCAATATTAGAGGGATTTTTCTTTTTAGGAATTAAAGTAATAAAAGTGTGATTGATACTTTTCAGAATTTTACCTTTAGCCATAAATTCATTAATGACATCATAAATATGGTTCTTAATATTATCCCATTGATTCTTATAAAATTTTGCATTAAAACCATCCGGGCATGGGCTTTTATTATCCCCAGCATTAAAAATAATGTGTTTTATTTTCTCTAAAGAGACAGGAGCAAGTAAAATATCAGAAGCATTCTATTTTAGAATGTTTTTGCAAATAATATGAGGAAAATTTGTTTCAACATTTTCATTAAAGTATAGCTTCTCATAGTAATCAACTGCTTCATTAACAATTTTGACATAATCATTAGAAAGATTACATGAGTTATCAATGATGTTACCAATATTATTAATATGCTTTCTATTGCTCATTTTAGCATAAAATTTTTTTGTACAGTCATCACCAAGAGTAAGCCAATCTACCTTAGCTTTTTGCTTAGCATTAATTGCATTTTTATAAATTTCAGAAGTTAAATCTTTCTGATTATTTAAAAAATTATTGGCAATATCCTTATCCTCTGGATTATTATCAGTCAGATTCTGTAAAAAATTTCCTTCTTTCCTTAAAAAATCCAGTCGATTGTTATTTAGATTATTATTCTTATTCCAATTCTTAATATTGAATTTAATATTTTTCAAAAGCATACTGAATTGAAATTGTTTAGTGCCAACACAAGAAAAATTAAGACTATTATCCATCAAAGTTTTAAAATCCTCTTCTAAAACCCAACTGTTTTTGAATCTAAATGAAGAAACTTTCCTACTTAACTTCTCGGTGGTAAAAAGATTTAAAAGAAGAGGAGTATGATCACTAGAATTTTGTTCAAGGGTTGAACAAATAAGTCTGGGAAAATATTAGAAAATTCTTTGTTGATTAAAATTCTATCTAGCTTACAATGGATATTCTTAGCCACACCAGACTTCCAAGTATATTTATTCCCACTAATAGCTGGTTCCATAAGACCAGTGTTTAATAGAAAATTATTTACCTTATCGAATTTACTTTCAGGAATTTTACTCCCACCAAATTTTTCTGAAACATGAAAAACAGTATTAAAATCACCCAGAATAGTCCAGGGACAATTATATTTAGTATTCAATTCTGTTAGGTTATACCAAAGATCATTTCTATCATTTTCAAAATTACTACCATACACACTAGTAACGTGAATAAGGAAACCAGCAATATTTTTAAACTGACAATCAATAAATTGTTTATTTTTATTAATATTTAAGTTTGTCCAAATATTAGAATCCCATATAACAATGATTCTTCCTTTACAATTACAATCATTATTATTTGTAGATTTCCAATTACTAGACAATCTAAAACAAAACTTGTCATAATTATCATTATTCAGTTTATTTTCTAAAAGAGCAATAATGGTAGGCTTATACATGTTAATCATATATAGGATATCAGACTATTTAGCAGGGGAATTCATCCCCCTGACATTCCAAGCAAATATAGACATATATAAAAATAAAAGGAAAATTAAATGGTACCTGACACTGTAGTACCCTTACCTCTCCTCTTATTTTCCACACTCTTAGCTTTTAACCTGGTTGACATTTCATTCCAATCTGGATTTATAGATATGTTTTTGTTTAAAAGCTTTCTTCTCTTTATTACCCTTGTTCTTACCAATAGCCTTTGTTTTTGGTAAATGCAGTTCAGATATATCAAACTGATCAGCAGCATCCACCATTTCCATTTCATTACCAGAGTTATTAATACCTTCTGGGATAACAATAGTTGAGATATCGAATGGAACAACATGGCGAGGCATGGCTGAGTCAGACTTCTCAGTCACTGCAGCCTGCTCTGGTGGAGGGGCTGATTCAAGAGGCTTGTCCAAACTCGAGATAGAAGATTGCAGACAATCTTCACTGTCATTTTTGCTATTTGTATCATGCTTGTCTGTAATAATACAAGGATCTGTAACTGGTGGGGTTACAGATTCAAAGACCTTTGTATTCTTTTCACCCACCATTTTTTTGCTCTGCAAATTTTCTTTTATGATTTCTGAATTAGTGTGATGAGCTTCCTCTGCTATGACTTGATCATCTTGATCAGAGAGCACCTTATCATTCTTTCTGTGGTCGGAAATGACATCTGTTTGATTGATCCAATCATTATCTTCTGATAGCATAACATGTTTTTGAGACACTGAATTTCTTCTTGAATTTGGATATGAAGCTTCTTTATCTTGGATTTCTTGATTTTGAGTCTTGGGTACCCATGCCTGTTTTGGGTTACACTGATCTCTAGTGTGCCCAAAACATTTGCATACACTACATTTTGGCGGGACCCATTCATACTAAACTTTCTGTGTAATTTTTTCTCCATTAAACAAAGAAAGATTAATCTCATGATAAGCTCATCCTCTGCAGACACTTCGACCAGAAGGCGAGCATATTTCAATCTCGTCTTCAACGTTGTGGCTGCATCCATTTTAATGGGTTTGCCTATGATACTTGCCATAACACTGAAAGCCTCTCTATCCCAAAGCTTCAGATTAACACAGGGTAATCTTACCCAGATTGGCATAGACGTTAGTAAATCTCTGTCCATCTTCAAAGAATCAGATCACTTTCTCATTATGATGAGTTTGTCATTATAGAAATATGGTCCATTTTTTAAAACTGAGTTGCAGTCTTGAGATTCCTTAAACTTTACTAGAAAGAATCCATTCTCTCTAGTAAAGATTTCAAATTCGCCTATCGGTTTCCATACTCTTTGTATGTAAGATTTAAAAAATAAGTAGTAAGGTTTGGTGCCCACTACATAAACAAGAACAGAATTATTCCAAGATTCAGTGGCTCTTTTACATACCTCTTCCTTAACCAAACCATACTTCTTGTTATTTATTCTGATTGGTGCAAAATGCTCAAGGCTGCTTTCTTCAACATTGGGTTCTTGAGGTTGATCGGCAACAATGTCTGCCCAAGACTTTCGGCCTTGATCTCTGTTCAGAGAGACGGCTATTGGTTTTCTCTGATTTGACAACTTTACATTCCTCTTTTCGCCCCAGTTGGTTGTTGTTTGACCATTTCCGCCTTTTCGGTTGTCAAATTGAGGAACTAATGGTGACTCCTGAGATTTTTTGACCTCTTTTCTTTTATGTTGTTTCGATTGAACCAATTTGAACCCTTCATCATCAATGCTGATAACCCTTGATGACTTTCTGACGTGAGAAACCTCAGGTGGTCTGATTAGAGAAGAAGATTGAGAGAGATTTGAGAGGATTTGGTGAGGAAATTGATTTTCCCCCATGGCTGAGAGGAAACCCTAGATTTCAATTTTTTGTGTTAGGATTAATTGAACTAGGTAGTATGCAAAGTTGTTTGCACAGCCCATAAGAATTTGTTTGAGGAGATGTGATACATAGATGCACAGGAAAAATTCCTTAGTTTTAGGATCAATGGCGAGTGTTCAAACAATAAAAATTGAAATGAACATTTGTTGAATGAGTGTGTGCATATGTATTCAATAGGCTTTCACTAAGGTTATAGATTTATAACTTTTTGACCCCAAATTTTGCAATATTATGTCTTGTAGAAGAAGCTAGATGAGTTTATGAAGGGAGTTGAAGATTTGGGTTTAAGGCCTTCTGATTGAGTTTAAGGATACTGTCTGGTATGCGTTTCTTGTCATTTACATCATATATATCTTTCATTTTAGGTTACTTCTCTTGCGAATAATATAAATGAAGTGATATTATTGTTGTACTGTTTTAATAATGCAGAAATGTGTACCTTATATGATATTTGCCTGTCTATACTACGTTTAGTGTTTTGGAGTAGGTACTCATTATTCTAGCAGTCTGTTTTGCAAGTAATTTAACATCTAATGATTGACGGTAGAGTTATAAAAACGTTATGAGCGATCCACAACTATTGTAAAATTAATTGAATATTATGAACTCTGGTAGAGGGATGAGTAAGCCAAACCACTAGATCAACGTAGTCAAGTAATAAAACAATGGACAAATATCTACAATTTACCATTTGCGGATTTAAACAATGCATAAAGAAATAAAAAACCTTGCTCTGCTCCCTTGTTGGGGTTGCTTCAGTAAAGATACGTCTATAATATGATCATATATTTTTTCAGTATGTTGATACTGACATCGTTCCGGATGAGCTTAAAGAAGATGATGCTGCAGTTGGTGGTTTCTTGCCTATGCATATGATCGAGAAAGGTATTTAAATTTATTAAATAGTTGCCATATCATTATATCCATTTGGTTCTCTGGTTTGACCATGAATTAAGCTTTATGTACAAAATTGTAAAATAAAAAAAAATAAAAATAAAGTGGACAAGTAAATTTGGAGGCTAAAAATTAATCAAACTGGAATATTACTTTTTGATTTTACTTGAGAACGGATAATGATACACTTTTTGACTTCGATAAGCAGAGCGAATATGTGGATAAAGTAAAGTAAAAAAGCAGAGAAATAGTTAAGAATTTTCAGTTTTGAAATGTAAGCTTGGATACGTAGTGAAGCAGTATGCAGATTCAGTTAGGATGGAATGGAGATGACTTGCATGGCAAGTGGTTATTTTTATTCACCTTCTAAATAAACTATTCGTCGCTTGGTTTAGATTTCATTGAAACCCGTCCTTAAATTAATAGAAGAAAAGGAACGGTACTTGAATAGTACAGTACCTTTATATCATCTTTGTTGTTGTGTTAGTTGCGTGAATTGTGAGAGTTGGGGATTGAGTTGTCTGTCTTTGTATCTCTTCTTTGCTGCATTACTTTTTGGTAGCCTGAACCTTCTTCCTTTTACTATTTCTGTTTGCCATTTCATATATATGGATATATTTGAGCAGCTTTGCATACTATCGCTCTGATAGTGTGTACGTGATTTAGTGTGTACATGAGCAGCCTTGTATATTCCTAAATCAAAATCTGCGTTTGTACATATATTTTTGCTGTTGTCTTGTTCATTGCCTTACTATTGCTCTGTTTTTACCTTACGCGATATATCTGTATAGTGGATTTGTATACTCCTAATATGACATTTTTATATGATTGATTTTCACATTAGATGTTAACTTTACATGTTGCTTGTTATTCTTCGAGCTCTTTGATTGTTTATATAGGATAATGAGTTACTGAAACGACTTCAAGAAACTGAATATAAGCTGGGGATGTCAAAATGCAAGGGAAGGTGAACCGTGAGTGTGCATGTATAGGAAAACATTTAACGCATCTACGTATATTCATCCGTTCTTATTGTCTTGTCATCATCACGTGATGAATTCTTAAGGAAATTCGTTAAAAGTTCACTTGAAAAGCTTGTAGTTTATTTTTCAAATCAGACGCATTCTTCTCTGCAATAGGCATGCCAGGTATATGTTCACCTACTATGAATATCATTACTTTACATAATACCTATCATTCCTTAAGTGTACAATATTTATAGCTTATCCATAATTTATAAATTAGCCAAAGTCACCTGTATGGATTAGCTCATTTTGCAAACTAATGCATGCATATAAAAAGGAAAAAACAAAAGAATTTCAGTTATCCTTGCTAGAAACAATATTATCACTTTGGTTTAATAAGGCGATGAATTTATATATAAGTGTTATTCGTCAGGAAGTATAGAAGCATTATATCTTGGTGGATAAAGTCTAGAAGCTATAATCCCAAACGTATAAAGTTTAGAAGCATTATTACTTGAAAAAATAGTACAATCTCAAGGGAATATTGTGGTGAAACCATGTTGAACGTAGATGGACTCATGTTGAACTGCTAACGTATTCAGCGTACATTCACAAGTGTGTGAATATATTTTTAGTGCTAATATGTGTGTGGGGCATGTAATATATGTGCGTGGCATGTAATATATGTGTGTTTATATTTGTTAGTTGTGGGTTAATGTGCGCTGAATGACAGTGCGTGAGTGACTGTGAGTATGTGCGCGTTAAATGTGAGTATGTGCCTTGTTAATAGTGATTTGAAAGCGCAATCTTTTCGTCCGATCGTAAAATTCCAAAAATATTTTTATATATATTTCTTTATTAACAGTTATACTACATTCTGTTTCACATTCTTTCAGTGTTAGCGTGAAATATCAAAAAAGTCTCTTTGCTGATATTATTAAAATTTAGTATCACTTAAAAATAGGGTCTGAATTAAGTTTGTTTTACAAATTCAAAATTTCTTTTACAAATATTTACCAAGTCTTAATATCACTTAAAATAAGGATTTACAAATTTATTTTTTGTTAATTAATAATATAAATAAAATTTTAAACTCACAATAAATTAAATATTGCAACTTAGAAATAAAATTTCAAAGTACCTACATATGATTCAACACAAAAATATGACTAAATATACGTGGAAATGTTTTTTTTGAATATATAAATAAATACAATTCGTAGAAAAACAATTCAGCATTCTTCATCACATGTGAAGCGCTTGTCTTAACGTTTGTGTGTGTGTATTATGTGTGTTTTACGAGTGCTTTGAAAGTTGTGTGGGTTGCATGTTTTTGCGTGCGTGAGTTAATGCATGTGTGCTAGAAAGTGTGAATTTTTGTGTGTGTGTATAAAATGGCGGCAAGAATTTATGTATATGTGAAGTTTGTACAGGCATTCATATAAGTTGTCCATGCGTGAGTGAAGAGAGGCGAACTAATATGCATTTGTATAAAGTGCCAACTAGTTGACAAGATGTCCGAACTTCCAGCATCTTAGTAAAAAAAATCTAGGGTTTTCCTCAACCATGGGGGAAAATTTCTCCCCTCACAGAAATCTCTCTCATCTTTCTTCTTCAAAGCATCTAAACAGACCACCTGAATCTCACATCAGAGAATCAAGCAATGGAATCATCATAGATAAAGATGGGTTTCAATTAGTTCAATCAAGATCACAGAAGAAACGACAACCCTATATGCCCGGGTATCAGAGAAATTTGCTGGGCAATAATACTCAAACAAAGAAGGCAGATGGTCAGAGTTCAACCGTCCCTCCTCTGATTACGAGAAATCAATCGTATCAACCGCGAAAACCCACAAATTTTTCTCTGAATAAAGCACAGGGGCAAAAATCTTGGGCTGAAATCGTTTCTGAGCAATCCAAAGAACCAAATAATGATGAATGCAATCTTGAAACTATTGCTCCTATCAAAATTAATAGTAAGAAATTTGGTTTGATAAAAGAATCTGTATGCAAAAGAGCAATTGAGTGCTGGAGCAATTCGATTTTGGTTTATGTTGTTGGTACCAAACCATATTATACATTTTTCAAAGCTTACATCCAACGTGTATGGAAACCTGTTGGAGAATTTGAAATTTTTACCAGAGAAAATGGGTTCTTTATTGTTAAATTCAAAGAAGTTCAAGATTGCAATTCGATCATTCAGAATGACCCATACTTCTATAATGGAAAGCTCATCATAATGAGAAGATGGTCCGAGTCCCTGAAAATGGACAGGGATCTCCTTAGTACGATGCCGATATGGTTTAAGTTACCCAATGTCAATCTCAAATTATGGGATCGTGAAGCGTTCAATGTAATGGCCAGCATTATCGGAAAACCCATAAAAATGGATGCAGCTACAACCTTGAAAACGAGATTGAATTACGCTCGTCTTCTGGTGGAGGTATTTGTAGATGATGAACTTCCTCAAGAAATAAATCTTACATTATACAATGGAGAAAACATCACTCAAAAGATTGAGTATGAATGGGTACCACCGAAGTGTAGTATCTGTAAATGCTTTGGACACATTAGAGAACAATGTGTCTCAGAACAAAGATGGATACCCAGAGCTCGCAATCAAAACAAAGAAATAGCCACTGATCAAGAAAATGATGCGGATACAACACTTCAAGATTCGCATCTCAATGAGGAGACACTAAAAGAATCAAAAATCCAAAAGAACAAAGATCGAATCAACCAGAAAGGTATCATCTTCAATCAAGAAACAACATCTCATTCGCTCACTGATCAAGATGACCAGATCCTTGCTTCGGAAGTTCATCATACAGAAAATATAAAAGAAAATTCAAAAGATAGTTCACAACGCAGCTCAAAGGAGGGTATCAGTAACGAAGAGGTCTTTAACTCTGAAATCCCTCCATTTCAGAGTTATGTTTAATTACAAATAATCATGATACAGACACAAACAACATCCCGCCTTTGAGTTCCAACCAGAGTCCAGAATATAACATAGAGAGTGAACCTCCATCAGATAATGCTGCAGAAGTTGAGGACAATGTTGGCATCCACTCAACCTTGCCTCGCAATGCTGAGGAGTTTGACATCTCTCGCATTCAAATCCCAGAAAGTTATATTGCATCTACATCTGATAATGTTATGGAGGAATCTGAAAAGCAATTTGATATATCAGAATTACATATTCCCAAGACTAAAGCAATTGGTAAATACAAAAGCACAAGCAAAGAGAAGAAAGCTTTTGGGAAAAAATACATATCAATCAATCCAGACTGGAATGAAATGACCACAAGACTTAAAGCTAAAAGATCAGAGAAAAAGAGGAAGGGTAAGGGTAGTAGTGTATCAGGTTCAATCTAAAACCCTGATTCTTTCACTTTATCCTTTTATTATTTTTTATGACTATCATGGCCTGGAATGTTAGGGGTATGAATTCCCCTACTAAACAAACTGACATTTTAAATATGGTCAGAATTTACAAACCATCAGTAGTTGCCCTCATTGAAAACAAGATGGATGATACTAACACTGAGAAATTCTGTTTTAAACTCTCCAATAACTGGAAATCCATAAACAATAATGATTGTGGTAGTAAAGGTAGAATCCTTGTCATATGGGACTCTAATATTTGGAATTTGGTTAATGTTAATAAGGATATTCAATTTATTGACTGTAACTTCAAAAATGTTGGTGGTTTTTCCCTTCAAATAACCAATATATACGGTAGTAATTTTGAAAATGAAAGAAATAGTTTATGGTATAGATTAAAAGCTCTTAGTCAAAGCTACGATTTCCCTTGGATTATTTTGGGTGACTTTAATAGTGTTTTTCATGCTAATGAAAAATTTGGTGGTAATAAAATCCCCCATAGTAAGCTTGAAAAAATTAATAAATTTTTACTTGAATCTGGGCTTATTGAACCTAATATGAATGGCAATAAATACACTTGGAAATCTGGAAAGGAAAAAAATATTCATTGCAAACTTGATAGAGTGTTAATTAATGAAAAAATTTGTACTTCTTTTCCAAATTTCTGTTGTTACTCTATTGAGCAAAATACAAGTGATCATACCCTTTTACTGATAAACTTTTTTCAAAATCAAACTAATAATAATAATATTAAAGCTACTCCTTTTAGATTTAAAAATGGTTGGGTCTTAAGCAATGATTATAATGATATCATTAAAGATTGTTTTACTTTTTCAAATAATGGTTCTTATCAAGTCCAGTTTAGCATGTTTCTTAAAAATACAAAAAAAAAATCAAAAACTGGAATAAGGCTAACTTTAGTAAGAATGACTGTGTAAATAAATTAAGGGAGGAAGGGAAATTTTTACAAAAACTTGCTGATGATAACCCTGGCAATACTGATATTATTGATAAATTCTTTTCTAATCAAGCTAAACTTTCTCAAGAACTTTATATAAACACTGTCAATTACAAGCAAAAAGCTAAAGTAGACTGGCTTACTATGGGAGATGAGTGCACCAAATTTTTTCATGCCAAAATGAGCTGCAGGAAGCATATCAACAATATTGGTAAAATTATTGACAATAAAGGTGAGTGCATAAATGACTTTGATAAGATTGTCAATGAGGCTATTAATTACTATTCTCAGTTATATTTTTCTGACTCAAATGAAATTAATTTTCCTAATATTGTGTGTAAGAATGTGTTAAATGATAATGCTGCTGACATCTTATTAGCTCCAGTTAGTACAGATGAAATCAAAGAAATTATTTTTAATGCTGGAGATAACAAAAGTCCTGGTCTAGATGGTTTCAATGCAAAAAATTTCAAAACTCATTGGGAAAATATCAAAGATCATATTTCTAAAGTAATTAATGAATTTATGAATGAAGGTAAATTGCTTAAAAGTTTTAATCATACTTTCATTACCTTAATTCCAAAAAACAAAAATCCAACTTGTATTGAAGATTACAGACCAATATCTTGTTGCAATTTTGTTTATAAAATCATTGCTACCATTTTAAGTAATAGAATAAAACTGTTTCTCCCCTTTTTAATTTCTGAAAATCAATGCGCTTATATTCCTGGTAGACTAATATATGAAAATTCTTTGCTAGCACATGAAATGGTCAGGAATTTCAATTATAAAAAAGGGGATAAAATGTGTCTCAAAGTTGATCTCCAAAAAGCATATGACAAAGTTAACAGAAAATTTATTATCCATATCATGAAATGCATGAATTTTCCTGCTAAATTTTGTAGGTTAATTTTTGAATACATTAATACACCCACATTATCTATATTATTTCAAGGTAAACCTGAGGGTTTCATCAAGAGTAACAGGGGTATCAGACAGGGAGACCATCTTTCTCCCTATCTTTTTACCTTAGCTATGGAATAATTTTCTATTCTTATTGATATTGAAACTATCAAAAACAATATTTCTCCAATAAATAGAGTACAACCATCCATTACTCACCTGATTTATGCTGATGATCTTATGTTGTTCTCTAAAGCTAACAAAGATAATGCAGAGGCTATTAGTAAGGTTTTTGAGAATATGTACAAATATGTTGGTCTTAAAATTAATGAATTTAAAAAAAAGGCATATTTCAGCAAATATTGCAGGTACAAAAAAAAAGTTCTGGATGTTCTTAATGTAAGTGAAGGTAATCTTCCTATTAAATATTTAGGCCTTCCTTTGTCTGCTAATCAAATCAAAGATAGTGATTGTTCCTATCTGATAGAAAAAAATTCAAAACAAAATGGAAACTTGGTCATGCAAGCTTCTATCTATTGCTGGTAGAATTGAGTTAATTAAGACTGTTGTTTATGTCATTATTCTATACTGGTTTCAAACATACCACATCCCTACTGCTACAATTAAAAAAATTGAAAGCAGATGTACTGATTTTCTTTGGAGAGGAAAATATCATAAAATCAGCTGGGACAAAGTATGCAAACCCAAAAATGAAGGTGGGCTAGGTATTAGAAATCTTAATGATCTTAGTTTAACTTGTCAATTAAAACTTTTTTGGAGATTTATAAATGGTGATTCATTATGGACTAAATGGATGACTTGCAAATATCTTAAAAATGAAAACTTCTGGACTACTTTATCAAAAAACAACCAATCCAATACTTGGCATCAAATTTTAAAATGCAGGGTTTTAGGAAAATCTATAATACAAAGAAGATTTAAAGCTGGTCATGAAACTAGTCTTTGGTTTGACCCTTGGTTTCAAAATGACTCTTTTATAAATAAGGTTGGTTGGGATAATCTTGCTATATGTGGTGAAGCTAATGCTAGTGTAAATTTCATTATTAAAAATAATCACTGTGAGCCACAGCTTCATCCAATCACTAATCCTCATAAAAATTCTATTATCAATATCCCCTGAGATCATGATGCTGAAAGTGATTACTGGGAATGGTTAGCTAACAGTAATGGTAAGTTTTCCTTTAAAAAAACTTGGGAGCATATTAGAAACAAACAACTTACTGTAGACTGGTACAAATGCATATGGAATAGGGTGAATAATCCAAAGATGGCTATCTGCACATACTTTGCTATTAAAAATAGATTGCCAACTTTAGATATAATCAATAAGTGGGGTAGAAGTAATTCTTCACTCTGTTCCTTATGCAATTTATCGAATGAAACTATGACTCATTTATTCTTTGAATGCAGCTATAGTTATTATATATGGAGGCAAATCAAATCTAAGCTGGGGATGAACAATACAAACAGCATGGATCTTAATCAAATTATTACTGATATCAATAATCATTTCAGAAGTAAATCCCTTGAAAGAGACCTTGCACATGTTCTTTTAACTACTGCAGTTTATCATTTATGGAAAGAGAGAAACAACCGTACTCATAACAAAACAAAGTTGTCCAAAGACCAAAGATGGACTATTATTGAAAATGATAGCAAAATCATTCTCCAAAAATCTAAGAAAAAGATCAGAAATCAGACCAGATTCGATTTCCTTGCGGATTATTGGAGCAAAGAGGCTGGCAGTAAGCATATTGAGCACTATCTTCTCAACCCGAGGGATTATCAAACTGATTCTAGTAGTCATCAGTGAATCAATCAAGTCAACAATGAGCCTCCAACCAACAATTACTCCGAAGAAGGCAAAGGCAGCTACAAATCTACAGATCTGGGTTGCGTTAACACCAGATCTGCAGATCGTAGCCATGCAATGCACAACTTAGACTCGAGAAATCATATTAGCTCAAATAATGCTGATAGCAGCATGAGAAGCAAATTCAACCAGAGTCTTTCATACTGGGAGAGAGGCGAGAGTAGTAAGAAGACGAGATAGAGCTTAAGCTTGATTCTGTGGAGTTCATAGCTAAATCGCTCATAGCAATCCGCCATTTTTATTTTCTTTTCGTGTTTGAGGCGGTAATGAGATACTCTAATCTGTTCTAGGGTTTGTATCTTTGTTGTGATATCGGGTAGTATCTGTTTACCCAAAATATATCAACCTATGTAACTCTTTGGGCTTGGCCCATTTACCAACTTTAAAAAAAATGTCCGAACTTCCAAGTTTATAGCAAGAATGGAACAAAATTTTCTTCAAGCACTATAGATGCGAAGAAGCTTTCAAATTATCATTTTTTTAATGTTAAATTATTTTTGGCACTACTTGTGTAAACTTGATTGTCTTGAAACTACTGGATCTATAAAGTTATGGATTTTATGTGAATGTGGTTATTTTGTTTAAAATACATTGTATCGAATTGTTTGTATATCGTATTTCATTATGTGATTAATGTGTTTTTCAGTTGTTTGAATGTGATAATTATACAAGTGATTGTTGGTTTCATACAGAAATATGTTAATTATTACTATATAATATATGTTGTGAACAAAATGAAGTGAAAACTGAACGAGCTACCACAGCGAGGGGAAAATGCATAAAAATCAACAATTTTTAGCAGCGTTTATTAAACACTACCAAAATATATACGGTAGCAGATGAAAAAAGCTACCACAACATTTTATAGTAGTGTCCATAATACTATTAAGTGAGTTCAAACAGCGCTACGATAAAAAAAATTGGCAACGTGAAAAATGCTGCAATATGTAATTTTTTGTTAGCGTTATGGAAAGGCAACAGAAAGCCCTGGACTTTTAATTGCATGTTTTTAGTGGCGTTTTCTAAAACGCAACCGTAAGTTATTGGCGTTTTTTATGCACCACAAAAAATACTTTTTGGTGTAGTGTAATTAAATAATTAAACTCTAATTAATTCATAATTAATTGAATAATTAAGCTTTAATTGATACATACTTAATTCATAATTAATTAATAATTAATTAAAACCAAAAACTTTACTAATTAAATAATTAGCACGAATTTCCTTTTTCTCAATTAACAAATTAAATAATCATTAAGCCTTGTTTAATTAACAATAATACTTATCTTAAATATTTAAATATGTTTTTGAAAAACATTTTCAAATTCACTTAAAAAGGGAACACTTTAGTTTAAAGAATTTGTTCGTTTACCGAACTGCATTTATAGCGACTATCGCTATGTGATCTGTAATTTCAAATCTTGTTTCGTGCTCCAATTCACTTTCAAAACTCTTACTTTAGATTTTACTTACTTTTATAAACTGAAACAAGATTTCTAACATATTTATTCATAACTTGTTTACTAACTTAAACTTACTAACTTTTGTACTAACTTTTCTTACTAACTTCCTTACTAACTTTTTTTAGCAATACATCACATACATGAATCACAACACTCATTCACAAGCAATAACCACAATTACTAACAATATTATAACTTCCAAACTATTTACACATTTAGATTTCAAAATTTCAAGCCCAATTCAATTCACATACAAATCAACATTCATATAAACGCAAGCACAAACTAAAACCATAAATTTCAACATATATCATAACCAAAATTTACACCACATATAGAAGTTAGAAATTTTAAATAAAATAAAGCTTACTCACCAAATCCTTTCAAAACTCTTTTTGATAAATTTGAAATATCTCAAGAACTTTGTAACACTTGATTTTTGGACCCTAGATATTGGAAATGGGTTCGGCCATGGTACCTATATGGCTCGGCCATACATAAAGAGGCTTGGCCATGCTTGGTGTTGGGTAAAAAGAGCACAGCCAAGGTTGATATTGGGTGTGCATGATGTTGTTTTGAAAAGAGGAGGAGGTATAAATAAAAAGGAGAAGTTAAAACTAAGTTTAAAAACATTTAAAAATAAAAAATTTGATTTTTTAAAACTTTTTGAATTTGGAAAAGAAGCCATTAAAACTTTTTGAAAATTAAAGAAGATGAAGAACATTTGAAAAATAAAGGAAATGAAAATGAAAGAGAAGTGAAATAGTTTTATATAATTTGAAGAGGTGAATTTACCAAAATACCTTAAGTCCTTTTACCCTCCACCTTCTTCCTCCACCTCACCATATTCCCCTCCAACTACATACCTCACGTCCATCATCATGCTTCCCCCTTCATGAACAAAGAAACATATTTAAACACATAAGTGTACTAATATTCCAAGTGTTTTATATTTAAATAAAAAGGAAAAAATGTCACATCAACTTTTATCTTAACTTAATTAAACTTGTTTAAACCTTTTTATTCCTTAACTAAGATGATTTCAAACCTTTAAATGTTGTTTTCAAATATAACAAAGGTTCACAATATTTCAAACAACTTTTATTCGATGAAACGTCAAAAATTCGAAAAACGGTTTCTTGTCACATTTTTTGTTTTTTAGTGAACTATATATTTTTGTATACCAAACTCAAAAATGAATTTTCTATTATTAGTTATAAATTAAAAGAGGGCTATTTTATTTATTAAAACCATCATTTGAATATTTAAAATAAATTAAATATTCACAGATCAAAACGATAAAATTACGGGTCGTTACATTCTTCCTCCCTTAAAAGATTTCGTCCTTGAAAATTTTCCTCTAGACTACACAATACTATTCATAAGTCTGTCTGATGTTTATAGATCATCCATACGTAGAACATGATTCGATATAACTTTACTTACAAATTAGTATCACTCATCCGATTCTCCAGTGCGGACTCCGATCAGGCTCTTTGGATAGGAACCTACGCTCTCCTTACATAGCCATGTACTATGATAGAAAACAGTTATCCCAAACCACAAACCCTCATCAAGTGTTTACCGTCAAAAAAAAGTGTAATGGATCCTTATTTGGAATGGTGTGAAACACCCAAAGTCATGTACTCGAATCTTAGATCCAAATTATATGGAAAGAGAAATGATCTACGTCCAACCTACGCACTTATTTAATTGGCTCTCCCCAATACCAATTCTATTTCCATTAAAATATTTATGAAAACATTGCATAACACTAACTTAGTTTCAACTTATACAATACTCCACTACATCCTGAGAGTATATACCCTTATTAGATTCAGCTATTCCATTTTGCATTTATTTCCCTAAGAAATCTCAAGATCCGAATACCCGATTTTATTTCAATTTTTTTTTGAAATGAACTATACATTTTAAATCTAGAAAATATATGTATATAGCACAAGTAACTCCAAAATGATACTAAGGAACTGGGTATTACCAAATAATATCACGCATTCCCTTACTAGAAGGGTAATACTCAATAGAAGTGTTTACCATCCGAACAGATCTCTTCCCCATTTTAAGTTATTTTCGAGTCACTCGAACTAGTTAACTTAAAATTTTACTTTAATTTCAAAATCCCATTTTTGAAACAATATTTCACACTTTCTACAAAACATTTATCACCAACTTGCTTTGGGTTCGTTTGGGTTTGAACTTGTTTCGATTGTACAATGATAAATAGAATAATTAATTTAGTAAGTATACTACAACATTCAAACATCTGATCGTCACATAGAAGATTATTCAGATCATCACAAAACAAATCGAGACTCGTTTCCTGAACCAATCCAAAGAAAATATTTCTTACATAAAATTTCCGTTTCCAAAATAATTTTTTTACTGGGACTGAAAATATTTTAAAATGGTACTATTATTATTTTCAAAACCTTGAAAACATCTTTCAAAAGCATCGGGATTTTAGTCCTCAAGTTTTCTACTTGAACTCTTCTTAATTAAAAGACACATTCTTATTAGTCCATCTTATAATATCAACTTATGTAAACCATTTTTCAAATATTTTTTTCAAAATATTCTAGTTTCCTCTGAAAACATCTTTAATAAAAATCAGTTCTAACCTAACATTAAAATCGAATGGCTTATAGTCAAATTGTGAAACTTAATTCAAAGTGTCCGTTTCAATGTTTTCCCTATTTCTATTTACCTAACCCATGTTTTAAAAGGAAAACTACTTATAAAACACCAATAATTGTCAATGCTCAAAACTAGACGAGCATGACTAACCAAACCCTAAATGATAATAATAAAATATTATTATCTCCTAATGACAACACCTAAAATACTATATTATACCATTTTTGAAAAATATCATTCTTTTCATATATAAAATATATTCTAGGTAAATTATTTCATTTACCCAATTTCAAAACAATACCGTGTTGGCTAGTTTTGTTCAAGTGTTTAGGAATCCCTATCGATAGCGTTGGCCAAATGCATCGAACAGAATCCTTAAGCCACTCAACAGATCAAACAACACAATATAAAACTTTTTTAATATCACTAACAAATACGCGCTCTTATATATATATATATATAAATTCAAACTCATAATAAGGCATTCCATTATCTTATCTCTTAATGAGTTACCCTACCAAAGCCAAGATTCTCGCTTAACCTTGCACTCTTGATACCACATGTAACGACTTGCATTTTCGACTCTCAGAAATTGACACTTGTACATTCATGGTATTCAGATACCGAACAATCAAATGCCAGAAAGATAGATCGTTGGAGGGAGAGAAAGAAGACAAGAAGAACTAAACAAACACATAATCTCACAACGCAATAGAACAATATATGTTATTCAACATAGAATTTACAAAGTCATTTCAAAATGTACATCATGGTCATATTAATACAAATCCTACCCTGGGACAGTTATAACTATATGTCCCTACATATAGATACAAATTACATGTAATACAACAGAAACAAGATAATAACTAACTATCGATGAAGCCTCCTACTCCAAGCTCCGCCAAATGCATCCGTAGGAAACCTGAATTACTTGGATGCCTATATAAATTTGAGCACCCAAGAGTTTTAAGAAAAAATAATAAAACTCTAGGTCAGACATGGATCTGGTGCGAGTAAACTCAAAACAACTGGATTATTACATTAAAAACTCTTTTATAATCAAAGGTATCTCGTAAGACCACGTCGCACATAAATACAGATGGGTTTTACCTTACGATAAACAAAACACTTTTTATATAAAATCCATTGATATGATAATAATGTCCATGGATTGAAAATAAATATAAAAAACAGCAGAAATGCTTGCATCTCAACATAGTTGGGTACATCTAAATCCGTAAGGGCTCATATTGGAGATTGGATTCCATATTATGGCAAGATAAGAGACTACCTTCCGATGGTACACCCCTAGAAAATACACAGGATTCTGAAAATAACCTCATGTACTCCTTCTACACAGAGCCAGCTGCGCCTTATACTACGCAGGCCGGATTGACTCACCCCTTGACACAGCCTTATACTCTGGTGCCTGCGTTCAAAACAACTCGAAAAGGGACAATCTAGAATAGGATGATGGCTCCTAATGGTAGCTAGCCACATAGCTCTGCTGCATACCCTGTTCCTACCATTTATTCAGTTTGTGAGGCATGTGAGATCACGTCTATACCTTTTGAATAACAAACCCTGTAGGAATGCAACATTGCCATACAGGCATCAATGCAATGCTAGCATTCATCCATACATGTTTCATGTTTTTTCTCGGACTGAACGAAACCGAAGGCATTATGTAACAAACCCGGTTTGGAGATTACCGGTAATATTAAATTATAATGATGATTATAATTTAATATTGGAATTAATTAAATTAATTAGAGGTAAAATGGTGAAAATATTGTTTATTTAATATAAACAATGAAGTTGAGTAAATTGAGCTAATGAAATGAAGAAAATAAAGTTAATCACTTTATTTGAGTCTTGGGATGGGTTGTAAATTTATTTGGGTTTAATAAAATGATATTGGTAATTTAAGACCAATAATCCATTTTTATTTTAAAACAAAATATGGAGAATAAAGAAGAAATAATTTTATTGAGGTTGGAAATGTTGGACATGTGTGAAATAAAGTGTTACTTTATTTCATGAGTTTTTGAATGTAGTTGTATAACTATATTCGATTAAAATTGTTAATTTTGGCAATATTGTATTTTTTTGCCAATTTGCCTTTTATTGATGAAATGCAAGAGAAATGGTTAATAAGTTAATTAATCATAATAAAAATGATATATAATAGTGTATTAATGTTTTAAAAGTGTTAAAACATTTATTTACACTTTATTGGTTGGAAAATATAGTTTTATTTTGCAAAATATGTCCAAATTTGCATTATTTTGACAAAATATGCAAATTTGTAGAAAATGAGAGTTTAGTGCTAAAATAACATTTAAATTGATGGAAAATAATGTTTTATTTACTTTAATAAAATTCTAGACGAAATAACGATTCCAACGCATTTAATTTTGTTGAAATCGGATTAATAATGCAAAAGTTACGAATTGTTAATGATTAAATATGTGAGTAATTTGGGAAAATAACATTTCTTGAATTTTCCTAAGGCATATTGGGTTTGGGTTGGACCCAATACCCAAAAGAGGCTTCTGGTAGGTGAAGGAGGCATCGTACAGACATCTCACATTTCTCCTCCCACCAGAAATTAACACAGAAGCTTCAAAACACATAAAAATGGCTTCCACTCCTTAATCCCAGTCAAAATTCTCAATTAATTAGCAAATTGGAAGGATCTCCTAGCTCAAAACATAAATAAGCTTATACAGGTCCTGCAGGAGCTTGAATTCGCCAAAAGCTTTGCCTTTGCTGACTAAAACCATCATCTTTTGCTGCAAATTGTAAGTATATACAGCAACTAAATTGAAAGCCTATGCAAAATCTGTAGCTTTTTGTTGCAAATTCGTACTAGTTTCTGAGGTTTTTCTTATACCACGTTTTGCTGGAAATGCATCATAGTAAAACGGTCATAACTTTAACGTTTTTTGTCCGTTTTACCTCAATTTTTTTTTTGGAAACTAGATTCAATATGAAACAATTTGTTTTCAAGTTGTATCCTGAGATTTTGCAATTTTAATGACCTGAAATGAGTTTGAAGACAGAAGCCCGATTTTGTCTTTAACAAAGCAGGCTGAGTTTGAATTTGTTAGCAAAACAGCCATAACTTTTGAACCACGGATCGGATTTTGATAATCTTGGCCATTCCGGAAAGCTTATTTCACAACTTTAATTTGTTGAGTTTTCTGTTATTTTGAGGGTAGCTATGACAAAATTGAATTTTTGTACTGCTAACCCGAGAGCAAAACTAGAATTTTCCTATTGTTGAATCTACAACGGAATCGGCCATAACTTTTCCGATTTTAGGCCGAATTCGATAATCTTAGATGTTCTGGAAAGCTCATTTCATAAGCTACAACTTTTTCTTTAATCGTATTGCCAAATTTTGGCGTTTTCTATGCTAAAATCAAAAATGTTTTTAAGCATTTTTAAGCGTTTTTAAACAAGTATTCTTTATTTTCAAGGCTTTTATAAATCATAAAAAAAACCCGTTTTCTCTGGAAAAATATTTTATAAATAATTTTATTTATTTTAATCATTTTTATGTTATTCGGGTGTATATTTAACGTTTTGATTATGTTTGAAGCATTTTATCATATTAGTCTATTTGACTAGTATTATGCAGATATGGTCCGAAGATTCTTAATTAGGAGTATATTCGATAGAGGACCATATGGATGTAGATTTACACTTGCCGAGGATATGAGGCAAGGTTATTTATTATTATGATACTTGTCGATGAATGGAGACAAGTGTGGTAGTCACATTGAACTCGTCGTGGTACGAAATACGATGAGTTGGAATTTTTTACATTTTGCCGATGAAATGAGGCGATGTATATTTATTTTTAAATAGGGTTTGATGTTAATTTATAATTACTTTACGATGTGGTATCGACCGACGATTAGTAAACCATTAGGTGTTGACGCATGGTATGGGACGTGCGTTAATACCTTTTGGGTTCCTAGTCGTAAGGTTGAGACACATGGAAGTTTGGACTAATACTACGGACCTCGAGTGGAGTGAGGTTGCAGATTAGTAGTCAACCCCGAAGCATTATGATATTATTATTACTCGAGTCTTTTGACGTCACCGATTGGGATAGAGGAAGTTATAGGCTACGTAGTCGTGTGCATAGACAGGAGAGGTAGAAATGAAGGTGATCCCAATCCCATGATGTATGGTACCGTAGTACAGTACTAGTGGAAGTAAATAGCACGTGCGAAGTACTCTTTTTATTGATGATTTTGATGTTAATCTTTTTGGGTGATGTTTATGTTTTGAATAGCCTCGAGTAAGAATGAGGCGACATTATAGGATGGTCCATAATGTCTCGACCATATTATTACTACTTGTTTGAGATTATGTGATTTATGAAGTTTGACGATCTTTATGATTGATTTGAAGTACTTCGAAATAGTTTTCCTTCTTATGATATAAGAATGATCCTTGATGATTCTCGTAGATGTATATTCATGATGAACCTTATATTCGTTCCGTTGGGAACAACGGAATGGTTATCTCACTATCACTTATCATCATTGAGGCCCTTATCTACTAATGAGTTTAGTTGCCTGACCCGTGTGTTTTTCGCTCGGGTCAGACCGAGTTGCAGGTTAGCATGGACAGCTTCTCTTTTTGGATCAGCTAATCACCTTTTGTGGGACATATCGATTTGGCTTGCTTTATCTTTAGACCGTTTTGTTGACTATCATGATGTATATTCTTTTGTGGATGATTGTATGTGATTATCAGTACCCTTTTTGTCACTCGTGTATGATGTATTATGTGGGCATGTAGTGTGGTGTATGTGTATATATATATCTGATCTAGGTTTTCTTTTCTGTGACTGTTATTTACTTTCTGCATATATGTATATTACATTAGTTCTGAAATGTTTGTAAACCGCCATAGTGTGCAATAGTTATGGACTAGACGTGTCAACCACATATGAGGTAAATGGAAAAAAAATGATGACACTTCTTGACATGTTTAGTTCTTAGCTAGTGTATGCTATGTTGGTCGCCCTTATCCATCCATATTCTCTGCGTTAGTAGACAGAATTACTTGTTAATTCCCTTTACTAACGTGGGTCTCGGGGTGGGGCATCACAGCTTGGTATCAGAGCATCGTTTCAGAATATAATGTGATATATACAGAAGTACACGAGATACCATACATCAAGTATAATACATCTACATGTATCATCCCATAATCATGATTCGGTTCACCTTACTTTTAATTTTGTCCTTACCCATGTTTTGACCCGTGTCCCTTTTCGATTCCTTTGGGTAGATAGAAAGGAATACGTCTAGGAATGTTTAGTATATTCCATAGTATTCCTTATTTTCTGTACTTGAATTTCTAATATATCTATTTACCCTGTGAATGATCCTTTTAATCTTTTCCTTTCAGCTAGGTCTCATCGGGGTAGAGGACACCATTCAACGGCGGGACCGTCCAGTGGTTCTCGTCCTGAGGGTGTATATATGTCCACTGATCAGATTCTTGAGTTAGTGCGGAGCGTTCATCCTCCCACTACTGCTACTCCTGACTCTCCTTGCCGATCAGCTTTTGCACGTATGTGCAGTGATTTCACTCATCTCGGTGGCAAGGCCTTTAAAGGCACCGAGTCTGTTCTTGATGTAGAAGCCTGGCTCAGTTCTTGTGAGCGTATTTTTGGCCGTATGGAGATATCTAGCCATCACCGTGTTCTTGTAGCATCCAGTATGTTGCAAGAACGAGCTCTTCATTGGTATGACCTTCTGATTGCTGAGATTGATGAGTCCACACTTTAGTGGGATCGGTTCCGTGAGCGGTTTGAGCTCAAGTTTATTCCTGATTCTGAGAGAGCTACTCTAGCTCGTCGCTTCCTTGAGCTCAAGCAAGGAAAGCTTTCTGTTTCTGAGTATGTTGCTTCTTTTGAGGGTCTTTCTAAGTAGGGGCTTGAACATATTCCTACTCCATACAAGAAGAATCTTAGGTTCATTTTCGGACTTAAGAAGTATTTGAAGAAATCCCTTATGCTTCGCCTTGAGCTTACTTTTGAGAAGCTTGTTGATGCGGCCCTTCAGCTTGAAGCGGTCGAGAAGGAAGAGGATAGTGATGATGATGTTAGTGTTCGGGCCAACCTGAATAAGAAGAAGTTCTTTCGCAAGTCTAAGCCCTTTCCTCCTAAGAAGAAGAAGAAGCAAGGTGGTTCTTCTTCTCAGCCTCAGTCTACTCCTTCAACGAAGCCTTTTGCATGCTTCAATTGTGGCTCCCCTGATCATCCTGTTAGAGAGTGTCCCAAACCCAAGTGTTGCCTCCACTGCAAGAAAGAGGGACACTTAGTTGCTGCTTGCCCCATTAAGGGGGAAGGTTCATGTCAGGGTCAGCTTAATGTGGCTTCTATCTCTGGTGATGCTTCTCAGCCTAGAGGTACACACTCTTCCGTTTTAGAAGGTTCCTTATTATTTCATGATCGTATTATCCGAGTGCTTTTCGATACGGGTGCTTCTCACTCATTCGTATTGAAGGAACTCGTAGATGCTTTGCAGTTGGATGTTTCATGCTTGCTTACTTCGTTGCGAATTGCTAATCCTATTGGAGGATCCACTACTCTTAGCTTACTTTGTGATGACGTTGAGATCTTGATTTGTGGTTTTTCTTTCTGTGCGAATCTGCACGTGGTTCCTTTCCTTGGCTTTGACATGATTTTGGGTATGGACTTGCTAGTTCGGTACGATGCTAGGATTTTATGTTTGGAGCGAGCTCTTTATCTTCAACATCCTGATTTTTCCGATCAGTTATCTCTCTCGCTTCATGATTTCGATTGTGGTTCTACAACCTCTTTATTTGCTCTTGATTCTCTCGATACTGATGATGATGTGTCCCATATTCCAGTTGTTTGTGACTTTTCTGATTTATTTGAGCCTGTTTCTGGTTTGCCTCCTAAGTGAGCCATTGAGTTCCGTATTGATCTTATCCCTGGTGCTCAGCCCGTTAGTCGTCCTCCCACGACGATGTCTATGCGAGAGAATGAGGAACTCAAGAAGCAACTTCTCGAGCTTGAAGCCAAGAATTTTATTCGATCTAGCTCTTCACCATGGGGTGCCGCAGTGGTATTCGTGAAGAAATCCGATGGATCTCTTAGGCTTTGCGTCGACTATCGCAAGCTTAATGAGCTAACCATCAAGAACCGTTATCCTTTACCCAGAATTGATGATATGTTCGATCAGTTGAGTGGTGCTAAGGTCTTTTCTCAGTTAGATCTGGCCGCTGGTTTTCATCAGCTTCGAGTTGCGGAAGATAGTATTCCTCTCACCGCATTCCGCACTCGCTATGGTTCTTATGAGTGGCTCGTCATGCCATTCGGTTTGACGAATGCTCCTGCTTATTTCGTCGATCTCATGAATCGAGTATTCCGAGAATATCTCGATAAGTTTGTTCTTGTTTTCATTGATGACATTTTGGTTTATTCGAAGTCCGAAGTAGATCATGCTCGACATCTTAGAATCGTTTTGAGTACTCTCCGACAGCATCAACTCAAAGCAAAGGTTTCTAAGTGTCATTTTTGGGAAAAGCAAGTGAAATTCTTAGGCCATGTCATATCTTCCAGTGGCATCTCTGTCGATCCTGCTAAGATCGAGGCTATTCAGAATTGGAAGAGGCCTGAGAATGTTCACAAGATTCGTTCCTTTCTGGGATTAGCAGGTTATTATCGTCGTTTCATCATCAAAGCCTTTTCCCGCATTGTGCTTCCTTTGACTAGCCTTACGAGGAAAGGCGTTCGATTTATTTGGTCCGATAAGTGTGAAGCTTCTTTTCAGAGATTGAAAGAGCTTCTCACTAATGCTCCTGTCCTTGTGGTTCCTCAAGGGAACCAAGATCTTGTGGTATATAACGATGCCAGCCTCAGTGGCCTCGGTGCAGTCCTGATGCAGAAGGATCGGGTAGTTGCTTATGCTTCAAGATAGTTGAGACCGAATGAGGTTCGGTATGCTACCCATGACCTTGAGCTTGCGGCCATTGTCTTCACTTTGAAGATTTGGCGTCATTATCTTTTGGGAGAGCATTTTATCCTCTATACCGATCACAAATTTCTTAAGTATCTCTTTTCTCAGAAGGATTTAAACATGAGGCAACAACGATGGTTAGAGTTTCTCGCCTCATATGATTTCGATATTGAGTATAACCTTGGTAAAGGTAATCGAGTTGCTGATGCGCTTAGTCGCAAGCATTCGGCCGTGGTTTCTATGATGTTAGCCGAATGGGATGTTCTGACGACACTATCTTGTTGTGATATTCGTGATAGAGTTCCATCATCCGATTCTCCTGCTTTAATGTTTAGTATGGATGCTCGACCATCTCTTCTTGATCGTATTTCTGTGGCTCAGAGGCATGATGCTCATACGATGCGCCTCATCCAGTCTTGTTCTACTGACTCCCGTGATGAGGAGTTGCGGGATTATTCTATTGATTCTCACGGTTGCCTCCGTTTGAAGAACCGTATTGTTGTGCCTTCTGACCCAGCACTTAGACGTGACATACTTGATGATTGTCATCGCTCTAAGTACACCATTCATCCGGGTAGCAGTAAGGTGTATGCGGATATGCATCGACTTTATTATTGGGAAGGCATGAAGCATGACATTGCAAGTTATGTAAACAATTGCATGACGTGTCAGCTTGTCAAGGCCGAGCATCAGCGGCCATCTGGTCTTCTTCAGCCTCTAGAGGTTCCACTGTGGAAGTGGGACCAAGTTTCGATGGACTTCATTGATGGCCTACCTCGTTCGAGGTCGGGTCATTCGAGCATTTGGTAATTGTTGATCGCCTCACGAAGTCAGCTCATTTCGTTCCTATTAAGTCTAATAGGAATGCTCCTCTTTTGGCGAAGCTCTATATTAAGGAAATTGTATGATTGCATGGTGTTCCTTCATCCATCGTTTATGACCGTGATCCTTTATTTACCAGTCATTTCTGGTCTAGCTTTTAGCAGGCTTCGGGAACAAAACTGCATCTTTCGACTGCTTATCATCCTCAGTCTAATGGACAGACAGAGAGGGTGAATCGTATTCTTGAGGACCTACTTCGCACATGCATTCTTGATTTTGGTGGTTCTTGGGAGGATCACCTTCCCTTGGTAGAATTCTCCTATAACAACAGCTTTCAGTCCAATATCGGTATGGTACCATTCGAGGCACTTTATGGTAGACTGTGCCGTTCTCCATCTTGTTGGTTAGAATCTAGCGAGAAGCTTATTCTTAGGCCGGATTCGATTCATGATTCTTCGGAGAAGATTTCCCTTATTAGACAAAGAATGAAAGAGGCACAGAGCCGTCAGAAATCCTACGCGGACAACCGTAGGAAGCCTCTTGAATTCTCTGTCGGTGACCATGTGTTCATTCATATATCTCCGATGAAGGGAGTGATGCGCTTTAGCTCCACAGGGAAATTGGATCCTCGCTTTATAGGACCATTTCCGATTACCGAGCGCATCGGTCCGGTTTCTTATCGAGTGTCACTTCCGCCTCATTTATCTGGTATTCATGATGTTTTCCACGTCTCTCAGCTTAAGAAGTGCATTCGAGGTTCCGATTCCGTTGTTGATCCTTCCGAGCAGCTTGAGCTTGAGATCTCAACAAGTTTATCCACCGTTCAACGGCCTATTCGCGTGCTTGATTCGGAGGTGAGGCGCCTTCGAAGCAAGTACGTTCCTCTTGTTAAGATTCAATGGTAGGAGAATCTCAATGATTGCACTTGGGAAACTAGAGAATCTATCGAGCATTCTTTTTCGGGTTTTCTATCTTCATTTGAGGATGGTGAGAACTATTATCTCAAGCTATTTCTTATTCCTTTTGGGTTAAATCGTTATATTTGTTACGGTTTCCCTAGAAATTGCAAGGACGCAATTTTGTTAAGGGGGAGTCTGTAACAAACCCGGTTTGGAGATTACCGCTAATATTAAATTATAATGATGATTATAATTTAATATTGGAATCAATTAAATTAATTAGAGGTAAAAGGGTGAAAATATTTTTTATTTAATATAAACAATGAAGTTGAGTAAATTGAGCTAATGAAATGAAGAAAATAAAGTTAATCACTTTATTTGAGTCTTGGGATGGGTTGTAAATTTATTTGGGTTTAATAAAATGATATTGGTAATTCAAGACCAATAATCCATTTTTATTTTAAAACAAAATATGGAGAATAAAGAAGAAATAATTTTATTGAGGTTGGAAATGTTGGACATGTGTGAAATAAAGTGTTACTTTATTTCATGAGTTTTTGAATTTAGTTGTATAACTATATTCGATTAAAAATGTTAATTTTGGCAATATTGTTTTTTTTGCCAATTTGCCTTTTATTGATGAAATGCAAGAGAAATGGTTAATAAGTTAATTAATCATAATAAAAATGATATATAATAGTGTATTAATGTTTTAAAAGTGTTAAAATATTTATTTACACTTTATTGGTTGGAAAATATAGTTTTATTTTGCAAAATATGTCCAAATTTGCATTATTTTGAAAAAATATGCAAATTTGTAGAAAATGAGAGTTTAGTGCTAAAATAACATTTAAATTGATGGAAAATAATGTTTTATTTACTTTAATAAAATTCTAGACGAAATAACGATTCCAACGCATTTAATTTTGTTGAAATCGAATTAATAATGCAAAAGTTACGAATTGTTAATGATTAAATATGTGAGTAATTTGGGAAAATAACATTTCTAGAATTTTCCTAAGGCATATTGGGTTTGGGTTGGACCCAATACCCAAAAGAGGCTTTTGGTAGGTGAAGGAGGCATCGTACAGACATCTCACATTTCTCCTCCCACCAGAAATTAACACAGAAGCTTCAAAACACATAAAAATGGCTTCCACTCCTTAATCCCAGTCAAAATTCTCAATTAATTAGCAAATTGGAAGGATCTCCTAGCTCAAAACATAAATAAGCTTCTAGAGGTCCTGCAGGAGATTGAATTCGCCAAAAGCTTTGCCTTTGCTGACTAAAACCATCATCTTTTGCTGCAAATTGTAAGTATATACAGCAACTAAATTGAAAGCTTGTACAAAATATTTAGCTTTTTGTTGCAAATTCGTACTAGTTTCTAAGGTTTTTCTTATACCACGTTTTGCTGGAAATGCATCATAGTAAAACGGTCATAACTTTCACGTTTTTTGTCCGTTTTACCTCAAATTTTTTTTTTGGAAACTAGATTCAATATGAAACAATTTGTTTTCAGGTTGTATCCTGAGATTTTGCAATTTTAATGACCTGAAATGAGTTTGAAGACAGAAGCCCGATTCTGTCTTTAACAAAGCAGGCTGAGTTTGAATTTGTTAGCAAAACAGCCATAACTTTTGAACCACAGATCGGATTTTGATAATCTTGACCATTCCGGAATGCATATTTCATATACTACAACTTTCATTTGTTTAGTTTTCTGTTATTTTGAAGGTAGCTATGACAAAATTGAATTTTGTACTGCTAACCCGAGAGCAAAACCAGAATTTCCCTGTTGTTGAATCTGAAATGGAATCGGCCAGAACTTTTTCGTTTTTAGGCCGAATTCGATAATCTTAGATGTTCTGGAAAGCACATTTCATAAGCTACAACTTTTTCTTTAATCGCATTGCCAAATTTTGGCGTTTTCTATGCTGAAATCATAAATGTTTTAAAGCATTTTTAAGGGTTTTTAAACAAGTATTCTTTATTTTCAAGGCTTTTATAAATCATAAAAAAAACCCGTTTTCTCTGGAAAAATATTTTATAAATAATTTTATTTATTTTAATCATTTTTATGTTATTTGGGTGTATATTTAACGTTTTGATTGTGTTTGAAGCATTTTATCATATTAATCCATTTGACTAGTATTATGCAGATATGGTCCGAAGACTCCTAATTAGAAGTATATTCGATAGAGGACCATATGGATGTAAATTTACACTTGCCGAGGATATGAGGCAAGGTTATTTATTATTATGATACTTGTCGATGAAAGGAGACAAGTGTGGTAGTCACATTGAACTCGTCGTGGTACGAAATACGATGAGTTGGAATTTTTTTACATTTTGCCGATGAAATGAGGCGATGTATATTTATTTTTAAATAGGGTTTGATGTTAATTTATAATTACTTTACGATGTGGTATCGACCGACGATTAGTAAACCATTAAGTGCTGACGCATGGTATGTGACGTGCGTTAATACCTTTTGGGTTCCTAGTCGTAAGGTTGAGACACATGGAAGTTTGGACTAGTACTACGGACCTCGAGTGGAGTGGGGTTGCAGATTAGTAGTCAACCCCGAAGCATTATGATATTATTATTACTCGGATCTTTTGACGTCACCGATTGGGATGGAGGAAGTTATAGGCTACGTAGTCGTGTGCATAGACAGGAGAGGTAGAAATGAAGGTGATCCCAATCCCATGATGTATGGTACCGAAGTACAATACTAGTGGAAGTAAATAGCACGTGCGAAGTACTATTTTTATTGATGATTTTGATGTTAATCTTTTTAGGTGATGTTTATGTTTTGAATAGCCTCGAGTAAGAATGAGGCGACATTATAGGATGGTCCATAATGTTTCGACCATATTATTACTACTTGTTTGAGATTGTGATTTATGAAGTATGACGATCTTTATGATTGATTTGAAGTACTTCGAAATAATTTCCCTTCTTATGATATAAGAATGATCCTTGATGATTCTCATAGATGTATATTCATGATGAACCTTATATTCGTTCCGTTGGGAACAAAGGAATGATTATCTCACTATCACTTATCATCATTGAGGCCCTTATCTACTGATGAGTTTAGTTGCATGACCCGTGTGTTTTTCACTCGGGTCAGACCGAGTTGCAGGTTAGCATGGACAGCTTCTCTTTTTGGATCAGCTTATCACCTTTTGTGGGACATATCGATTTGGCTGGCTTTTATCTTTAGACCGTTTTGTTGACTATCATGATGTATATTCTTTTGTGGGATGATTGTATGTGATTATTAGTACCCTTTTTGTCACTCGTGTATGATGTATTATGTGGGCATGTATGGTGGTGTATGTGTGTATATATATCTAATCTGGGTTTGCTATTCTGTGACTGTTATTTACTTTCCGCATATATGTATATTACATTAGTTCTGAAATGTTTGTAAACCGCCATAGTGTGCAATAGTTATGGACTAGACGTGTCAACCACATATGACGTAAATGGAAAAAAATGATAACACTTCTTGGCATGTTTAGTTCTTAGCTAGTGTATGCTATGTTGGTCGCCCTTGTCCATCCCAATTCTCTGCGTTAGTAGACAAAATTACTTTTTAATTCCCTTTACTAACATGGGTCTCAAGGTGGAGCGTCACACATTACTTCTACTAAATCCATTTTGGAATCACTCTTAGGATTGGTAGAAAATAGCCCTTGCACTTCTATGCTCTGTCTTCGATTCCATATTCTTTGAGATGTCTTCAGTTCGAAATGCTTGAGTTGGATCAAAGTGATTTTCGGGTAACATATCTAATCTTGGTCTCACCAAAACAAACTTCGAAAGTTTACGGTAAACTCAATCCCGGTTCTCTAAGAAATAAACAGACAAAAGAATAAGAGCGGAGTTCACCTCCTAACCGTTGAATGAATGGATTTCCTTATCAATTTGTCCTATAAGAGTGAAATGAGATTTATAAGCCCAGTTCAGTATCATCGAGGATGACTGTGCCATACAACTCATGTGTTTCTTCTAGATATTTCCAAAGTTACGTTTTTGATCTCGATTTGATAGTCAGTTATTTAACTATCAAATAAAGAATCATTCAACCATAGATTTGATTCCATATGGGATCGCCCAAGCCTTTATTAATTAATCTTTCATTAATTAAAATCATTTTGTAAACTTAATCAAAAGATCTTTGCAACACTATTCCCAAACCCCTACCTCCCTTTATACTTAGAAAACATTTGTACTTATCTTAATGATATAAGTATATAACCCAAAACAATTTGGAAAATTCCCTCCTTTCAAATTCCATATTAAATGTCCAAATAATTTTTTTTCATAAAATTACTTACTATAAAACCCACCCACTTATTCTTATAAAAATTATTTTTATAAGTTCTCTTCACATTTCAAACACCTTTATAAATTTCCAAAATAAATTTATAACTTCTTTTACAATCTCTAAAATGATTTATAAAACCCCTTTTATTTATAAAAATCATTTATTAATTTTCCTTTGTAATCTTTTATAAAATATCATTTACAAAATATCGTTTGTAAATCACTTTAAATAAACTATTTTATTCAATAAACCTCTTTTATAAACAAATTATTATCTAAAAATACCTTTATTAAATTATTAGACAACTTGAAAAATCATTTATAAAGTCCTAACCTCTAATTTGTTAAAGAATTAAAGTTAACTCAAACCATAACTTTATAAACTCAAAAGGAGGCTTAGCAATCACAATGATACTAATTTAAGTTACCATTTAATTTCCATTTTACTTTCAAGTCACCCTATAGTTATTTACATAAGCTAACATATATGTAAATACAATTCATTTTCAAATCAGCAAATAGCATGTCAACACAAATTAACTGGCATATACATGTCGAAATAATAGTAGGATGGTGATTTGTCCTGCTAAATAGATGACCAAACAATATACTTAACTATAGCGGAACGAGGTATTATTCTGCTAACAAATGCCCAAACAATAAATTTACAGCAGAACAAGGATTTATTCTGCTGACCTAGGTCCACAATAATCAATTCAATTTATTATAGCAGAACGGGGATTTATTCTGCTATTAGACATCCAAATAATCAAACAATCAATTTATTGTAGAATATAGTTTTATTATACTAATCTAAGTCCATAGAAATCCTAACAATCACATTATAGTTCATTCATAGTTGGCTACTTGATGTCATGGACAAGAGATCCATTGGTTTTAGATCAAGTTACTTATAAAAAGAAAACTAAGTTTAAATAAACTTTTAATAATTAAATCTTAATGTAATTATAAATTAAAGTTTAATTAAATCCTAACTAATCAAAATTAAATCATAATTAAACCTTAATCAATCTCAGTTAAGTCTTAATTAAAATAACTAATAGTTAAACACTAATTAATTAATAATTAATTAAATAATTAAACTCTAACTAAATAATTAATTAAATAATTAAACTCTAATTAATTAATAATTAATTGAATAACTAAACTTTAATTAATACATACTTAATTCATAATTAATTAATAGTTAACTTTTACTTAATTAATAATTAATTAAAACAAAAAACTTTACTGATTAAATAATTAGCTCTAATTAACTTATTCTTAATAATAAATTAAATAATCATTAAACCTTATTTAATTAACAATAATACTTATCATGAATACTTAAATATGTTTTGAAAAACATTTTCAAAATCACTTAAAAAGGAAATACTTTAATTTACAAAATTTGTTCGTTTACCGAACTACATTTATAGCGACTATCGCTATATGACCTGTAATTTCAAATCTTGCTTCATGCTCCAATTCACTTTAAAAACTCTTACTTTAGGTTTTACTTACTTTTATAAATTTAAGCAAGATTTCTAACATATTTACTCATAACTTGTTTACTAACTTAAACTTACTAACTTTTGTACTAACTTTTCTTACTAACTTCTTTACTAACTTTTTTTTAGCAATACATCACATACATGAATCAAAACATTCATTCACAAGCAATAACCACAATTACTAACAATATCATAACTTCCAAACTATTTACACATTTAGATTTCAGAATTTCAAGCCCGATTCAATTCACATACAAATCAACATTCATATAAACACAAGCACAAACTAACACCATAAATTTCAACATATATCATAACCAAAATTTACACCACATATAAAATTTATAACTTTTAAATAAAACAAAGCTTACTCACCAAATCCTTTCAAAACTCTTTTTGATAAATTTGAAATATCTCAAGAACTTTGCAACACTTGATTTTTGGACCCTAGATACTAGAAATGGGTTCGGCCATGGTACCTATATGGCTCGGCCATACATAAAGAGGCTTGGCCATGCTTGGTGTAGGGTAAAAAGAGCACAACCAAGGTTGATATTGGGTGTGCATGATGTTGTTTTGAAAAGAGGAGGAGGTATAAATAAAAAGGAGAAGTTAAAACTAAGTTTAAAAACATTTAAAAGTAAAAACTTTGATATTTTAAAACTTTTTGAATTTGGAAAAGAAGCCACTAACACTTTTTGAAAATTAAAGAAGATGAAGAACATTTGAAAAATAAAGGAAATGAAAATGAAAGAGAAGTGAAATAGTTTTATATAATTTGAAGAGGTGAATTTACCAAAATGCCTTAAGTCCTTTTACCCTACACCATCTTCCTCCACCTCACCATATTCCCCTCCACCTACATACCTCACGTCCATCATCATGCTTCCCCCTTCATGAACAAAGAAACATATTTATACTCATAAGTGTACTAATATTCCAAGCGTTTTATATTTAAATAAAAAGGAAAAAATGTCACATCAACTTTTGTCTTAACTTAATTAAACTTTTAAAACTTTTTATTCCTTAACTAAGATGTTTTCAAACCTTTAAATGTTGTTTTCAAATATAACAAAGGTTCACAATATTTCAAACAACTTTTATTCGATGAAACGTCAAAAATTTGAAAAACGGTTTCTGGTCACATTTTCTATTTTTTATTGAACTATATATTTTTGTATACCAAACTCAAAAATGAATTTTCTATTATTAGTTATAAATTAAAAGAGGGCTATTTTATTTATTAAAACCATCATTTTACCCAGAACTTATTTACTAGCTTAAACTTTCTAACTTTTATACTAACTTTCTTATAGCAATACATCACATACATGAATCACAACATTCGTTCACAAGAAATTACTAGCAATATCATAACTTCCAAACTATTTACACATTAGATTTCAAAATTCCAAGCCCAATTCAACTCACATACAAATCAAAATTCCTATAAAACCAAGCACAAACTAACACCATAAATTTAAAAATATATCATAACCAAAATTTACACCACATAAAAGTTAGAACTTTTATATAAAACAAAGCCTACTCACCAAAACCTTTCAAAACTCTTTTCTGAAAAACTTGAAATATCTTAAGAACTTTGCAATACTTGATTTTTGGACCCTAGATCTTGGAAATGGGTTCGACCATAGTGCTTATATGGCTCGGCCATACATAAAGAGGCTTGACCATGCTTGGTGCAGGGTGAAAAGGGCACGACCAAGGTTGAATTGGGGCGTGTATGGTGTTTTTTTAAAAGAGGAGAAGGTAAAAATGAAAAGGAGAAGTTACAATTAAGTTTAAAAACATTTAAAAGTAAAAACTTTGATCTTTTAAAACTTTTTGAATTTGGAAAATAAGCCACTAAAACTGTTTGAAAACTTAAAGAAGATGAAGAACATTTGAGAAAGAAAGGAAATGAAAATGAAAGAGGAGAAAGAGTAGTGAAATTAGTTTTATATAATTTGAAGAGGTGAATTTACCAAAATACCCTAAGTCATTTTACCCTCCACCATCTTCCTCCACCTCATCATATTCCCCTCCACCTATGTACCTCACATCCATCATCATGCTCCCTACCCCTTCATGAACAAAGAAACATACTTATACACATTAGTGTACTAATATTCCTAGTGTTTTATATTTAAATAAAATGGAACCAAATGTCACATCAATTCTTATCTTAACTTAATTAAATTTGTTTAAACCTTTTTATTCCTTAACTAAGATGTTTTCAAACCTTTAAATGTTATTTTCAAATATAACAAATGTTTACAACATTTCAAACAACTATTATCTGATGAAACGTCGAAAATTCGAAAAAACGGTTTCTAGTCACATTTTCTATTTTTCATCGAACTATATATTCTTATAAAACAAATTCAAAAATGAATTTTCTATTATTAGTTATAAATTAAAAGTGGGCTATTTTATTTATTAAAACCATTATTTAAATATTTAAAATAAATTAAATATTTACAGATCAAAGCGATAAAAATTCTGGGTTGTGACAAAATGGAATTAAATTATGATAGATATATTCATTAATTTTGGTTTGAGTTCAAACTAAGTATAGAATTAATCATAGTTAATTCCAATTTATTTCAATTTGATTTCATTTCAACTTCTAAATTAGATAATTTTTCATGTACTAATTCTTGAATTAGTTCACTTCCGTACCAATTGTATGAATTAGTGACCGTTAGTAAGTACACTAAAATAACTTAATACTAAAGATAGGAAAATGCATCATATTCATTACTTTAACAACTAAACAAAAAAATATGTTACCAAATTAACTAAATTTTTTATTTACAGTAGTTAATTTACAAAGATACCCTTTTAAGCTTAGTATTTTTTAAAACTAGAAGTATAAAAGACCCAAATCTATCATTATTTCTTGAAAATAACATAGATGTGCATTAACAGCTCTACCATTTGACCATTTAAATTTTGTATTCTATATATCATTTTGAGCATTATAGATCATGTAATAATTTATGTAAACTAATACTATTATACATAGTACCCATTTTATCATTTATACTATATCGCTTTCCAAAAATCTTGACTCGTCAACCATGTATCTTCCAACTTTGATGATCTCAGTTGCTTGGACATGTTCCAAATTTGTCAAAAATTGTACAAATAATATGAACAAGAACTACACAACGTGATCTAATAACGTTACATTCTGAAAATTTGTGATTAAGTTAAACTAAAAGGCGATCTCAATCCATTATAGAATCATATGTTATATTAAATTAAAGGTGGACTTAAATCAACTAGCATTAAAGAGAATTGTTATAAAATTAATTTTCTTATTGAACTGAATTTCAGCTAAGGCTTTGGTTAGTGTTAATTCAAATTAAATGAAATTTGTACCAACTTATTTCTTTTATTAGTTGAATTCAAATTAAATGAAATTTATACCGACTAATTTACTTACAAACATTATGAATATCCATATCTTCAATACATAGTTATTTATAAACATATTTAAATTAAAAAAAGAAAAAAATGACTTAATTTCAGGCTAACTTTATGAAAAATCATTGATAATTAATTCACAACTGAATTAGATTCCTAAGAAATCAACGATGACCATGCATTTATTGAAAAATACAGGTTGCTTATGAAAATTTCATGAGCAATAAACAACACCGTTGAAAGATGTATTAAAGCCTGGGGTTGATAAATATGCATAAGATTTTACAAAAAAAAATAATTTGAGGTTGTGTAACAAAATATAAAACATTTAAATAAAAAAGGTTTAAAAATTAATTGTTTAGAATTAAACTTCTAACAAAATTTTAAAGTTGCCTACTGTAGCTATATCAAAAGTGCTACTTTTTCTTCCAAATACTGTACACAGATTTATTATTTCGATCTTATTTTACTTCAGATATAATGCTTTTTGCCCAATTGTTTTCTTGTAATATTATATGAGTTAGAACTAGAAAAGGATGAACGCCGCCTCTATAGATTATTCCAAACTGGTGCTAATATCCATATAGCAATGTAATAGTTATTCCCTTCAAAATAAATGAATTAAACAAAATGGGAAATCATACCAAATAACAAACCAAATGAAAGTTGGTTATTACACAAAACTTGATAATAAAATAAAGTTTTCAACTTGTAACAGATTTTACTAACTAATAGGAGATTCTATGGTATCCACGTATTTATAAAATCAATTTTGAGAAATGAAGAGAACTATATTTATAATCTTATGAATAGAAAATTCAACCTCAAAATAGAAATTAGAAAAAAAACTTCAAATTCAACATTAAATTTAATGAAAAAAAGTCTAACCTTTTAATCAAGCTTGATCAATCTAGTAAGCCAAGTTTTTTTGAAGTCTTCAAATTAATTTTCCATAAGAACTACAACATTGAAAGAATTGGTAGGAAAACCATCACTGCAAAATATGAATATAATGATAAAAATTCAAGATGAATACGAAGCAAAAATTCTTTTTGACAAATTCAATCAAATTCTAGTTAAATAATTGAAAAATTAAAGAGACTGGCTGAAAATTATTTGGGAAGAATTTTTAATTTGATTTAGATTGAAAAAAGGATTGGTTTTGTATCGTAGTATACATTTGAAACCGAAAAAGGGAAGAGACAATATTGTGAGAAAATGAAATGGAAGTGAAAGAATAACAAGATGATAAATGTCTGAGAAAACAACACATGACATTTTTGAAAAAATCGGGAATGGCAAAAACATGCAGTTTAAACTCAACTTTCATATAATATATATAAATATAATAGATAAATGTAGACATAAATATAAGAGCATCTCCAATGGATTAAGGACTGAATATTCAACCCTTTATATTTAGGGGATCCCAACAAAAGGGTGCCTATTAGATAGGCGCCTGATTATTCGGCGCCTATTTAATAGGCCCCCATGCATTAAGCGCCTATTAAATGGGCACCCGATGCTGGGCGCAAGTAAGAGACGTGCCCAGCCTTATTTCTCCCACTTTATTAACTTTTAATCTTCATTTTTATTCAAAAACCGTCAAAATGTCATCGAACATCACCAAAATTACATGACATACCATCCAAAAACAGACTGAGGAGCAATCATACGCTTTACATTGCCCTTCGCCCCCAATTTACGACTTATGAATTTTCACAAGCTACCGGAGGGATACACGCATCATGCATGGACTAATCTAGATACATTCGGGTATAATTATAAATATAAAATAACTATTAGTACATCAATGTTACATTAATCATATGGTAATCATGTACCATTATTTTTTATATAGACCCAGTATATGCCAAGTATATCAATTGATGTTATCATAATGATATATTAATTATGAACTAGTGTTTATTATATAGACCCATATTATTAGTCGATGTTGTGAATCGTGTATTAATCATGAACTGTTATTTATTTTATAGACCCAGTATATCAGTTGTCGGGGCAGTTTGTCCAAGTGTATAATACATTACTATGATATACTCTCTCAAGGTCTAGTAGACAGGTTGTAGGCCAGTCCTTTTGCTTTTTTCCTACGAATTCGACCTCCCTAGTCATTTGATTATTCTCTCATATCTGCCTTAGTTGAGAAATTGTGACCCACCACACACTTTTCATTTTTTAGTGTTTGAGCTCGACATTACCCCTGCCGATTTTTATATGTTGACCATGATTGAGATAGGAGGCCTGGGTAAGATACTTTTTCCTTTTGATCATTCATATAAGACTCCCGAGGTATACACCATATATCTTTCCTACCTTGAGAAGAGTTATGTTCTTAGACTATTTTTCCTTTGACATACTTACATGAGCATATTACAATGCATATGGGCACCGATGCTATGAGTGATGCTGTCATTAGGGCATTTCTTATATATTTATTTGGATCGGCTTCCTTTTTGAACCAAAAGTGGAACATTAGATTAAGGTATCTTGCAGTGGTTGTGTAATACCCCAAAATTTTGTGAAAAATCATTTTTGTAAAATGATTTAATTTTTGAAATATTTAGATTTAAATATGGTGAGATTTCTGGAATAAATAGTGTGCAAGTATATGTGTGCACGTGCACACTGAAATGGCACAAGGAAGAACTCCAGATTTCTTGGATTTAAAACAAGAATTAAAAAGCAATACAAACAAGATTTTGTAACATGGATATTTGATTTCTGGAATTATATGGATCATCTTAGAAAATAAGAAAAGAAAGTTTTACTTTAAATCAGTAAAAACAGATTTTATTTAAAACCCAGAAAAGAAAATTACACATATATATATATGTTATAAGGATTTGTAAACCTGTATACATATAGGTGCATATGTTTCTGAAATTAAAGAGGAATTAAATAAGCCTAGATAAGATATGTATACAAATATACATTTTTAAGTACTGAAAAGTATATATATATATAAGCAAGTGAAACTATAACATTAAAATGACATGAAATGTGATACAAGTCAATATGCTTGTGTAGGCAAAAATAGCAAAGGGGATTCTCAGGAATAATTGAAAAATAAAATAGGATAGTCACACTTTTAACATGACTAGGTGAATGGCCATTTTCTGAAAAGTAAAAGAAAGAAAATGCAGCCTTTAAATTGGTTAATATGGCCGGGGTATTATGAATGAAAAATGCATGATGCTAGCCAGGACAGAAATGGAATTCTGTTTTAACAAAACCCTAGTGGAAAAATGCATATAAATAGGCAGTTTTAGCCAGTAGAATTATTTTTACCCCGAGCTGCACAAAAATAAGAAAGGAAGAAAAAATATTGGAAGGAAGAAGAAAACACTCATACAAGGATTTTCTGGATTAATAAGAAGAAATATTTAGGTGAGTAACCTCACTGAGTTCATGGCATTAAGACCTGAGATGAGGCAGCCACTTTTTATTGTCATTTATATATATTTCTGGTTTTGATGTATATGATTTCATCAATGCTTTTTGGATGTCTTATTTTAAATCTGATATGATTTGATATGGATGAACTTTTTTGGGTGATCTTTGCTTTGTTGAGACATTTGTCTTTGGATGTGTATCATACTGTTTTACTTTTACTCAAAAATGTAAAAGTCTAGGATCTTAAAATTATATAGAGAATACTCTCAACTGTTATAGATCTATGGCATGGAAACTTTACAAAAAATGTTGGGAGCTGCATTATACTTGGTATAAGTGCTGAGGCTTGAGAAGAAAAATGTTAAGGGTGCAATAGAAATTTTCTAAGTGCTGAGCCCTTAATCAAATCAAAAAAAAAGGAAGAAACCCACAAGCTAAAATTATGATTGAACCAGATCCTGAATCTGAATCAATCATAAAAGGCTTGCAGATCAATATAGTAAGAACATGCCATGCCTCTTCTTACAGTTGAAAATATTCTTATATTTTACTAAGATCAAGACATATTGACCCCATTTAGGAAATAACTGTCTGCTTATTTCTGAGGAGAATTATGCTAGGAAAGATTATGGATGTTTCCTTGTTTGCAGTGACATGTTCACTTAGCATATTTGATGATAGGATTTAAGACAACACACTAGTAAATAAACTAGGGAAGGGAAGGCCAAGAAGGCTGCTGGAATGCTTGTCATATTTGAAGTATGCAAGTTGGCACATGGTTTGTTTAAGCCCTGAGATCTTTGTGCATTGATGTGAATTAGATCATTGCAATGTGTCCCTGTGATTCCTTAATAGCAGATGAGGCAGGGATTTAAATTGAATTATACAACCTGTAAATGAAGAAATAGGAATATGGATATTTCTTAGGTTGAATGGTATGGAACCAAGATGGTTCCAGTGAATGCAATTGTTGCAAATAGATAATTATGTTTGCATGATTATGTATGCAAGTGTAAGAATGATAAATGAATATATCATACCTGAACCAACTTAATTATACTATGTTAAAGTAATTGATTGCAGGAATTTGCTTAAATAACTAATTGGTGCTCTTATATTCTCTATTGCTTAATATCATGAATGTATTGATGTTACTCATACCAGATCATAGATCTGACCCTTGTTTGCTCATGGCATATGGGGTGTCTCATTTTAAAATGAGGCAGCCACTCATGCTCTTTCAGGTAACCCAGGCACTAAGTAAAAATGAAGTTATGGCTATTATGGAGGAGTGAATGAACATGCTAGCTAGTTTCAATAAGAGCTTAAATTGATTATATCTGCATGTATTCAGGAAGAATTTTATGTTTCTAAGATTTCCAGTCATGTAATGAATCCTATTATGGTTAGATGGACTAGTTGTATCATGTTAAATATATTGTTATGCATTAAGGTTTAAAATCTAAAAGAAATATCTGAGTGGGGAACAAGGAAATGATTTTAAGTATTGATATGGATGCTTGGAAAAGAAATATGCATATGTAGGTGAGCTACTGTTTTGCATAATTTATATTATGTATTAGTTAATCTTGAGACATAACAGAGCACTGAGTTTTAGAATAAAATCTGGATTTAGCTAGAAGTAAACTTATAAGGATTTTAGTTTCCTTTTTACTGAAATGCTTTGTAAATAAGTTTGAATTCATTTCTGAATCGTATTGAGAAAAGAAAAATGTTTTTTTAAAGGCTTCAGACAGAATGCAATGAATGGTATCTCCATTGCTATGAACTAGTGTGTAGCAGATACAGGATACATGAGTTAACCAGCTTCAAATAAATGATGTATTGGTTGATCATGATAGATTGTATTTTGAAAATAAAAATGCATTTCAAAAGCTTAGTACATTTAGCAATTGTTTCACCACAATCATCTTTAAAAGATTAAGACAGATAAGCAATGTAAACTGGTTTGAACAAATAAAACCTGGCAACACTCCATATACTCTGAAGTTTAGGTAGATTCTGGTTTGTAAAATGCAAATATAAGAATGGTCAGATTAACCACATGGTTAGACCATAGGTCAGGCAAATTGTTCACTTCAAATCAATGAAGCATGGAACCATTTGAACCCAGTTTTCTGGAAAATGAGTAAAGTTATTGACATGTACATGTATATCTGTGTACATGTTGATATTTGGGCAAAAATATAAACCTAAATTCTTAGAACAGTTGTAGGAATGGGTTTCAAAAATAATAAAGTAAGAAATACTATTTTGTATGTTAGATTATAGGCAAAAAATTAAATATATATGTGCAGATATAGGAAGATATCAGATTTCAAACCATACAGGAGAAAAATAAAAAGAAAAACAAAAATTGTGTTTGAACCGACCAGCATAGTATTCGAACTCGTGACCTCTCATGTATAAGTTAGGCGCGTTTCCATTACGCCTAGATGTTGCTTGTGTTCACTTATGATCCACTTTCTTTTAGCCTGAGTTTGGTACTATCTAGACTTTAACACTATCATCCATATTAAAATCTTGCTTTCCACTGATTATTACTTGATCATTCCTTAATTAGAATAACAGACTAAAGTACATGTTTCCAGTGGATTCTATGGTCAAAAATCAGGATACAATAATTAATCTGAATTGCTAAAAATCTAAATCAAACAGAATGTTCTTGTACAACAAAAAAAAATAAAGGATATACTCTGAATTTAAACAAGAGGAACACATACATCTTCATATGTATGTGTATGTTATTAGATATACACTGATATATTTATATTGGTAAGTTATTTTGATCCTGGATATATTTTGTTTATTGGAGAAAGAAAATGACCTTGGAAAAATATATTTGTAATGAATGATATATCTATATATCATCTCTAAAAAAAAAAATCCTTATGAAATTAGGGTGGAAATAGGAGGGTCATTTCAGTTGGTATCAGAGCACTTGGTTGCATTGATTGTTAAGTATTATAGAGATGTATTATGTCTGTTTGTTTTAAATGAAATAATTTAGATAAGAAAACAGAAATTATAGAAGTACTCATAATATACTAATACCATTTGCCCAGAATTTAGTTAGCAGACCATGGTAGGAAGAGGATCTCATCACAATGCAGGACCCAGTGCACCTCAAATGCTTGATATGCAAGAATTTGTGAGGGTTTTAAAAGAAGGGATTGGGCATAGGCCTGAGAACCCACATGAAGAGCTTTCAAAACTACTGAAGACTTATTCCAATTTGGGAGGCAAGAGTTTTGAAGGAACTGAGAGTGTGATGGAAATTCAAGCATGGTTGAGAACACTTGATAGGATTTTTAATGACATGCAGTTGGATGACCAAAGGAAGAGGCAAGTAGCTTCTAGACAACTGAAAGGGGTAGCTTTAAGCTGGTGGGAGGTGATCATAGCTGGAAGAAATGAAAATGAAATCACTTGGAATCAGTTCAAGGAGATGTTGGAGGCAAGATTTGTACCAGCATCAGCCAAGACCATTTTGCTTGAAGAATTTATCAAACTTAGGCAGGGAACTTTGAATGTCACTGAATACACTCAAAAGTTTGAGGGGCTATCTAATTATGGAGCAATGCTAGTGGCAGATGAAGCATCCAAAAATGATAGGTATATAAAAGGACTGAACCCAGGACTTAGCAGAGCTATGCTACCATATGCAGATAGAACATTTGATCAAGTAATTGATCTGGCCTTGAAACTGGAACAACATGACAAAGAAAGAGAGAAATATAGGAATTTTAAGAGCAACAACAAGAAGGATAAGGGAAGATATCACCCTTATGATAAAAAGAAGGAGGAGGCAGACAACAGGAAGAGTAAAGATACAAAAGCCAATGATACTAAGAAGAAATTGGTTTGCCATCATTGTGGAAAAGAAGGACACATCAAACCAAGGTGCCCAGAGTTAAAAGGAGGAGCCTTCAAATGCTACCTATGTGGGAAAGAGGGGCATATGAAGAGGAACTGTCCTGAGAATAAACAGCAAGGGAAATTGGCAACTTTGGAAGGTAAAGGCAAATCTGCAGTGAAAATTGATGCTGAAAATCATGGCCAAGTGGAAGGTACATTACTCATTTGTGCCATACCCATACCAGTAGTATATGATACTGGAGCAACACACTCTTTGATTTCCTATGAATTAGTTAAAGTGTTAAAATTAAACTGCATATTGGTTGAAACCCCATTGCTTGTACAAAGTCCCCTAGGGAGTTCTAGTGTTTTGAACATGAATTGTGTGGATGTGGAGTTAAACATAGGAGGAAATATTTTTATTTCCAATTTATATGTTTTAAATTACCCAAATATAGGAGTTATATTGGGGGTAGATTGGTTAAGGCAATTTAAAGCCATAATTAATTTAGACTCATCCACCATATCATTGTAAAATTCTAGAGGCCAGAGGATCACAGTTCTATGTGAAGTAGCTAAGGAAGGGAAATTGTATCATTTAGTTGACTTAGAAAAAGATCTGAGTGAACTAACCATTGAAGAAATTCCCATAGTTAATGAATACTTGGATGTGTTTGGGGAAGTTAAGGGTGTTCCACACCACAGACCAGTTGAGTTCCAAATTAATCTCATTCCAGGAGCAAGTCCAATAATCAAGAAACCTTATAGAATGGGGCCAAGTGAACTGAAAGAATTGAAAAATCAGTTGGAAGAATTAGAGGGCAAGGGATTTATAAGGCCAAGCAATTCCTGCTGGGGTTCTCCAGTAGTGTTTGTAAGAAAACATGATGGTACCTTGAGAATGTGCATAGATTACAGGGAACTAAATAAAGTAACCATCAAGAATAAATACCCATTGCCTAGAATAGATGATCTTCTTGACCAACTCAGTGAAGCTAAAATATTTTCTAGGCTAGACTTAGCATCAGGATTCCATCAAATGAAGGTTGAAGACTCAAGTGTTAAGTATACTGCATTTAACACAAGATATGGCTTATATGAATTTTTGGTTATGCCATTTGGTTTGACAAATGCTCCTTCATATTTTGTTGATTTGATGAATAGAATATTTAGAGATTATTTAGACAAGTTTGTATTGATTTTTATTGATGACATTTTGATTTATTCCAAGACAGTGGAAGAGCATAAAAATCATTTGCATTTAGTTTTGTCAAGGCTAAGGGAAAATGATTTAAAGGCAAAATTTTCAAAATGTGCATTGTGGAAAGAAGAAGTGCATTTTCTTGGGCATGTTATCTCTGCCAAAGGAATATCAGTAAACCCTAATAAGGTAGTGGCAATCCAAGCATGGAAAAGGCCTAGTACCATCAGTGAGATTAGATCATTTATGGGGATGGCAGGATATTATAGGAGATTTATAAAAGATTTCTCAAAAATATCATCACCACTTACCAATTTAACTAGAAAGAACCAAGCCTTTGTATGGACAGAAAAATGTGAGCAAGCTTTTATCAAAATAAAAGAAGCTCTGATTAATGCACCCGTATTGAGAGTGCCAGAAGGAAATGAAAATTTGGTTGTGTACACTGATGCAAGTGGCTCTGGGTTAGGGGCTGTGTTGATGCAGCAAGACCAGGTGGTAGCCTATGCATCTAGGCAATTAAAGCCACATGAAACCAGATATGCAACCCATGATCTTGAACTAGCAGCAGTTGTGTATGCTTTGAAACTTTGGAGACATTATTTGTTAGGTGCCAAATTCATTTTGTACACTGATCATAAGGCACTGAAATATTTATTCTCACAAAAAGATTTGAATATGAGGCAACATAGATGGGTAGAGTTCCTAGCTTCCTATGATCTAGATATACTGTATACACCAGGCAAGGCAAATAAAGTTGCAGATGCCTTGAGTAGGCAACATGCCAAGGTAGCCATGTTGATGATGGAAGAATTTAAGGATTTGTCTATACTTACTGATTTGGAAATTGAGGAAAACAGTAAAGTACAAATGATGCCCATTGAAGAAGGTGAAGGTAAAGGGAAATTAAGTATGATATCTCTACAATCAGATTTACTTCTTAAGATTGGGAAAATGCAGGAACAAGACCTAAACATGGTGGAAAAGAAAATGCTCATATCAAAAGGGGAGGAAGTAATAAATTATCAAGTTGATAAAAATGGTTATTTAAGGAATAAAAATAGGATATGTGTTCCAGAAAATATAGAATTGAAGGAGGAAATATTAAATGAGTACCATAGGAATAAGTACTCCATACACCCAGGTAGCACCAAGATGTATCAAAATTTGAAAAGAAATCTTTGGTGGAAGGGGATGAAGTCAGATGTGGCCAGATATGTTGCAAGGTGCATGACTTGCCAACAAGTCAAGGCAGAGACACAAAGGCCATCAGGACTATTGCAACCCCTTAGTATACCACAGTGGAAGTGGGAGGATATATCTATGGATTTCATAGATGGTCTGCCTAGATCTAAGAAGGGAAACACAAGTATATGGGTAATAGTGGATAGGCTAACTAAGGTAGCACATTTTATCCCAGTTAAAACAGAAAGAAATGCTCCAAAATTGGCTCAAATATTCATGAAAGAGGTAGTAAGGTTGCATGGTATACCCAAAACCATTGTGAGTGATAGGGATACCATCTTCACCTCAAGATTTTGGAAAAGTTTTCAAGAGGCCATGGGGAGTGAATTGTGCTTAAGCACTGCCTACCATCCACAATCAGATGGTCAAACTGAGGTGGTGAACAAAGTCTTAGAGGATTTGTTGAGAGCATGTACACTGGACTTTGGAGGCAACTGGGAAGACCACCTCCATCTAGCTGAATTCACATACAACAACAGTTACCAAAGCACCATAGGGATGGCACCATTTGAAGCCTTATATGGCAAGCCATGTTTATCACCTATATGCTGGGTAGAGACTGGAGAAAGGGCTGTTCTTGGACCTGAATATGTTAAAGAAACTACAGAGAAAATTGGATTAATAAGAAAAAGAATAGCAGCAGCTCAAGATAGGCAAAAGAAATTTGCAGATAGGAAGAGAAAGCAAGTGGAATATGAAGTGGGAGACTTTGTTTTCATCAAGATTTCACCTATGAAGAAAGTCATGAGATTTGGCAAGCAAGGTAAGCTTACACCAAGGTATGTTGGACCCTATAAAATTCTGGAAAGAATTGGTTCATTGGCTTACAAATTAGAACTACCAGAGGAAATGAAAGCAATGCATAATGTTTTTCATGTGTCCCAACTTAGAAGATGGGTACATGATAAAGAAGACATTTTGGAAGAGCCTACCAAAATTCAAATAAATCCTGACTTGGTTTATGAAAAAGAACCAGTGGGGATTGTAGCCAAGGAAGAAAAGAAATTAAGGAGCAAAACCTTGAAACTAGTTAAGATCCAGTGGAGTAGTGATCCTAATGACTGCACATGGGAGTTAGAGGATAAGATTAGAATGGATTATCCTAAGCTTTTTGCAAATTAAAAGGTAATTTTTTTTTTCTGGAAAATTTTTGTTATGCATGGTTGATATGGTTGAATTGGTTTGCTTATGCATATGTTTGATAAGTTTTCAGAAAAGAAAATGATGCTTGATATAAATGTTAGAAAAATTGTGAGGACACAATTCCTAAAAGGAGGGGTGAATGTAATACCCCAAAATTTTGTGAAAAATCATTTTTGTAAAATGATTTAATTTTTGAAATATTTAGATTTAAATATGGTGAGATTTCTGGAATAAATAGTGTGCAAGTATATGTGTGCACGTGCACACTGAAATGGCACAAGGAAGAACTCCAGATTTCTTGGATTTAAAACAAGAATTAAAAAGTAATACAAACATGATTTTGTAACATGGTTATTTGATTTCTGGAATTATATGGATCATCTTAGAAAATAAGAAAAGAAAGTTTTACTTTAAATCAGTAAAACAGATTTTATTTAAAACCCAGAAAAGAAAATTATACATATATATATGTTATAAGGATTTGTAAACCTGTATACATATAGGTGCATATGTTTCTGAAATTAAAGAGGAATTAAATAAGCCTAGATAAGATATGTATACAAATATACATTTTTAAGTACTGAAAAGTATATATATATATATAAGCAAGTGAAACTATAACATTAAAATGACATGAAATGTGATACAAGTCAATATGCTTGTGTAGGCAAAAATAGCAAAGGGGATTCTCAGGAATAATTGAAAAATAAAATAGGATAGTCACACTTTTAACATGACTAGGTGAATGGCCATTTTCTGAAAAGTAAAAGAAAGAAAATGCAGCCTTTAAATTGGTTAATATGGCCGGGGTATTATGAATGAAAAATGCATGATGCTAGCCAGGACAGAAATGGAATTCTGTTTTAACAAAACCCTAGTGGAAAAATGCATATAAATAGGCAGTTTTAGCCAGTAGAATTATTTTTACCCCGAGCTACACAAAAATAAGAAAGGAAGAAAAAATATTGGAAGGAAGAAGAAAACACTCATACAAGGATTTTCTGGATTAATAAGAAGAAATATTTAGGTGAGTAACCTCACTGAGTTCATGGCATTAAGACCTGAGATGAGGCAGCCACTTTTTATTGTCATTTATATATATTTCTGGTTTTGATGTATATGATTTCATCAATGCTTTTTGGATGTCTTATTTTAAATCTGATATGATTTGATATGGATGATTTTTTTTTGGTGATCTTTGCTTTGTTGAGACATTTGTCTTTGGATGTGTATCATACTGTTTTACTTTTACTCAAAAATGTAAAAGTCTAGGATCTTAAAATTATATAGAGAATACTCTCAACTGTTATAGATCTATGGCATGGAAACTTTACAAAAAATGTTGGGAGCTGCATTATACTTGGTATAAGTGCTGAGGCTTGAGAAGAAAAATGTTAAGGGTGCAATAGAAATTTTCTAAGTGCTGAGCCCTTAATCAAATCAAAAAAAAAGGAAGAAACCCACAAGCTAAAATTATGATTGAACCAGATCCTGAATCTGAATCAATCATAAAAGGCTTGCAGATCAATATAGTAAGAACATGCCATGCCTCTTCTTACAGTTGAAAATATTCTTATATTTTACTAAGATCAAGACATATTGACCCCATTTAGGAAATAACTGTCTGCTTATTTCTGAGGAGAATTATGCTAGGAAAGATTATGGATGTTTCCATGTTTGCAGTGACATGTTCACTTAGCATATTTGATGATAGGATTTAAGACAACACACTAGTAAATAAACTAGGGAAGGGAAGGCCAAGAAGGCTGCTGGAATGCTTGTCATATTTGAAGTATGCAAGTTGGCACATGGTTTGTTTAAGCCCTGAGATCTTTGTGCATTGATGTGAATTAGATCATTACAATGTGTCCCTGTGATTCCTTAATAGCAGATGAGGCAGGGATTTAAATTGAATTATACAACCTGTAAATGAAGAAATAGGAATATGGATATTTCTTAGGTTGAATGGTATGGAACCAAGATGGTTCCAGTGAATGCAATTGTTGCAAATAGATAATTATGTTTGCATGATTATGTATGCAAGTGTAAGAATGATAAATGAATATATCATACCTGAACCAACTTAATTATACTATGTTAAAGTAATTGATTGCAGGAATTTGCTTAAATAACTAATTGGTGCTCTTATATTCTCTATTGCTTAATATCATGAATGTATTGATGTTACTCATACCAGATCATAGATCTGACCCTTGTTTGCTCATGGCATATGGGGTGTCTCATTTTAAAATGAGGCAGCCACTCATGCTCTTTCAGGTAACCCAGGCACTAAGTAAAAATGAAGTTATGGCTATTATGGAGGAGTGAATGAACATGCTAGCTAGTTTCAATAAGAGCTTAAATTGATTATATCTGCATGTATTCAGGAAGAATTTTATGTTTCTAAGATTTCCAGTCATGTAATGAATCCTATTATGGTTAGATGGACTAGTTGTATCATGTTAAATATATTGTTATGCACTAAGGTTTAAAATCTAAAAGAAATATCTGAGTGGGGAACAAGGAAATGATTTTAAGTATTGATATGGATGCTTGGAAAAGAAATATGCATAAGTAGGTGAGCTACTGTTTTGCATAATTTATATTATGTATTAGTTAATCTTGAGACATAACAGAGCACTGAGTTTTAGAATAAAATCTGGATTTAGCTAGAAGTAAACTTATAAGGATTTTAGTTTCCTTTTTACTGAAATGCTTTGTAAATAAGTTTGAATTCATTTCTGAATCGTATTGAGAAAAGAAAAATGTTTTTTTAAAGGCTTCAGACAGAATGCAATGAATGGTATCTCCATTGCTATGAACTAGTGTGTAGCAGATACAGGATACATGAGTTAACCAGCTTCAAATAAATGATGTATTGGTTGATCATGATAGATTGTATTTTGAAAATAAAAATGCATTTCAAAAGCTTAGTACATTTAGCAATTGTTTCACCACAATCATCTTTAAAAGATTAAGACAGATAAGCAATGTAAACTGGTTTGAACAAATAAAACCTGGCAACACTCCATATACTCTGAAGTTTAGGTAGATTCTGGTTTGTAAAATGCAAATAGAAGAATGGTCAGATTAACCACATGGTTAGACCATAGGTCAGGCAAATTGTTCACTTCAAATCAATGAAGCATGGAACCATTTGAACCCAGTTTTCTGGAAAATGAGTAAAGTTATTGACATGTACATGTATATCTGTGTACATGTTGATATTTGGGCAAAAATATAAACCTAAATTCTTAGAACAGTTGTAGGAATGGGTTTCAAAAATAATAAAGTAAGAAATACTGTTTTGTATGTTAGATTATAGGCAAAAAATTAAATATATATGTGCAGATATAGGAAGATATCAGATTTCAAACCATACAGGAGAAAAATAAAAAGAAAAACAAAAATTGTGTTTGAACCGACCAGCATAGTATTCGAACTCGTGACCTCTCATGTATAAGTTAGGCGCGTTTCCATTACGCCTAGATGTTGCTTGTGTTCACTTATGATCCACTTTCTTTTAGCCTGAGTTTGGTACTATCCAGACTTTAACACTATCATCCATATTAAAAGCTTGCTTTCCACTGATTATTACTTGATCATTCCTTAATTAGAATAACAGACTAAAGTATATGTTTCCAGTGGATTCTATGGTCAAAAATCAGGATACAATAATTAATCTGAATTGCTAAAAATCTAAATCAAACAGAATGTTCTTGTACAACAAAAAAAAATAAAGGATATACTCTTAATTTAAACAAGAGGAACACATACATCTTCATATGTATGTGTATGTTATTAGATATACACTGATATATTTATATTGGTAAGTTATTTTGATCCTGGATATATTTTGTTTATTGGAGAAAGAAAATGACCTTGGAAAAATATATTTGTAATGAATGATATATCTATATATCATCTCTAAAAAAAAAAATCCTTATGAAATTAGGGTGGAAATAGGAGGGTCATTTTAGGTTGCCGGTCTATATATGCTCCATACTATATACTAGGGGACGTTAATACTTAAATGTTTGTACACCGCCCTTGACTCTTATGTACTAGGGGAGGTGAGGCGGATGTTTGACTTTCGCTATATTTTGACATGCTGGTACTATGAGTACACAAAAAACATGCTTCCCCACATTGTTATGATAGCTAGCAAGGTAGTAGAGACATATTTTCCATGCATGAGACATGGGAGCGTGTTCAATATGTTTCTCATGCACTTATGGAGTTAGACATGACTTGATGGAGGCTCAATCTCAGATTGATTTGAGGTGCAGAGCTAATCTTCTATGGGCATTATGACTAAAATTGTAATGCCCCCACCTTTATACCCATATTACCCAAGAATATCATAAAAATACTGTCGAGTAATATGGAGAATAAGGCTGATTATGAGCGACCATTTGTGAAATTGCTTGGGGTGAGTTTCGATACGTGAATAATGTAACCATATTTTTCTTTCTTTTCTTACAGGAGGTAATTCGACTTATCTGATACAGGTGCAAAACAATAATACAGTGGCTTAATTTAATTTTGAACGATACATAACATAATATTCAATATAGAATCAAACGTCGCAAAGGAAATAAAATGCATCAAATACTTTTTAAAGTGTAAGACTACAAAATGAAATACTAGACTTACATATACAAGTATATATACTTGCATAAACAATGATAGGTCTAAACATATACATAACTACCCAAGTCAACACTACAACCAAATGTACACTAGTATGCAAATAAGACCAACATCTCAAAAGGGAACTCTATCACAAAGGTAACACTTCATATATTTACGCTAGCTAGTCCAAATTCAAAGTCATCGAGTCCCCTATACCTATCAAGTCTCTGTCTGACTCAAGTATTATAAAATAAATGGTTCGGACTATCTCTAAATATCCAAAAGGTGAGAATATATAACAATAAGCATGCAAATCTTCAAAGATATAGAAGTCTAAATAGTGTATCGCACTGAACATAAAAAGGTCTCACCATGAATCATGCACAAATAAATTTGCATAAAACACAAGACATAAAAATGATTATATAATATATGCCATATGCAAATAAAAACATACATACCAAATCAACATGCCACCAAACACTCTCATGCCCATCAACGGCAATAATCTCAAATATGGTGATAAGAAAAACTAACTTTGAAAACGCAAGAACACAAGTGACCGCATAAAGCAAGTCAACTCTAGAAAATATAAGCCCATTTGAAAGCTAGTCAAAACCCAAAAGACTTAGCATAAAAGTAAGTCACAATTCATAAAACATAAAGACTAGCACATCGCAAGTCAAATAAGAGCAAGCACTTTGCAAGCTATAATAATAGACACACACTTTATGTGCTAACACAGATGACATGCACTTCACACGTTGAATAAGGAAAGCACATCACAGGTCGAATTCATAAGCTAGCAATATAGACAAACACTTCGCAAGTCAGCACCAGAGACACACACTTCGTGCATTAACACAAGAGACAAGCACTTCACAAATCAAAACTCATTAGTAAACAAGCATCCCAAGATGGGCCTAAAATCCCATTTAATCCGCCTAAAATGGATCACCCAAGGACGAGTATGAAAACTCGATAAAATAAGTGTTATATACTTCCAAATAGTAATCATTTAAGTAACGACCGTCTGTCCCATAACCACTCGAGTTTACTCGAACACTTACTAAATGTTATTAAACTCCACTCGATAAGTGTAATATACTTTTGATTAGTAATCAAATGTGTATTGCCCAATGTCCCATAACTGTTATGCGATAGTTAAATATTTACTAAACGATTGTAGATCCCACTCAACTAAAATATTCAATCAACAAAGTCTGATAATTAACCGATAAAGTATTGAAAATGTTCCATACCACTTGTATTGCTAAATCATTTAATTAAATTTCTCATTCAAACGAAGGCAGAAATTGCAAGAAAGCAATAAACTCCAAAAATCATACAAAAATGCCCAAAGGCATAAAAATAGTCAAAGACTAAGCGCAATAAAATTCAATACAAGTTTATGGTCTTGAAAGTAAATAATATAATTTTAACTTATAGAAAACGATTTTCAAAATACTTTATCTATATAATTAAGTCAAACTTCTCATTTTAAAATCCACAAACTCATTTGCTATTCAACTATATATATATTTACTATACAATAACCCGAATAAATATCAAAACGTATTTATATATCTCTGTAGTTATTCGAACATCCCATAAAAGCAATATAGTTCAACTAACTATATTTCAAAAGTCATATATAGATATACAACTATTTATTTAAACACAATATAGGTTAACCATCCCTTTAAATTCATAAAACCATTTCTACTAATAATACACAATATTTATATATATATATATAACTTATTAAAACCATTGACAGAAGGAATTAGATTAATAAGGAAATAAGTTTTGAAATCGGTAATTTTAAATAAATAATCTTTTGCAAATTGCTTGTATTCAAGGACATCTTGTATTATTTATAAGTTCCAAATCATTGAATCAAATTGAAGCACTAAAATCAAGGAATCAAACTTAGCAAAACCAGGTAACAATTGAAATCAAGAAAGCATAAAAAGAGAGCAAACAACACAAGGAAAAAAATGAAAAAAGAGGGGAGTGTGCAACCTGAGGTATGCCAGCTTCAGGTTGCGACCGGTCAACCGATAAGTCGCGACCTGGAGCTTGCATACTTCAGGTCGCAGCCTCCCAGCGATGACTAACACCATTCCATCGCAACTACTTCACATTTCGATAACTTACAATAGCAATCTAGGTTCAGAAACAAGCATGCATTCAATCAATGACTTAGTATAGAAATCAAAATGTTCAAAAGAGTTAGAAAACCAATATATTATAAATTGAAATCATATACTGTTTTTCAACTACAAAAGCAGAAATTCCCAATTCGATTCTCAATCATTCAACATGAAATCATAAAGCAACAATTAGACATTCAAAGATAGGTTGTGTGAGGATTAACTCACCTTTACTATTCAATTCAGCAGCTAAAATTATCACTTCAACCCAAAACTTCAAGTCAATAAATCCTAGATAATTCTCAAACAAAATTAGCACAAAACCCAATTTTAATCTACTGTAAAACTGAGATTGAAGCTACAACTAAGATGTATTCAAATTAGATATAATTTCCTTGAATTAGCTTCATAAGATGGTTTAATTTGCTAGAGAGTTGAAAGGGATTTGATTTTTAGATTTCTAGGTTCAAGAGAAATGGTTTCTGTTTTCTTACTTTGAGTTACTGTAATGGAACATACAGTATAATGAGAAAGAAGATTTTATCTTTAGTTAAATGGGCATGGGTTAAGGGACAAACCCAATAAGCAACTAATTGCATTTTTTATTTAAACACCAACCAATTTTCTTTTAATTAACCAAAAGCCCTCTTATACTAATTTAAAAGCTTAAACTATTTTCAACCATGAAATTATGAATAAAACTCAACTTTACTAGTTAGCTTATTATTTATCTTGATTGAGACAAGTTTTAATAATGGTCTAAAAAGAGAATTTTACACTTTTAAGTTAGAAATCATTTTAAACAGTAATTAAATTTATTTATCATAATTGAAATATAATTATAAATAATATTTTTTAAAGTGATTTCTAACATTTGGGAAATTCCTTCATTTTCAAGTTTCACCATCATTTAGACTTAATTATTATAAAATAAATTATCTTTTATAAAAGAATACAAACTCTAGACTAATGATAGAAATTCTCCAATTTAAATCATTATTTATTTTATTTAATCAACCCAAAATTCTGGGTTGTTACAGACTTCTCCCCTTAAAGAAATAGTGTCCTCGCAATTCCAATTCAGAGAAAAGTTTATAATATATTTTCAAAAATTTGCCTTTTGATTCCTACTTTATTCTTTAAATTTAACCAAACATCACAAGAACAAAAATATTGTTTTAGCTAAACTGCATTAATGTAAAATAATAATTTAACTTGACATAGTAGTTTACAAAAATCAACATGTAACGACCCAAAATTTAATCACTTTAAATATTGATATTTAATTTTGTTAACCGGCATCTTGGCCCGGTTACAAGACGATGGTTGAAGAAATTATCATTAGCACTAGACAAGATTCTGATCAAGGAAAGACTGGAGGTGGTAGCAAGTTGTCAGGCCCACAATAAAGCAAGAGCATTCGGCCTACCTGGCCTGGTGCACAGATTCACCCACTATGGGCAGAGGTACCTTGTTCCTAAGCCCATGAAGGAAGTCTAACCCATCTTCCTCTATAAATAGAAGGGCATGGGCACAATGAAATGGATCCTTTTTGGAGAACATTGGGGAGACTCTGCCATTTTTAAGACTCATCTTCTCTACTTAACAACTTCATTCAAGCATTTGATTCACGAAGTGTATTTGTAATCAACTATTAAGAAGATCAATAAAGTTTAACCTCAAAGTGGACGTAGGCAATTACGCTGAACCACTATAAATTTGGTGTTCTTACTTTCTGCATTTAAATTAGCATTCTCTTCCTTGTTTAATTTATCTTCATCACTTATATCTCTACACAATCTTTCTCTACGAGGTTAGTGACCAATTTTGGTGCTAACACTTTGGTGCTTTCACTGAGAACTGAATTCTCAGCTTGATTGGATCTCATCATCTACTAGTGGATTTCCATATTCGCGAGATAGATCCAGTTGTTTACTAGAAAACTTCCTATTCTACTCAGATTTGAAAGAAATCTAAAGGAAGCTGATAGCCGTAGATTGGATTCACTGATGTACGCAAGATCTGGGGATTGGACGTTGAAGTTTGCACTCAAGTTGAATGAAGGCCGACCCTCCTCTGAAGGCAATTCGGCCGAACACTCCAGAAAAGGCTTATGCCGATCGCCTCAGAAAAAGCATATGCCGAACGCCCCAGAAAAGGCGTATGCCGAACGCTCCAGAAAAGGGGTAGGCCGAACGCTCTTCCAGGCCGTACATACCTCTAGGCCGAACGCTCTTCCAGGCCGACCATACCTCTAGGCCGAACACCTCTGTAATGCTGAACGGTATTGTATGCCGAACGACTCGATTGTGCCGAACAGTGTGAATGCCGAACAGTGTGAATGCCGAACAGTGTGGAATGCCAAACACGTGTGGAATGCCGAACAGTGTGAATGCCGAATAGTGTGGAATGCCGAACACGTGTGGAATGCCGAACAGTGTGGATGCCGAACAGTGTGGAATGCCGAACACGTGTGGAATGCCGAACAGTGTGGATGCCGAACAGTGTGGAATGCCGAACAGTGTGGATGTCGGACAGTGTGGATGCCGGACAGTGTGGACGCCGAACAGTGTGGACGCCGAACACGTGTGGAATGCCGAACAGTGTGGACGCCGAACAGTGTGGACGCCGAACAGTGTGGACGCCGAACAGTGTGGACGCCGAACACGTGTGGAACGCCGAACAGTGTGGAACGCCGAACAGTGTGGATGCCGAACAGTGTGGATTGCCGAACAGTGTGAATGCCGAACAGTGTGAATGCCGAACAATCTTGTATGCCGAGCAACTTTATCATGCCGAACGGCCCTCAATGCCGATCGAAACTTAAGTTACACCGGTCTCTTATACGACCCCTATTTACAAAAAAAATCTTTTTCGGGTACGACCCAAGTTTTCGAAAATGAGGCTAAACTTAATAAAGGAACATTCTATTTACTTCCCTGACATCCCATGATCGACCAGGGCATAGAGGATCTAGCGGCAGCTTATGAACGGTATCAAGGGAACAGACAAGCAACACCTATTCAAACGGTACTCCCAAAGGTTGGAGAACATAGATGATATGACTCTAGCAAATGCCAAGATGACTCCAAGCACCATTCTTCGCTGACCCAGCACTTCGAATTTAATGACCCCAAGCAAACCAATGCTCTAAGCAATTTATTCCAAATACTAACAAGGGTATCATACTGATCGCGTTTGAGGAAAGTCGACCTCCAGATATATTTTGGCAGCTAGTTAGCTAAAGAGCCTCCTACGACTATGGATCGTTTCTTCTACAAAATGAATCAGAACTAAAGTGAGGAGGAGTGGAGCAGACTAAGAAAAATAACAATGAAGGCCCGTTGGCTAAGGATGTAGATCCCAGTAGCCGAAACAAGACTTCAGAATTCAGCTCATATGCTCTTTGAAAGATTAATTTGACAACCTCTACTTGAAGACTCACGGCTCGGAGTGGTACTGGAAACCAACCTCGAGAGAGTACACCAAAGTCTAAAGAAAATCAGGGGAATGTTGTATATTCCCAGATGCTCACTGATCCTAACACGAGCGATTACAAACACCTCCGAGGTGTGATCGAAAAGATGACCTGGAAAGGAAAGCTTCAATAGTATGTACAAGTCCTGCATAATGGCGGGCAGCGAATATCTGATGCCTATTAATAAAGGGCTATGATTATCAATTGGACGGTTGACGGCCAACATCCCTTTGAAAGGAGCCAGGGGCGGAGTCGAATAGCGAGCACACGATGCTGCTTCACATATCAATGAGATTTACCATAATCTTCTTTGAATTATTTCCATTTCCATCTCTATTTCAATTGTTCAATGAACTACGACTAGCTTGAACTAAACTACTTTCAAAATGATGCAGGTGTCCAGGTAATCAGATTTGGTTGCCAACCAATCTACGCAGACCATGATCAGACGTGTGGAGTTACATCTGGACGAGAATAATTCTATTGCTCATCATCAACCATATGCCTTTGATTTGGGGCTATGGATTAAATACAATGTACAACATCACGATGCACAGAGAGCTGAATTCCATCCTGCAAGTGGAATTTATTCAAGTAGAGAGCGGCTGCGATACGACCAGCCACTCGCTAAGTGAAACTCGAGCTCGGGGGCAAGCCATCACATCAAGGCTAAAAATGGGTTGATACACGACGATCCTTCGCACAACTCCGTACTCCCAGAGTGCGAGACGGAGTATAAACATCTACTTAACTCCATACTCCCAGAGTGCGAGATGGAGTATAAACATTGATCAACTCCGTACTCCCAGAGTGTGAGACGGAGTATAAACATTCGCTTAACTCCGTACTCCCAGAGTGCGAGACGGAGTATAAACATTAATCAACTCTGTATTTCCAGAGTGCGAGATGGAGTATAAACATCTACTCAACTCCGTACTCCCAGAGTGCGAGACGGAGTATAAACATACATTAACTCCATACTCATCCCTAAAACTGGGGGCAAAACCAAAGCAAAGCATGCTAGTTGAACATTTGTCTAAAAGAAGATTGCAACGAAACGATTAAGAGACGACTGTCAAGCAATCAACTGAACGGAAATATGCAGCATGAAAGACTGCGGTTTTTCAAAGCACGTCATGTTTACACAAGACGTCCTTTGGGGGGCAAATGTTATCCCGCCTTTTGGCAAGGCCGTGACACCAAGAACTTGATTAGAAACCAGTGACAGTTCATCTTGGAGATCGGTTACACAAAGGCTCACTATGGATATCGATGGATTTTGTCCGAGTTTGGATCGAGCCACGATTAACAAGACATAACAATCAAAGCCAGGGAAGCCAATGTTCCAAGTTTCAAGACGATCCGAGTTCGTATGCTCAACTTATGATCGATTCGAACAACCGACCATCCATCCATCAACCTCCACATTTGACTTAGAGACCTAAACTGCTTGGAATGAATATGGCCCGATCATCCACACCAATCGAGTCATAGAACAAAGTTCGACAAAATACAGATACCCCTCATGAAGCTCAGTGACGCCGGGATCCGTCAAAAGTGGACGTGATTTGATCATCTACACATCAAATCCTACCCTGAACACGAAAGGTTGTTCAAAAGCCCAACTTGAAGTAGCTATGGTAGACTGCATACTCGCTAACCATCACTGTCAATATATGGACACGACTGCACCTTGGAACATATGCAACTTACTTTGTCTACTCAACAATCTATTATCCTTATTTTCTAGAAGGAGATATGGAGCAAATTGTAAGAGATTTGGCTATCTAACCCAACATGGATGTGATTCAACCATCTGTCATATACCTCCTTCCTTGACTTGATTGGAAGAGCTATAATCACCAAGCGGACGAGAATCGATCGTCCATTTTCCAAATTTCGTCCCTCATCCTGGGGGCAGAATCTCATTCCGTGAGCAAACGTGGTTCGATTGTTCATTCGACGACATTAGCCTCGATACAGTAGATGAATACAAATTAAAGAGTGGAAATACGACTGCTCTCAACTTAAACCTCCAAGTCCCCAGAGTGTGGACTGGAGTACTCTAAGTCCCCAGAGCGCGGACTAGAGTATAAACGACTTAAACCTCCAAGTCCCCAGAGTGCGGACTGGAGTACTCTAAGTCCCCAGAGCGCGGACTAGAGTATAAACGACTTAAACCTCCAAGTCCCCAGAGTGCGGACTGGAGTACTCTAAGTCCCCAGAGCGCGGACTAGAGTATAAATGACTAAAACCTCCAAGTCCCCAGAGTGCGGACTGGAGTACTCTAAGTCCCCAGAGCGCGGACTAGAGTATAAATGACTAAAACCTCCAAGTCCCCAGAGTGCGGACTGGAGTACTCTAAGTCCCCAGAGCGCGGACTAGAGTATAAACGACTTAAACCTCCAAGTCCCCAGAGTGCGGACTGGAGTACTCTAAGTCCCCAGAGCGTGAACTAGAGTATAAATGACTAAAACCTCCAAGTCCCCAGAGTGCGGACTGGAGTACTCTAAGTCCCCAGAGCGCGGACTAGAGTATAAACGACTTAAACCTCCAAGTCCCCAGAGTGCGGACTGGAGTACTCTAAGTTCCCAGAGCGCGGACTAGAGTATAAATGACTAAAACCTCCAAGTCCCCAGAGTGCGGACTGGAGTACTCTAAGTCCCCAGAGTGCGGACTAGAGTATAAACGACTTAAACCTCCAAGTCCCCAGAGTGCGGACTGGAGTACTCTAAGTCCCCAGAGCGCGGACTAGAGTATAAATGACTAAAACCTCCAAGTCCCCAGAGTGCGGACTGGAGTACTCTAAGTCCCCAGAGCGCGGACTAGAGTATAAACGACTTAAACCTCCAAGTCCCCAGAGTGCGGACTGGAGTACTCTAAGTCCCCAGAGCGCGGACTAGAGTATAAATGACTAAAACCTCCAAGTCCCCAGAGTGCGGACTGGAGTACTCTAAGTCCCCAGAGTGTGGACTAGAGTATAAACGACTTAAACCTCCAAGTCCCAGAGTGCGGACTGGAGTACTCTAAGTCCCCAGAGCGCGGACTAGAGTATAAATGACTAAAACCTCCAAGTCCCCAGAGTGCGGACTGGAGTACTCTAAGTCCCCAGAGCGCGGACTAGAGTATAAACGACTTAAACCTCCAAGTCCCCAGAGTGCGGACTGGAGTACTCTATGTTCCCAGAGCGCGGACTAGAGTATAAATGACTAAAACCTCCAAGTCCCCAGAGTGCGGACTGGAGTACTCTAAGTCCCCAGAGTGCGGACTAGAGTATAAACGACTTAAACCTCCAAGTCCCCAGAGTGCGGACTGGAGTACTCTAAGTCCCCAGAGCGCGGACTAGAGTATAAATGACTAAAAACTCCAAGTCCCCAGAGTGCGGACTGGAGTACTCTAAGTCCCCAGAGCGCGGACTAGAGTATAAACGACTTAAACAGATTGCGGACTGGAGTACTCTAAGTCCCCAGAGCACGGACTAGAGTATAAATGACTTAAACTCCAAGTCCCCAGAGTGCGGACTAGAGTACTCTAACTCCACAGAGTGCAGACTCGAATATAAGCGAATCGGATCTCCAAGTTCCCTGAATATGAACTATGACACAAATGACTTGAATTTGTCAAATCCTTGACATACGGGCTAGAAAGTATTCTAAGTGCTCGAAGCACAGAATGGAAGTTCAGTGACTCCCGAAGAGTTTCCGAGTTATATGAAGATGGACTGAGAAGTCTATGTTACTCACAACTGCTTGGATTAAAATCACAATCACAAAGAAAACTGAACAATAAGAGTCTTTTGTAAGACAGAAAAAGGAACTAAACCTTATTCAGAAATGAGTTTCTATTACAACCCCTCCAAAGTTCAGAGTCGACATTCTATCTACAAGGACTAAGGAAATAGATGAAAATAATTACATGACTTAAACTAACCCTCGTTGAACGAGGATGGTAATCACTTCTTGTGCTTCTTCAACTTCTTTCCAGACGGCTCCTCTCCAGAGCATTTACCCTTGGTACTCTTCTTTGATAGAGGGGTAGCAACTGAAGGAGTACGGGGGCCTTCCATGGGCTTGGACCCGCCAGGAAGGATGACCTTCAACGGCTTGTTCAAAGGATCGTCCAAGTCCACAACTCGGGGATCTACTATGACCTTGACCGTCTCCTCCCTCTCTTTCTCGAGCCACTCCTCCATGCTCAATCCGGATGTGTGCTCAGAGGCGCCTGTAATTTCTACTTCATAACCCCCGTCGGTAGGAGAGGAGGTTTCAGACTTGTCTTCGTCAAGCGCTCCGATCACCTGAGCGTCTGGACCAGAAGCCTCCCCTGCGTGAGTGGCTTCACTTGTTTTCTCCCCCACTTCCTTGGCGACATCGCTCCTCGGAGTGGGCTTGGGGTCAGAACGGCCTGCACAAAATCATGGAAAACAAGAATGCAATAGTCCTGCATAAAGAATAACGACTTTCGAAATCTTAAAGAGAACCTTAAAGAGAAGGATTATCTACCAGGTTCGGGCAAACTCTCAGCCATCCGAGAGGTCTCACCCTCTGGAATGGGAGACAGAATGCGGACTAAAGTACTCTAAGTCCCTGAGTGCGGACTAGAGTATAAATGACTCAAAAACCTCTACGTCCCCAGAGTGCGGACTACAGTACCCTCAGTCCCCAGATCATGGACTAGATTATAGACGACTTCAGAAAAATCCCTAAATCCCAGAAGCGAACCAGGTTACTCTAAGTTCCCAGAGTGCGAACTAGAGTATAAACGAGTTGACGAAAATCTTTGTGTCTCGAACTGTGGACTAAAGCGTAAACCGTTCGACAAATCTCTAAGTCCCCTGAGCATGGACCGAAGCATGAACACAAATTGGGCGTGAGTAAACCGAAGGGAGAATAACACTAAGTCACCAGAATGTAGAGTGGTGTATAAACATCGATAAATAGACGAGTGGATTCCGACCATTTTCTATTCCGCAAACTTCGGCCTGGAATTGACAGGAGGATTATTAACCCGCTGAGGATGGAGTTTGACCATCCAACTAGTGACCTGGCCAAATCAATGCTGGGGGCAGGGGTACAAAACACTAAAAAGCCAAATACGACAGCTTACTATAGCTCTAGCGTGGCGTTCTTTATAACTTGAGGCAGCGACTGCATGGAGGCCTCAATACAGAACCAATCGAAACGGCATCCGAAGCTACGAGCAACCTACTATATCATACCTCAGACCAAGGGTCAATGCCGATCCGCACCAAGCACATACGAATGTGACTCGGATGTTTGTTTTTTGAAAAACTATGACCCCAGAGTATGGAAAGGAGGGTAAACCACGAATACTTGGTCAAAAATTCTCCAGCACCCTCGTTCGATTCGTCAGGAGGAGTATGAAACTGGATGAGCATAACCCGACTGCATTTGTAGCCAACTTACCCCGAGATCTAATTACAGAGCATGAACCAAAGTGGACGTGGATGACCATCCACTGTCCAAATTACGCCCTGAAACTTACGTGGCATCGAAGTATTCCTCTTGGAATGAAAAACCACGATAAAATCCAAGGTAGGCGAGACCTAGTCTCCTATCGACTTACATGATCCCACGATTCAACGGGAAAGAGAGTAAAGCTAAAGTGGGCATGGCTGGCCTTCTTACTTATCGGTACATGCCCTAGACCTGGGGGCACGAGCGAGAAGCAAGATGAATGTGAACCGACTATTCACCAATCACCTCTATGTCTTTGGAGTTTAGGTGAAAACATAAACATAGCTAGGACGAGACTCAACCGTCCATGCAGTATATTTATCAACCCGAGACTGGGAGAAGACGCATGGTCATCCAAAAACTGGCCACGATAGCTCAGTATTAAAACTTATATATAGTGCTTACAGCTACTCAAGGCAACGACCGAAAGGATGCTTAGAGATAGAATCGTTAAATCGATGCCAAAGCTTGGGGGCAACTGAATGTCACTCCAACCCAAAGGGCGAGTGAAGGATCATGAATGCATTGAATAGAAAATGCATTACTCGAATATACAAGCAAATTCAAACTCATAGCAAGATCCGGCTATGCAGTTGCACGTAACTCGAGGCTGGCCCCTACTCGACATTTCCTTCAACGTGCTTTTAAGCCTGATCTTTGGCCATTTGCAAATAATCAATTAGAGCATTCAGAGCCCTTCATTATTTGACTTAACAACTCAAGGCAAGACTCTAGGATTCGACCAGAGTAACCATCAACATTGACCGTCCCAACCATATTTCACATTGAATGTTATGCAAAATAGCTACATCTTTACTCAAAGAATCTGGGATGGCACCTGCTAAGCTTACGGTCAACATAGCAGCCAGCCATGGCGACCTTTTCCGGGTGCTGAATATCGGATCACAACTCAGTGCAGTGATGATAAAAGAATTAGTTGGATTTTTCTGAATAAATGATGATATGTTCCCTTGGACCCATTCTGACATGCATATGTGATTTCATTAACTATCGCAAGCCATGCATTGGATATCAACCCGAAGCTACAAAAGCTAGCACAATCTCTATTGATTTCATCATGAAAGATCCACTCTTACTTTTAGGCTCACCCCATCAACGTCTATGCCTACCAGCCGTTGCGACAGGGCACACAATGACCTAAGACGTCTGAAAGACTACTTAAATAGAATATCGAACTAAGCTAATTCAATATCACTTATTTCCCACGAAGGGCTATCCAAGGACGGAAATTAGCAGACCTCACACCCAAATTCACTACCTCAGATGACTACTTGAAGAGTAGCAGAGAACCAACCATAAGATGGAAAATGTACGTAGATGGAGCATCCAATGATCAGTGTTATGGCTTGATAATGACTCCTGAGGAACGATCAATCTGCTACGTCCTAAAACTCGATTTACTTGTAACAAACAACGATGCTTAGTATGAAGCCTTGACTGCCAGCCTCAAACTTGCTAGAGGATTTGAAGTGAAAACTTTACATATCTTTTGTGATTCTTGATTGGTAGTATACAAATTTAAGGAAGTTGATCTTGCTAGGGGGCATTGTCTTGCTCCTTATCTCGGCCAAGTCCAAGAGCTACTAACCGACTTCACGTATTACATCATTACACACGTACTCAGCGAACAAAATGAAAAGGTGTCATGGTTGACTCCTATCAAAGACTATCTACAATGAGGAATTCTTACTGAACGGAGGAATGGAAAACGACACATCCTCCTCAAAGCTTCACGCCAGATAATCTAAGAATAAGTCGTGTGTCAAAAGGAGTTTATCCATCCCCTTGCTTCAGTATATCGCCCATGATGATATCTTGAGCAAAGTCTATGAAGAAGAATGCGGTAATAACATCAGGGGGAAAACCATGATAAAGAAGATACTCTGTTATAGGTATTACTGGCCAACTATCAACCCAGATGCGGTTGATCATGCTAGACAATGTGACGAGTGCAAGATGTATGCAAAAAATCTTGGAACCCCGCCGATGGAAATTAGTCAAATGGCTAGTTCATAGCCGTTTGGCACTTGGGGGCACTGAAATCATCTTCCTGTCGATCCTAAAGGTGGTGCGAAATACACCATCATAGCAATTGATTACGTCACCAAATGGGCAGATGAAGAACTCTTAACCACGACCAAGATGAAGAAAATAATCAACTTCTTTATCCGTAACGTCATCTGTCCTTATGACCTTCCATGATCCATTATAACTGCAAATGGACAGGTTGAAGCTGTGAACAAAATCATAGAGTCTGTACTGAAGAGAGGTTTGGAAAACTCCTCAAGTGGCTGATTGCAACCCTTATTTCACAGAAAATACAAACAAGGAATCGCGATTGAATTGCAATTAAACTAGACGGAGTTGGTGATGACTCATGAGCATATAAAACGCATCCGAGAGCCAATGGCAAGAACATGTACCCGAACGTGCATGTGTACATCCGAAAAAGTTCAACTTCTTGAAATCAACAGAAATTGAATTCTCACTAAGGGTTATTAAGAGAAGACTAGATCATATAGCCGAAGCTTATTAGCTCTGCAAAATCAGACACGGATGGCCACTAATGAACTACAACCCTGGATTTATAATATTGGGAATCGACCGAGCATCACGATGACCAAAGAAGGATACAACACCTTGGGAGGATAAATTGGAGGATAATGACTATTCAAGAAACATGGTGGATTTCTTTCCAAAGACAAGGAATACTCGCTGATTCAAAGCGTGTTGTGTTGCTTCACACGACACACTTTGGGGGGCAAGTGTTAACCGGCATCTTGGCCCGGTTACAAGACGACGGTTGAAGAAATTATCATTAGCACTAGACAAGATTCTGATCAAGGAAAGACTGGAGGTGGTAGCAAGTTGTCAGGCCCACAATAAAGCAAGAGCATTCGGCCAACCTGGCCTGGTGCGCAGATTCACCCACTATGGGCAGAAGCACCTTGTTCCTAAGCCCATGAAGGAAGTCCAACCCATCTTCCTCTATAAATAGAAGGGAAGGGGCACAATGAAATGGATCCTTTTTGGAGAACACTTGGGAGACTCTGCCATTTTTGAGACTCATCTTCTCTACTTAACAACTTCATTCAAGCATTTGATTCACGAAGTGTATTTATAATCAACTATTAAGAAGATCAATAAAGTTTAACCTCAAAGTGGACGTAGGCAATTACGCTGAACCACTATAAATTTGGTGTTCTTACTTTCTGCATTTAAATTAGCATTCTCTTCCTTGTTTAATTTATCTTCATCACTTATATCTCTACACAATCTTTCTCTACGAGGTTAGTGACCAATTTTGGTGCTAACAAATTTATTTTTGAATAAAATATATATGGATTTTAAAGCACAATATCCTTTTTAAATTTCAACTAGTGATGTTGGAAAGATATTTAAAATTGGTTTTAGAAAATAAATAGTTCAAAAGAAAATAGAAAATGTGACCGAAAAGCTTTTTGAAAATTTCCAATTTTTCACCTTGTAAAAGTTGTTTAAAAAGGTTGTAAATTCCTAAATAACACACATACACATATTAGTAATGAATGGTTCATGGTTAAATGCATAAGAAAATACATTTCAACTTAAGTGCATTTAGACAAGATAAGCACCTTAATAAAAAGTAAGTAGATTAAAATATTTAAAGATGCTTTTCAAATCAAAGTACATAAGCATCATTTGTTTAATGACATGGCCTCCGTAAGGTAGCATATGGATGGGAGCAGATTGAGGATGAGGTGGAGGGGAGTCGAGGTGTCACATTTTGAGAGGAGGGTATGGTAGTAAGGGTATTTTGGTAAATCAACATGTGTACATTTTATAAAAGATGATTTCCTTATTTTTTTCACATTTTCTCATTTCATTTTCATGTTGAAATTTTCTAAAGCCTTTGAGAAACTTTAATGTCTTCTTTACATATTTTCATGTTTTAAAAATCTTAGATTTCCACTTTAAAATTACTTTCAAATCTTATTTAAACATTTCTACACTCATTGCTTCTCTTCACTTTCCAAATTCAAGCACCCCTCCATCGAAAATGATTAAGGCCGTACCCTATACGGTCATGGCCGAACCATATTGTGCATAAGTTAAGCACATTTCAAAGTTTGCAAAGCAAAGTTCAAGTCTTTCCATAGGATTCCAAAGTTCTAAGTGTTTTTACAAAAGTTTGAAAAAGATTTCATTTGAATTTTGGTGAGTAAATTGCTTAGTTTTTAGGAAAGAATTAACTTTTATATATGTATATATGTGCGTGTGTGTGGTTTTGTGGTTATATGTATGCACACACACAAATATATATATATATATATATATATATATGATGTTGTGGTTTGGACTATAGTATAGTTTGGAGGGATATGTTCGTGCTAATTTATGGTTTAGCATTAGACTTAAATTGTTGGTTAAAGCGATATATTTGGTTAGAAAGTTCTAATCTTTGATGTGTTATGGTAATGATATGGTTTGGTATGTATATATATGCTTGGATATGTGCTTGAATGGTTATGGAAGTATTGAAAAGGACTTGAGATCCACTTTGAAAATCAAACGTTTTACTTGTTTTGACTTAAAAACGTTTTGGTTATTTTATTTTAGTTTTCTAACTTTAGTTAAAGTTTTAAACTTTCTTCCTTTATGTTTTAAAAGTAAACAAGAGTGAAAGGTTTTGGTTTTGGATGGTAACTTAGAAAAGGAAATTTTGAGTTATTGCATCCATAGCTATAGTCGCTATGGATGCAATTCGAAAATTCATGATTTTCAAGTTTTTATAAAATTTTCTTCTTAATGTTTTTGAAAAACTGTTTCAAACTAAATTATTAGGTATAGAACTTAATTAATTTTGGTTTAAAAGTAACTAGTTTAAAAATTAATAAATTAATTTATTAATTAAAGATGATTATTAATTCATTAAGTAAATTAGTTAAGTAATTAAAGGTTAATACTTGCTATTAACCCTGAGGATGATTCCAAAATGCGTATAGTAGAAGTAGTGCCTTTAGTTCATTCATATCCTGAACGACTTGAATGGATGAATGCTAGCATAACATCATCATTTGGAAGGCAATGTTAGTATTCAAAGTGGGAAGTGCTTGTAAAGGTAAATGCAACCTCAAGCCTCACTAACCGGAAATAGCAAAAATATGCAGCTGGGCTATGTAGGTCACTCCCATTAGGGTATGTCATCACTAGATCTAGAATCAATATTCGACCTATTTTGTATGCTCCGGTATGGTTGATGATCACAACCGTGGTGGTGATGTATTCAGTACTATCCAGTAAGGGGTAGGCTGGTTCTACATAGTAGGGGTATAAGATATTCTTGTCAAACCCTAGGTGCATTTTACCTAGAGGTGCACCATTTGGTGGTAGTTCCTTACCTTGCCACGTATGGAACCCAAATTTCCAATAAGTGCCTTCGGTTTTAGTTGTACACCTATTATGCTGGAATTTAGTTAATGTAACAATTTCGGCTATGTTCTATTCTACTTGAAAACCCTAGACATTATAATAATATCATTGGAATTCTATATAAGATGTTTTGGTTATCGTAAGGTAAAAACCCGTCCGTGTTTATGTGGCCTTACAAGATACTTTTTATTTCAAAAGAGTTTTTAAAACTAATAATTCAGTTGTTTAAGTTTACTCACACCAGACCCATGTTTTACCCGGAGTTTTATTTTCTTTCCCTAAAACTCTTGGGTACTCAAATTTTTATGAGTAGCCAAGTGATCTAGGTTTCTCATGATTGCATTTTGGAGGAGCTGGAGCAGGTAGCTTCACCGTTACCTATCTATTATGTTATTCCATTGTGTATGTATATATATGATCTATGTATCAGTTATGTAGGGACGGATAGTTATAACTGTTCTAGTCAGTGATTGTGTTGTAGTAACTCTGATGTATTATTATGGCAATGACTATGTAAAATCTTATGTTATCTAATATATTTTTTTATGTTGCGGGTGAGATTCTGTGACCGTTTACTTTCTTCTTATCTTTCTTTTTCTCTTTTACCCTTAATGGCTTGTCTTTCAAAGCAAGAAAGACTGTTCGTTACATTTGGTATCAGAGCTTAGGTTGAACGAACACCTAGGCTTTGGGTTGAGGTCATCTCCAAGAGCGCGTATTTGTAATTTTATCCGTAAATCTATATATTTATATTCCTATGAATTAGATCATATTTGATAGGTTTGATTAATACCCTTCCTAAAAGGATTCATCTCATCTAAGATATCTTACTTTACTCAGGTAGTAAGAATAAGTTCAAGAAGAGGACTTAGATGGGGAAACAGTAGCACCACAACTACAAATGGTAGAACCCCATATGTTAGGGGAATTGGAGCAATGGAAGAAGCAGCCCCAATGCAGCCAAGAGCGAATTTTGCAACTTTGTGTAATTATTATACCAATCTGGGAAGAAAACCTTTTAAGGGCACTCAATCCATCATTGAAGTGCAAGCTTGGTTACGTTCTTGTGAGAAGATTTTAAAAGGGTTGAACCTTTCCAATGATCAAAAACACATCTTGGCATCGTGGCAATTACAAGAAGGTGCAGCAGCATGGTGGGATTTTGTCACCGCAAATGTTTCTGAAGATGATTTCTCTTGGGCTTGATTCAAAGAGGTGTTTGAAGATCAATTCATGCCACCTATGGGTAAGACCCGACTATGTAGGAGTTTCATGGATCTCAAGCAGGAAGACATGTCAATGGCGAAATATGAAGCAAAGTTTAATGAGTTATTCGTTTCGGTCCTAGACTTATTGACACACTGCAAAAGAAAACAAGATGTTCATACTGCATATGAGGGAAGAGTACCATGAAAGAATGACATGTCAAGTGAAGGAATCTTTTGTAGATTTGGTGGATATGGGTCTGAGATATGAAGCCTTGGAAAAGAAGAAGCCTACAACAGCAGCAACTGGTGAAAATGCTAGCGGCAACAACTCTAACAAAAGAATATTTGACCGCAATTGGAAGAATCGAGGAAAAGGAAAGCCGAGTGGGGAGATATAAGGGAATCATTTCAAGGAATTTATTTGCCATAAGTGTTAGCAGAAGGGCTACATCGCCAGGTTTTGCAAGAATTCTGGGAAGCAGTAGTAACAGCAAGGAGGACCTATCTCCAGTGGTCCAAAAGACGCTCTGTTTCAATTGCCATCATCTAGGTCATATGGTAATAGATTGTCCACTCATGAAGAAAGTGCAGCAGCCCAAGGTGTATATTATTAAGGATGAACCATCTACTTCAATAGATGTGGAAGGGAAAGGTGTCCTTGGAGGTACATTACTGATTAATGGTATTTATGATCGAGCATTGTCTGATACTGTTGCCTCACATAACTTTATCTCTTTAGAATCAGTAATCAAATTTCATCTTACCTAAAGTATCATAGAAAACCATATGTGTGTGTCTAACCCTATATGTGGGGTAACCCATTTGAGTATGACCTGTAAGGATATACCAAATTCTTACCTTTCCCATCACTTTTCTTGCGATCTGTATGTCTTTGACTTTAAAGGATTTGACATTATTCTTCGTATGGATTGGTTACCAAAATATGAGGCTGTCTTAAAATGTAGTAAGAGAACTGTATCTTTAGTGACCAATATAGGAAGAAAGGCTAAAGTATCATGTGTGAATCCCGGTATTCATATGTGTAGCTTCTTGTATTCCCTTAAAGCATCTCAAGAGAAGTTAGGATCTATAGAAGCTGTTAAGAATTTTCCTGATATGTTTGAGGAGGTTAAAGGTTTACCCCTGCGCCAAGAGGTAGAATTTCATGTTGATTTTGTTCCTGGTGCAAGACCTATGATTCAACCTAAGCGAAGGATGGTTTCGAGGGAGAGAGAAGAGTTAGTAAATTAAACCCAGGATTTGCAAAGGAGAGGATTGATTAAACCCAGCCATTCGAGTTGGGGTTCAGTAGTAATTTTTGTAGCTAAGTCCAAAAGTTTGCTAAGATTGTGTGTAGATTATTGAGAGTTGAACAAGTTGACCATTCAAAATAAATACCATTTACCCCGCATCAGTGATCTTTTCAACCAGCTTCATGAAGCTACGATATTTTTTTTTTCTGATTCCATCAGTTGAAGGTTGTTGAAGATAATATACCCTTAACTACATTTAAGGGCCTGGACTTTTTCTTTGAATGGTTGGTTATGCCTTTTAGGCTAACTAATGCCCCTGCATACTTTGTAGACCTTATGAATCATGTTTTCTGAGATGTCCTTAATAAGTTTGTGCTAGTTTTTATCGACGACATCCTGCTTTACTTCAAGTCTGAGGAGGAACATAGACACCATTTGGAAGTGGTGTTAGAGACATTAAGGAGGCATGTGTTGAAAGCAATGTTATCTAAGTGCCATTTTTGGCAATCAGAGGTAAGGTTCTTTGGACATATTGTGTTGGGGGATGGCATTTCTGTAGATCCGACGAAAGTGGAGGCTGTTCAAGAGTGGAACCAACCACGGTCCCCTACCAAAGTTCGCAGTTTCTTAGGCCTGGCAAGGATACTATAGTAGGTTCATTCAAGATTACTTTAAGATTTCCTCACGTTTGACTAAGCTGACTAAGAAGGGTGAGAATTTTATATGGTCTCTGAAGTGTAAGGAAGCATTTGTGGAATTAAAGAAGACACTGACCAGTGCCCAATTTTTGGCAGTTATGGATGGAAGTGGTGGGTTTACAGTGTATACCGATGCTTGTGGAGTGGGACTAGGAACTGTCTTGATGCAGTTAGGAGGGTGTTTGCGTATGCTAGCAAACAATTGAAGCCTCATGAGAGGAACTATGCTACACATGACTTGGAGTTGTTAGCGGTAGTTTTTCCATTGAAAAATGTGGTGGCATTACTTTCTTGGTAAAAAATTCTTCTCTTCCTCTTGATTTATTTCTTTCTCCTTTATGGATCCACTGATCTCCTTCTTTAAATAGGTGAAAAGTTCAAGCTCTTCACGGACCATAAGTCCTTGAAGTATCTTTTCATGTAGAAGGATCTGAACCTTAGACAACAGCGATGATTGGTGTTCTTGGAGGCTTACAACTTGGATATTCTTTATACACCAAGGAAGGCTAATGTGGTGTAGATGCTTTAAGAGGAATGCAGTCTTGGCTCTTTTAGAGGTTACCCCGGCTCTATTGGAAAGGATTAGTAGTAGGCAAATAGAAGATAAGCGTCTAATGAAGATCATCAAGGATGTTGAAGAAGGGAAGTGTCCAAGTTTTGAGATGGATAATCGAGCTATTTTGCGTATGAATGGAAGGATCTATGTACTGAATATCGATGGCCTTAGACAAGAAGTTTTATTGGAATGTCATCGATCCAAATTAAGTATCCATCCAAGTGTTTCTAAGATGCATAAGAATAAGAAGTGGGTATTTTGGTGGAAAGGGATGAAGTGGGATATCTCAATATTTGTAAGTAAATGTTCAACCTATCAGTAGATAAAAGGAGATCACTAAAGGACAGCTGGATTACTACAACCCTTGGAAATTCCGAATTGGAAATGAGAGATGATATCAATGGATTTTATCGATGGTTTACCCAGAACTAGAAAAGGAAATGAAGGAGTAGGGTTATTGTGGATTAGTTGACTAAAAGCATTCATTTTATATCGGTGAAGCCCACAAGGACTGCAGCTTCCTTAGCAGAGATTTTTATGAAGGAGATTGTTAGATAGCATGGAGTCCTAGTAAGTATAGTGAGTGATAGGGATCCTATTTTTTCAGTCAGTTCTGGAATGCTTTACAAGGAACTTTGGGAACCAAGCTAAGCTTGAGCACAGCTTACCATCCCCAAATGGATAGACAAACGAAAAGGGTGAACCAAATTTAAGAAGATCTTTTGAGGGCCTGTATTCTAGATTTTTGAGGATCTTGGGAGGATCATCTACACCGAGTAGAATTCTCCTACAATAGCAGCTAACAAGCTAGCATAGGCATGACACCTTATGAAGCTCTATATGGAAGGCCATGCAAGTCACCAGCATGTTGGGTAGAGTTTGGAGATCGTATAGTGCTTGGTCCAGGTATGATCCAAGATGAGACAAAGAAGGTTGCAGTAACTAAGAGAACGATGAAGGAAGCACAAGACCACCAGAAGAGCTATGCTAATAGAAGGCAGAGGGATTTGGAATTTTCTGTTGGAGATCTTATGTTCGTAAAGATTTCACCTATTCGAGGAGCTCTTAGATTTGGTAAGGTTGGGAAACTAGCGCCTAGATTTTTTGAACCATTCAATGTTTTGGAAAGGATTGGACCACTTTCGTATTAGATTGAGCTACTGGAGAGGTTGGCATGTGTTCATAATGTGTTCCACATGTCTCGTTTGAGGAAGTATGTTTATGACCCATCATCTATTGTGGAGACGTTGGTCAGGAATTGGAAATAGAACCAAACTTGGCAGTGGGTAGACATCCATTCCTTATGTTGGATCGAGATGAGAAAAGGTTGTCCAATAACTTGGTGCAATCAGTTAAGATTCAATGGAGTGAGGATCCTAGAGACTGTACTTGGGAGACCGTGGATCATATGAGAGAAGCCTATCCTGAGTTGATGTTAGGTTTGCTAGTTGTTTGGATGTATATATAATGTATGCATTATTTGCTATGGTTGCTTAGTATATGTCTTATTATGGATTTCGTGATATATGATATATGACTTTTATGTTAGTTAATTTATATCATTGTTGCAAATTTCGAGGACGAAATTCTTTTAAGGAGGGAGAGTGTAACGACCCAAAATTAAATAACTTTAAATATTGATATTTAATATATTTTTAAATAAAATTTATATGGACTTTAAAGCTCAAATATCCTTTTTAAATTTTAACTAATGATGTTGGAAAGATATTTAATATTCAGTTTACAAAAATAAATAGTTCAAAATAAAATAGAAAATGTGACTAAAAAGTTTTTTGAAAATTTCCCATTTTTCACCTTGTAGAAGTTGTTTAAAAAGGTTGTAAATTCTTAAATGTCACACATCTACTATTAATAATAATAATTCAGTGAACTAACGTCAACCGTGTCTTTTGGAATTTCCAAAATTACCCTTTCACCTGATCTATACCCCTTCACGTTTTATTCCGTCACACAACCCCAATCTCCAAGCACTACCCTAACCACCCAACCATTAATTACTATCATCATCGTCGATTATATATTGTCCACGCAAAACATACTCTGTCTCTTGATCACAGAAGCAATCGTAGTTCCGATTTTGCAGATTAGGGTTAACCGAATGTGCTCCAATTCCTTAAGTTAGTTGGCTTATAGTGCTTCTATTGCTGCTGCTCCTTAGATACCCAACGTTTTAGGTATTATATAAACTCTTCTGCATTTTTTTGAAAATTATTACCACCGCTCACTCTTTTTTAGTGTAAACTATCAACCAAATGTTGCTTTTGCATTTGGTTGTTCTTCTGGTATACTATAAAACACAGTCATATTAAATTCCGATTATTATATGAGTGGATCACAATCATATGAGTAACTGCATCCTTGAGAAAAGTTTATTAATTGCTAGACGGTTAGTCTATGTTTTCCACTTTAAAATCACTTCCAAATCTTGTTTAAACATTTCTACACTCATTGCTTCACCTCACTTTCCAAATTCAAGCATTCCTCCACCTAAAATGATCAAGGCCGAACCCTATATGGTCATGGTCGAACCATATTATGCATAAGTTAAGCACATTTCCAAGTTTGTAAAGAAAAGTTCAAGTCTTTCCATAGGATTCCAAAGTTCTAAGTGCTTTTACAGAAGTTTAAAAAAGATTTAATTTGAATTTTGGTGAGTAAATTGCTTAATTTTTGGGAAAGATTTTACTTTTATATATATGTGTGGTTATGTGGTTATATATATGATGTTTTTGTTTGGATTATAGTATAGTTTGGAGGGATATTTCGTGCTAAATTATGGTTTAGCATTAGGCTTAAATTGTTGGTTAAAGCGATATATTTGGTTAGAAAGTTGTGATCTTTGATGTGATATGGTAATGATATGGTTTGGTATGTATATATGTTTGGATATGTTGTTGAATGGTTATAGAAGTTAGAAACATAACATGTTGAATAGGACATGAGACCCATTTTGAAAATCAAATTGTTTTACTTGTTTTTGACTTAGAAACATTTTGGTTATTTTATTTTAGTTTTCTAACTTTAGTTAAAGTTTTAAACTTTCTTCCTTTATGTTTTTAAAAGTAAATAAGAGTGAAAGGTTTTAGTTTTGGATGGTAACTTAGAAAAGGAAATTTTAAGTTATTGCATCCATAACAGTTGCTATGGATGTAGTTCGGAAATTCATGATTTTTAAGTTTTTTTAAAGTTCTTTCTTAATGTTTTTGAAAAACCATTTCCAACTAGATTAGTAAGTATACAACTTAATAAATTTTCATTTAAAAATAATTAGTTAATAATTAATAATTTTTTTATTAATTAAAGATAATTATTAATTAAGTAAGTAAACTAGTTAAGTAATTAGATGTTAAGACTTAATTAAGTAAGTTAATTTAAAAAAAAACTAATTTTGGAAGCTTAATTAAAGATTAATTAAGGAAAGAGGTAATTATTTTAATAAATTATTATTTACTTATTTTATTATTAAAGGTTAATTATTATTTAATTAGGGTTTAATTAGTTAGTTAATTTTTATTTAATTAAGGTTTAATTAATAATTAACTTGTAATTAATTGAGGTTTAATTATTAGTTAATTAGTTAAGACTTAACTAAGATTAATTAGGGTTTAACTATAATTAAATTTGATTTAATTAAGATTAATCAAGCTGTAATTTATGATTTAATTGAGGTTTATTTATTTTAAAATTAATTTAAACATACTCAACTATTTATTTTAAGCCGACTTTCTTCTTTAAGTGAATTACTTTTAATCCAAAGGATTTCTTATCCATGCCACTAAGTACCCAAATGAATTAAAGTGGCTATAATAAAACGTTGACATGATTTATTTGAAGTTGCCTTTTATTTAGCAAAAATGCTGCATTTCGGAAATGTGATAAATACAAGTAAATTAATTTCGATAAGTGGGTCATGATAACTTAAGCATATGGAATGTATTTCTATATGTAAATTTAAACACCCAGATTGTGGAGTTGTCCACTATCGATAACTTGACCCTTTTTAATTACCAAACGTTGGTTCGAAGACACCGGGATCGGATAGCAGTTGTTATCCGAAAACCACTTCGAGCTAATGTAAGCGTTCGTATTGGAAATATTTGGAAGTCATAATCCAAGGTGAAGACTTTGAGGTGCAATGGCTACTTGCTATTAACCCTGAGGGTGATTCCAAAATGGGTGTAGTAGAGGTAGTGCCTTCAGTTCGTTCATATCCTGAACGACTTGAATGGACGAATGCTAGCATTGTATCATCATCTAGAAGGCAATGTTGGTATTCAATGTGGGAAGTGCTTGTAAAAGTAAACATAGCCTTAAGCCTCACTAACCGGAAATGGAAAAAACATGGTATGCACCAGGGCTATGTGGGTTGCTCCCATGAGGGTATGTCATCGCCAGATCTAGAATCGATATTCGACCCATTTTGTGTGCTCCGGTATGGTTGATGACCACAACCGTGGTGGAGATGTATTCGGTATTATCCAGTAAAGGGTAAGCCGGTTCTATGTAACAGGGGTATAAGATGTTCTTTCAGACCCCAAGTGCATTTTATCTAGAGGTGCACCATTTATAGGTAGTTCGTACCTTGCCATGTATGGAACCCAAATTTCCAATAAGAGCCTTCCGTTTTAGTTTTATACCTATTATGCTGGAATTAATTAATGTAAAATTTTCGATTTTGTTCTATTTTACTTGAAACTCTAGACATTATAATAATATCACTGGAATTCTATATAACGTGTTTTGGTTATCGTAAGGTAGAAACCCTTCTATGTTTAGTTCGGCATGGTCTTACGAGATACTTTTGATTCACTACACCAGAAAACACTTTTGGTAGCGCTGAAAAAATGCTATCATAACTTGTAGTAGCATTTTAGAGAACGTTGCGATACGACATGCAACTAAAAGTCTGAAACTTTTGGTGCATTGTAGTAAACGCTACCAAAAATAACCATATTGTTGCGATTTTGAAATGCAGCTATAAGTTTTTCTGTAGGGTTTACAATACGCTACCAAAATGAACATTTTTTGGTTGCGTTTTTGTTTGTATATTTTTTTGACTTTCTGTAGCGTTTTTAAAATGCCACCATATAAGTTTTTATATTAGTTTACATTTGTTTTTGTAGCATTTTTAAAACCCTACTAAAAGTTATTGGTTGTTTGGCAGCATATTTTAAATGCAATTATTTAAGGTTGATGGCTTGTACCATTTCCAGCAACCGCTTATATAATATTCATATTAAAAAAGCGAACAATCACATAATTTTCATATTCAAACGAACAATTAAATCGCATAATTAGCATATACAAACAAACAAACAATCAATCATACGATCATTATATTCAAATAATTGAAAAAACACGCTAATCTCATAATCAAATATAATATTCATAATCAATTCGATAGTAGTTTTTCAACAAAATAAGTCACATACTACAAGCATTCACAGACAAGTTTACATAAATATTACTAACAAAATATGACAACATATATAACAATTAAAGTCATGTTCATTGCTTGGTTACCAATAATTCTTTGTTGTCGGTAGTCTTCACTTCGAAATAGCTAATTACCTGCAAACCAGTTTAACAATCAACAATAAGAATTACAAACCAAAACTAAATGCTAAGTTACTGATTCAAAAACTAAAGCACATTTATCAATCAATGGGTAATGGAACATAATTTATTTAAACTGTATTTGAGTTCTAGTTTCAAATAATTTCCTTTTATCAGTGTATTTCCCATCATAGATTTAAGTGGGGACAGAGGTAATGGTCATAAAATGAATTATAGTTTGAGTACATACCATCTGAGTCCAGCATCGTTTATTTACTTCAACTTCATTCTGTTTATAGTCTATATATCAAATTTTTTAGTTACTGCAATACATAATTTGTCTAAGCTAACGTTTGCTGTGGAAGTTTGATATTATCTTATAAGTTTTTAGAACTTAAAGAATGGTTGTCTTATTTAAACATTCAAGTCTTTACTTTGGTTAGCAAATTATTTATTTCAATATTTGTTTATTTGATTATTAAAATTTTCCCATGCTCAGTTTTGCAATAAAAATTCTAAAGCTGTTTGTGTACGTTCAATTAGGAAACTATAACACCTACAGCACAACCAAAACTGTCCCGTCTGAATCACATTCCTCCTTCATCCAAAATAGCCTACGCACTACCTCAACCCCACCTCAATTTCCTTAATCACCTATGACTTCAACCACGTCTTCCCAAACACAGCATCCACACCGCAATAAACTACCATACCGCAATTACCCTTTATCTCTTTTGCTTTCATTAATCACCGTATTTCTAATATCCTAATGAGGTTGTACATGCATTATACATTTTTCATGCACTGACTTGTTCACAACAGCAGCTCCCTTAATCAAAATACCAGCCATATTTACTTGCACAACAAAATTTGAACCCAAGATTAAAGCAGTGCCAGTCAAATTCAATACAATTGTATTCCTCTGCAAGTTCATTAATTTAGTCAGATAACCATGCATCTCTAATTCTTCATCTTCATTTATCATTTTATGGGCTATTAAATCTTCTTCAATTGTACCAGTTTTATTTACTAGTAACTATTCTCCGTCTTATTAACAACAACTTTCTGATTCTTTTCCTTGTGCGCATTAAAATCTATAGTACTAACATCATCAACAGGAACATCATTATTATTATCAAAATTTCCATCTTTAACAGCATCGTCATCTAAACCCAAAATTTCGAATTTATTATTCAACATAATATCTTCATTCATTTCTTACTTGTGTCTGGAAACTTCTGTAGGAACTTGCATATTCTCATCATCATTGTTTACTTTCCAACACTCATCAATGCTGTTTGATTTATCTCCAAAATGAATCGAAGATTGATCATATAACCCATAATTCAACACTAACGGATCTAAAAGCATTACATCTAATTTATACTTTTTAGAAACGATGTCCCTACATGGCATAGACCATCTCATATCCTGATTGTTATTATTTATACTGTATATATTTTCAGCTTCAAAAAGTTTGTCAACACTTTTCTTCGCTGTAGTCTTGTTATTCATGTTCATTTGGATTGTTTTTTTTCCAACCCAGAAGCATTTTCATCTGATGGAAAATTAATAGCAGTATTTAAGCCATCAAAGCGCCAAAGAATTTTGTCAAAAAGATGTATTCCTTCATTTTTCATATTTGAATGGCTATCAAGCAAAAGAATATCACTTCCTCTTCATTTCCATCAATTCACCTGCCTCTTACTTTCACTTCAACATCATGTTCCCGTCTGAAAAACCTCCCGATTCGGAACCCATCTTCACCCTCACAGCAAACACTGCACTACGTCAAAGCACTACGTCAAAGCACTACAACAATCTCCCAGCACCAAGCCAACCAAACTACACCTCATCAGCAACATCTAATTCCAGCACCCCTTACCCCATTTACAACCTTCACCACTTCAACACCTTCAGCAACACCTAAACGCACCACCTCCCTGCCAATCACAAAACCAATCCACGACCATCTCACAAAAACCAAACCATACAAACAACCATATCCTATTTCATTCAATCGACCATTATCAAAATCCCTCTACAACACCAGTGCATCAAACAAACAGCAACCGGGCATTAATCAACATCGCATAACCATCTACTTTAACACCTCACCATCGCATACTTCTTCCTACTATTGCCACCTAATGCCTCCGTCTCTCCTGCTCGACCCGAGCATCCTAAATCACTCCACCAATCCTCATGGTAAAAACAACTGCCTCTGCAACTTCATAAACCCGTGACCCTAATTCCCAACCCTTAAACTTGAGATCATCTCCACCTTCAATTTCAACCAGAACCCGCGCAACCAAATCAACAACCGTAATCTCCTCCTTCACACAAAACCCGCTGCCACAGCAATACATGCAAACCCAAACACTCAATGGCGACCTTAAATTCAATCACCCGAAACCAATTCTCATGTTATCCGGTTACCAATTCGCGATAAACATATAGCAGGCTTGATTCTATTCGAAATGAACATGTTATTTTATTACGTGCAGAGCATAATTTTCTGAAATAAAGGTGTTAAACATAATTTTCCTAATAGAATTTCCTGAACATAATAAGCTAGTAGAATATGCCAATTGGAATGTATTGTAGCAATAAATAACCTCTAACATCACTTATACTGGGATGAATTTTTTAAAAGCCTGTATACCCTACTAGGTAGATCCTAATTACACCTAGAGCAATATCGAATAGCAAGGGATCATCAATAAATGTAATTATGAATCCACAACTGGGCCTACATGATTCATCACCTTAGCTAAAATTCTGGTTGTAAAACACCATGATTCTAACCTTAAGCCATAAATAATTCTAATTATAAAACCTCAGAATCGCTAACCTTACTACAAATGCAAAACATTAGTACTCTGTTTTCCATCTAACTTACTAGAAATTAAAAAGGATAGAATAATAAGGTATATATGCATAAATTTTAGATAGTACTAGTCATACTCTTATGTCCATAAGGCATGTTACGCACTCTTTTATATTTCGTTTTATTTTTGGCACTGCCAACATTTCTCATTGTGCAACAAAATACTATAAGTCCAAATTTTGGCGTTGTACCAAAGTTGTTAAATTATATGATGTACTGAAAAATAATACTTACTAGAACTTGATTCTCCAATGACATATGCTGCTGGCCAAGCTATCGTAGTACTAAAGGCATCTTCCATGTACGTACACTCCGATGTAGGTCTCCATAGCAATGCATCATTAACTCTCACAAAGTTTACCCATACTTTTAATGCATCTTTTCCAAGTGGAACACAATGAACCATCGTTGTTGGATCAGTTGAAGCGATAGTTCCTTCAGCCACTACTTGTCCCGTTTCACCCACATCAATCAGCTTGCATCTATTATTTGGTACCAAATTTGCACTCTGTTGGATAAGCAAAAAAATAATCTTTCTTATGCGATGAATTGTTGAGTAAGCACCATCTTATTAAGAAAATGTGTTTATAGAAATAACATATATTGAAACATGATTTTTTTTCAAACAAATGTGTGAACTAGCATGTAAAGGATAAAATAAGTAATAAGAAAATGCATGATTTTTTTAAACAAACATGTAAACTAGCAAAATAAATTTTCAAATTGCATCAAAATAAAAAGATGACTTCTAACACACTATTTTACAACTAAATTTTTATAAAAAAATATTTAAGACACACAAAGTTACCTGAGGAGTTGCTTTAGCTTTGCAAGGAGAAGTCGAAATGTATGCTCTAGCCTTGTAAGAATAAGTCAAAACGCTTGTTTTTTCAACTACAACTTTTGATTTTGGCCACGCTATTTTCCTACTGATGGCATCTTTAATGCATGACATATCAAAAGTGGGTCACCACAAGAAATCATCTCCTTTTTTTTGCATAGTCTATCGAAACCACAACGGCTAACGGACCAAGCAGAATACCATTCACGATCATTTTTGAATCACTGGAGCATAATCTTCCTTCGGCAACCAAAACTTCACCCTCATTCTAATCATAAATATTGCACTTGTTGTTTGTGCTACTAGATTTACTCTAAAAAGAATAATATATTCAATGTTAAAAAGTATGTAGAAAACTACAAATAATTACCGTGAATTATAAATTTAACCATAATGTCTTCCTTCAGGTATCCTCGTAGCGCAACAACACAATTAGCAGGCCATGCTACTGACTTATTCTCGGTTTCTCCTAATAGTGACAAACTAGGTGTAGGCCTCCATAAATAAGCATCTGCTTTCTTTACATGATCTATAACAACTTTCATAGCATTTGGTCCAATACGAATGCCGTCGACAACCTCATTTGGATCGGCGGACACAACTCTCCATTCGGCAACAATTTCATCCATTCCATCCCAATTCAACAACTCACATATGTTGTCATTGTTCTACAATTATTCAACAAAAAATTATCTTGATACTGGATTAAAAACTAAACTCCAAATGATGTTATATAAATATAGAATAATGTAAGTGATTTACCATTTCAGGTGTGCTCCCCTTTTTCGAATATTCTTTACCTTGCCAAAGCAAAATAGCAGCAGTAGTTAAATATGAAAAATAGTTAAAGAGTAGGAGCAGCAGATAACTGATCATTAGTTACATATTATCATATATATATATATATATATATATATATATATATAAAGTTTACATTCTTATTCATTAGCATGTGCACCATACTCTCCAATTCCGAAATTCTTTTTTGACAATTAGTTATTTGATTATCTCTAGACTATGCCAAGGTTAATTTAGTTTCAGTGTATCCCCTTCCTAGTGCTCTTAATCATCCTGGTTTATCTTGTCCCAATGCTTGTGCAATTGCATCTTCTCTGACATTACTTATCGAGCTGGAATGTTTATCATTATTAATTTTTTTTAATCTCCTCCTACATAAATTAATATACATGTAGGTTACGTATGATGGTAAATTTTTTAGTGTTTAATTTCTAATAAAATCAAATATTCTTACAATAACAGTTGCAACTTCCATTTCACCGGTTCACCATTTTTTTTAGCGCGAGATTTAACCTAGATATCAGCTCTAGATATGGATGATGAATCTTGACTCTATTTTTCTACATTTAAAAAGACATTAAAAAAATCAATCGATAGTTAATTAACAAGATATGTAAATAATGCTACAGTTAATTAACTAACCACATCGTCGGTCAATCTAGCCATTCCTCTACGTCTAGTTGTGTGCGGTAATTGTTTTCGCCTAATGGTTCTAAACTTCTCACTTCGTGCCTGAAAGAAAATAAATAACGCATGGGGCATCATCATCTTTTTTTATGAGTGCAAATAAACAAACTAAAACATATGTCAATACTCGAAAATAAAGATGGGAATAGTGTAGTCATTCAGATTCAACCAACGAACAACAATCTTTTTTATACATAGAAGGAGCAAAAGGTTTTTTCATTATCTTTCCACCTCTTTACAAATTTGAAATTTACTAAATTAATACTGGCATTGTCTTCGTAGCCATGTCAATATTAATTTAATAAATTTTATAAAATCTAATATCAAACATGATGGAAAATCCATAAATTAATAGTGACCCTAACTACATGAGTAAAGTATTCATTTTAAATAAAACAACAAAGTCTCAACAAAATTTGCTGAGTATGAGTGGAAACCCAACATTTTCCAAAACTGCAAATGCTTCGGTCACTCATAATAAGATAAAAGTCATATTTACCAATTCCTTTCCAATTGGATGTCTACTTTTTAATTTACTATTACTTCAATAGAAAGAAAAAATGTATGCAATATTGCATGCCTTCATGCAATCTGATAATTGTCTCTATGGAGCTCCTACAGAAGCAATGTACATCTCGATTAGATGTCAGTGGATATCTTTTTCTAGTGCAAACATCGACAGTACAACGTACACCATATATAGACTTCACAGATTATAATTATGAAAACATTGGTCATACGACATATAAAAACTTCTAAGTAGAAACATAAAAATATATCATCATACGTAGGAAAAAAAATCTTTAGATGTTAGTGGATATCCTTTTCTAGTGCAAACATAGGCAGTACAACATACCGATTTTCTTAATCTCTCTACTCCCTAGCAATTGCAATATTTGATTTCGCATAGTATGTGTACTATCGTCCACCCCCACAATACAAAACTAAAAAAAGAAAGAAAAAAGAATATTTTATTGTTCCTTAATTTCCCATGTTATGTTTTAATGTCATAAAATTAGATCGTTTTACAACCTGTGAGAAGCAAATTTGTCGCTTAACTAAATGAACTAATTGATACAGAAGTCAAGAAAGAATACTGGAGGAGACTAGACTTGAACAGTTTCTTAGAAGGTTGTGTGCATTGCTTCAATATTTTGTCATATACCCAATAAATTCATGATTCAGTTGATGACTTTTCTGTCACTAGTTGAATAGCACCACACTATTATTTATGCTTGCTAGTAAATAGTTCCACCATTTACTACTATAATTTTGTATGTAGTTAGCATACCTTGTACTAATTTACGAGAGAAACATTTTGTACAGATCGTTTTTTGACTCTTCAGCCTCATCATATTTGACATTTAGAAAGTATTTGCATTTTTTCTCAAAGGATATTTTTTTTCAAAAACATGCAAGTAAAAGATTACTGATAAATAATAAAATATTGTTAAGATATATTCCTTAAAAAGACCAAAGTATATATGCCATACAAGGATGATTTACAAAATAAAAACAATAATGTTTGGTTAAATAATAGCAACTAAAAGACTAATGAAAAAAGTAAGCGCATTGGTAATGGTAATCACTTGAGAATCAATTTAACTAGAAAACTGGGGGCGGTACGAGTCATTTGATTTGTTACAATGAATAAAAATTCGAACTTACGATCATGTTTTTTACTCATCTTGTATGCAGTATTCGTCAATCATTGTTTTGTTTGTTATTTTTTAGTCATACGGCTCAATAGCGTAAAGATAATTACATATATTTAAAATAAATCCACTGACTTCTAAAGGTGAATTCTTTGCAATGACCAACTAGGTATTAGATAATGAAATTTTTATAGAAGGAAAATGTGTTTATTTACTAAAAATAGATTATTTGAACAACATAAGTATATTTCTTCTTCTTTTTATTGTTTTGAGAACAATAGCTATTAAAAAATGTTAAAATTTTACTTTTAAACTCATAAGTTACCCTAAGATAACCTTGAAATGTACATTAAGATTTGTGATCTTAGCCTAAGATGAAAATGTAGTATACACATATCTCATCTGTAACTCACCCAAAACACAATATCATGTATTATAGGTGTAACGTCCCACTATTTTGGACCATTCAAATCGACAATAATCCACACATGTCGGACTTGAATAATGCAAAATAACAGATTGTAATAAAATTTGGAGCAAATAAAATCTGTTATTTTGCATTATTCAAGTCCGACATGTGTGGATTATTGTCGATTTGAATGGTCCAAAATAGTGGGACGTTACATTTGGTATCAGAGCTGTATTGGGCTTCAGACTATGTATTTTGTATTTGATTTTAGACTATGTATTTTTAGTGGCTTCATGAACCACTATGGTTATTTTTAAAATTCCGCTGCGAGTTATTCTGATATTTCTGTGTCTATGATTCTGTGAATGATTTTATTTGCTCCAAATTTTATTACAATCTGTTATTTTGCATTATTCAAGTCTGACATGTGTGGATTATTGTCGATTTGAATGGTCCAAAATAGTGGGTCGTTACATTTGGTATCAGAGCCAGGTTTTTAGGCAAACCTTAGCCTATGGAGCAAAAACTCATTAGAGATAGGGTAGAAATACCCTAGAATGAGTGAAATCAAACTCAGAATCATTTCCTTGTGAGTGAACGTATTTTAAAGTATAAAATGATTTTAAAATGATTTTTAAAATGATTTTTCAAAGATTATTTTGATATAAAGTTTTCTTGTTTTAAGAAGAAATTTTCTAAACTTCCTTCTTTCCGTATCTACCTTGTTAGGAATTTTTAGGATATTCATCCAAGTGTTCTTATCGTGTTTTTATCTTAACTTATCTTTGTCTTCTCTGTACCTTGTCCTAAAATTTATTCTTGATATTTCCAGGATGAATCGTGGAAATGCTAGAGGTAGGGGTCGTGGTATTGCCCCAGTTCCTCCACCTGTTGCACCCGTTAAGTTTACAGTTCTTTGCAAAGAATTCTCTCAGCTCGGTGGCACTAAGTTCACCGGTTCAGAGAGTATCATCGAAGCCCAGCAATGGCTAAGAAGTTTGGAAAGAATCTTTACTGGTTTAGAGATCACTGATGCCCAGAAGCGTCAGTTAGCAGCATGGCAGCTGCAAGAGTCAGCCCTAGATTGGTGGGAGTCTGTTACGACTCACACTAACGAAGGTGATCTTTCATGGGAGCAGTTCAGGTATCCTTCGTGTTAACTTGAATTTTTCCCCATTTCCTTTCTTTTCGAATCTATCTTAAGTTCGATTTGTATCTTCTTTCAGGGAGGCTTTTGTGACAAAATGGATGCCCGAAGCCGGGAAATCTCAGCTTTACCGTGAATTCATGGACCTCAAGCAGGGTACCATGTCCTTCTCAGAATATGAACGGAAGTTCAATGAACTTTCCAAATTCGGTCCTGGTCTTATCGACACTCAGCTAAAAAAGAATGAGAAGTTCATTTCTGGAGCTCGCCCAGAGTTCTACGATCGCCTTATTTCACATGTTCATGGCACATTTACTGAGCTCATGGATATGGCTATTCGCTATGAGAACCCAACCTCCAAGGGTCCTGCTGCTTCTGGTACTCATGTCTCACAATCTTCCTCTGCAAATTCCAAGAAGAGAAAGCCCAACTTCCACCAGCAGAAGAAGAATTGGATCAAGCATGCGGGCTTGGGATCTTCAGCATCTGCTCCTTCTCAAAGACACCCTATTGATCTTTCCTCCATTACTTGCTTCAAATGTGACCAGAAGGGACACTATGCCAATAGTTGCCCTAATCCGTCTATTGCTGCTGTTCCTCCACCCCAGGTTACCAGGAATGATCTTTGTCATGTTTGTCTTCAGTCGGGTCATTTTAGGAAGGACTGCCCTTTACATCAGAAGGGAAAGCCATCTGGTGTATTTGCTGTCACATCTGCTTCATCACCTGCTCCTGCTCTTGCTCCTGCTCCTAGCGATGGTCAAGGTACTCTTCAAGGCACCTTTACTTTATTTCATCATCCTGTTCGTGTTTTATTTGATACTGGGGCTTCGCATAGTTTTATTTCTGATGACCTGTGTAATAAGTTTGAACATCTCCTTTCTCTTGAATATGCTTCTGTTCCTCTATGTGTTTCTAATCCTATTGGTGGTCCCGCAAATCTTAATAAGATTTGTAAACATGTGAAACTCCTCCATTCTGATCATAGTTTTAGTGGTGATTTCTATATCCTTGGTTTCGATGCTTTTGATTTGTTGCTTGGAAGTGATTGGCTTGATGGACACGATGCCCGTATCTCGTGTAAATCCAGAATTGTTTCTCTTAAGGATGATCGAGGAAATTCTTTGATTATTCAGGGCCGTATGCCTCATGATTATGCTGGTAGCTTTATCTTTTCTCTGGATGCTTCTATTGATGATCTTCAGTCGACCCGTGTAGTCAATCACTACCCGGATGTATTTGGTGAAGTTACTGCTTTACCTCCCAAGCGGGAAATTGATTTCCGCATTGATCTCATTCCTGGAGCTCGACCTATAGTTCTTCCTCCTAGAAGAATGGCACCCCGCGAGAAGGTTGAGTTAAGGAAACAAATTGAAGACCTATCTTCCAAGGGTCTGATCAGACCTAGTTTTTCTGAATGGGGAGCTGCGGTGGTTTTCGTCACCAAGTCCGATGGTTCTCTTCGGATGTGTGTTGATTATAGGGAGTTGAACAAACTCACTATGAAAAATAGATATCCAATGCCTCGCATCAATGATATGTTTGATCAGCTTTATGGTGCTACTATTTTCTCTCAGCTTGATCTTGCCACAGGTTTTCACCAACTCAGAGTTGCCGAGGAAAGTATTCCTAAGACCGCTTTCCGTACTGAAAATGGATTCTTCGAATGGTTAGTCATGCCTTTTGGTTTGACTAACGCGCCCGCTTTCTTCGTTGACTTGATGAATCGTGTTTTCCGTGATGTGCTTAATAAATTTGTTCTAGTCTTTGTGGATGATATCCTCATTTTCTCCAAGTCTGAAGAAGAACATGAGTCACATTTGAAATCTGTTCTTGAGACTCTTCGAAAGCATCAGTTAAAAGCCAAATTTTCCAAATGCCATTTCTGGAAGGATGAAGTCCGATTTCTCGGGCATATTGTTTCTAGTAATGGAGTTTCAGTTGATCCAGTCAAGATCGCTGCGATCAATGTAAGTTCCTCTCTCTTTCTCTTTCCTTGTTTCGTTCAATTTACTCTATCTTTCCTATTATCCTTCTTTTCCCTATTCTGTGCAGGATTGGGAAACTCCTAAGACTCCTACTGATATCCGTAGTTTTCTGGGCCTCGCCGGTTATTACCGGAGATTCATTGAGAATTTCGCTCGGATTGCTGCACCTCTCACTGCTTTAACTCGAAAGAATGCTAAGTTTATTTGGAATAGTAAGTGTGAAGCCGCATTCAATGAGTTAAAAGACAAGCTTACTTCCGCACCTGTTCTTACCGTTCCAAATGGAGATGAGGGATTAACAGTATACACTGATGCTTGTCGAGAAGGTTTGGGAGCTGTTCTGATGCAGGATGGTAGAGTGATTGCTTATGCTAGTAGACAGTTGAAGACTCATGAAGTAAATTATGCTGCCCATGATCTAGAGTTGCTTGCAGTTGTTTTCGCTTTGAAGCTTTGGAGACATCATCTGTTGGGTACCAAGTTCGAGCTTTTCACAGATCATCAGTCTTTGAGGTATTTTTTCTCTCAGAAGGACTTGAATCAGAGACAAGTTAGGTGGTTAGAGTTCCTTGCTTCTTATGACCTCGACATCAACTATACACCGGGAAAGGCTAATGTAGTGGCGGATGCTTTGAGTAGGAAGAAAGCTTTGTTGTGTCAGATTGTTGTTTCTTCACCTCTTGTGGATCGTATTATGGCTAGACAGGATGAGGATCAGATGCTTAGATTGATTAAGGAAGGTGTTCGAAGCAGAGTTGGAGGTAGTAGTCTTGAGGGTAATGGAGCTCAGATTGACGATAAGGGTGTATTGAGGATTAATAATAGGATTTGTGTCCCGAATGTAGATGGATTGAGACAGGAGTTACTTCGGGAGAATCATCAGTCCAGACTTTCTATTCATCCAGGCGTAACCAAGATGTATCAGGATATGAAGAAGTTATATTGTTGGAAAGGTATGAAGCGAGATATTTCCATTTTCGTCAATAGGTGTGCGACTTGTCAGCAAGTCAAGGCAGATCATCAGAAGACTCCTGGTTTATTGCAGCCTCTTGAGATTCCCAATTGGAAGTGGGAACAAGTTTCTATGGATTTCATTGATGGTTTACCAAGGACTAGGAAGGGTAACGAGAGTATCTGGGTTATTGTGGATAGATTGACCAAATCAGCTCATTTTATTCCAGTCAAGTCTACCCGTTCAGCTTCTAGTTTGTCCGAGATTTACATGAGGGAGATTGTTCGTCTCCATGGTGTTCCTCTCAGTATCGTTTGTGATCGTGATCCTATCTTTACTAGTAGGTTTTGGAAAGCCTTTCAGGATTCTTTGGGTACTCATCTAAATCTGAGCACTGCTTACCATCCACAGACCGACGGTCAAACGGAAAGGGTGAATCAGATTTTAGAAGATCTTCTTCGTGCTTGTGTGCTTGATTATGGAGGATCTTGGGAAGATCATCTCCATCTTGTTGAATTCACTTATAACAATAGTTATCAGGCCAGTATTGAGACATCTCCATTTTCTGCTCTTTACGGACGACCTTGCAGATCTCCTTCTTGTTGGATTGAATCCGGTAATCATTTGGTTCTTGGTCCTGAGTTAGTTTTGGAAGCTTCAGAGAGAGTTGAAGAGATTAAAAGGAAGATGAGGATTGCTCAAGATAGACAGAAGAAGTACGCTGATCGTCGAAGACGGAGTTTAGAGTTTGCTGTTGGTGATTTGGTTTTCCTTAAGGTCTCTCCCTTAAGGAATGTTATTCGTTTTGGTCGTAGAGGAAAGCTATCTCCTAGATTTGTTGGTCCTTTCCGCATTTTGGAAAGAATTGGCTCTCTTGCTTATCGTCTGGATTTACCCGAGAAATTTTCTGGAATACACAACGTCTTTCATGTATCTCATCTTCGTCGCTATCTGCATGATCCATCTCTTATTATTCAGCCTTCTGCTCTTGATAGTTTGGATATTGAGCCAAATCTGTCTGTTGAGAGGAAGCCACTTAGTATCGTCGATCGAGGTACGAAGCAGCTAAGAAGAAAATCTGTCAACCTGATCAAAGTGCAGTGGAGCACTGATGAACGGGATTGCACCTGGGAGACGGAGGAGAGCATTCGTGCTTCGAATCCGGAATTGTTTATTTCAGGTACTTTTGCTATTCTGTCTTATCTTTCTTTGTTTTCCTTCTTCGTTCCTTTTCGAGGACGAAAAGCTTTGAGTGGGGGAGAGTGTAACAGCCCGATATTTTAAAACAAATTTTATTTAAAAACAAAACATTTCAAAATATTAATTTAAATATAAAGTGTAGTAATTTGTATAAAACGAAAATTTAAAGCGGTACATTTCGTTACGTTTTGTCCGTTCTTAACTTTACATTAGAATCAAATTTTATTTATGATGATAATAGCTATTTTAAATTTGGTTTAAAAAGATACGTTATATTTTAAGAAACCGTTAACATTTTTTTTAAATTTATTTAAATAAAAGAAACAAGTAACAAATTGTACGTTACTTCGGGCGTTACGCTGTACGTGCATTGTTCCATTGTCCATTAATTTCAGCTGTATATATTAGTTTGAAAATTTCAAAATCTTGCCTTACCTTCACGTGAGAAATAGTCCACTTACCCCTTTATCTCCCTTACGTTCGTTCAACATTTATTTGCCTTTAATTCCTCTAACTGATCAAAACTTTTCGTTGCCTTCTTTCTACAAAAAGCAATAGTCAGCTGTTCATTTTTGTTTCGTTCAAAATTTTCATTTCTCCAAAAGGCATTCTCTGTAGCTTTTTGTTCAAATCTCGTGAGCAACCAGAAGGTAAGCCTACCTTCTTCTTTTATTACTTTTTTATTCTTCTTTTTTTTCTTATTTGCTGTTTGTAGCTTTTATCTCCCAGAAACCATCCCTTGCTCTGTTTCGGTTGCCTCCTCCATGCTCGTCACCACCCTTCGCCTGGCCGTGACACCACCATCCAGATCACCCTTTCCCCATACGAGATCCAACCCACCACGTCTCCAGCCTACCCACTTCCAGTCCTCCACCACATCCCTACGCCCTGCCATAATCCACCATCGACTCCATGCCGACACCAGCCTCGTCATCTCTACCTGACCCTACCCCTTCGCCAGACCCACCACGAGACCAGCCAACCACCCAGGCGATCCAACCCGTGCCAGATCCTCCATGTCTACACCACGTCAGCCCTCCACCTCATCCACCAAGACAAACTCCGCCATGTCACTGACCCTACACCCACCAGCACCCTCCACGAACCATCACGCCACCTATCCCATTCACCGAGAACCCCTGAACCCATACTCCGCCGTGACGAGAACCGCCACATCACCCCGCGCCTGCCACCACGACCTATCCTATTCGCCACCAGCCACTACCGCGAGACCAGGCCGAACCCTAGATGTCACCACAACCCCTGCTGAGACCTCAGCCACTACCACGACCGAGACCACCCCAGACCGAACCCATCACGTCTCCAACCCTGCGCCGAGCCTTCGCCAACTCCATGTGCCAAGCCCTGTGCGTGAACATGAAAATGATGCAAACTGGTTTTGTCATTTTTGGTATTTTGATATTGAGTATATTTTAGCCTGGGATTTTGTTGAAAAAAAAATATACTTTGGTCTCACTGTTTGTAGTCATAATTTATATGCCAACCTGTCCTTGTCTGGGAAGAAAATGGTGAACAAAATTCCACTTCATATTTTATTTTGGTTGCCGTATTGCCTCTAGCATCTGTCTGGAAAGAATGGACAAGTTTTGTTGTGTCACCTTTTGTCTGAAGTTTTAGTTATATTTTATCGAGCCCTGGCATTAGAAAGAAAAAAATGTGTTTTGTCACTTTGAAAATTTTAAAGTTATAATCAAATTCTAGTAGTAGTCGTGCTATTTTTTTCGATTTGTCAACTTGTTTCTTTTTCGTTTGTTTGCTTATTTGAATTTCGTTATTCGTGAAATCTTAGAGTTGGTTATTTATTGTGCTTTTGGGTTGAATCTAGTTGGCGCATCCGCTAACGACTGATCGTGCTATCCGCGTGCTTTCGATTGACATCGTACTTCTTCCTTTCTGAATCTCCAGCTCCGTAGAGGTGAGTAAATCTCACACGAATATCCATACTTATATGATTGTGAAACGACCGCAACTGAATGTGTAGAAATAAATAAACAAATAAATGATGTTATAACTACCTGTGATTTATTTATAGTTGATGTTAATTGTTAAAACTGCATATCGTATCATCTGTTATGTTCTGTTCTTATTTTACTGTTATTCTATTCTGTTAAATCACACTGCAAGTTCCCTGTAGAATAGAATCACTATGGGTTGAAATGATACATACCCGAACGGATTTTAGAATAAGGGAAGGTCGTTATGGGCTGAAATGATAGGCCTGAGCGATTTTCAATTAAATTTTATTTACTTGGGATTGCGGGTTTGAAATGATAAAACCCGGATTTTTCTTTGTAAATTACGGATTGAAATGATATAGTATCCGTATCACTTGAATTAGGCTAGAAAATATTATACAGACCCGTGGTTATTTTTCTGTATTTTCTGAATATTTTTAAATAATTTAAAAAAATTTAATAATATTAAATTGATTTAAACCGAAAATTTTAAGTGATTTATTTAAAATAGAAATGATTTTTCTATGTGATAAATATAAGTAAAGGGAGGAATATTGATTTTTAAAAACGAAACTTAAATTTGAAATTTTGATTAAAAGAAAGATGAAACTTAAGTTAATTTAATTGAAATGGAATTTAGTTTTAAATTGGTAGAAAAATGAAGTTTAAGTTTAAATGTTGAAATGAATGTAATAAGCAAATTGGTAAGTTTTGGTTTTTAACTTGTAAAATTTCTCTTGAAATAAAATTAGTTAAAGGATTGAAATGAACATTTTTAATGTATGATTTTATAAGTTTTTAACTAGGTAGAATCTGTAGCACTTGTTAAGTGTTGTGGATTGTATAAGTGAACCAAAAGACTAAAATGAACTAAGGCTATGATAGTACTTGGTAAGTGCTGTTGTAGCAGAAACTAAAATTGAACCTGAACTAATAAAGGGCTACTGTAGCACTTGTTAAGGACTGCAGTAGGCTGAAATATGATTTTTGTTTAAAACTGAATTGTTATAGCAGTTATAAATGTTGTTTTGTTGAAAAAAATTGTTTTCAAATATAACTTAACGTTATTGTTTTTAAGTGAATAAGTGAACTCTGAAAAGGTTAGATTTTAGAAATTTTATATTTGATTTTTAAAAGAATAATGCCTTTGTTTTTAAATGATTTAATTCGAAGTATATTTGATAAATTGTTTTAAATCTATAACCACGAGTTATAATAACGATTGGTTGGCAAAGAGACCGGGATCGGATATGGACATACTCTCTGTCGATACCGAAAACCACTTTGACAACCGTGTACGCGGTGGAGATTCCAGAATGAAGTAGGATGGTGGCGACGTCCTTAAGGTATTACGTGGACCCAACTCCCGTGAGTTGGCATAAGGTGGCTAAAACAGCAGCGATCTCGGACCATTGAGGTAGCACCTCTTCTCGGACACATTTCTTCGACATTATACTCTTACTTGTGATTTGACTAGATGGCCATCCTCCGATTTGGGAATGTTGTTCGAGGTGGAACGGTAGTGGCTGCTATGCGTATCCATCAGTCCGTGTGCGTAATTGGTATATCTACCCTGGCATTGCCTAGTTGTGCCGTGTCACCTACCATATCGAGCTTTACTACGATTATGATTTTAAGATCCGACCGCGTTAAGGTTCTCCATCCCCTTAATGCTATTTTCCGATATGATTATACTTTACTTATGTAGACACTATTATAATAGCGAATATTACTACATAGTAGATATTTTAACGGATCCTTAGAGGATGGGCGGTCCCAAGCATCTTCTAAGTTACTTGTACCTTTATTACAGTTCATTTGAGTTGGTTTACATTGTATAAGTATGTATATCCTGACTCGAGTGTTATGTTTTATTTTACGCTCGGGTCAGCCTGAGTATTCACAGCTTTGGATTCACTTTTCTGGAGCTCGGAATCACTGGAGATTCTGCTTATCTAGTTATCTTCCTATTTCAGTTTCAGTTGTCTTATTTCAGCTTTTGTTTTAGAGACTTGTGTATTTGGGATTTCTATTGTACTTGTTTCAGAACTGTATTGGGCTTCAGACTATGTATTTTGTATTTGATTTTAGACTATGTATTTTTAGTGGCTTCATGAACCACTATGGTTATTTTTAAAATTCCGCTGCGAGTTATTCTGATATTTCTGTGTCTGTGATTCTGTGAATGATTTTATTTGCTCCAAATTTTATTACAATCTGTTATTTTGCATTATTCAAGTCTGACATGTGTGGATTATTGTCGATTTGAATGGTCCAAAATAGTGGGTCGTTACAATAGGTTAGCCCTAAATTATTATGCACTCACCCAATTTTACCCAATACAAAATATCATATACTCAATCAATACAAGATTCTAACCAATATTAAAAGAATAAAAAAGAGCGAAGAACAAGAATCGTTCATTTAATCAGATAAAAATAAATAGCATTAATAATATCATAAAAAAGAAGGCATTAATAACCATATCCGGTTGGTTACAAGATTTTTATAAAACAAAGCAATGCAATTCAATAATACTAAATCATTTGTGTCAACTTCCGTGGATCCGAATCGATAAAATTTACTAACAGCAAACCCTCTGTGTGACATCGAAGTAAAAAATTATTTTCTTTTTGAATTGTTTATCATGTGTTTGAATTTGTGTATCTCTATGATGAAGTTAACGATAACAGGTTACCTTAAACTCCAAACTTGTTTTCGCTTTTACAAACTTTCTCCACTCCTTCGCGTCTTTTATGTTGTATGGTTTCAAACCAAGTCTTTCCTCTTCGGTTGTTGCATTTATTATTTTTTGAACCAATTTGCTTTTTGAGGATCTCCAAATAGTTCCATTTGTTGAAATATGGATTTTTTTTCCATTCATCCACTTTGAATCTAGCCTATAATAAAAAAGAAGAAGATACTATTTCATATTAAAATGGTTTTAAAAGGACAATCTGTTAAGTAGATTATTTTTGTACACAAATCGATTGTTATACAACCAAAATAGTAATTTGCCATACCTCAATTGATCCCCACAAGACAGCTTTTAATTCATCATTAGAAGCCTCCAATCGTCAAGCATAATCGGAACATGCTCCCGTACAAGCGGTCCAAGATAAGAAGATAAGTGTACCGAGCCTTCTCCTATTGGTATGGCTGCTCATTGAATTCAACTTCAATTCGATTCTCTATATTTAACAGGAGTCTTTTTACTTTTGTTGGACCTCTACCACGTTTTTTTACATTTATATTTGCAGTTTCAACTTCATGTGGTCTTTCGATTTCCGTCTCGGCATCAACATTTTCTTCACAAGCCATTTCATCTTCTTCACGCAATTCATTTTCTTCACGGGGCATTTCACTTTCTTCACGGGGCATTTCACTTTCTTCATGCATTTCATTTACTTCACAAGGCATTCCATTTTCTTTGCACGACATTGTTTCGTGCCCTAATTCTTGTTCCTTGTTTACATTGCAAGCTTCAATGGTTGGCTCACTATATTTGACCTTTCGCTTATACTTCCGCGATTTCCCGTTCTTCAATTGATGACGAGTACATACACAGCTCATATACATAACCTTTTTATGTGAAAACACAACAATCGTGCACATTATGGCTATGAAAAACACAACAATGCTATATATGTAGTTGACAGTATGAAACAACAAAACTTAACTTTCATGGTCAATCACAATGATAAAAACACAACAATCGTGTATCGTAGCTTATTTATGTCATATCCAGGTCGTTTTGCATTTTTTAAACATCATGGCATTAGCTTCTTTAGCCTTTTCATAACCTTTCATATTCTTTGAAAGATATTCTTAAAGGTCCAAACTTATAATATAAACTTGGAACTATGAAATGATATTCTTAAACTTTGATGGATACTACAAAATTTGTCTATTTGGGGAACATATAGACATGCATTTTTTCAAATAATCAGCTCAGTGCATTATACTTTGTTTACCAAGAATCCCATTCCTTACATGCTGCAGTCAAATGTTTGCCTGTGTGCATTTAAGTTGGAGATGGTATTGGAACCATATATTTATTATCTGGGTGATAACCGCCTTCCTGTATTTTATTTTACCATCTATTACTGCAGGGCATTACAATTACCGGGGTAAAATTGGACGGACTATTTTTTTTGGTGATATCGAAACACAGCTCAAAAATGGTAAAACTGCAGTTGATTTCAAAGTCAATACCAATTCAAATGTAAGATCATCTTCGGATTTTAGTAGTGATTAGCATCTGCAATTTGAATAATTTTGACTTATGACTCTTTGTCTCATATGATTTTTCCACACAGGTATTAACAACCATTACTCTTAATGAAGTGGTCAATGGTGGCCAAGCTATACTCAGTTTTAAGTTACCCGATCATAAATCTGGAAAGGTAAACAACTCAAAGTCCAGAAATATTAAACATTAATTGTAGATACCTAAATACATTAATGTCACTAGACAATATATTTTAGGTATTCATCAGGCATGAAAAGCTGATCATGTAGTACAACATAGTTATTAGGACTCGGACTGATCTGATCATCAATTATTGTTTTTTTTAATACCGATAAAAAGCTTGTAAACTTTGTGAACTCAAAGGAAGTATGCGTCATCTATTATGTCGTTAAATATTTTATAATGGTGCATCTTATTGTTGTTTTTCAGCTTGATCTGCACTACGTTAATGGTTATGCAGTTGTTAGCTCTAGCATGGGCTTAACACCTACACCATTATTGGAATTCTTAGCAGCAACATGAACCAAATACCTCACTTTAGGTGCGGAGATAGCCTTCGATAGCGCTTCTGCATCTTTCAGTAAATACAATGCAGGCATAATGCTTAATAAACCAGACTTTTCCGCATCCCTAATACTGTAAGTGCTTCAGTACAAACATTTACAGTATTCAACAGAAAATTTATCTTTCAAATCATAATCTTTTCTCCATTGGCTAATAACAAGGCTAAAAAAGGGGAAACACTGAAAGCCTCATACATACACTTGGTGAATCCAATAAGTGAGAATGCTGTGGCTGCTAAAATGGTGCACAGGTTCAACACATTTGAGAATAGCTTTAAAAATCGGTAGCTCTCATAAAATAGATACTCCTACGATATACGATTTTTCAAATTTGAACAGTAACCATCATTTCGGTAGCTCTCATAAAATCAGTTACTAATCGGTAGCTCAACATGGTAATCATGTGATTTTAAACCACTAATTTTACAACCCTCCAACGATATACGATTTTTCAAATTTGAACAGTAACCATCGGGTCCTTTGAAATCGTACAATCTTTTGCAAAATATTGCTTTCTCGGAGTTTGACAATGTATAAGGAGCCGGCGGAAGATATGTTTTCTTCCCACGAGGTTGTGCATAAAGTTCATGCCGAATTCCCCAATCCTCTAGATCATTTCTTGAGTTGGTTCCATCTTTTGATTTGTTATCATGCAACATTGTGCCCAATATGCTTTCACCGATGTTTTTCTCCACCTGCATTACATCCAAATTATGACGTAACGGAAGTTCCTATAAAAATCAATAGTGTAACATATGATTATGTTATTTTTAATTGTTAATTTTTTTAAAAACAATAACCACTAACGTCCCAATATGGCAAATAAAAAAAAATCGATCTCTTTTTCCATATTGATAGCTCCAATTTTTTTGGATTGTTATCTTCATTATGTTCATCTTCCATGTCGTGGGTGCTCTTCCTCTTCCTTTTCTCCATGTTAATGGATTTTATCTTAATTGTCTTTTTCTTATTATTTCTCTTCTTCTTTTTATTATTTTCCTTCTGTTTCCCAAAATCATTTGGAAATTCTTTTAACAATGCATAAATATTTTGTCCGGTTTAAATTCTAGGAGCATTACCTTTCTCCATGGTGTTATCAAACCAAGCCTTTTGTTTCCTCTGTGAATCTGACATAGGAAAATACCTTCTATGACCCATGTAGACATTCTTTCGACTATAATTCAACCAACGATGATGAGTATTAACACCACACAATGGACAAGCCTTTTCTCCCTTCACACAACACCCAGTAAGATTTCCATAAGTTGGAAAATCATTTACTGTCCATAGCAAGATTGCTTTCATTTTAAACAACGTTTTACTAAATGCATCATAAGCATCAACTCCATTACTCCACAAATAATGCAAATCTTGAATCAAAGGCTCCAAATATACATCAATATCATTACCGGGCTGTTTTGGATCGGGAATAAGCAATGTTAACAAAATATTTTCCTTCTTCATACATAACATAGGTGAGAGATTGTATGTCACAAGCATTACCGACCAACAACTATATTTTGAACTCAACATAGAAAATGGATTGAATCCATCTGTAACAAGTCCAAGTCTAAGATTGCGTGGATCAGCTGAAAAAGATTTCCATCATTCGTCCACCATATTCCATGCCATAGAATCCACAGGATGACGCTTCTTTCCATCATTGCTTCTATTATTGAAATGCCATCTTAAATCTTCAGCCATCTTCCGAGATCTAAACATTCTTCTAAATCTTGGAATTATTGGAAAATATCTCAACACTTTAACTGGAACACCTTGTATAATCTCCTTGGTATCTTGATTTATTTTCCATCTTGAAGAACCACATTTTGGACAAGTATTTAAATCTCTGTATTCTTTTCTAAAAAGGCAACAGTCGTTCTCACAAGCATGTATCTTTTCAAAACCCATGTCAAAAACTTTAAGAAATTTCTTTACTTCGTATAAAGTTTTAGGAAGTACGTTATCTTTTGGCAAAAACCATTATTCAACATTAAGAAGCTTGTCAAACCCACTATCAGACAAGCCAATCTCACATTTAAGATTATACAAGACGGTGATGGCAGTTAATTTTGTATGAGTTGTACAACTAGGATACAATGTAGTTTTTGCATCTTCGAAATTCTTAAGTAACTCATCTTCTCTTCCTTGGGAATCAACATTATCCTTATCATCAGCAAAAAATCATGACTCATAAAATCTTCATCTTCATAATGAATCACCTCGAATAAGTCATATGTGTCAAAAGACTTTGCTTTTATATCCACATTTATTTGCTCGCCGTGGCTATACCATCTACTTCTCTTATATATAAGATCCATTCCTTTTATAATTAAATGCTCTACGATGATGTGGTCATCCTAACGACTAAGATTTCGAGAACTTGTGCATGGGCATAAACTTTTCTCCACATTTCTCAAATTTCTCTTTGCCACAGATACAAAATTCAAAGCTCCTTGTCGGTACTCTACACTAGTCCTATGAAAAAATTAAACACATAAAAAAATTGGGTTTTGATATTGACATATATGTGTTAATTCTAAAAATACATTTTCAGTCAAGATTATATAGCCACCTGTTTAAATACACCTAATCCTTTTCCATCGGCGATATAGGCAACCAAATAAGTTTCCAAACTTTGATGTAGAGTTTGGTTTTCTGTTATAATCAAGAATAGAACTTCTGTTAACATGTCTATTGCACTGATAACTGAAAAGAACTTCTAAGTACATTGATTCTTTAAGTTTGTTTTGCTATACACGAAGACATAGAAACATATGTTACTAGTTAACAGGGTTAGTGTACCTTCTAATTTTAAGGTCTTACACAAGGAATATGCATGGAAATAATTAATTTGTATTCATTGCCATACTTTTGGTCATGCTACAACAAACTACAATGTAATCTTGTTTAGGCAAAATGGAAATAAGATAATATACCTCAGGCAATACAGTGTAATATTGTCTGAGGAATAAGAGAGGACTGAATTCCATAATCTGTTAATGAGCCTTAAACGTGAGTTTGCTGAAATAAAAGCAATAAACATCACTGAATCTAAGTCGGATGAGTAACATAGTGCATTGTTTTTTACCAGCTCCTTATACCTTCTACCAGGTTCACCAATTCATAAATAACATTAAAAATTTACAGTTTGAATATCCATAATTTTCATAGTTAGATACATGTGTTTGGGAGTGATGCCTAAAAAATTTCTTACTGTCTCAATTATTACTCAATGGTTACAAAAATATAACAGCCAACACGCCTACTCCCATTCTCAATACGGTTGTTACAGAGCAGGATGTTTCCAGCGAAGTGGAATTGAATTATTAAAGAAATCATTATAACACCTACATTCTCAATTAGTAACCAAGTACATGGCTATTTTGGTAATTCTAATGGACTGTGTAGGGATGGACTGTGTAGATATATTATGGCCTTAATAGCGAGATTAGTACAGAAACATCTATAATGGACATTATGAGTCAATTTTCCAGAGCTAAATTCACAAAATTTTAAGATAACAGCTTGTGAATTGATAGTAACATGCATTACATATCAGTATTCTCATGTCATTTTTCTTTTTTCTTCCCTCGGTTATGACAACCATGCCACCTTGTCTTTTTATATCTAAAAATAGAAGAGTGGGTTTGGCTCTACCGTTAATTGAATGTTAAATACATAGTTGAGTCAAATGTCATAGTTTTGAACTACATCATTATACATAGAAGAGTGGGTCAATGTTAAATCTTGTATGTTGATAAAAAGTAGTATCCTTCTATTGTTCTTCATTTAATCAGCTTAGTGGATTGTTATTAGTTTTAAATCTTTAACTATATCCGGAGTTCCATTTATCATCATGATTCATGTAACTAGCTTGTATGTTTCATAGCACCTTTTTATTTCATTATCTTATATCGGTCGATTTCAAATTATATATAACAATAAGGTTTAACATCTTCTTTATTTACAGGTTTTGTATAAAAATAAAACAGGAATATCAAATCAAAAATGGCGTCCATCTCATCCTCTTTCAGAGCAAGAGTAGAGCTGTTAATTGGCTGTTTGCTATTATGTATGTACAACCAAATTGTGATAATTTATGAAGATTACTTAACTATGTATGTTGTAATTGCAGCTCATGTTGTGAAATATGTGAAATTTTTCTAGGTATTCAGCTTTGCTAATGTTGAACATTTCCATCAGTATATGTTAAATATTGAAGGTATCATATCAATTGTTGAATGATAATTTTGTTAGGTCACTGTAAATAGAAGCATTAGTGTTAAAACCTCTATGCTTTATGTATTTTAAAGCAAGTTACCTGATTTATATCTTGTTTCTAAGTTTACATCAAATAATTAAACCTAATACAAATGTGCCATTGTCAAAAATTAATAATATTGTCTATAAACTCAAATCCAAGTTCTTCAAATGCAAGAAAAGTTCTGGAAATTTACATCCATAAGAGTATCCATATTGTATTACCACTGTTACTAAAGATTTGAACCAGGAGGACCAACAAATAAGATAAAAATCATATCAAGCGACGTGCACTTTTATACGATGCAAGACACAATTGTATAAGTGGAAATAATTTTGAATATTTAATAATTTGCATAGAATACATCATTATTGTAATACAAATATAAATTTTTAAAGTGATTTGCATCATGTGAAATGCAAGAGTAAAACACGAAATAAAATTGAAACAATTGAAAATTTTCAAAAGTGCATGACTTCGAACATTTTACACTTTACATCATTTATATCCATTCAGTTAAAGTAAATAATTTTAGAAATTTTATATCAATTGAATCATGAATCGTTCAAGGTGCAATAAAAACGATTAATGGTTGGAATCATATTTAATTTTAACTATGATAACATATTCTGTATGCTACATTATATCTTATTGGATTTCATTAAATTAAAAAATGACTTGTTAAAAATAAAAAATAAAAGTCTTTGAAAAAATAAACATTTCTACTGAACCTTAGAAGAGTTTTAATTTAATGAGAAGTTGGTTAGTAGGGTCTAAGGTTGTTGACAGAATGCAAAAGGCTAACAATGCACATCTCATATCTCACATCTGGATATGAGTACAGAGGTAGACGTTCATACTACATGAATTGGTTTTAATCATAATTCAACTCAATAGTAATCATCTAATCAAGTTCATACACAAATCATTCTCATGAATATAGCTCTTACTATAAGACTTAGCATAAACTGTGCATATCTTGAATTATAATGTATAATTAAGCATACATACCTTATATATATCGATTATAATTACAAATTACAAAAATTTTAACAATCCTTGCTCATCATTATACAGTTATAATTTGAATATGATTATATTATAGTATCATCTGTATGCTGTAAATGGGTCCCTAGCTATTCGTTGTGTTAGCTAATCCAAAGTCGATAGCCATCTAATCAACCCAACACCAAAACACCTAAAAATCGAGAAACAAATCGAAACTACAACACCAAAAGCAATACTCAAACAACATAGCATATAACAACCTAATTAGCAATTAATACAAGTAGGTTAATAATTAATTAAGAGGGCAAACCCATTCAGGAGGAGGGTCCTTGCCACAAGTGACTAGAACTTTCAAACTCAAAGGAATGAAAACATCAAGATTAAGAACCCTCAACTTGATTGCAGTGCACAAGCAAACTACAGCTTCAAGCTCCAGCAACCCTTGTCATGAACACACCATTTCAAATTGAAAAACAAAAAACAATTTACGTACCTAGAATCAGCTGTACAAAAACAAATCCTCAGAGCAAAGAGTATCGACGATGCGGAGATGCGGAGCTGTAGATTTGATTTGTTAAAGAGCGAAGGCGAAAATTTTGTCAGAGCTAAGGGTATCGACGATGGGGAGATGCGGACCTGAGATCTGAAAAAGGAGCATTAACGGAAATTTTGATTCTGAGCGAGGCGGAAATTATGTTGATGAGCGAAGGCGAAGGAAGCTGAAGCGAGGGAGGAAATTTTGATGAAGGCGGCAAAATTAAGTCAGTGGAGGGAAGGCTTGAAAAATAAATGTAACGAGCAACAATGTTTCAGAAAAATTAGAATATAACGTAACCAAGCCCCCCAAAACAAAAGGAAAGACAATATTGGTTGCATTCACACCACAAACGCTACTAATAAATGCAACTAAATGTAGATTTTCTGGGAGTGATTTCGGAAGAGTTTTTAAAAGTAACAATTAAGTTGGTTAAGTTTACTCACATCAGACCCATCTCTGACCCAAAGTTTTATTTTTTTAGCTAAAACTCTTGAGTACTCAAATTTTTATGAGTAGCCAAGTGATCCAAGTTTCTCATGATTGCATTTTGGAGGAGCTGGAACAAGTGGCTTCACCGTTAGCTACCTATTATCTTATTCTGTTGTGTGTGTGTGTATATATGATCTATGTATCACTTATGTAGGGATAAATAGCTATAATTGTTCCAGTTGGAGATTAACTCTGATGTACTATTATGGCAGTGACTATGTAAATCTTATGTTATCTAATATATTTTGTTCTGTTGCGTGGAGATTCTTTGACTATTTAGTTTCTTCTTATCTTTCTTTTTCTTTTTACCCTTAATGGCTTGTCTTTCGAAGTAAGAAAGATGGTTCTTTACACAACATCATTCTTCCTTATTTTCTAGATTGAAAATAAGTTCATACCAATATTTCACATTCTTTTAAAAATTATCACACCTTTTAATGTTGTAAAATACTGAGTAATTGGGGTGTTAAAAAGGTATTCATCTAATTTAAATCTCTTAGAATAAGAAGTGCAAACAATATAAAGATTTCCTTTATTTTCATGTTAAAATCCGACTATTTAATTTAATTTTGTTAAAAAGAAATCATTTCTCAAAAATAATAATTTTCCATAACATGAAAATTACAAAGTTTCAACCAAACTCAACTTTTAATTTCATAAATTCGAATTATTATATTTGAAATTCATAAACTAGGGAAATTATTTCCTAGTAAAAAGTTACTTTTAAGCTCAAATCAATGAAATTTTCTTTCCTTCACTAAAATATTTATTTTATCAAATCTTCATTGTAACAATCCACCTTTCTGACACTTGGGAACGATAATTAATACATCCTTTTTGTGCCATTGCCCAGTATTGGAAAAATGAATCATCGTGGGGGTAAAATAAAGAACAAAAAATCTCACAACAAAACCGTTACATTGAACACAACATTAATATAGTACATAAGATTACTCCCTAAAATGGTGTTACAGAGTTACACAAAAGTAGTACTATCAATACAGGTAGTAATAACAACTTGCCATTACACATGTTGAGCATATTACACATAAACACTCTAAATAAATAACGAAGTAGAAAAGTGCCTCCTGCTCGGACGCCATCTTCAAAAGAGCCCACAAAAGACCTACTACTCTTAGGCTACTCAAATAAAATGAGTACCCGAGAGTTTATGGAAAATAAATAACTCTGGTTAGACGGTAAGTTTGGTATGAGTAAAACTCTAAACAATGTATGTAATTAAACAATAATTTGTGAGACCACGCCGCCAAACACGGAATGGGTTTCCTCTCACGAGAACAACATCTAAATGTAAAGAATGGGTACACATAATTAAACATTGTAAAGAGTACTAAACTCTACCCAAGCGATTAGGGAAATAAATTCGAAGGTTCGAATCAAATATGGAAAGGAAAATTTTCCATCAATGACTAGGTGGGTGCAATTGATTTTTAATATAGCGATTTATTGGATAATTTAATTGCTGAATTTAATAATTGAAAATTGTTTAAATAATTAAATCTTGGATTTTTAAGTTGGATAAAAATGATTTAAAGACTTATTAAATTTCTATTAATAAGAGTGAAGGTAAGTAAACTTTTAAATTGAATTTAAAAGTGATCTAACTAATTTTGAAAATAACTCGTTTAAATTAACATATAAAAATAGCCTTCCAGGGAACATGTAACGACTCGGGTTTTGCCCGTTCGAAAATCAACATCCGTACTTCACATTGTACTAGAATGCCGCAGATTCGACCGTTCAAATCCGATTCGCCGGAGCTATAACAACATTAAGTAAACAACACAGCGGAAAAGAAAAAGAATATAGATATACAACATCTGATACAATGATGATACAATGAATATCTATATACATCAGAGATATGATACAAGAAATAGCAGCGGAAAGAAAATAGATAACACCAGCAGTGGATAGAATATCTCCAATAGAATGCTCCAAGATAAGCAACGTCAGTCCATGAACTCCAAGAACTGAACTAGCTCCAAATAATCTACTAAACCTGAATATCTGAAAAACCCAACTATAGACTGCCGGTGTGGAAAATGGTGGGCACCCAGAGTTTAGGAAGGGAACAATAAACTCCGGATCAGTCATGGGACTGGTGTGAGCAACAAAAACAGTTTATCTTTAAAACAAACACAAAAGGCTTTTAAACATTGGAATCCGCAATGAATTTCGAAAATGAAACTACCATAAGGCCTCCCGCCACACACACAATGCAATCGCAGACTTGGAGGAGATTTCTCCTTATGATAGTCAAAAATGCTTACTATGCAAAAATCATTCGATATTATTATCATTAGTGCATAGTGCAGAAAACATTTCGAAAGTATAATATTAATCTTAGCCAACATACGACCAGTATCGTATGCCTACTATAGCTACTATGTTCAATAGCAGGTTACCGCCACATTCCATAGCAGGTAATACAACTAAAACCGTACAAGTCACGTATTGTTTCTTTGGATTTCCAACAAATGATCAGGCAAAGGAACTTCCTTACCGAAATGGAAACGCCTCTGGAAAGACGCCCCGGATCCTAACCGGATCTCTGCAAACAAAAGGCCGACGCTACCTCACGCTGTACAGCTGTAACTAGGTAACTAACACACTGACGCTACCTCACGCTGTACAGCTGTAACTAGGTAACTAACACACGAGTCATGTCATCCCCCGGTCGTTACCGACCTTTATCCGCGGGGCCCCGAAAACCAACAAAGTAAAATCAACATAGGTAAAATATCTGGGCTCCATGCCATGATATCACCTTTTATCCAGAAGGAAATGACATACCCTAGGGGCGCTACCCCTACAAACCTTTGCCGCAACATTCCTGTTTCGACCATTACCGGGTTGTGAGGCTCGACGAAGTCTCGTCCACAAAGCTACGCTTTTTCACAAAGCCACGCTTTTTCACAAAGCCACGCTTTTTCACAAAGCCACGCTTTGATCAACAAATGATCAGCAGCACTTCGTATGCCACATTACCAAATTGGGAATGTATCACTATTAACCATCAACTACATAACCTCTGAGCTCGTACGTCTCAGAGAAGGGTGTTAAGCTAAGAGAATAAATTCTCCGCCACCAACAGAAATGTATTTGATAGAAACCAGCTTTACATCTCAAAGTGTAACGTCAGACACACATCCATACAAGTCTGTTCCGGGTTCGAACAGAACCGAAGGCACTTCCGAAGAAGCCCTTGCAAATCCGGGTATTCACAATCTCGATCGGACTTCCCATCACTTAGGGAATCTCTATACCGGAGCCATGATGTAGAGAAAATCGATAGGTCATCATATCGCTCTCGCAAATACCCGGTCTTCACCACCGGTCTTCAAATGCTATCCATATCGTCGTATCACTATTCGGAATGGGTTATATGACACAAAGGTCCTTTCCCGGCTAAACCGAATAACGAGCGCAATTAAAAATCATATGGATACTGGGGTCTCAGTTAAATCACAGCTTAAAGCCCAAAACTTTTCATTCGAATGGTAAAACAAATTACCATTTCCAATCTTTTAAACAAAAAGATTCATTTCAAAAACCTTCAATGGTTTAAACAAATTCCACACTTTTAATCTTTTAAACAAAAAGATTCAATTCACAAAGTTAACCCCATTCACAAAGATCCATTTATGGATTCCAAAACAATTTCCATTTCAATTGAATTAACTCGTTAAATCTTTAGGTCAAGATTTAACTTATAGCTTTCAAAACTTGTTTCCAAAGATTCATTCATAGCCTTTCAAAACAATTCTATTTCAAGTTAGATTAACTCGTTCGGTCTTTGAATCAAAGACTCATTTCATAAATTTCAAAACATTTCAATTCTATTTCAAACTTGAAATTCTTTCAACACAAATTGGAAGTTCATTACTTTTGTGAAAGCTTTTACTATTTGAAAACAAATAGTTTCGTTTCATAAAAATCCAGTTATATTTACACGAGTTAAAACCCTTGAATTAAATTCAAATTCCCAAATCAATATCTTTAAAATGGTTTAACCCATATATAACTTGTACAGCATCTGTAATCCCTAGTTTCAAATCATAGAATTCAATTTCAAACTTGAATTCAAATTTAAATCAAATTATTTAAATTTTCAAAACTCGATTAAGTTATTCAAAATAACTTTGAAATTCCATTTCAAAAGTTTTTCACTTTAAACCCACATTTCTAATTTCAAAATCAATTGAAATTAATATTTCAATTTCAAAAATATTAAATTTAAATCATTTGTGACTTAACCGATTTCCACGTGAAATCCATATTCGTGTGTGTATAAGTGTAGTCTAAGGGTTTCACACAATAGTGCAACATCATCAATCATCATAGATATATCGATAAGCGGTATAACCCATAACGCTTATCTTCATTCACAGATTCATAGATAAAATAAATTTATCAGTCACAAAGATTCACTATTACAATTCGATGTGGGTTTCGGATAACCAACTGGAATCCGACTCCCTGTCGCATCGAAATTCAAATATCGTTTACGGGTCAAGGGTTTCATATTCACATAGTAATATATCACAGAAACAGATATATATATATATCGCAAATAAGTCAATTACAGATCACATCATAAATCAGGATATATCATAAAGCATCACATATCAGGGATATCAAACAATCAAATCATCCAATAGAATCCAAATATCCATAAGTAAGATCAGTTAATACCTGATTATAATTAATTTATACCAGATTAATTACTTATGAATAAACTACAAATCTTGGTTAATTAATCATTAATTAATTATAAACCATTTTAATTAATTAACCTTTAATCATCTATTAATTAACCTTTAATTATAAATTAATTAACATTTACTTATAATTCATCAATCTTCAATTATTCAATAATTAACCTTTAATTATTAAATTCACCATTTAATTATCTTTAATTAATAAATTCACCCTTAATTAATTACCATTTAATTAATTATCCTTTATTAATTATACTTAATCACTTAATAAATCAATTAATTAATTACTTTCATTCAGTAATTATCCTTAATTACTTTCATAAATAAATTAACCTTAATTATCCATTCTTGAATACATTAAGTAATTTCATTTAATTGTATTTGAAAACAATCAAAATTTAATAGGATAATTAACTTAACTTTGTACTTTGAAATTTTAGTCGGGCCTACCCAATATAAAGCAACCCGAGTAAACCCTTCTTTCCCTCGAGCCAACTCGCGTTCTTCTCGTCCTCTCCCTGAGATCCTTCTCTCCTCCCCACGTACCTGCTCTTCTTCTTTTTTTTTTTTCCTTTTCTGTTTAAGTTTACATCAAGCTTAAATTAAGTAACAGGTAAACTCGAGTTCCATATGAAGTTACGCGTGCGATTTCTCGAGTTCCAACTCGAGTTTCCAAACTGTAAAACTCCTGATACCCAAAACACGTCGTGCACGTGCACGACGTGGCGCCGCCACTTCGATGATCATCGGCAGGTCGGAAAATCTCCATAAACACGAAATCGAGCTTCGATTCGACCTCGAAAATTTGAAAACGAAAATTCACCCTCTCGTTGAAAACTGAAACTCGAACATCTTCAACCCAACGCCTCGTTCCCCTCGCATGGTTCACCAGAAAATCCACGATTCCGGCTATCGCACGTCGACACCTCGTACTATCTCTTCCCACGAGCATGTGCAGCTCGATCGCGTATTTGAGACGAACGTGCCAAATTACAGACACATTCAAAACTTGGAAACCAAACCCTAAATTCATCTCGCCTAATCAATTTATGCATACGAAATTTTTTTCGACAATTTTCCCAAGCTCCACGATGTTCAAGCATGCTTCAATACGAATTTCAATTTTTATAAATGATTTGATCATCAGAAATTTGTAAAAATACCATTTTTGTTCATATACAAATTTCTCTGAGAATACCAAACTAAAAATCTTCATTTTTGTTTTAAAAATCTTGTTTTGCATTGGGGATTCAAGTTGTAAAACTGAATTAGTAATTTAAAACACTTGAATTTAACATAATAACTGGATGTTGTACTGTAAAACAAGATGTCAGTTAATATACTCCACTAACAGGTTGAAAACAAATTTTTTTTACAAACTTGATTTATGTTTAAACAACATATATTTTGCTTTAGACTCACAGCTAAATAGTAACTAGATAAAAGCATTTTGAATTTTGAATAACCTGTTAACTCTGTAACAAGCAAAACAGAGAAAACTGGGGCACACATACATATTAACACAAACTATATTCACAATATATGTTTTACTCTACTTGAATTTCAAAATCTATGTTTTACTCACAGATTCTCAAACATTGGATTCAAAGAAATGGTTTTAAAGATTAAAGTTGCTCACAAGTTTTCTGAAAATGAAGAACAGAGCCCATCAAATTTTGACCCAGGCATGTAGTTGCAAGCTAAAATCTTCTTCTCTAGACCTCTGATTTTAATTGATGTTTAAACTGAGTTTTTGATAAAATTTGAATTGTTGTTATAGTTGTGCTGTAGCTTGCTTCAGTTTTGAAAAAAAAATGAAAATGCTAAGTCTTTGTAAACGAGAAGAGGTAGATTTGGTATATAAAAATGTTTACAGGCTATTTCACTGGTACAAGATTTCTTCTTTTAAAATTTGGTCAGAGATTTTTTTTTTTACATTAGGAGGCTGAAATGATCCATGCTGGTGTACTAGAGATCATAGCAATAAATGAAGATGTCCTTATGTCTACAAACTTAATACTTTACTTCATTTCGAATGGTACTTATAATAGTTTTCTTTTATACTTAGTTTTATTCTTGCCTTCTCATAATTACTTGCAGCCTGCACACATTTTGATTTTTGTTTCTAGTTTAATTGTTGCCTTGTTATTTTGTTTGTTTCTACTTACCTATTCATGTTTTATGAATAAATATGTTACTTGTTTGCATACTTGCATTTGTATTTGTTTACTTTGTTTTATTCTAATGTTGTTTGTTTTTAACTTTGTATTGTAAATAAATCTCTATTTTAATTATGTTGTTTGAATTTAACTATATGTTACTTTATATTTTATTGTTAAGGTTTAGCTAATGTGTTATTTTATACCTTTACATAGTTTACTAACATGTTGTTATGAATTTATTTATGTATTCATTTTATTTCATTTTTATAATTTGTACCATTATTTTCAAACCATTTATTTACGGTTTAAATTCAAATCAAATATATATACATATATTTAAAATTTCAAATTGAATCATATATCACATATACATATATATTCACATATATATACAATATTTAAATTCAAATGATTTAACACAAGTTTATTTGAATTCGAGAAAACTCGTATCACTTAAATCGATTAATTTTACAAATTGTCTTCGAAAATTCAATTAATTATCAATTTAAATGTAATAAAAATTCGGGGTCGTTACAGACTTCCCCCCTTAAAAGAATTTCGTCCTCGAAATTTGCACAGGAGACACAAGGATGGATGAAGAATGTTTCATCAAATCAAACTGAACAGCTATTCTGCATTTGGCTTACCAAATCAGAATATCAACAATAGATACAAGAACAAATCTGTTTAACACTTCACAAGATACTCGGATTATCCAGATTTACGAAATATGCAATGGCATCGGTCGGTTCGAAGTGATAACTAACCCTTCGTAGAATATACTGGGACCCAAAAGACAGATAGATATATGGATACAATTTCAAAAAATTTAGTTTAGAACTAAAGTATACCTATCAACCATAGCAATCAAAGCAATCAATTCATCCAAACAAACAGTTTTGGTCAATTCGGAGTTTATATCCCATATAAATATATCGAATCTTCTTTCTGGATCTACCAGAAACTATCGAAGAATTGAGAAAGAGATGCTGAACCAAAGAGATTGATAGAGAAAAGATCGTTTCCTTGTTGTTACAGAGTATTGACCATTTATAGTCGGATTACCCTATCCCCTATCTCATCCTCTTCTTACACTCATACTTACTATCAGTGAATAGCAAGAGAATTTACTGAGGCATTCGGACGGATATCTGAGAATTACTCATTCTAGGGTATACTTCCCCCTATCTCTAATGAGCTACTTAATGTGTTATACTCCTGAGCTAAAGTTCAACCTTAGCTCTGATACCACATGTAACGACTCGGGTTTTGCCCGTTCGAAAATCAACATCCGTACTTTACATTGTACTAGAATGCCGCAGATTCGACCGTTCAAATCCGATTCGCCGGAGCTATAACAACATTAAGTAAACAACACAGCGGAAAAGAAAAAGAATATAGATATACAACATCTGATACAAATATGATACAATGAATATCTATATACATCAGAGATATGATACAAGAAATAGCAGCGGAAAGAAAATAGATAACACCAGCAGTGGATAGAATATCTCCAATAGAATGCTCCAAGATAAGCAACGTCAGTCCATGAACTCCAAGAACTGAACTAGCTCCAAATAATCTACTAAACCTGAATATCTAAAAAACCCAACTCTAGACTGCCCGTGTGGAAAATGGTGGGCATCCAGAGTTTAGGAAGGGAACAATAAACTCCGGATCAGTCATGGGACTGGTGTGAGCAACAAAAACAGTTTATCTTTAAAACAAACACAAAAGGCTTTTAAACATTGGAATCCGCAATGAATTTCGAAAATGAAACTACCATAAGGCCTCCCGCCACACACACAATGCAATCGCAGACTTGGAGGAGATTTCTCCTTATGATAGTCAAAAATGCTTACTACGCAAAAATCATTCGATATTATTATCATTAGTGCATAGTGCAGAAAACATTTCGAAAGTATAATATTAATCTTAGCCAACATACGACCAGTATCGTATGCCTACTATAGCTACTATGTTCAATAGCAGGTTACCGCCACATTCCATAGCAGGTAATACAACTAAAACCGTACAAGTCACGTATTGTTTCTTTGGATTTCCAACAAATGATCAGGCAAAGGAACTTCCTTACCGAAATGGAAACGCCTCTGGAAAGACGCCCCGGATCCTAACCGGATCTCTGCAAACAAAAGGCCGACGCTACCTCACGCTGTACAGCTGTAACTAGGTAACTAACACACTGACGCTACCTCACGCTGTACAGCTGTAACTAGGTAACTAACACACGAGTCATGTCATCCCCCGGTCGTTACCGACCTTTATCCGCGGGGCCCCGAAAACCAACAAAGTAAAATCAACATAGGTAAAATATCTGGGCTCCATACCATGATATCACCTTTTATCCAGAAGGAAATGACATACCCTAGGGGCGCTACCCCTACAAACCTTTGCCGCAACATTCCTGTTTCGACCATTACCGGGTTGTGAGGCTCGACGAAGTCTCGTCCACAAAGCTACGCTTTTTCACAAAGCCACGCTTTTTCACAAAGCCACGCTTTTTCACAAAGCCACGCTTTGATCAACAAATGATCAGCAGCACTTCGTATGCCACATTACCAAATTGGGAATGTATCACTAGTAACCATCAACTACATAACCTCTGAGCTCGTACGTCTCAGAGAAGGGTGTTAAGCTAAGAGAATAAATTCTCCGCCGCCAACAGAAATGTATTTGATAGAAACCAGCTTTACATCTCAAAGTGTAATGTCAGACACACATCCATACAAGTCTGTTCCGGGTTCGAACAGAACCGAAGGCACTTCCGAAGAAGCCCTTGCAAATCCGGGTATTCACAATCTCGATCGGACTTCCCATCACTTAGGGAATCTCTATATCGGAGCCATGATGTAGAGAAAATCGATAGGTCATCATATCGCTCTCGCAAATACCCGGTCTTCACCACCGGTCTTCAAATGCTATCCATATCGTCGTATCACTATTCGGAATGGGTTATATGACACAAAGGTCCTTTCCCGGCTAAACCGAATAACGAGCGCAATTAAAAATCATATGGATACTGGGGTCTCAGTTAAATCACAGCTTAAAGCCCAAAACTTTTCATTCGAATGGTAAAACAAATTACCATTTCCAATCTTTTAAACAAAAAGATTCATTTCAAAAACCTTCAATGGTTTAAACAAATTCCACACTTTTAATCTTTTAAACAAAAAGATTCAATTCACAAAGTTAACCCCATTCACAAAGATCCATTTATGGATTCCAAAACAATTTCCATTTCAATTGAATTAACTCGTTAAATCTTTAGGTCAAGATTTAACTTATAGCTTTCAAAACTTGTTTCCAAAGATTCATTCATAGCCTTTCAAAACAATTCTATTTCAAGTTAGATTAACTCGTTCGGTCTTTGAATCAAAGACTCATTTCATAAATTTCAAAACATTTCAATTCTATTTCAAACTTGAAATTCTTTCAACACAAATTGGAAGTTCATTACTTTTGTGAAAGCTTTTACTATTTGAAAACAAATAGTTTCGTTTCATAAAAATCCAGTTATATTTACACGAGTTAAAACCCTTGAATTAAATTCAAATTCCCAAATCAATATCTTTAAAATGGTTTAACCCATATATAACTTGTACAGCATCTGTAATCCCTAGTTTCAAATCATAGAATTCAATTTCAAACTTGAATTCAAATTTAAATCAAATTATTTAAATTTTCAAAACTCGATTAAGTTATTCAAAATAACTTTGAAATTCCATTTCAAAAGTTTTTCACTTTAAACCCACATTTCTAATTTCAAAATCAATTGAAATTAATATTTCAATTTCAAAAATATTAAATTTAAATCATTTGTGACTTAACCGATTTCCACGTGAAATCCATATTCGTGTGTGTATAAGTGTAGTCTAGGGGTTTCACACAATAGTGCAACATCATCAATCATCATAGATATATCGATAAGCGGTATAACCCATAACGCTTATCTTCATTCACAGATTCATAGATAAAATAAATTTATCAGTCACAAAGATTCACTATTACAATTCGATGTGGGTTTCGGATAACCAACTGGAATCCGACTCCCTGTCGCATCGAAATTCAAATATCGTTTACGGGTCAAGGGTTTCATATTCACATAGTAATATATCACAGAAACAGATATATATATATATATCGCAAATAAGTAAATTACAGATCACATCATAAATCAGGATATATCACAAAGCATCACATATGAGGGATATCAAACAATCAAATCATCCAATAGAATCCAAATATCCATAAGTAAGATCAGTTAATACCTGATTATAATTAATTTATACCAGATTAATTACTTATGAATAAACTACAAATCTTGGTTAATTAATCATTAATTAATTATAAACCATTTTAATTAATTAACCTTTAATCATTTATTAATTAACCTTTAATTATAAATTAATTAACATTTACTTATAATTCATCAATCTTCAATTATTCAATAATTAACCTTTAATTATTAAATTCACCATTTAATTATCTTTAATTAATAAATTCACCCTTAATTAATTACCATTTAATTAATTATCCTTTATTAATTATACTTAATCACTTAATAAATCAATTAATTAATTACTTTCATTCAGTAATTATCCTTAATTACTTTCATAAATAAATTAACCTTAATTATCCATTCTTGAATACATTAAGTAATTTCATTTAATTGTATTTGAAAACAATCAAAATTTAATAGGATAATTAACTTAACTTTGTACTTTGAAATTTTAGTCGGGCCTACCCAATATAAAGCAACCCGAGTAAACCCTTCTTTCCCTCGAGCCAACTCGCGTTCTTCTCGTCCTCTCCCCGAGATCCTTCTCTCCTCCCCACGTACCTGCTCTTCTTCTTTTTTTTTCCTTTTCTGTTTAAGTTTACATCAAGCTTAAATTAAGTAACAGGTAAACTCGAGTTCCATATGAAGTTACGCGTGCGATTTCTCGAGTTCCAACTCGAGTTTCCAAACTGTAAAACTCCTGATACCCAAAACACGTCGTGCACGTGCACGACGTGGCGCCGCCACTTCGATGATCATCGGCAGGTCGGAAAATCTCCATAAACACGAAATCGAGCTTCGATTCGACCTCGAAAATTTGAAAACGAAAATTCACCCTCTCGTTGAAAACTGAAACTCGAACATCTTCAACCCAACGCCTCGTTCCCCTCGCATGGTTCACCAGAAAATCCACGATTCCGGCTATCGCACGTCGACACCTCGTACTATCTCTTCCCACGAGCATGTGCAGCTCGATCGCATATTTGAGACGAACGTGCCAAATTACAGACACATTCAAAACTTGGAAACCAAACCCTAAATTCATCTCGCCTAATCAATTTATGCATACGAAATTTTTTTCGACAATTTTCCCAAGCTCCACGATGTTCAAGCATGCTTCAATACGAATTTCAATTTTTATAAATGATTTGATCATCAGAAATTTGTAAAAATACCATTTTTGTTCATATACAAATATCTCTGAGAATACCAAACTAAAAATCTTCATTTTTGTTTTAAAAATCTTGTTTTGCATTGGGGATTCAAGTTGTAAAACTGAATTAGTAATTTAAAACACTTGAATTTAACATAATAACTGGATGTTGTACTGTAAAACAAGATGTCAGTTAATATACTCCACTAACAGGTTGAAAACAAATTTTTTTTACAAACTTGATTTATGTTTAAACAACATATATTTTGCTTTAGACTCACAGCTAAATAGTAACTAGATAAAAGCATTTTGAATTTTGAATAACCTGTTAACTCTGTAACAAGCAAAACAGAGAAAACTGGGGCACACATACATATTAACACAAACTATATTCACAATATATGTTTTACTCTACTTGAATTTCAAAATCTATGTTTTACTCACAGATTCTCAAACATTGGATTCAAAGAAATGGTTTTAAAGATTAAAGTTGCTCACAAGTTTTCTGAAAATGAAGAACAGAGCCCATCAAATTTTGACCCAGGCATGTAGTTGCAAGCTAAAATCTTCTTCTCTAGACCTCTGATTTTAATTGATGTTTAAACTGAGTTTTTGATAAAATTTGAATTGTTGTTATAGTTGTGCTGTAGCTTGCTTTAGTTTTGAAAAATAAATGAAAATGCTAAGTCTTTGTAAATGAGAAGAGGTAGATTTGGTATATAAAAATGTTTACAGGCTATTTCACTGGTACAAGATTTCTTCTTTTAAAATTTGGTCAGAGATTTTTTTTTTTACATTAGGAGGCTGAAATGATCCATGCTGGTGTACTAGAGATCATAGCAATAAATGAAGATGTCCTTATGTCTACAAACTTAATACTTTACTTCATTTCGAATGGTACTTATAATAGTTTTCTTTTATACTTAGTTTTATTCTTGCCTTCTCATAATTACTTGCAGCCTGCACACATTTTGATTTTTGTTTCTAGTTTAATTGTTGCCTTGTTATTTTGTTTGGTTCTACTTACCTATTCATGTTTTATGAATAAATATGTTACTTGTTTGAATACTTGCATTTGTATTTGTTTACTTTGTTTTATTCTAATGTTGTTTGTTTTTAACTTTGTATTGTAAATAAATCTCTATTTTAATTATGTTGTTTGAATTTAACTATATGTTACTTTATATTTTATTGTTAAGGTTTAGCTAATGTGTTATTTTATACCTTTACACAGTTTACTAACATGTTGTTATGAATTTATTTATGTATTCATTTTATTTCATTTTTATAATTTGTACCATTATTTTCAAACCATTTATTTACGGTTTAAATTCAAATCAAATATATATACATATATTTAAAATTTCAAATTGAATCATATATCACATATACATATATATTCACATATATATACAATATTTAAATTCAAATGATTTAACACAAGTTTATTTGAATTCGAGAAAACTCGTATCACTTAAATCGATTAATTTTACAAATTGTCTTCGAAAATTCAATTAATTATCAATTTAAATGTAATAAAAATTCGGGGTCGTTACAGAACATCCTCGGATTTCAACGAAAACAGTGTCATTGGATCCATAATAGTGTATTATTATCGGATTTCAATTTTCGTAGCGTTTGGAGTTACCGTTTGGTCGTACGGAATAGAAACACGTTGAATTTAATATCGAAAATTTAGTATAATAATTGGGTTCAAAAAGCTATCTTCTTCATACGATCGAATTAGGTTCTGAAACTTGTTCCATTGCATTCAGAATAGGTATATAACATTTGGAATGCCTGGCAACACGCATCGATCGGGGTTCGGAATTAAATATCTAGATATTTTGAATTTTAATATAATTTATTTCCATCGATTTAAACTATACACTGAATCCTTTCTTTTCAGCCATACCTAGATTCACTTTAGCCACCCTATACTCGTGCCTATCGATTCCTTTTAAAGCATGCTCCCTTCCTCTTCTTTTTAAAACACAGCTAAAAAAAAGAGAAAATAAAATTTCAAAAATAATATCTCAGTAAATACTTCATGAAAAATTCGAAACCCAATTTTAAAAATCTTACTTTTGCGTGGGCTTCGATCTGATATATTGTTTGTGGGGTGCGATTGAGATTGGGACATGCGGCAGTGAGAGACGCAAGTGGTTTGACCTAGGGTTGAGTTTCTCTTCGATTTCAGTTATCGATTCGAGATATGGAGGTCGTATTTGAGTTTGTAGCGAAGTTTAGCATCTCGGGAAGGATTTTGGAAGCGTGTGGCTGCTTGGGGGGATATGCGACAGTGTAAGACCGCGTTGAACTGCAGTAGATCGCGATTTGTTTTGGGGTTTTGGTGATTGTAACAACCCGGGATTTAGCTTCAATTAATTATCGTCCAATGACGATTAATCCATTGGCTAATTGCTTTTAGAAGTTTTAATAAGATGAGATTCTTTTGATAATTTGTTAAATGTTGGGTGGGCTTTGAAATGCAATCTGGTCCAGACTTTATCTTGCTTAGTTGCCGTGATTTATTTCAACCCGTCCCCTTTTCTTATAGATTCTCATTCGGAAAACCCTAGAGGAATAAAAAAAAATAAACGAACGAAAATAAAATAAACATGGCGGCTTCATCTTCGTTCTCTCAGATCTGAGATTTAGGGCTTGTTCGAAGTGCCATTTTTAATTCGATCGAATCAGTGAGTATTCGCGTGGAGCTTCGTCGATCGTTCATCCACTTGAGTGCGTTCGGCTGCTTCAATTCGTCGAAGGGGGTTTCGTGCTTGGCTTCGACCGACTTAGTGATGCCACAGCTTCAACTCGGAGCTGTTCGATCCTCGAATTCATGCTAAGGGAAACTAAGGTGAGTGACTTATATTCACTCACATCTAATACGACTTGAGTATTATGCCTCGACAGTTTGATTTCGTTTTGACATTGATTTTGAGATGTTCGTTTTCGTGGATAACCACTGTTCGTTTTTGGGTTCGACTTTGGCACTGTCTTGTTTAATGTCGGCTTTAACGGGAATTTTGTTTCAGTGTTTAAGGGATATTGAGTTGCATTCACTGTCCTTACTGCTAGTTCATTAGTCATCACGGTTTCGAACTGATTTTTTCCGATGTTGATTTCTTTGGCTATCACGATTTTGATTTCTGGTATTTTGATTTCGTGAATTTTCTTATGACCTCGGCCTTGACTTGGAAATTCATTAACCGGTACATTTGTTGTTGCTTGATCTCGTGCTGTCGAGTTTCGTTCGAACTTGCTACCACTGTTTTGATACTCTGTCATTTTGGTGATTTCTTTCAATTGAAGTGCTTTCGAGACTTTGACATGTCTATTTAAAACTGCTGCCTGATTTTGTTATAACAGTGACATGCTTTGAAATCTTCTCTGTTTTTTTTTGAACTTGCTGTGCCACTTGCTGATGCTGCTACTGTTTCATTTGGTACAGATATGAATGTCTATACTTGTATTTAATATTGACCCTGGTTCACTAGTGCTCCCCTTGACTGGTTGATACATGCGTTGCCTTCATACTTTATTCTTGAACTTGATAGTTGGACCTGTAGAGTTTTATACTCTGTACTGTCTAGATTTCGTTTGAATACTCCTTCCACTAGCCTGGTTTTATGTGTGGTTAGTGATTCTGTAGCTTGTGAGTTGTATTCACTTGTGTTGAGTCATTTTGCTTGACTGTTGCATCATTTTGATGATAATGCTTCTCTGTTGACATGTGCTTTGCTCTTGATTCGGCCACGACACTGTCTTGGTTCGAACTGCTGCAGTTAGTCCATTGTTGTCTCACTGTTTCACATGTACACCCTGTTCTTGTCATTTTGATATCTGGTCGATACTTGCAGTTCACTGAACTGTTGTATCACTTATGCTTTCCATTATCATGAGTTCATATTGTAGTGTCCTTAAGTCTGGGCACGTGTGCTTCATGTAGTCTTCACTTTTGCCTCTTGACTTCATGTAGCAATTTCTGTTATCTGTTGCAGTCATGTGTACATTACTCTGATTGGTTGTGCACTGACTTAAGTTGAGTCTTTTTCATATTGCTGGTTCATAGTTGTTGCCAGTTGACACTGTGTACATTGTTGAGTATCTGCATTCGAACTTGACATTTTTGACTCAGCCATTTGTGAGTTTGGTGCTTTGTTCATTTGAGTCATGTTAGCTCTATATTAAACCCGATTTCAAGGATCACCTCTATTTTATGTACTTGAGGCTGTAGCATCATATGTACACATATGTTGTTCACTTGATCCTTTGCTTTTCACTTATCTATTTGTTATCACTTGCCTTTGTGCACTCATGTAGCTGATTGCACCTATGGGGTACTGCTTGCATTCCTGTATATGGTAGCAGTGATCGAACTGTTAGCCTTTGGTTAGTAATTTCTGATTCATTATTGACTTTGTGGTTGGTTTGGATCCTCTGATTCATTGATGAAGTTGATGCCAGTTTCCTCTGTTTCAGCTCGAGTCTGATACATTGCATTGATGCATTGTATTCATTTGCATTTGGTTAATTGTATTCATTTGTTGTGTGTTGTAGTGCCATATCTTCGGTGCTCTCACCTTCCATCTACTCTTGTAGTTTGTACCACTACCTGTTCACAGTGATGTTAACACTGCTGCACTTCCCTGACCTGTTGCAGTGTAACCTTCATGCGAGCCTTTGTGCTTTGCATTTGAGTTGAGTTGCCTTTTGTTTCCAAAAGTTTGATTGATCATATTCTGTTGTCTTCATTTAGTAGTACCGCTACCTTGTGCACTTGGTCATTTGAGTTGAGTTGCTTTGCCGTCGTGTTGAGTCCATGACTTGACCGCTGCAGTTTCGATCTTCTGTCATAACTGGGTCTGCACTTGGATATTGTGTAGCCAGTCTGGATCATATATGTTTACTTGAGACTGTTGTACTTGTACATTGATTTGTACATTGAGTTGAATCCAGCTTAAACTCTCGGGTTTGACCTTGTGCTAGCATTGAGATTTTATTTGAATTGCATGTGAGTTGAACTTGATTTTTATTGGGTTTGACCTTGCGCTCGTTTGTGAACCTTCATTTGGCTTTTGTGTATTTCATCACTGTACTGGCGAGGCAGTGCACGCGTGCTGTACTGCAGCCAAATTAGAATTGGCGTTTTAATTGATATTTCAATGGTTTGAAATGTTTCGTTTATTCAATTCAATACGTTTTGAAATTGTAATTTGATTTGTTTTGATTTGATTCTTCTGTTGTTGTCTAATTATCTATTTGATAATTAGATTATGAGTTTCTAATGATTTGTTAATAATTAGATTTTGTTGTTAATTGCCGTTTAGGCAATTCTGATGTTTTCTATATTGTCTTCATTGATGATCTTTTCATTTATCTTTGTTGATGATTTGATTCTGCTGATTTGTTGTTTAACACTGTTAAGTGTTATATTTTACCGTTATCCGATTTCTTTATTAAAAGAGTCGGATAGACGAGAATTATTGTGATTGTCGTCTATTTGATTATTTGATTATTATTGCTTCTATGCACTAATAACTGAGTTTGAATTAGACTGACCCGTGTATTATTTTCTTTTGAATGTAATACTCGGGTCAGACCGAGTTATTTCAGGTTGTAGATATCTTGCTTTGGATTGCTGTTTGAGCTATGAAGTCTTTTCATATCTTTTGAAGTGGTCTTCGTCTTTTTTTTGTAGTAGTCAGTGTACAGATTAGGTTGATTTGTATTTATGTATATTAGTCGATAATGTACTTGTATATATAACTTCCAGAGTCGACAGTTGTAGTTGTATCATATGTATTGTGTCAAATGTATTGTAACTGACATCAGTTATATAAATATACGAGACTTTTGTTATCTGTGTTCCGCATCTTTTTGTATCTGTGTTAGTATTATATATATTATCCTAAATTATTATGAACCATCGTAGTTCGTTTTATACTGGAATTGGGTATGTCGATGGGAGTGAATAAATAAGAGATGGAAAATTTAAAATATATACCACTCCTATCGAGGTAACCAATACTAGTGTAAGGCCAACTACGGATGGCCGCTCCTATCCAGCCTTATTCTTCATAATAACAGACAGTATTTCTTTTAATACTCTTTGTTATTGTGAGCATAGAGGTGGGGCATTACAGTGATGGCTTGTGATATCAAGGGTGTGGAGTTTGACTAGTGGAGCGTCATGGAGAAGACGGATTCGAATTTCATCAACTCTAGCTCCGTATCACTTGCAAAACGTGTATGTAATATTGGGTTCTTCATTTTCGTGCATAGGCGACATTTGGGGAAGAAGAAGTTGCGGGTGGGCTTTGTTTTGGGCCAGGCCATATATTTATATTGGGTAATTATTTTTATTACGGTATAAATTTGTTTCAATAATTAAAAATATAAATATCATCAACTTATAAAATTCGTAACTTGCTCATACGATGTCAGATTCAAGCGCGAATTTTTGTGTTACCTTTGTTATGATGTTAGCTACGCTGCGGAACAGATTTATTTGAATTTGGAGCTTTTGGAAATTTACACTAAATTCAAACGCTAGTCGAACCAGAACGCGAAAGTGACAACTGGAAACAAATGTGAGTAAATCTCACTCATTTGAATAGCTGGTTATATTTTAAAGTGTTAAAAATTTATTTATTGGTTGATTGGATGAATTTAAAATTTACTATTATCAGCTGGATTGTTTTATATACAGTATATATACATACATACATACATACATACATACATACATATATATATATTAGTAGTTGGATTGAATATTACCATCGATTGGAGTGGATGAGACCCTATGCGCCCCGCATAATAGCGGATGACCCTATATTACCGTGATGTCCCATCTCAAAGCGGGATTGGTGTTTTATGTTATATAACATCTGTGGTTGTAGGAAAACATGTTGGAGGGATCCAACTGGAATCCTAAAAAATTATTGATTTTTAATTTCATATATAGTGATATATGATGTGTTTGAATAATCTGTGATAGATTATGATATGATTTAATCTATTGGATGCTATAGTAGCACTGGCCTAGATTTTGGTATTTTAAAATACCATAAATATTATTTTTGTGTTTGAAAATAAATTAAAAGGGGATTTTGGAAGTGAAATATTTATATTGAGTTTTGGGATTATTTAAAGAGGTATTTTTTTGGATAAATTAAATGATTTGATTTTAAATTTGTATTTAACTATTTTGTGAAATAATTTAAATAGAGATTTTAAAATAATTTATATAAAAGATTTTTAAATAATGAATTTAAGTGATATTTGTTTAAATGTAAAAGGGTTTTAAAAATCGAGATTTAAATAGATTGGGAGAATAAAGGGAATTTGGAAATAAATATAAAATTGGTCATACTGGATTTTAAATAAGATTTTTAAATTACGAAATGGAAGTGGAAATCGAGATTTGATTGGTTTTGGAATATAGTTTGGGTTATTTAAGAAATTGATTTATAAATGGGATTAAATCTAGAAATCGATTGGTAAATAGATTTTTGTAATATGAACCTATTATAAACTGGAAATGAGATTATGAAATTTATAAATGATGTTTATAAATAAAATGAAATGATTATCATTTGAGAAATAGGAAATATAAATTCACAGGGTGAATTTATGACGAGAAGTAAAAATTGGTTATTGAAAAAAATAGTGGATTCTATTTTTGAAATGTGAGAATGGTTATGAAATTGGAATGCAATTGATTTGTGATAATCGAGAGGGATTTATAAATTGAAATTGGTTATACTAAATTTTTTAAAATTATGTTTTTATTGAGGAGTTAAGTTTTGTTTTTAAAAGGAAATTTTTATTTATTGAACTATGTAATTTAAAACTGTTTTTATTATGGAAATATTTCATAAAGTTAGTTGTTCAAATATTTAATATTAATTGAAAAAGAATTTAAATTTGTATAATAAGCTTTTGTAAATTTATTAGTTTATTTAAAAATGGATTGGGAATGAGTTATCGATGTTTATTTAAAAGTGTTTGATATTTTAAATAATTACTTAAACATGTTTTGGAAATAAATTATTATTCTTTAAAAATAATCTATTACTTTATATTAAAGCAGGAACTTTTCTACGGGATATGGCCATCTCCAGCCTTCTTATTTCAAAATGCTGCTCCCTAAGCCATTTTTTTTAACTTCCAATACGCTGGTCTATCACGTTCTTCCCCACCCCTCTTACTTCCCAACCGTTCCTTCCCACTAACGCATTTGCACGTTGTCTTCTTCTTTTAACTTCCTGCCAACTATTCCAACAATCCCATTTCTTCTTTCTGTGCAAAATTATATCCCCAAATTTTACAACCCTAGGTTCCAAATTTCATTCATTAATTTCTCTACTAAGAAAAATCCCTAATCTAACACCACCTCAAAAAATAGTAAGGAGAAATCCCTACATCTTTAATCTACCACCATCTCAGAAAATAGGACGAAGGAGAAAGCCTACCTCTTTCGTGTTTCTGTTCATAATCTTACCAAGGCTATTAGTAAATGTTTCTGCCATTTGAGCGATATCGTCCAAGGCTACCACACGGCATACGCCATGACTGCTAAGCGATGTCCCAATTTCTGTCATCCGTCCTCATGCATCTTCGATTGCCTTCATTTGATTATCAGTGTCGACCGAAATCAATGATAGAAGAGCACCTAAATTTTGATTTCACTTTAGGTAAATCATATTTTAACTGTAATCCTACCTGAAATTACTGTTGCTTGAGTTTTTGTTGGAAAATTATGGGTTTATATTGCATCGACCATGATTACAGTACATTAAACTGGGATCACTGCTGAATTATTTGGTTTCTTAATGACGGTTATCTTTGATCAAATTAGTCCTGATTTTGTTGCTGCACATATGCGCATTGAAAATTGTTCATGTATCAAGATTTCCTTATTTCGAACCTCGGCTTCTTTGAGTTTGCTAATCTTTGTTGTGCTGTAGTACTTTGAATTTAGGTGGCTGATTCTAGAATTGGAAAACCATTTTCATTCTAAACTTTTAATTAGTTTTATATGTACCGTTGATATTATTATATTGTATGCAGCCATAATTGGATAATTCCCGCATGAGACTGTTTAACAATAGAAGCTGGTCGATGAAATCATGACTTTCAATCCAAACAACAGCCGATTTTGTTCAATGGTTAGCTAATACGATCTACATCCCTTTAAGCTTATTGTATATTTGTAACTTGATATATGCGATTACTTAGTTTAAGTACCCAGTTTTGTCTACTTGCTTGACAGATCATTTATTTCAACCATTTGCTTCAATGTGTTTTAGTTCAGCGAAAGTTAATTTCAACCTAAAATCATGCACTTTTGATGCCTTAGCCATTGTTTGAAAGTAGCGTCGTTTGATTAATTTTACATGTCTTTATGTCTTTATTATAATTTAACTTACCCCGAATTCCTTTTGCCTAAAACCCATATTGGTGGTACAACCAGTTGTTTGTGATCATTCAAAGTTGTAAAAATAGGATTATTTGCCATGAACAAAAAAACCACCACTTTCGAGTTTTTTTCCTTTTATCGTTAGGAAAATGGATTTCTTTTGGCCATATTTTTATGAGGTTTGTCTTTTTTTGCACCTTTTGACCTTGACCACTCTTACATGTGAATTATTAAATAGCAGAAATGTTTTAATATATTTAAGCAATTAATCAACGAAAGGGGTTAAGCATACATGGTCATTTGAGTTAGTGTGTTGTAGGAACACGGTTTTCATGCACTGTAGCTAATTAGGCCAATGTTCAAAAAAGGAACATGGTATATTCAATTATGTCAGAATTGGTTACATTTAAATAGATTGTGTGCACAAGCAGATAATACCTACTAATTCTGTCATATATGAACTAGTTAAAATGCTATATATAATTGGGTAGCAGAGTAGTGAGGTAATAGTGTATAATATGGTATTTGATTTGTATTCTGTTTTGTTCGATTTAAGAATAGGGTAGCAGCTTTAAACCCATTTTTTCATTGCGATGTAAATAGTTGGTTTGATAAACTATTCTGCTATGTAGGTAAACGCTTTTTTCATAGCAGACTGTTACTGTTTGCTGTGTAGTTAATTTCAACCATCTTTATGACTTATTTTATAGCTTTTTTGCTGGTTGTCATTGTATCTTTCATGATATTTTGGATATTTTAGTTTTCTCCATGTTGGAACTTGGTTTGGAACAATTTTATTCATGACCAAAAGACGAGGACAGTCGGATCATGTGCATGACTACCGACTATCAGTAATAACATTATTCATTGCTTACTAAGATTTTATACCAATTTTAGTAACGTCATATGAATTACTGGCTTCATCTGCCTTTGAGTAGGATGTGTCTTACACTTTAAATTCAAAGGTGTACGATGTACGTGCTGCATGATTAAGGTTAAAACTACCTCCTTCAAACGGCGCCGTGTAATGTTTCGTTAACTGGTACTAAATAACATATACAAAAGCTTACATCAGTACGTGTTTCTGGAGATTTATATAACAGTTCATGATTGATATACACCTTATGTTGCACCTCCTTCCACTTACTATTGAATTATTTAATAATTGTTACTTCCCACCTGAATGTTTCCCTGCACTGCAGTAAAGCACACACATTATCCACATCTGAACATACATTTTCATCTCCCACGTTGCGTATCAACCTAAAAATGACATCTCATACATATGCACCTATGATCCACATCTGCACAGCTACATTAACAACAACATCGTTGACTGCATGATGTCCCAACATTGTTCTCCAACTTAAACTATTACATGCTGCAGGAAAATGGGGTGCAAAAAAAATTAACAAAGTTTTCCACCATCTCGCGAGATCTGAAGCGATATTTGAATTTAGACCGAGTAATTATGAGATGAATAATCCGAACGCTTACCTCACGATTAGAAAAATCACAAAAAACATCATAGTGATTCCGACGGTACGTTCTCAAACTCGATTGCCTATTACCTTCTAATTTTTGCACTTACCACTTCGCTCTTACTAGCGTACTCTGTTCTTTTACATTTTTTGAAATTTACAGTTAACTCCACCTAGCGATCAAAGTTCTAACTTAGTTTATACTTCAAATACGGATAGTCATAACATACAGTCCGAAACAGACATCAAACGAAAGAAACAGAGTGCTCAGGTTTGATTTACAGTCTTGGACGCTCTTTTGTGCATATTTAATTGGTTGCATATAATGACAGGTTGTTCTGTTTGGTAGGACGACGTTACCGTGAACCATCCGGTAGTACGCGCTTCTGATCCACCACTCCCTAGAAAGACACTAAGAAAAGGAAATGCGATTCAAGTACAATTATTTTCACCTTTTTACTTCCATTTACTACTCTCATTAATTAGTTAACATCTATTGTATGTCACGACTGACGTTGCATTGTACATCCTATGCTATGTTGTTTTACCGAATTACATTACCTGACTTTGTCCCCACCAAATCCTACCCGATTATTGTACTTACGGATACCTATACTTTGAACTGTTATACCTTTCAAACCTATCATGTCTCTACGTGTCTTAACTTGATATTGAAAACTATTATTACTTCAACATGTTTCTTACTAACGCACTTAAACCATATGTTATTTCCCTTATCCGCAGGATGGTGATATGGATCAGCATGCTGCAGCAGCTCTTAGGATCTAGATTCGGGAGAAGAAGTAGAAAAACTAATTTCTAGTAGTTTATGATTTCATGTTTGTGGTACATTTACATTTTTATGTCTGCAACTACTTATTTTCTGTATGTTTTTCATGTCTACCTTTTCTTTTCCGCTACCTCAATTTGCACTTTTTTTTTCAAGACTGTATGTCATGACGTGTGACGATTGAATTATTTTGTTTTCACCTACCATATGTATGTTCCGTTTTTTAAAATCGCAATCCAGCTTTGAACTACTATTTTCATTTATCATGCTCATTTGCACTACCGCTTTAACTACATGCAATGTCCGTGCTGACATATGTACCTGCTGTACACTGTGCATCAACATGCATATGAACGATATGGTCACTCTTTTGCCCGAACATCCTCTTTCACGTGTTCTGATTAAACTTTACACATTATAACAATGCCCGTGTGTGAAGCACGAGCTACTCACTAGTTATTATATATATATATATAGTTTTAAAGTAAGTGGTTGAAATTTATTTATAAATTCTCTCGAGATTTGTAAACCAGGGTTATTTTACGGATGAAATTTGATAAGAGAAATTGTATAAAGGAATTCTGGAAAGTTAAGATAATTTCCAAATTTGTTTAAATATGGGAACTTCAAAAATGAAGCCGAATTCATTGAAGGGGTTATAAATTTGTTAGTTTAAGTATAATCAATAATTTTTAGAAATTGAAAAAGGGAATTAATAAAATTCCGGGAATTTATGAGATAAGTATGGAACGTTTCCGAAGTATTGAATATTAGAAATGGTTTTGGGAAATATACTTTAATTTTTCCTAAGTATTGGAATTAAAGGGTTTGGAGAGATTTTAGTGAAGAAATGATTTATATAGAAATATATTACCTAAGTAATGAATTATAAGTTGGATTTGGAAATATTTTTAAGTGTTGATATGGGTTTAAATCCTTTTATGGATAAAAGAATTTGAAATCATTTCAAATATTGAAATACTGGAAGGGATTAAATACATATCTTTGTAAAGATATTTTAAATAGATGTTGGAAGATTTATAATATGGCCTAGTGACCGCTTTTGCGTGTAATTTGATAGTTAAATAACCAACTATCAAATCTGGCCAAACTCGTTGATCGTTTCGAAGAGACCGGGATGAGATTTAATTATCCAAAAACCACTTGATTCTGATTTGTGCGTTAGAAGTGTGATATCATGAAGATAATGGAGACGGTGATTTTGGAGATTCGATTTGTTCAGACCCAGAACAACTGGTATGGATGAATGCTATCATTTGTATTGTAACAACTCAAAATCTAACCTGTAATAATTAATTCGTTAATTAATTAAATAATAAAATAACTTTGTGAAATTATCAGAATTGAGCCACGGGAGTTGCACCATTGTGTCCGTGGTAATTCTCTGATCAATTTCCATATATAAAACGTCAAAAACTGAGCTAATATGAACAAGTTACAAGATAAACAAATATATATATATATATTATATTGGCTAAGTCGACCACCAGGTCGACCTAACCTCACCCTAGGTCGACCGGCCGGTTGACCTTGTTATAGGGGCGGTCGACCTAGCGGTCGACCTGCCTTATGTAATAAACGAAGGATATTTTCCTTCGTTCTTGAACGGTCCAGCAAGCTTTTACACGTATATTGCATTATTTAAACTCATCCGATCCTTCCATTCTTGCATCCGATGGCTACTATTCAGCCTATGACGTGATTGCATCCTATTCAATCCCCAAACCCAATGGTCTGAGATCCACTTCTACCCCTATAAATAGAACCCTAGGCCTAATACTTTTTCTCATTCTAAGATTTTCTCCAATTGGGTTCACCTATTCAGGAAGGACCCTAAGCGAAATAATTTTCCAAGGAGGAAATCGCTTTAAATAAAAATATTTAACAACTCCAAGTGGATCGGGAAGGCCTAAAGGGAAGAGCTAAGGACTAGAGGTGAGTGATCATAATTATTTTAAATTTCTTTAAGTAATTTAAAATAATAGGGTTTTCAATAGTTGTAGTTTTACTACGATTTTTGGAATAACCTTTTTAGTAATTTATATATAGTTTTTAGAATTATTTTCATTCTATCTCTTTTAGCTATTCTTTTCAGTTAATTTTAGTTTATTTCTGTTAATTATAGCTTTTCCATTTATTTACAGTATTTTAATTTAGGGGCATTTCACAAGAAGGACAAACTTTGCAGTCCAATTAGTTTCTAGGACATACATCCACAGAAATTAATTTCAAGGCCAAAGTCAGCAGAATAATTACTTTTAGGGACAAAGTCAGCAGTCCAATTACTTTCAAGGACATAATTTCATAGGTTTTTAGGCCTTAGAAACTAATTGTTTTGCATTTTGTCCTTAAAAGTAATTATTTCAATTGTGTGTCCTAGAAACTAATTGCACTTGCTAAAGAGGCCCTTGTGGCTAATTTCCACTTTAATTTATTTACTGTCATTTATGCGTTATTTTACATCTTCTTCTTATGCCTTGGATTTCCTTCTATTTTCAGTTTTCTTTTATTCCTCCTTATTCTTCGCGTATGGATTAGAATATAATTAACGCGAAATCGGATTAAATTATAAGAAATTTGAAATAATGGAATATAAGATGTAAATTATAAAAACTGTAATATAAATGAAATTGGACTGAAATTATGCCTAATTATGATATTAATTGGACTGAATTAAGAAGATTGGCCTAGTTATAACCTAGAATTATAACTAAAAAGAATAAAAGAAGAAAGAAGCTTATTTTCACACTTAGACCTTGGGTTAAGTAATAAGCATGATTATAACGCAAGTTATAAATTGATAAACTATGGAAACTATGGTAAACTATGGAAACTATGGTGCTTATTTTAAGACTTAGGATAAATTAATAAGCAATAATAGTAATTGATAAAAATAAAGGCTTATTTAGATAATTAATCTAAGTTAATAAGCAAAGATAAGAGTAGGTCCTGTACCAAATAACATTCCCCTAATATTTCTATGGTTACGGTGTTTCACATAATCCTGAAGTGAGACGAGGTGCTTCACATAACCCTGAAGTGAGGCGAGGGGTACGCTTATGCTTATAGTGGTAGTAAACGGTCAATCTATGGTAGTTCAAATCAAGAGGATTTGAACAAAGGGCAAAACTAAATTTTTGTTTGATAGGGACCAGTACCAACAGCATTTACCCTATTTTTCTATGGACACTGTGTTTCACATAACCCTGAAGTGAGACGAGGTGCTTTACATAATCCTGAAGTGAGGCGAGGGGCACGCTTATGCTGTCTAAGGTAAATAAAAGGTCAAAAAAGGGAACAACAGGAACGCGAGCTTAGTGGTGGTCACGTGTGCAGCTTCCAACGATGGCTCATAAATCGTTATGAGTTACAAGCGCTTAGTAAGTGTGTCTTTCGTAGACACCAAAGTCTATTGTGTAGGGAATGTCCGCTCCACAGTAGATTCTATGGAGTAGTAGGCCAATCAAAGGGTAGAGTTAGGACTTCAGCCTAATCAAAGCAGCTATCAAGGACAAGTGCAAACAATCAAAGTTAACCTATCTTATTAATTGAGTACTAGTTAATTCGTATTTATTTCCAGCTTTATCTCTCCTATTTCCTTTGTTTCCTTTTATATATACTAGAACTATTGAAGAGTCTATTACTTTTACTTTGCTTAAAGATACTAGTAGTTACTATCATTCACCAGACTTTTAGTTTGACCCACTCCTCTATTTTCCCCTTTCCTCCCCATAGGCAATCAAGGGAGAGGGCAGTAGATTGCAGTTGCTCGGAGGTTTCTTGGAGAAGATTCTGCTATGTATTTCCCTACTTTTATTTCCGTTTTCTTTCTCTGTACTGGCACTTGAGAGGGATATTTATGCTCTGAATTTTGTTGAGACTACGAGTTTTTATTTCATGAGACATACTTGTTTGAGACATGTATGCTGTATTTGGTATTTGACTTATTTGGTTTATGAAGCGATTATGAAGTTTTTGTTTTGAATAAGTTATTATTTTAGTTTCTGCTGTTTTTACCTATTTTTGTCTTGTGAATCTTAGTCTCTATTAGTTTCAGTTATACCTACAGTGCACCACGCCTTTTAACGTGTCCTTTTGGGTATATTAAGGGGTGTGAGGTGTTTCACGTATCGTAGTCTAGAAGGCGGTGTTAGCATTCCAAGTATGAATTCTATTCTAAAGGTAAAACGTAGCCTCAAGCCTCATCAACCGGGAATGACTAAAACATGGGAGATGCAGCAGAGCTAAGTGGGTCGCGCCTAGGTAGGGTATGTTATCACTTTTCTAGATACCCTCAGATATATTATAATTATGGATGTGGGTTGTGCATGGAAAAGAGAGCGCTCGATTAGGGTAGGAACACCCATGGTGATAACATATTCGATACTATCCAGCAAGGGGTAGGCCGGTCCTGTGTTGGAAGGGATCTTTAGGTACGATCTCGGTACATTTTTTTAGAGATGTACTGTGGCGGGCGGTACCCCAATAGCCCAGTCATTGTATAGAATCCAGTATCCACTACGAACCTTCACAATTTTGATTGTAGAGCCTAGTATGCTGGAATTTAATTAATGTAACAATTTCGGCTATTTCAATAAGTATTTGAACTTAGAGACTATTATAATATCACTGGATTTTCTATAAAAGTGTTTTGGTTATCGTAAGGTAAAAATCCATTGTTTTTTTGTGTGGCATGGTCTTACGAGATACCTTTGTGTCCAAAGGATTTGATAACAGTAATAATTCAAATTGAGTGTGTTTTCTCACGCTAGTTTTCCAGACTGACTCAGGTGTTATTTAATTATAATGCTCGGGTCAGACCAAGTATTACAGACTCAGGTTAGGATGCTATGGAGCTCAGGAGACGAGCTGGAGGAGTCTCAGGCATATTCCACATACTTGATTATATTCCGCTATGTGTGTATGCTATATATTCAGCACTTACGAGGACAAGTTATTATAACTGTCCAGATTGATTGTTGACTGTTGTACTCTGAAGATTGTACGTATATTACAGTTACAATATGTAAAGACCCAAAAACTCGGCCTTCGAAATTCGGCATCCGTACTTCACTTGTACTCGAAATGCCGTAGATTCAAACGCCGAATCTGGTTCTCCGGAGCTTATAACACCATTAAATATAACACCACATCGGAAGAAAAAGAATATATCAATATATATAACATTGATACGATGACAGATACAAAATCTGATACAATATGATACAACAGAATGATACAACATATATCAATATACATCAGAGATATGATACAAGAAATAGCAGCGGAAAGAAAATAGATAACATCAGCAGTGGATAGAATATCTCCAATAGAATGCTCCAATCCATAGCTAGCGGAAAGCAAGGTCAGTCGTCCAAGGACTGACTAGCTCCAGATAATCTACTCAACCTGAATATCTGAAAACCCCAACTCTAGACTGCTCGTGTAGAAAATTATGAGCACCCAGAGTTTAGGAAAGGAACAATAAACTCCGAGTCAGTCGTGAGACTGGTGTGAGTAACAAAAACAGTTTATCTTTAAAACAACACAAAAGAACTTTAAACATTGAAACCCGCAATGCTTTTGGAAAATGAAACTACCATAAGACCTCCCGCCACACACACAATGCAAACGCAGACTTGGAGGAGATTTCTTCTTATGATAGCCAAAAATGCTTACTACGCAAGAAAACTCTTTTGATATTATTAAAAGTGCATAGTGTACAAAATCATTTAGAAAATACAATATTAATCTTAGCCAGCATAGGTACCATTATATTATGCCTACTATAGCTGCTATGTTAAATAGAAGGTTCTACAACTAATACCGTACAAGGTTCGTATTGGAAGATGGATTTCCAACAAATGGTTAGGCTAAGGAACTTCCTACCGCCACATGGGATCGCCTCTGGTTGGACGTCCCGAGAGACAACTGCTCTCTGCCAACACAAGGCTGGGTTACCCCTGTAACTAGGTAACTCACGAATATGCCATCCCCCGGTCCTTTGGGACCATTATCCGAGGCGCCTCGATAAACACACAATCACACAATAAATGAGATCAGAGTATCCACATGGGTTAAATACCAGGGCTCCATACCTGATACCACCCTTTTCCAGAAGGAAATGACATACCCTAAAGGGCGCGACCCTCATAACCTTGCCGCATATTCCTATTTCGACCATTTCCGGGCTGTGAGTTCTGACGAAGTCTCATCCACAAAGCTACGCTTTTTCACAAAGCCACGCTTTGATCACAAATGATCAATAAATGATCATCACACAGCAACACTCAGCATGCCACATTACCAAAATGGGAGTATATCGCTGATAAATTTCAACTACATAACCTTTGAGCTCGTACGTCTCAGAGAAGGGTGTTAAGCTAAGAGAATAAATTCTCCGCCACCAACAGAAATGTATTTGAAAGAAATCTGCTTTATATCTCAAATTGTAATGTCAGACATGTAACCATACAAGTCTGTTCCGGGTTCGAACAGAACCGAAGGCACTTCCGAAGAAGCCCTTGCAATCCGGGTATTCACAATCCCGATCGGATTTCCCATCACTTTGGGAATCTCTATACCGGCGCGACTCAGTGCAGAGACAATCGATAGGGTTATCCTATCGTTCTTGCAAATACCCGGTCTTCAACACCGGTCTTCAAATGCAATCCATATACTACGTATCACTTATTCGGAATGGGTCGTGTGACATAAAGGTCCTCTCCCGGCTGAACCGAATAGTGAGCGCAATATTTAAAAACATATGGATAATGGGATTTCAATTAAGTCACAACTTATTATCCAACTTTTCCTTTTCAAATGGTTTAACAAATTACCATTTTCAAATCTTTAAATAAAAAAGATTCATTTTAACAACCTTCAACGGTTTAAAAAATTTCCACACTTTAATCTTTTAAACAAAAGATTTATTCATAGATTTTCCAAATTAATTTCCATTTCAATTTGATTAACTCATTAAATCTTTAAAACAAAGATTTAATTCATAGCTTTCAAAACAATTTCATTTCGAATGGTTTAAATAAATCACCATTTTTAAATCTGTTAAAAATAAACAGATTCAATTCATAGCTTTCAAAAACAATTCATTCATAACTTGGAAAACCATTTTTCAATTCAAACTTGAAATTCTTTTACTTAAATTGGAAATTCATTTCTTATATGAAAGCTTTTATCATTTGAAAACAAATAGTTTTCATTCCGGAAATCTGATTCATTTATACGAGTTAAGGTTCTTGGGTTAAATCCAAATTCTCAAAACTATACTTTTAAAATGGTTTAACTTCATATAAACACATTTATAACATCTTTAACCAAAATTTCCAATCATGGAATTCAATTACAAAATTTGGATTATTTAAATTGAAACTTTACCAAGTTATTCAAAATAGCTTTTATCTTAAAAACCCCATTTCAAAAGCTTTAACATTTAACCCAAATCCATTTCCAAAATCAATTGAAATTAAAATTTCAATTTCAAAAATATTAATTTTAAATTATCTGTGACTTAACCGATTTCCACATGAAATCCATATTTGTGTGTGTAAAGGTGTAGTCCAGGGGTTTCACACACAATAGTGCAACACAATGAATCATCATAGATCAAAATACAAAAATATAGTTGATAAGCGGTATAACTATAACGCTCATCTTCCATGCACAAATCACAGATATATAAGTGATGCATCGTGCAAATCCAGAATCACGAAACATAAGTCGCAAACAAGAAGATCCCCTAAATCGCGAAACATACCTGAATTGCGAAGCTCTGATTCGCGAAAGCCTGATAGGTCGTACGCCTTAAGTTGCCAGCGACTTAATTCCAGCGAGTCGCCCCTCCTCCGAGAATCGAGCGAAGCCCTAAGTCACGCGCGCGAAGCTTCAGAAGGTCGCGTTGGTTTCCAGCCTAGGTCGCCGCATTCCTTAAATCACGAACGAGCAAATTCCAAGATAGGTCGCGAACGACCTATCTCTAAGTCGTGAAACTCCAGTGTCGCGATTCCTATGTCGTAGGTCGCAAATGCGTAAGTCGCGAGAAGAGTAGGTAACGAGCTCCACTTCCAGTAAGTCGCGAATGTCACTCCGCCTTCATATGTCGCTCCATTTTAAGTCGCAAGCAAATTACTTAAGTCGCTGAAGTTAGGTCGCTCCAGAGAAGGTCGCGTGTGCTGTTCTTTAGGTCGCTGAGTGTTTTGTTTAGGTCGTTGTTGTTAATTTTAGGTCGTGAAGGCCTTGTAATGTGTTGTGATGTAATGTGTTGTATTGTATTTGTTTGTTTTTAGGTCGCAAGTGTTAGGTCGTTCTCGACCTATGTGTTGTCAAGTGTTGAGTAATGTTGAGTTGTAAGCCTATAAATAGGCGGGTGGTGTCAATTGTAAGAAAAAAAGTTGATTTTGAATAAAAACTTGTTTGTGTGCTTTGTTCCACTTCTCAAAATTGGTACTTGAGTGTGATCTCCTATCTCCACCTTTTGTATTCGAGTGTGCTCGAATCAACGATCGCTGAAGCCGATTCACGGAATTTAGTGCGCTAGATCAACGTTCGAAGAATCGTAGATCTTTTAACACGGTATCGTGCGCGATCAACGTGTCGAAGATAGCTAAAGTCCGGTATCTTTGTGATCAACGGATTTGGGCGTTTGGTATCATTAATTCATCGATTCATATTGCTTTATCTAATTGTTTCATCGATTAGTTTGACACGAAATCGTCATTTTGTTGTCATCCGTTATTTCCGCTACGTCATTTGGTATCAGAGCGAGACTTAGCCAATCATAGCTAAGACGAGTCTTTGGAGCCAATTCTTATTGAAGAGTTAAAGTCGAGGGTTAGAAGTTGAAGTTGTGCATCACTTTGTGTTGAAGAGTCAAGGCCGTGCATCACTTTGTTGTTCAAAGCCGAGAGTCAAAGCCGAGAAAAGTGAAGTGTTCAAATTCAGGTTTGTTCAAGGCCGAGAGTTAAAGTGTTAGAGCTAGAAGCGAGCTTGTTCAAGTTTGTGTGAGATTTTGTTCAAGTCGTGAGCTAGGAGATGAACTTATCTAAGTTCGTTGGGCATCAATTTGGAGATTTGAAGTTTTGGAGTTCAAATTAAATTGTTTGTTTATTTGGGGTGTTCGTGAGATTTCAAACAAGTGGGGAAGTTTGATTCAAGAATTTTTTTTGGATCAAAGTGAAGTTTGTGTTTGGATCTGTTGAAGATCTGATCATGCCTCCGAGATGTGTTAACCATCATCATAGTGTTGCAGATTTGTATGGGAGTGAAGATCCTGAACAGATGGAACAACATATCGATGAAAGGTTCAATAAGGGTTTCGAGAGAGTGGAGAGAATGAAGTCTGATATGAATCGAAATCAAAGAAGTGTGTCGCCACGTTATGATAGAGAAAGAAGAGAATCATCTTTGTCGATAAATCGAGATCGTGGAGTTCGAGACAATCGTGATTATCAGAATAGAGAAAGAAGATCTTATCGTGGTTACGAGTATGAGCCATATTGTGATTATGAAAGATGTCGAGTAGAGGAAAGAAGAAGTAGAGAGGACGTGCATGGTCATAGAAGAGTCAATGTTCAGAATCGACATCGAAGCTCATCTAAGTTTGAAGAAGATTGTTATGGTGATAGTGTTCACTTTCGATATCCAGGTCAAGGGCAAAATCGATATAGGAATGTTGAAGAGAATGGTCATACACGAGAATCAAGGAAGGATATGGAGATTCCAGAATTCCAAGGTGGTCTACAAGCAGAGGAATTCTTGGATTGGTTATCAACGGTTGAAAATATTTTTAAACTCAACAACGTGTATGAGGATCGTCAAGTTAAGTTAGTTGCTACCAGATTGAAAGGAAGAACTATGGATTGGTGGCAACAAACTAAATCAACCAGAGAGAGAATGAGGAAATCCAAAGTTGTCACGTGGGATAAGATGAAAAGGATGATGAAGGCAAATATCTTACCCTACAATTATCAAACTCGTGTGAACCAACAGTTGCGGAAGTTGAGTCAAGCGAGTCGAGGAAAGGGTGTGGTTACAAACCCCAGCAATCAGAATAAAGGCGTTAATTGCAGTATAAATGTTTCTAAGAGAGTCAACAAACCAGTTGTACATGAAATCACGAAGACAAATGTTGATGACCGAATTAAGCGCTATCATTATCAGGAGTCTGGCCTTAGAAGTAATGAATGTACGGAGGCCAAGATGAAAGCCTTAGTTGTTGAAGAATGTGAAAACGAGGATGCGGATGATTCTACTGAAAGCGAACCGGAAAGGGAAGAGGAACCGACTAATCCGTTATCTTTCAGCGAGCGTGTTGAAGAAGCGGAAGGTAGTGCTGAATCATTGGTTAGGTATGAGGCAAGTAAAGAGCTTAAAACTCCTGAGGAGGTTAAACCAACGTTAGAAGAGTTTGAAGAGGTCGATCCTACAGAATCGTTCGAAGAATTACCACCGGAATTTGACAATGATGAAGGAGTTTTGTCAGGAGATGAAGGATGTAACTTGTTGAGGAGGACTGCTAAATTTGACTTTTATCAACCGCCGAAATTTGATGATGATGAAGAAATTGAGTCAAAGTATGTGGATGTAGAAGTTGATTATTCTTCACCGCCCAAGATGGATGCCGATAGTATGGAAGAAGAAATTGTGTTCGGAGTTGAGGGAAATAACTTGATGATGGAGGATTCTTGTTTAACACCTGAGCTTATGGACGAGAGCCCGCTAAGTGTTAATTCCATAATCTCCGAGAAGCCCGAACAAAGTGAGAGTGAAACAGAAGAGAAGGCAGAATATGATAGTTTATTATCTTTGAAAAAGTTCGTCCATGAAATGGAAGATAGTGATGAATTATCAACGTTGATTGAATCTGGGGAAAGTTCTGATTTTGAGACACCTGAGGAGGTTGAAGTCTTTGAAGAGTGGGAGGATGAGATTTCTGAGGAACTATCTGAAGAAACTAGTATTGTATTTTTGGAAGGGTCTGTCGAAAAGGTGAAAAGTAATAATGAATTGTTTGTGTTGACCGAGCAAGGAATGAGTAAAGATCTTGATGTTTTTGAGGAAGTTGGATCAGAATTCGATGAATCTGAAGACGAATATCCTAAGGAATTAACCGAAGAGTTACCATCACTACAGGACATTCAGCATCAAACTGAACTAGTACCAAATGCTATTTTACTGCAGGAATCATATGATCTTGTGAATCTGAAAGAACAGGAAGAGTTGAAAAGACAAGAGGAAGAAAATGATTGTCAGTGGGAGTTATCTGATCATGTCCGCACTACTGATGTTATCAACGTCAACTGCTTGGAACCATTTCATGAAAATAAGTGTGTCAAAGAAGAAGCGAGTGGGAATTCATTTCAATCGGGGAAAATTGTTGCAACACATCAAGGAAAGATTCTAAATAATGATTCATCTGAACGAAATAAGGAGAAACAAGAATCTGGGCATGAGTCATCACACTTTTTCAGTCGTAACTTCCTAAGTCGCTTTGCTATTTTAAACTTCCTTATATCGTCTCGCGTTTTTGTCACGTTTTGGTTCTATATCACACCGTCCTATTGGCACAAGCATCATGATGTCATCTCTCTCAGATCACTTCCTTATGTCGCCTGCCTAATGACACGTCTGATTTATGCCATGCGTTCCTTATGGCGAGCCGCATCTTCAAAGGGTCAAGACAAGATCAATCTCAAGAATGGTTATCACCAGAACCGCACCAGACCAGATAATGAATGGAAGACAGTGTCTCGAAGAAAAAGAAAGTGTGAATTCGGGACGAATTCTTTTCAACCAGGGGAGGATGATGCAGCGCGCAAATCCAGAATCATGAAACATAAGTCGCAAACAAGAAGATCCCCTAAATCGCAAAACATACCTGAATTGCGAAGCTCTGATTCGCGAAAGCCTGATAGGTCGTACGCCTTAAGTCGCCAGCGACTTAATTCCAGCGAGTCGCCCCTCCTTTGAGAATCGAGCGAAGCCCTAAGTCACGCGCGCGAAGCTTCAGAAGGTCGCGTTGGTTTCCAGCCTAGGTCGCCGCATTCCTTAAATCACGAACGAGCAAATTCCAAGATAGGTCGCGAACGACCTATCTCTAAGTCGCGAAACTCCAGTGTCGCGATTCCTATGTCGTAGGTCGCAAATGCGTAAGTCGCGTGAAGAGTAGGTCACGAGCTCCAATTCCAGTAAGTCGCGAATGTCACTCCGCCTTCGTATGTCGCTCAATTTTAAGTCGCAAGCAAATTACTTAAGTCGCTGAAGTTAGGTCGCTCCAGAGAAGGTCGCGTGTGCTGTTCTTTAGGTCACTGAGTGTTTTGTTTAGGTCGTTGTTGTTAATTTTAGGTCGTGAAGGCCTTGTAATGTGTTGTGATGTAATGTGTTGTATTGTATTTGTTTGTTTTTAGGTCGCAAGTGTTAGGTCGTTCCCGACCTATGTGTTGTCAAGTGTTGAGTAGTGTTGAGTTGTAAGCCTATAAATAGGCGAGTGGTGTCAATTGTAAGAAAAAAAGTTGATTTTGAATAAAAACTTGTTTGTGTGCTTTGTGCCACTTCTCAAAATTGGTACTTGAGTGTGATCTCCTATCTCCACCTTCGGTATTCGAGTGCGCTCGAATCAACGATCGCTGAAGCCGATTCACGGAATCTAGTGCGCTAGATCAACGTTCGAAGAATCGTAGATCTTTTAACACGGTATCGTGCATGATCAACGTGTCGAAGATAGCTAAAGTCCGGTATCTTCGTGATCAACGGATTTGGGCATTTGGTATCATTAATTCATCGATTCATATTGCTTCATCTAATCGTTTCATCGATTAGTTTGACACGAAATCGTCATTTCGTTGTCATCCGTTATTTCCGCTGCGTCAATAAGGGTTACATATAATAAATTACATTCATCCCGGGTAAATAACTACATTACAGTTACACACAACAGGATATATCATATAGCAGCACAGATCCAAGAATATCAACAATTCAATCATTCAGTCAAGTCCAAACATTCATAGGTAAGATCAGTTAATTGTCTGATTTATTCAAATCAGATTAATTTTTTATGAATTACTAATCCTGGTTAATCAACATCAATAAATTACAAATCATTTTGATTAATTATTCTTTAATCATTTATTAATTAACCCTTTAATAATAAATTAATTAACCTTTAATTATTTAATTCACCATTTATTTAATTATCTTTAATTAATTACTTTAATTAATTATTCCTCAATTAATTATCATTCCTTAATTACCTTCATTAATCAATTAACCTTTAATTAATTATTCTCAAGTTAATTACCTTAATTAATTAATCACATTAATTAATTACCTTTAAATTAATTCACCTTTAAACACTTGATTTATCAATCTTTAATCATTAATTATCCGTCCTTAATTACTTTCATTAGGTAATTATTTTTTTTTAAGTAATTAATCATCCTTTAAATTAATTATTCTTTAATTACTTGATTAATAAAACTTAAATTATTAGTTAATTTACCTTAATTAATTTTACTAAGTAATTAACTTTCAAGTAATTAATTTCCTTTAACAAATAAATTTAACTTAGACTTTAAAAGTTAATTAAAAATTAAAACATTCTTTATATTAATTAACTAACCTTTAATATTATTAAGTTTATTTTTAAAATAAACTTTTCAAAATAAAAGTTATATTTATTTTAAACCATTTTAAAACTTGGTTAATTAAAACAATTTATTCTAAAACCTTCTTAACCAATTTTAAACTTTAGACAACATCTAACGTTGAAAGAAAATTGGTTTAACGAGATTTATTTTCAATAAATTGATTTTTTTTTTTATTTTAAAGTTTGAAACTGTTTTATAAAAAAAAACAACAGACCCGAGACAAATCTCGTTCTACCCGAACTTGACTTCGAGTCCCCTCCCTCTTCTCCAAAACTCAAAACCACAGCCAAACCCAGACTATCCCAAAACCTGCATGTGCACGTGCACATTCACTCTGGCCACCATCGATCATCACTCCGACCATCTACAAGTCGACGGCAACTCCATCATTCCTTCGATAACCCAGATTCGAAGAACACAACGCAAAATCAAAAACAAGCCTCACGATCAACAACTGGAAGAAAACGCAGGCGAAGGAATCTCCTCGCCGACGACGAACCACGCCACCAGAATTCATATGACTCCGGCCACCACTTCGACAACACCTGAACTTCAACTTCCCAAAGTATCTCAACGCTCGATCAACCCGAGTGGTCGATCCAAACCAAAACACACAACCTAGAAAATTAGGTTTACAGATTTAAATCCTCGATTCCAAATTCCTCAATGTATAAATCATTGATACAATATTTTTCCAAGTATTATTGATCGATCACCTTACCATAGAAACAACCCCGACCTTCCCGAGATCATAGATCATGAGCTATAACCCAAAAACCCAATTCTGCTTATCACAGTAATGTACAACTAAGGCTTCATTAAAAATCCAATTTTTAGTTTCAAAAATCTTGTTTTGATTTTAGCTTTTGCTTCAGGACCCTGAATCTATGAATTTTGACAATTTAATTTTGATTATTTTCAACACTTACTACTTGTTTATGTTCGACAGAGCCTAACCAAATATGTTTTAATCTAAACCTATTTTTAAATTTAAATCTAAAGGATAACAGATCCATTTTTTCTCCATACTTAAGATTTAATACATAATGGTCCTAGAGAATTTGATTTATAAACAAAGCTTATATCTGTAAGTTAACAACAGACAGGGTTCTAAACTTCAACATCAGGCATATCAAGATTTATGCACACATACATCCATTCATACATTAACAAATAGATCATAAGCAACATGTATACATAACAACATCAAGTTATAAACCTTTATTCTGTTTTTAAAAGTTTGTTACTCACCTGGCAAAAGAAATTAAACAGAGGAGTATCTTGTTTTTGTGGAAACTGCTGCTGCTCTTATTATTCTCTACTTTGATTCTAGTTTGATTTGCTGAAGCTTTGTTGTTTATGGATTCCCGATGATAGTTTGTTTTCATAGTTTGGGAAGGAACGAACCAAGATGAAGATGATGTATATATAGAAGAGGTTTACAGTTTAAAAAGAAAAAAAAACTTGTTGTACAAGGTTTTGAAATATATTGTTTAATAAGGCTGATGTGAATCTCTCTACATACTTGCATTAATTAGCATTGTACCATAGTTTTCCCATACTTCAACTGTACAAGTATGTAAAGGTATGGTTTTGATTATTTTGTATTTTATTTATTTTGGTTTCACACTTGAATATCTTTTGCTGTCTTGTATTTTGTTTGCATCTTCTTGTTTTGCAAGTGTATATGTTAATATATATTGTTTGGTTTACTTTGTTAAATGAAAGAACTTGTTAACATGATGTTAAGACTTATTCTAATTTACTTTATTTTTCTTTTATTATTTTTGTTTGTTTTATTACTTGGTATTATTTTGTATTGACTTATAAATATCAAGATTTACTTTATATTGTATGAACTATGTATATATATTTATCATATATATTTGTATTACTTATTTCATTTTCGTCTACATTTATTCATATTTAAATGTATTTTATTTTCTTTAAATCTTATTGTTTTGTAATATAAATAAATTTCTAATTTATTATGTTGTTAGAAATTAGCAAATGTTCTACTTCTTATTTTTATTAAAATTTATCTTATATTAATTTCTATTTCTAGTTTAAATTTTAATTATTATTATTTTACTTCATATTTAATTTGTCTTATATTATTATATAAACTCAAACCATTATTAACCATAAATTCTAATATTTATTATTATCATTTATTATTAAACCATTTACTTGAGATTTAAATTCAAATCAAATACATATATATATATATATATATTATTTCAAATTTACTCATATATGCCCATATACATATATATTCACATATATATATATATATATATATATAAAATATTTTTAAATTTAAATGATTTATATAAAATTTATTTTAATTTGGGGAAACTCGCATCACTTTATAAATTAAATCTCCTAATTTTTATTCAAAAATTCAATAAATTATCAATTTAAATTTGGTTAAAATCCGGGGTCGTTACACAATATTCTTATATAAAGATCTGTTATTATATATTATATTTATTCCGCTGCGATTGTGAGATTGTGTGTTATTGTTTCGTTTCCTTCTTATCTTCTTTCTGCTTTCTTCACCCCTAACAATCCTCCTTTTTGTTCAATTTGAGTTGACATATGCAGTTATTTATCAGCCTAGAATGTAAAGAAAAGTGGGTCGTTACAGTGGGTGTGCCCCATTACCGAAAGTATACCTCTAGAAATATACTTGAGAGGGTTATATACTCTGTGACGCCCCACCTCTATACTCACACTAATCAAGGACACTACTGGGTGATGCCGTCAATTAGTACGAAGAATAAGGCTATTGAGGAGCGACCATCTGTGTAATTACTTTGGGCGAGTACCGATATGTCAGATAGAATGTCATGTGTTTCATTTCAAGAGGAAATCTGACATATCAAATACAAACTCAAAGCTAATACACGGTGGCTATGTGGCCTTCGGAAACAAATATAAAATAAGCATAACATAAATCAGTCATAAGTATTCATATCACTAAGGCGGAAACAGATATGAAAAAAAACACATAGAAGTGTACATCAAAGTAGTGGTCATAAAAGATCCACTACATCACAAAATAATAGATACAAGTTCTAGACAAAAGAATATGTATACATCAAGGAGTCTCTATCTCGAATGTATAAAAGCAAAAACTACTAAGCTAAAGTAGCTAGCCAAAAGTCAGAAGCTAGCCCCTGCTTAAGAAGTCAAGTGGAAGCACCTGTAACACCTCGGTCTGACCCGAGTATTATTTAAGAAGAAAAATAATAAACGGATCAGTCTAGCTATAAATATCATATGAGATGAGAAAGGATAAGAGATACCACAAAAATGTATGATAACAATAATGCCATACTGTGAAAAGTATACATTCGATAACAATAAAAATCCTACAATATCTCAAATCTTGTCAAATATCCAAAAAAAGAATATCACATTCTTTAGCTTATTCACCAAACCCTAAATATAGACAAAACATATCAATGTCAATTGCAAAAATTGGTGAAACACAAATTCCAGAAATCAACAATTAGAAATCCAGAAAAACACAAAGGGGGGAGACCTATCACAAACGGAAGCATGAAAACTCACCAACACGTGTATCACAAACGGGTCGCTATCCCATGGTCGCTAACCATAGAGCCAGTGCAACGGCGTAGTAAAATAACGGTACGCCCGAGGAACCTGAAACTCAAATGAGCCGGAACAACGACGTAGTACAATAATGGTACGCCTGATGAACCTAAAACTCAATTAATTCAGAACAACGACGTAGTACAATAACGGTACGCCCGATGAAACTGAAACTCAATTAATTCAGTACAACGACGTAGTACAATAACGGTACGCCCGATGAACCGAACTCCATAAATCCCATAGGTCGCTAGCCTATAAAAATGAGACGAAGCTCCACAAAACAGGGTACAGTCCCCGACGCGGACAATGAGACATCGCATATCGCTAGTCTAAACCTAAAAAATGATCGTCATAGATCAATAAAAAGTGTGCATTACACTAAGCTAGTAAATAAATGAGTTTAGCTTCATGTCCCATAACCACTGGCTTAACTTAAATATTTACGAACAAATTGTAGTTTTCCACTCGAAAATTGTCACAAGATTTCAATAGAACAAGTCCAAAAATTAACCGACGAAGAAAACGCAAGCATTTCATACCACTTGTTTTGCAAGACATTTAATTAGATTTCTCATACGAATGATGTAAAGGTTTGTATATACTAATAGATTGGAGAACGGAAACGAGCTTTATATTTAAAAGTAGTGTTGAAATCATTTATTTGAAAGAGTTTGAGTATTTACTACTAGTATAGAAACCTTTATATTTTAAAGTGACAAATCACAGAATCGATTGTAAAAACAATCTATCACCAAAAATTCACATACGACGACGTGAATCAAAACCATAGAAATCGATATCAAATCCATCAAATGGATACTCCAAAAATCTAGAAAAGAAGTCATCAAAGTCGATAAAAGTGATAACAACTAATCGGATCAATCCAAAAACCGATATACATTGGAAACCCACATAAAATAGATAAATTGGCTGCATTTAACAGCTCTAGACGTCTGAGCTGAAAGACTGGAAATTTTATTCTAGATCGCCCAGACGTTTGGGAAGTAAGTTCAGACGTTTGAGCTGAAAGACTGGAATTTTTATTCCGTAGCATCAGACGTCTGAGCTGAAGCTCAGGGCAATATTTTTCCTAGGCCAATGATGGCCAAATCATATCGGAAGCGATCGGACGATGGCTAGGGATTTACGCCAAGCGACTACCCAGCCCTATAGGCTCACCAATACACTCCGAACAACATGTCCAAACATCCATATAATGATTTTCATAGATTTTGACTTCAAAATACCAAAAATTGTAAAATTCATCAAACTAATTCAATTCAAAAGCAAATGGATAAGAAATAGATGTTAGGAATTCATACCTACCAACTATCAAAGGTATAGACATAGATGTGAGTTCAAGAACTCACCTTTAAACCCAAAAACAATGAATGAGAAGCTATAAAACAAGGCAAGATCAATATCTCCTCCACTTAACTTCAAAAACCCTCAATCTATGATCAAATGCAAATATTACCTAAATTAGGTTATAGGATTTTCTGGAAATTGGAGAGAGATTGAGGTGGAGAAGAAGAAGAGGATGCTTACCTAAGCTTCTCTTTGATTTTGGAGCTTGAATCTTGAATTTCCTAGTAATCTAGGGTTTAGGAATTTTAATTTCCCTTTCTTTCCCCCATTTTCCTTTAGCTTGAGTGTTAGAAAATAATAGAATGAATGAAGAGGAGTTGGGGTATTAGATGAGTTGGTGGGCTGAAACCCAAACCCAAAGCCCAATAGAAAAATAGCAAAATTCTACTCAACTCCAAACATATCGATGTTTATACTCAAAAAAGTTGTAAACGTCATTTTGAACTCAATGGAAGTGATCTCGAGTCCGGATTCGACTGTTTACAAAAAGTAACATTTCAGACTTTTAAATTCAACTAATGATGCTATATTTAAATAAATCATTTAAATATATTATCATAAAAATATGCGGGTTGTTACTGACTCCCCTCCTTAAAGAAATTACGTCCTCGCAATACTTAGAAAGAAAATAAAAAGTTACAACCATACTAAGGCATAACAACAAAAAAAGAAGAAATTTTGAAATGAGAAGTTCACCCCAAGGAGCACGAGAGAGTAAGTCCGGATGTGTTCGCTCGATGAATTCTCTGGATTCCCAAGAGCAATCCTTAGGATTTGAGGACCATTGAACTTTCACAACAGGAACATCTTTATTTCGAAGGCGTTTAACCTTCGTAGCAATGACACGAATAGGATGTTGCTCATAAGTCAAATTAGGTGAAACTTCAATTTTTCAATAACACCGGGCTCAAGAATAGAATCAGAATCTCTAAGGCATTTCCGTAGTTGAGAGACGTGGAATACGTCATGAATAGCAGAAAATTGAGCCGGTAATAAAAGGCGATAAGCCAGGGAACCAATGCGTTCGGTGATGGGAAATGGACCAATATATCGAGGTGCTAATTTTCCCGATCGACTGAAACGCACAACACCCTTCATAGGTGAAACACGAATGAACACCAAATCTCCCACAGAAAATTCTAAATTCCTTCTTCGATTATCGGCATAGGATTTTTATCTACTTTGAGCTTCTTTCATCCTATGACGAATAAGATCAATCTATTCTGTGGCATCACGAATAAAATCTGGACCTAAAACCAGCTTCTCACCGGCTTCGAGCCAACACGAAGGAGATCGGCATGGCCTTCCGTAGAGTGCCTCAAAAGGTGCCATACTAATACTAGATTGGTAGCTATTATTATAAGAAAACTCAACAAGAGAAATACGATCTTCCCAACTTCCACCAAAATCAAGAACACATGCACGAAGAAGATCTTCAAGAGTTTGATTCACACGCTCGGTTTGTCCATCGGACTGTGGATGATAAGCGGTGCTAAAATTAAGCTTTGTTCCCAAAGCTTTTTGAAGACCCTTCCAAAATCCACTAGTAAATAATGGATCACGATCGCTAACAATAGAAGTAGGAACTCCATGCAATTTAACGATTTCTTTAACATAGAATTTGGCCAAAAGAGGTACGGTCCGGTTGGACCGAATGAGAATAAAATGGGCGGATTTTGTAAGTCTATCTACAATCACCCATAAACTGTCATTACCCGAACGAGAACGGAGAAGACCGTCAATAAAATCCATGGAAATTTGATCCCACTTCCAAACGGGAATGTCTAAGGATTGCAATAACCCACCGGGCCTTCGATGCTCGGCCTTTACGAGTTGGCAAGTCATGCAATGCTTAATGAAGTTAGCAATATCTGATTTCATTCCATCCCAATAATAAAGTCGCTACTACTACCGGGATGAATGGTAAATTTAGAACGATGAGAATCTTCTAAAATGTCTTTACGAAGATCTCTAATATTTGGCACAATAAATCTACCAAATTTTCAAATGCCTCCACGAGCATCAATATCAAAGTCTTTCAAACCATCAACCTTACTTTTATCCCTACAACTTTGGCTAAGAAGAACCAATTTGGGATCTTGCTTTTGAGCTTCAAGAATGCGGTCTAAAAGAGATGGATGAGCCTCAAGGCTACATAAAACAAGAGATGAACATGAATCGGATTCACGATCTCGAATCTCACAAGTGGACAAAGTCTTGAGATCATTCCATTCGGATATCATCATGGAAACAACCACTTGTTGCTTACGACTAAGGGCATTGGCAACACTATTTCCCTTTCTGGGAGTATAGAGAATATCAAGATCATAAGATGCAAGGAATTCGAGCCAACGTTGTTGACGCAAATTAAGTTCCTTTTGAGAGAACAAATACTTCAAAGATTTATGATCGGTGTAGAGAAAAAATTTATCTCCCAAAAGATAATGACACCAAATTCTAAGGGCGAAAACAATGGCCACGAGCTCTAAATCATGGGTGGCATATCTAGTCTCGGCAGGCTTTAATTGTCTAGAACCATAAGCGATAGCATCGGTATAAACAATCAAGTCTTGGTTCCCTTCGAGAATCACAAGAATAGGAGTATCAGAAAGGAGTTCTTTTAATTTTTTTGAAAAGCAGCTTCTATGCTAAATCATTTATTTCATGATCCTCTTTCTCGAAAAGCTAAGACATTCAAAATTATGATTAACTTTATGTAATCATCTTTTTTTTAAAAAACAAATTTACTTATTACAAGTCAATTTACTGTGTCTGACTGTCTCATCATAGTGTTTAGAAGACTCCTATCGATAACGTTGATCAGGCGCATCGACTAGAATTCTTAAAGCACTCAATGGGCAATACAGCACAAAATCATCTTCTATATGATAAACATGTCTCTTAAAATTTTTACGAATATTTTTTGCTCATTTTAAGAATAAAATCCAATTATACTTATAAATATATCTTATTATAAAAGATTTGCAATTTTAAATTGCTGTTTTCACCCATAATCAATGATACAAGGATGGACTCATTGAGATATTCACAGAATACTCGATTCATAAGATGGATGAAACAAGCTAGATGGTTCGTCAAACCGAATGACATTACGAACCACTCATAAGAATCATAACGAGCGCGGAATGCGGTAAAGGGAAAGCTATCCTCCGTAACTCGTAGCTGATGAAAACCGGTGGCAAGGTCGAGCTAAGAAAAGACCTTAGCACCTCTAAATTGATCAAACATATCATCGATCCAGGGAAATGGATACTTATTTTTAATGGTCAACTCGTTAAGCTTGCGGTAATTGATGCAAAGCCTAATAGTACCATCAGATTTCTTTACCAAGATAGCTGAAGCTCACCATTGAGAGGAACTAGAATGAATAAACTATTTTGCTTCCAATTCGGATAATTGTTTACACATCTCCACATTTTCCTTATTGGAGCGATAAGGAGGACGAGTAATAGGAAGAGCTCCAGGGATTAAATTAATTATGAACTCAATTGCTCGCTTAGGTGGTAATCCTAAGACAGGCTCAAAGATATCAGGAAATTCATGAACTACTTGAATGAGGCAAATAACATCTTCCTCATCATGTGGGTTTAAGGAATAAAATGATGACACCGAATTGGAATCGAAATCAATAAGAATAATAGAAATCTGCTTAATAGATTGAGGATGTCGAAGATGGATAGTCCTTTAGGGATATAGGATACGGGCTTCATAACGATTAAGCCAATCCTTCCCAAAATCAATTCCGAAACCTAAGTAGCGCATAACATGCAAATCGGATCGGAAAGCATAATCACATAAAATAATCTCGACATCTTTACAAAATAAACTGAGTGTTGCGGATCTACCAACCGGATTCGCAATTCTCAGTGAAGTCATTAAGCCCATAATATTTAAAGAAAAAGTATCAACAAGTTCTTTTGATATAAAAGAATGAGATGCACCCGTATCAAAAAGAACTCGAATAGGATGATCACGAAACATAATAATGCCATCAAGGACAGGATGAGAAATACCTTGACCAAGAGAAGTGTTACTAGGGGCTTGCGCAACATTCAGCTTTCCCTCTTTCTTGCTTTGAATTTTGGGACAAGAAGATAAAAGATGACCCAAACATTGCAATAGCGACAAGTAAGGGGCTTCGAACACTTATTTGCATAGTGTTCCATAGAACTACAATTGTAGCATACTCCATGATTAGGGATTGGAGTCTTTTCTATCGAAGTTGCTTGCTTCACTTTCTTGTTGGGATTAGGGCTTTTGAACTTAATATGCCTCTTCTTGGAAACCCCAATATCACCATCACTTCCTTTGTCGGCCTCTTCAAGTCGAAGAGTGATATCTACAAACTGGTCGAAAAGCACTTATAATTTCAGAGGTAAAACCTTTTTAGGGTTCTTATTCAAAGCACAGATAAAACTTTGATTCTTTACAAGATCCAAAAGTTGTTGGGAAAACATGAATACGCCATCCAGAGGAGGGCTACTGGATTGACCAGTGCTAGGACTACTAGGTCTAACCATTTCTCTTCTTTAAGAAAGAAACAAAGAAGAGGAAAAAGGTTATTCCCAGAATGAATTCAAATAAACTAGATTGATAAACAAGGCATCATAAAAGAAAATAGGATAGAACGGGTCCAAAGACTCGGATTTAATCCAAAGGCACGATTCCTAAGATAGACTTAGGACAATGATCCTTGCTAGATTATTCTAAATTGTTCCGAAGTTTGGCTCTGATACCAAGCTATGACGCCCCACCTCTATACTCACACTAACCAAGGACACTACTAGGTAATGCCGTCAATTAGTACGAAGAATAAGGCTGTTGAGGAGCGACCATCTGTGTAATTGCTTTGGGCGAGTACCGATATGTCAGATAGAATGTCATGTGTTTCATTTCAAGAGGAAATCTGACATATCAAATACAAACTCAAAGCTACTACACAGTGGCTATGTGGCCTTCGGAAACAAATATAAAATAAGCATAACATAAATCAGTCATAGATATTCATATCACTAAGGTAGAAACAGATATGAGTAAAACACATAGAAGTGTACATGAAAGTAGTGGTCATAAAAGATCCACTACATCACAAAAGAATAGATACAAGTGCTAGACAAAAGAATATGTATACATCAAGGAGTCTCTATCTCGAATGTATAAAAGCAAAAACTACTAAGCTAAAGTAGCTAGCCAAAAGTCAGAAGCTAGCCCCTGCTTAAGAAGTCAAGTGGAAGCACCTGTAACACCTCGGTCTGACCCGAGTATTATTTAAGAAGAAAAATAATAAATGGATCAGTCTAGATATAAATATCATATGAGATGAGAAAGGATAAGAGATACCACAAAAATGTATGATAACAATAATGCCATACTGTGACAAGTATACATTCGATAACAATAAAAATCATACAATATCTCAAATCTTATCCAAAAAAAAGAATATCACATTCTTTAGCTTATTCACCAAACCCCAAATATTGACAAAACATATCAATGTCAATCGCAAAAATTGGTCAAACACAAATTCTAGAAATCAACAATTAGAAATCCAGAAAAACACAAAGGGGGGAGGCCTATCACAAACGGAAGCATGGAAATTCACCAACACGTGTACCACAAATGGGTCGCTATCCCATGGTCGTTAACCATAGAGCCAGTGCAACGGCGTAGTACAATAACGGTATGCCCGAGGAACCTGAAACTCAAATGAGCCGGAACAACGACGTAGTACAATAACGGTACGCCCGATGAACCTGAAACTCAATTAATTTGGAACAACGATGTAGTACAATAACGGTACGTCCGATGAACTTGAAACTCAACTAATTAGAAACAATGACGTAGTACAATAATGGTACACCCGATGAACCAAACTCCATAAATCCCATAGGTCGCTAGCCTATAAAAATGAGACGAAACTCCACAAAATGGGGTACAGTCCCCCACGCGGACAATGTGACATTACATATCGCTAGTCTAAACCTCAAAAATGATCGTCATAGATCAATAAAAAGTGTGAATTACACTAAGCTAGTAAATAAATGAGTTTAGCTTCATGTCCTATAACCACTGGCTTAACTTAAATATTTACGAACAAATTGTAGATTTTCACTCGAAAATTGTCACAAGATTTCAATCGAACAAGTCCAAAAATTAACCGACGAAGAAAACGCAAGCGTTTCATACCACTTGTTTTGCTAAGACATTTAATTAGATTTCTCATACGAATGATGTAAAGGTTTGTATATACTAATAGATTGGAAAACGGTTTTAAAAACGAACTTTATATTTAAAAGTAGTGTTGAAATCATTTATTCGAAAGAGTTTGAGTATTTACTACTAGTATAGAAACCTTTATATTTTAAGTGACAAATCACAGAAACGATTGTAAAAACAATCTATCACCAAAAATTGACATACGATGACGTGAATCAAAACCATAGAAATCGATATCAAATCCATCAAATGGATACTCCAAAAATCCAGAAAAGAAGTCATCAAAGTCAATAAAAGTGATAACAACTAATCGAATCAATCCAAAAACCGATATACATTGGAAACCCACATAAAATAGGTAAATTGGCTGCATTTAACAGCTCCAGACGTCTGAGCTAAAAGACTGGAAATTTTATTCCAGATCGCCCAGACGTCTGGGAAGTAAGTTCAGACGTCTGATCTGAAAGACTGGAATTTTTATTCCGTAGCATTAGATGTTTGAGATTAATACCAGATGTCTGAGCGGAAGCTCAGGGCAATATTTTGCCTAGGCCAATGATGGACAAATCATATCGGAAGCGATCGGACGAGCGACGATGGCTAGGGATTTACGCCAAGCGACTATCCAGCCCTATAGGCTCACTAATACACTCCGAACAACATGGCCAAACATCCATATAATGATTTTCATAGATTTTGACTTCAAAATACCAAAAATTGGAAAATTCATCAAACTAATTCAATTCAAATGCAAATGGATAAGAAATAGATGTTAGGAATTCATACCTAACAACTATCAAAGGTATAGACATAGATGTGAGTTCAAGAACTCACCTTTAAACCCAAAAACAACGAATGAGAAGCTATAAAACAAGGCAAGATCAATCTCTCCTCCACTTAACTTCAAGAACCCTCAATCTATGATCAAATGCAAATATTACCTAAATTAGGTTATAGGGTTTTCTGGAAATTGGAGAGAGATTGAGGTGGAGAAGAAGAAGAGGATGCTTACCTAAGCTTCTCTTTGATTTTGGAGCTTGAATCTTGAATTTCCTAGTAATCTAGGGTTTAGGAATTTTAATTTCCCTTTCTTTCCCCTATTTTCCTTTAGCTTGAGTGTTAGGAAATAATAGAATGAATGAAGAGGAGTTGGAGGAGGAGTTGGGGTATTAGATGAGTTGGTGGGCTGAAACCCAAACCCAAAGCCCAATAGAAAAATAGCAAAATTCTACTCAACTCCAAACATATCGATGTTTATACTCAAAAAAGTTGTAAACGTCGTTTTGAACTCAATGGAAGTGGTCTTGATTCCGGATTCGACTGTTTACAAAAAGTAACATTTCAGACTTTTAAATTCAACTAACGATGCTATATTTAAATAAATCATTTAAATATATTATCATAAAAATATGCGGGTTGTTACATACTCTGTGACACTTCTCGGAAGCATCCAAGCGGGACCTCGCCAACCTTACCGAGTATGCGAATATTTCACATCCTAATGTGCAAATCCAAATATGATCTAGGGTGGATGTGAAAGTAACCTAATGGAAGCAACCCCACATAGCTTGGCTTCTACTCGCTCTTTGGGTTTAATCATTCTCATCAAAGGATAACAAAGCTCAATAAGCTATATATTGTCTTAGAGTGATGAAATACCAGGAAGGCCGAGGAAGTCGATAGTTGACAAACCAAATATTAAAGATACAAAATGATCGTATATGGAAATTAAATCTTGTATACCCATCACTACTCATCGATATTAAGCATGCGCTATTTCTTGGTTAAAAATGAAGTTAGGAAAGTGAATTTAGTGTTACCTCTAGGCATTGCCTTGATGACATCTTTAACTTTCGAGGTAATGACAAGTTTCCATACCTCGACGTTTAGTGTTAAGCATACCACTAAATCCTTTCCATATAAGTGATACTGCTTTATGGAAGTTGATTCATTTCCATAAACGAATCAAACTTTTACTTTTGAAACTGAATTAATGCATGGGCTTATCATTACAAGTTTTAACTTTAAACAACTTCGTTAAGGTGGTTCAATAATTTTAAAAACCATTATTGAAAAGACTTAATAATTTAAAACATCTTATTAATGGTTACTTGGCTTTAACTATCATTAATAAGAATAATTAATTTTCTATAAACTTCATTAATCAATTTGGTTAATTAACTTCAAAATACCTTTAATTATAATGGTTAATCATTTTTAAAAACATAATTAGTTAAATTAACTTATTAAATTTAACATCATTGATTAAATTAATTAATAAAAATTTAATATCATTAATTAAAATGATTAATTTAATTTAGGACATCATTAGAGAAAGAGTTTAGTTAAATTTAACATATTAATTAACCTTGAAAATCATTAATTAAATAGGGTTAATTAATTTTAAACCATAATTAACTAATTAACTATAATCCATCATTATTAAATGATTAATTAACCTTAATCATCATTAGGTAAAATGAATAATTAATTTTAAGTATCATTAAAAAAGTAATTAATTAAATTTAAACACATCATCAAACAAATTAATTAATTGACCTAAATCCTTATTAATTTAAATAATTAATTAAATTTTAAAAATATTTATTAAAATAATTAATTAAATTTGAAATCATCATTATTCAACAACTTTATTAACTTGTATGACAAAATCCAAGCTTGAGAAATAAATCAAAAGGTTTCAATAACAATATGTTTGTCAAAAGTGTCGATATAACAATAGTCGCTATACATGCACTTCGACAACTAATTTCTTTTCACTTTATATACATCTAAAATCGTATAACCATAAGCAAAGCATAATACAAGGTACCAAACTATTGTACAACATGTAGAGAACAATCATTAACAGTATAACTAATTTTTACTACTAACATTAAAAATTGCTTACTAAACTATCAAAGTAACGACTTTTCAAAGCATAATCCAAACCAACATCCATCACATGAAAATACATACACAACAAGCCATTAGTAACTAAATGAACAATATTGAAGTTTTAAAAAGCTAGGATTTGAAAATTGTGATTTTTATTCACAGAAGCTTATTAATTTCAACCAAACTTAAACTAGAACACTAAAACTCCCTAGATCTTTGAAATATTTTGGAAAAATGAAGTCTTTTTATTTTTAAACCATTAAATGGGCACGGCCATAGAGAGTATGGGCTGGGCCATAGAGTGTTTAGGTGAAAATGGACTTGGTTTTCAAAGAAGGAAGTAAAGGAAAGGGTTTAAAAGTGTTAAAACAAATTTTGGCATGATTTTAAGCGAAAAGTTGAAATTTTTAGAACTTAAAAATGTTTTGGAAGCCAAGAAAGTTGTTTGAAAAAATTAAGAAAGTTTTAATCTAAAAATGAAGATGATAGAATGAAATAGAAATTTGGAAAAATTATTTTTATAAATTGTGAACAAGAAAAATTACCAAAATGCCCTTAGTACTTTTCCTTCCACTCAAAATTTGCCATGTCACTTCTTCCTCCTTCTCACCTTACATGTGCCCCCCTAGGATCTACCCTACCTAGCCCATGTCATCATGCCTTATGTTATTTAGTACTTGTGATTAGAAAGGCATCCTTTTATATTTTAATCTATTTGACTTTTATTATTTTATAAAAATGCTTATCTTATCCAAATGAACTTAAGTGAAAATGTGTTTTTCTATACACTCGTCCATGAACCATTTATTAGTAAATATATGTATGTGTTAACTAAGGATTTAAAACATTTTTAAACAGTGAAAAATTGGAAATTTTAAAAAAGCCTTTCGGTCACATTTTCTAATTTCTTTTGAACTATTTATTTTTGTAAACCAAAATTAAAAATCTTTCCACCATTACTAGTATTAATTTAAAAAGAGTTTTATTTTAATTAAAAAACCATCGATTAATTATTTATAAATATGTTAAATTTTCATATTTTAAAGTGATTAATTTATAGGTCGTTACACTCTCCCCCCTAAAAGAATTTTGTCTCGAAATTAACACATAAGGAGATAACTTAAAATAACTCCAAAAAGGGCATATATTATATTAAGAAACTCATAAAATAATTATACACTAAGTAGTTATATCACAAGAAGAATGCATAACACATACAAACAAGCAAACACCTATCCTACCGTCAACTCTGGTATGCTTCCCTCATACTATCTACAGTCTCTTAGGTGCAATCTCTGGGATCATCACTCCACTGAATCTTAACTAATTCGACTACCTTATTACGTAACCTTTTCTCATCCTGGTCACTAATACAAACTGGATGTATGATTAGGTCAGGTTGGGTTTTATCTCCAAATCTTCTTGAACCTTTGTGTCAACAATCAATGAAGGATCATGTACATAATTCCACAAGTGTGACACATGAAAGACATTATGAATTCCCAATAACCTTTAAGTCAATTCAAATCTGTAAGCTAGTGTTCCAATTTTCTTAAGAATTTTAAATGGTCCAGCAAATTTGGGTGCTAACTTTCCCACTCTTCTGAATCGAATAACTCCTTTAATCGGGGAAACTTTCACAAATACTGAGTCGTCGACCGCAAATTCCAAGTCCCTTATCCTTTGAGCGACATAGCTTTCTATCGATCTTGGGCTTCCTTCGTACTTTTCTTGATCATGGCCACCTTTTTCTTTGCTTCTCGAATCATATTTGGTCCAAGAACTAATCATCTCCAATCTCCACTCAATATGATGGTGATTTACATGGACATCCATACAAAGCTTCATAGGGCGCCATGCCAATGCTAATTTGGTAACTATTGTTATAAAAGAACTCCACCAAAGGTAGAGATCTTCCCATGAACCTCTAAAATCCAAAATGCATGCTCTTAGAAGACCTTCCAGTATTCGGTTCACCTTTCAGTTCGCCCTTCTGTTTGAGGGTGGTATGCTGTGCTTAAACTTAGCTTAGTTCCTAAAGCTACTTACAACGCTTCCCAAAAATGACCGGTAAAGATGGGATCTCGATCAACTAACAATACTGATTGGAATGCCATGCAGTCGAACGATCTCCCTCAAATAGATTTCTACTAAAGCTGCCATAGCTCTTGTCGGCCTTACTGGGATAAAGTGGGCGCTCTCTGTTAATCGATCAAATATGACCCACATACCCTCATTTCCTCTTCTTGTTCTGGGTAATCATCGAGAAAATCCATAGATACTCGCTCCCACTTTTAGTTTGGAATTTCCAATGATTGAAGTAACCCAACAGTCTTTTGTTAGTCACTCTTGACCTGTTGACAGTTTGCACATTGACTTATGAAGATTGAAACGTCTCTCTTCATTCCTTTCCACCAAAATATCTCCTTTATATTCTGGAAAATTTTAGTTACTCCTGAATTGATAGATAACTTTGATCAGTGGCACTCACTCAGCACTTCTTGTCTAATTCCATTAACATCCGAAACACATATATGTCCATTCATTCTCAAAATGCCTTGGGAATCAACCTGAAAGCTTGAATAAATACCTTCTTCAACATCCATCTTAAGCCGAGCTAAAATATGGTCTTCTTCTTGGATAAATGCAAATCTTTCCATTAATACCGACTTAACTTCCAAATTTGCGACTGTTGCTACACTTTGACTTAACACGTCTACTATGACATTTTCCTTCTCTAGGGTATACAGAATCTCTAGATCGTAAGAAGCAAGAAACTCCAGCCATCTCTGCCGCGTCAAGTTAAAATCCGTCTAGGTATAGAAGTACTTAAATGACTTGTGATCTGTATATAACTTGAACTTTTCACCCAAAAGGTAATGCCTCCACATCTTCAATGCGAAGACAACTGCCAAGAGTTCCAAATTGTGCGTAGCATATTCCTTCTCATGTGGTTTCAGCTGTCGACTTGCATACGTAATAACGTTTCCATTCTATATCAGAACCACCCCCAATCTGGTTCTACAAGCATCGGTGTATACAGTTAAACATTTTCTCCTATTTGGAATATTCAAGACATGAGTTCTAGCCAACTTCTCTTTCAATTCATTAAATGCTTGATCACACTTAGGCATCCACACAAACTTGGCATCCACACAAACTTAGCATCCTTCTTCGTTAGCTTTGTCAGATGAGAAGCAATCTTCGAGAAATCTTTGATGAACCTACTATAGAATCCAGCTAATCCCAAGAAACTTCTGACTTATGTTGCATTTTCGGGTTTCTTCCAATCTTGAACCGTAACTACTTTAACTGGGTCCACTGATATGCCTTCTTCCAAAATTGTGTGCCCCAGAAACCTAACTTCAGATTTTCAGAAATGACACTTGAAAAACTTCGTTTTCAGTACATGACTTCCTAAAGTATCGAGTATGACTCGGAGATGACACTTGTGCTCTTCCTCCATCTTTGAATAAATAAGAATGTCATTAATGAAGATGAGAATAAACTTATTATGAAAATCCCAGAACACTAGATTCATTAAGTCTACGAAATAAGCGGGTGCATTAGTCAGTCCAAATGGCATGACTAACCACTTGTAAAAACTATTGGGGGTACGAAAAGTTGTTAAAGGTACACTCTCCTCTGCTACCATTAATTAATGAAGATCAGTGGTAGGATTAATTTGAGAAAATATCCGAGCTTCGTAGAGCTGGTCAAACATATCATCGATCCTAGGTAAAGGATTCTTATTCTTGATAGTCCTCTTATTTAGCTCCCGGTAGTCCACACATAACATAAGAGAACCGTGGACCTTGGTAACAAAAATTACTAGCGATCCCCGACTCGATAACTACGACGGATCAAACCCTTCTGCAATAAGTCGAACATCTGGTTCTTTAATTCCCTTCTCTCCTTCGGAGCCAACCTTCGAGGAGGTTGTACAATCGGTCTGGCTCCTGGAATCAAATCAATCCGAAATTCCACTTCTTGATGAGGAGGTAAACCTTGCACTTCATCAAAGACATCCATGAAATCCTAAAAGACTGGTATATCCTTAAGCTCCTCCTTAGCCACTTCAAGCGAATACAGAAAACTGCTCATTAACTCATCAGGCCTCTCATAGCAAATATGAACACTTCTTCCTACCATGTCTTTTACTATGATTACTATTCTCATATAATCCAAGATAGCTTCAAACTTAGATAACCAGTCCATACCCAACAATACTCCAAAACCCATAAACCTAAGAAAGCAAGAACAAATAAGTCAAAGGAAATGTTCTGATCTCTATAATAAATAGGCATATTCAAACACATAGTGTCAAGATCTGTCGGGCCCCCTATGGTTTTTGACCCATGGGGAATTATGGAGAATAACATATCTAAGGTTTAACTAGTTTATTAGGTCATATGAGATAAAACTATGGGATGCAACGATATCGAACAACACTAATAGGAATATCAAAAATGGATAATCTACCTTACAACACCTGCTTTCCTTTTTGATCTGTGGAAGTAGATAGTATCTCCTCAATAGCAAAATCTTGTCCTTGTGACCCCTTCTTTGGAAATGGGCACTCGTTCTTCATATATCCATGCTTGTGACAATTGTAGTAGATTGGTCCACTAGTGGGGTTCGGGCATTGATTTGCAAAGTGGCTCATTTTTTTGCACTTGAAACAAAGAATTTTGGACAAGTCGAGTTGCTTCTTCTATGTTGGAGCTCCACCTCTAGGTTTCTTCCCTGCTTAGGGCTTCTTCCCCATAAACTTGAAATTCGGCTTGCCTGCAATTGGGATAACTGATAAAGGCTTGGCATTGATTGCTGGCACTACGCCTTTCTGAACACCGTGCTCAACATTGAGGGCTTCAAACCTCAGAGCCATACTAATAAGGATAGTGAATGTACCATTGACATGATTAGTCCTCTCACGATGGAATTCAGGTCGCATCCCTTTCACAAACATTTCATTCATTTTGAGTGGCGTGTCTATCAATCCTGGCCCAAAGCGATACAATGCATTGAATTTATGCTCATATCGTGCCGCTGTCTTATCGCCATGTTTCAAATCCATGAAACTCCTAAACAACCGAGGTCTTCCCACCTCCGAAATAAACCGAGCTTCGAAGACTTCCTTAAACTGAGCCCAAGAAACTCTTCCTCTGGGTATTAACTATCACCAAATCCCACCAATCAATTGCTGACTTTTGGAGCTTTCGCAATGCCAACAACTACTTCCTTGCTTCTTCTAACTGTAGATCCTCGAATATCCTTTCACAAGAGTGGAGCCATATCTGAACTCCCAGAATGTCTTCAGTCCCGTAAAAGGTTTACCACATAAAGTAGTGTAATTCTTTCAAAGAGTAGAAAAGTTCTAAGGTGGTTGAACTTGTACTACTACTTCTTCCACGGGCTCTACAACTGGCCCATTCCTAGCAGTTTTGCCATTTGTAGCCATGCTGGTTCCAAATCCTCTCCCTCTTCCTCCTGTACTCATTTTCAATTACCTGAATAATGATAGGCATCATTAGATTACAAAGATGGGATCAAAATGGTTTAAGGGAAACAACACCAGAGGATCTAAAATGAGACTACGGGAAAATGATAAAACGCTCTCTCAAGATTAACTCATTTTAGGTCTCTTATGACCCTATCTCTAATGAGTTGCACCTCAATCAGGCTAAGGTGTTTGCTCAACCAAAGCCCTAATACGAACTTTAATGACCGGACTTTCTGACCCCTGGGAACGACACTTAATACATCCACATTCGTATGCCATTGCCTAAGCATCGGAAAGATGAATCGTCATAGGGTAAAATAAAGAACATAATAGAAAATCTTACAATGAAACTATTACATAGAACATAAAATTAATATAATACATAAGGTTACTCCCTAACATGGTGTTATCAGAGTTACACAAAAGTAGTACCATCAGCACAAGCAGTTATAACAACCTACCTTTACACATGCTAAGCATATTACACATACGCACACTAAATTAACAGCTTAATAGATACCTAAGTAGATAAGTGCCTCCTACTCAGACGCCATCTTCAAAAGAGCCCATAAAAGACCTCCTACTCTTCGGCTACTCAAATAAAATAAGTACCCGACAGTTTAGGGAAAACAAACAACTCGGGTTGGACGATAAGTCTGGTATGAGTAAAACTCTAAACAATAGGTGTAATTAAACAACAATTTGTGAGACCATGACGCCCAACGCAGAACAGGTTTCTTCTCACAAGAACAACATCTAAATGTAAATAATGGATACACATAATTAAACATCGTAAACAGTGCTAAACTCTTCTCGATGGAATTAAGGGAAATAAATTCGAAGGTTCAAATCAAATAAGGAAAGGAAAATTTTCCATCAATGACTAGGAGGGTGCTCCCCCTTACCAAAAGTATACCTCTAAAATTATACTTAAGAGGGTCATATACTTTGTGACACCTCTAGGAAACGACAAAGCCGGACCCCACCAACCTTACGGAATATCCGAGTATTTCACATCCTAATGCGCAAAGCCAAAACCGATCTAGAGAGGATGTGAAAGTACCCTAATGGGAGCAATCTCACATAGCTTGGCTTCCACTAGCTCTTTGGGTTATTCATTCCTGTCAAAGGATAACAAAGCTAAAATGAGCTACACATCGTCTTAGAGCGACGAAATATCAAAAGGGCTGAGGAAATAGATAGTTGACAAACCGACTATTGAAGATACAAAATGATCATATATAGAACTTAAATCTTGTATACCCATCACCACTGTCGATTTCAAACATGAGCTATTCCTTGGTTAAAAATGAAGTTGGGCAAGTGAAGTTACTGTTACCTCTAGGCATTGTCTTGACGACATCTTTAACTTTTGAGATAATGACAGGTTTCCATGCCTTGACGTTTAGTGTTAAGTATACAACTAAATCCTTTCCATATAAGTGATATTGCTTTACTAAATTTAACTCATTACCGTAAACGAATCAAACTTCTACTTTTAAAACAGAATTCGTGCTTGGGCTTCTCATTACAAGTTTAACTTTAAACAACTTCGTTATGGTGGTTTAATGATTTAAAATGCCATTATTAAAAAGATTTATAATTTGAAACATCCTTATTAAATTGGTTGCTTGGCTTTAACTATCACTAATAAGAATAATTAATTTTCTTTAAATTTCATTAATCAATTTGGTTAATTAACTTCAGAATACCTTTAATTAAAATGGTTAATCACTTTTAAAAGCATAATCAATTAAATTTAACATCATTGATTAAATTAATTAATAAAAACTTAATATCATTAATTAAAATAATTAATTTAATTTGCGATATCATTAGAGAAAGAGATTAGTTAAATTTAACTGACTAATTAACCTTGAAAATCATTAATTAAATAGGGTTAATTAATTTTAAAACATCATTAATTAAATAATCAATTAACTTTAGTCCATCATAACTAATTGATTAATTAACCTTATTCATCATTAGATAAAATGATAATTAATTTTAATTATCATTAACAAAGTAATTAATTAAATTTAAACACATCATTAACAAGTTAATTAATTAACCTTAACCATTATTAATTTAAATAACTAATTAAAATTTAAAAATCTATACTAAAATGATTAATTAAAATTGAAATCATCATTATTCAACAACTTTATTAACTTTTAAAACAAAACCCAAGCTTGAGAAATAAACAGAATGGTTTCGATAAGAATATGTTTGTTGAAAGTGCCGATATAGCGATAGTTGCTATACGGACACTTCGACAACTAGCTTCATGTCACTTTATTTACATCTACACATCATATAACCATAAGCAAAGCATAACAACAGGTATTAAACAGTTATACAACATGTAGAGAACAATCATTAACAATATAACTAACTTTTACTACTAACATTAAAAATTGCTTACTAACTTGATTACTAAACTATCAAGGTGGTGACAACTTTTAAAAGCATAATCCAAACGAATATCCATCACATGATAATACATACACAACAAGCCATTACTAACTAATATATGAATAATAGTCAAGTTTTAAAAAGTTAGGATTTAAAAGGTGAGATTTTTACTCACCAACGCTTACTAACTTCAACCAAACCTGTACTAGAACACTAAAACTCCCTAGAACCCCGAAATATTTTGAAAAAATGAAGTCTTTTTGCGCTTAAACCACTAAATGGGCTCGGCCATAGAGAGTTGGGCTCGGCCATAGAGTGTTTAGGTGAAAATTTACTTGGTTTTCAAAGAAGGAAGTAAAGGAAAGGGTTTAAAAGTGCTAAAACAAATTTTGGCAAAGATTTAAAGTGAAAAGTTGAAATTGAAACTTAAAAATGTTTTGGAAGCCATGAAAGTTGTTTGAAAAAGCTAAGAAAATTGTAAAGTAAAAATGAAGATGATAAAATGAAATAGAAATTTGGAAAAATTGTTTTTATAAAATGTTAACAAGATACATTACCAAAATGCCTTTAGTATTTTGCCCTCCACTCAAAATGTGTCACATCACTTCTTCCTCCTTATTACCTTAGATGCGCCCCCCTAGGACCTACCATGCCTAGCCCATGTCATCATGCCTTATGTTGTTTATCACTTGTGCTTAGAAAGGCATCTTTTCATACTTCAATCCATTTAACTTTTATTACTTTATAAAATACTTATCTTATCCAAATGAACTTACTGAAAATGTATTTTTCTATGCACATATCCATGAACCATTTATTAGTAAATAATTTATGTGTTAACTAAGGATTTATAATATTTTTAAACAACTTTTAAATGGAGAAAAATTGGATATTATCAAAAAGCCTTTTGGTCAAATTTTCTAATTTCTTTTGAACTATTTATTTTTGTAAACCAAATTTAAAAATCTTTCCATTATTACAAGTTTTCATTTAGAAAGAGTTTTATTTTAACTAAAAATCCATTAATTAATTATTTAAAAATATATTAAATATTCATATTTTAAAGTGATCAATTTACAGGTAGTTACACTTGTAGACTTCCTATCGTCATGATTATAAAGAAAAATTATTTTAGTATAAGTTATATCCTTATACTAAAATTCAAACTCAATTATAAAAAAAATCTCCTCTTGCTTTACAAATGAACTTCTATAATCTCATTATTATTTTGTAAGGCTATTTAAATTTGAAATATCCTCATTAATTTGTCATTCCAAATTCAACAACCATCACAATCAAAATGATAAACAACTCAAATTCATAACAATCATCAAACATACAAGAGATTTTTGAACAGCGCTTTGCATGTCCAACACTAAAGGCAACCGCTTCGCTTGTTTGCAAAAATGACCGCTCTTCGCAATTCTAATTAAGGAAAGCTCTTCACTTGTAAACATTAAAGACGTCTATTCAATTAAACCCTTATTCCAAATATTTTTACTCCAATTCAAAATTTTAATTATTACTTTCAAATAATTCTTTTCAATATTTAGATCTTCCAAAGCATAAAATATCATCTTATGGTAAATATTTATACCAATCTTATTTGAAATACCAAAACTTATTTATCCAATTACTTACATATTTTATTTTAACTTCTTATGGACTAGGCTCAAAATATAAAAATTAACATCTATTTAAATTATAAAATGATATACACAACAAATCAAAAATATCACTCGCTATTCTTCTTTGAATATATCTTAAAAATAAACATTCACAATTTACAAATATAAAATAATTTAATGACTTTGCCTTACCATCTATTTATAGCGAATCGCTTTGCCAAATGACTGCGATGTTGACCGTGAAATCAACATTGCCTCGCTAATTGATCTCTGTTATTGCTAAGCTTCGTTGGTTGCACATGTCATCTAAAATTAATACATAAAATGCATTTTTATAGTTTCATTAAAATTCTCTAAGCCACCAAACCTTTTTAAACACATATGTACATGTAGATAAATTTTCCTTCTAAATTTATTTTCCAAAATTTCTTTCAACAAAATATTATATTTTCACAAATAATAATATTCAATTCCAAATCATTTACTAATTATTATTAACAAATTCCAATTAGTATTTCCTTTCCAACTAACTATATAGTTCATAATATTTTCTTTTAAAATACTATTATTCTTCAAGATACTTGTTTTTATATTATCACATTTGTATATACATGTATACATGCTTTTTAGTAAAATACCTTTTCACTTCCAAAATTGATTACATATTCATATGAATGTTTTCCAAAATATTTAACCCATTTAAAAAAATATTTAACCCACTTAACACTTTATTTCCTTCTTAAATATTATTTAAAACTCATTCATAATTATTTATAATATTATAACTCAAAATTATAGTGTTCGACTGTCTCTTCAAAGCGTTTAGGAACCCCTATCGACACTGTGGCATCCTACTTCTCAACCATAATTCATGAAACACTCAATGGGCAATTTACAACAAAATTAATTCTAAAATTTATAAATCTCTATATTCTCATACAATGGAAATCTACTAATATCAATTCACTAATGCAACCATCCATCCATGCATACAACATTCAATCAAACATAAAGATACAACTAGTTGTTATGCTCAGTGTAAACAGTCTATTAGCTTCCACTGTGTAACTATGATCACAAACGGATCAGGACACCACTACACAACACTTAAACTTTAAATTCATTTTATAGCAATAATTTGTAAAGTGATTCAAAAATTTTACAAATACATCCTAGTTATTCCCAATAATCATTTATACTTCTATTCTAAATAGGAATTAAATCCTAATTTCCACCCGACACACCTAAGAGATGAGACTCTAAGTCTATCTAGGCCAAGATTCGTGTTTCTTATGTTCTATATTATTCTAAACCTCCGCTCTAATACCAACTGCAATGTCCCATCTTTATAATCATATTACCCAAGAATATTATAAGAAATATTGTCGAATAGTATGGAGAATAAGGTTGGTTAGGAGCGACCATATGTAAAATTGCTTTGGGCGAGTTTCGATACGTCGAATAATGTGACTATATTTTTTTTCTTTTCTTACAAGAGGTAATTCGACATATCTGATTCAAGCGCAAAAAAATAATACAACGGCTTAATTTAATTCAGAACAATACATAACATAATATTCAACATAGAATCAAAGATGCAAAGGAAATAAAATACATCAAATACTTCTTTAAAGTGTAAGACAACAAAAAGAAATGCTAGACTTATATATATATACACACACACTTGCATAAACAATGATAGGTCTAAACATATACATAACTACTCAAGTCGACACTACAACCAAATATACACAAGTTTACAAATAAGACCAATATCTTAAAAGGGAATTCTATTACAAAGGTAATACTTCATGTGACGACCACCTCCTCGTCCCTTAGAAATTGATATTAATACTTCCTTGGTATTCACGTGCCGTAAATCCAAGTGCCAGAGAGGCAGATTATCATGTGGTTAAATAAAATAAAGATAGAAAATAACACAAAGTAGAATCTCACATCGTATTTAACACATAATTATACAGATGTGTAGTACATGCAATTACTTCAAATTGCTCCATCAGTGTTCTAGTAGGTACTAATCCAGCCGGGATAGTTATAACGACCTATCCTTACAAGTGTTGGTACATACAAAATATCGATATAGCGGAAATGATAGACAACTTCTACACAAAATCAAATTGCTCCGTACTCCATGCTCCATCCCAAAATGCTCCAAACAACCTAACTACTTGGCCGCCCGAAAAATAGGGCATCCAGAGTTTAAGGGAAAAGGAAAATAAACTCCGAGTCAGTCATGGGACTGGTGTGAGAAACTCAAAATATGGATATTTGAAAACAAAAGGTATCTCATAAGACCACGCCACACTTAAACACGAAATGGGTTTTTTACCTTATGATAACCAAAATCTTTACTGTGCAAATTCGATGATATTATTTTTAATGACATTCTTTTAAAAACATTTGCATGTAAACCTATGAATCTTAACCAAAATTGTTACCATTATTAAATTTCGAACACTAGGTATTACAAACAAATCCAAAGGCACTTAGGGAGAATGGATTCCATACAATGAAAATGTAAGGGAGTACCTTCCATACAGTACATCTCTAGAAAAATGTACCTAGGTTCCAAATATTGGGTGCCTATACCAACATAGAACTGGCCTACCTTTCCTGGATTGTACCGAATATGACATCACTCCAGTCATTATCGACCTATAAGGGATTCTAAAGCATACACAACATACTCGACATATAGAGAGAAATCTAGAACGGTGATGATCATATCTTAATGGGTGCGACCCATATAGCCCTACCGCATCTACCCTGTTTTTGTCATTCCTGGGTGATGAGGCTCGAGGTAACAATTGCCTTTCTTCATAGCACATTCCACTTTGAATGCCACATTTCCAATTCCATCACACACTATTAATTTCCATAAATGTATAACCTATGAGCTTTTACATCTCAGAGAAGGGTGTTAAATATAGGAGAGTTACTTCCTACACCAACAAACAGATATATGTTCATAAAAATCAATGTACATGTGTTTTAGAACTGCAATTTCAAAGATTCGTACATACAAGTTGTCCAGAAACTTGACAAACCGCAGGCACTTTCATACTACAACCTATCAGGCATTACCCTTAGGATTAGTAGCAAATAGTCCTTGCATCAAAGTTCTTAAATGAAGGACTACTATCACATATAAGTGATATGGGAAGTCTCCTCACCCCCCGAGGGTCAGTGATAAGTAGCCCTACATTCCATCTTCCAAATCACACCCTTCCATGTTTTAATTATGAACACGTAAATTGATTCGAAGTGGTCTTTTGATAGGAATCAACCAAATCCAAACCCAGTTCCTTCAAACCAATTTTTTATCGATAAAAAAATGTTTTATAAATAGGTGATTACCATTTGATTTATTCATTTCCCTTTATTAAAAATATCTTTTAGATATGTATATATCTTTTAAACATTCTTTCTGGTATATACAGAATCATTAAACCACTTCTTTATCTTTGGAAGTAACAAATCATTTTCATAATTCATATATGAAAACATTATTGAGTAAACAGGAACATGGAAATTATACTAATTCTACTTAATATAAATTTCCATATTTAACATTTACTGAATAACGGTGAGATCACCTATTAACTTCATATGGATGGTAAAGATTCCATCCTCGGAATTTAATACTAAGTATAAGAAGATTATTTCTATGCAACCCAAGTTTTTTAAATTTTAAAAATTTGATCTTTTTATACTTAACTCGTTTCCGACATTTTAACCTTATCTATCCCTCGCCCAGGAAGAGGCCAGGTGAGCCGAGGCAATGGTTTCTCCTGAACATCTCCTTAGTTTAAGCACCTCAACCTAGATTTTATGAATAGAAAAATTCAGTCTATTCATCATCTTTTAGAGCCTAGATTAAATCATTTGTTTCTAACAGCTTTTCTTCAAACCATTTACTTAAACTCTTTTAAACAAATTATAAAACCTCCAAATTATCTTTGAAACACTTAATTATTGATTAGAAAATATTTATAAAATATTTGGAAAAGAATAGTGACGTTTTAAACCGTATTTTAAAAGTTATAGAAAACCGCTATAAAAAGTGCTGCGAATAGTACTTTTAAGGCTTATTTGATTAAATAGATTTTTCTATCATTTTAAAAGATATATAGATTTTATTGCATTTTTTTAAACAATTTAAAATATTAAATTTAAAAGATTTTCCTTTTTGGATTTCGAACCACAAAACCACTTTTATTTTGAAAATTTGTTTTGCTTATATTTCAAAATCTGTTAAACCAAATCTCAATCAATTTCCTTTGTTTGAAAACTATAGTTACAAGAGTTCGGAAAATTCTTATTCCAAAGAATTTGACTCTGAATCCATCGTATAAGTGGATTTAACTTTCAATGGCGCGAAAACGTGAATTACCGTTGCACGACGCGCCTATTTTAACCAGTTTTCCATTTTCTTTTTAAACTTCATTGAAACACTTTTAAATGTTTATACAACATTTCTAAAACATTTTAAACCATTTTCAAAGAGGTTTAAAATTCCATATCCACCATTTATTCAAAAAGTAAAGTGATTTCCTTTGTGATTTTCGACATGTATTTAACGTGACTTATTTTGCACGTCAAACAACAATATTCCACAACCAAACATGATGATCAAACTATAGCAACCAAACAACATATCATATCATCATCCAAAGTATATATAATGATATAAGTGGAGTTTTATAATCGTGGATTAAACGATTAACTAAAAATGGCTATAGCTTCGCTAACTTAAACTTCTAGCTCACGATCACTCGGACTTTTGTTCTTGGAAGGCTTGGCCTAGACCTTAGATGGTTGGAGGAGCTTACGGCCTAGCTTAGGAGATAGGAAAGGCTCGACTTATGGTGTGTATGGGGGTGGCCGGGGGGTATTAGGGTGGAGAGGAGGTGGTTTGCTTGAGTTTTGAGGTGTTTAAATATACTATATATATTATATAAATTTAGTTTCTTTTTTAAATAGATTTTCCCATTATTTTGCTAATGATAGAAGCCATGAAAGTAGAAAAGAAATTTAAAAATGATGAAGCAAACATATGAAATAGAAGGGAAGAGATGGTTGTATTTATAGGCAAAGGAGAGGAGTAAAATATCTAGATTTTTATATGCAAATACATCATCTTCTCATCATCATCACACCTCCTCCTTGCATCATCCATATGCCCATGTCCCCTACACCCATGTGCAAGCCCATGTGCATGCACTTAGTTGACTTTGAGCTTGCTTAAGTGTTAAGGAGTTAAGAAATATCTTAGATATGTTTCTTATAATATATATGTATATATGTATATTTATATGTATATATGTAAATTCATATATGTGTACATGTGTATGTTTGTTCATTGATGTGTACATGTATATGTGCATATGTACATCACATAATTAATCCACAACGTTGCCCAACTTCTATCCATTGAATCGTTACGAATTCTGATTTTGATTTCCGATCATATTTTCCCTTTTCAGTTAATATACTAATATTTGTAAACAAAGTCTAATAATAATATTTCTATTATTATATAATAATTAAAAGGGCTTATTTAATAATTAAATAATTATTAAATCATTTAAACTCACTTTAAATTCAAAAAACCAATTATTTAGAAATGATGACATCATTAATGATGTCATAAATACATTTAATATTCCAAAATAAATCATTTTACTTCATATTTACACTCATATGGATAAATGAGTGTATGTACCCAGCTCCATGCATGATGTCGGGTAGTCAAAGAGCTGTTTATCGATTAAACAATTTTTATTCATTTTATCCATATTTACCCAAGTGTATATGTTTATTTATTCAAAATAAGATTGCCAGTATTATTTATTGTTCAAAACATCATCATTTATGTTTAAAATCTTATATTTGAATATTTTGAAATTTTCTGAAGTGATGAAATTGCGGCTCGTTGCATATTTCCCCCTTAGAAGAATTTCGTCCTCAAAATTAAGGATAAGAAGAAGATAAATCGAAAACGAATATACATTTGACAAGATGAAATATATACAAGATATGATAAGTGACTAAACATAAGTTAGCGAGTACACTAATCGATACAATACGCAAACTATACATCAATCCTAAACTCAGGATACGCTTTCCTCATTCTGTCTTCTGTTTCCCAAGTGTTGTCTTTTGCATCACTACACCATTAGACTTTAACCAATCTTACAACATTCCTCCTCAATCGCTTTTCATCATAATCCATGATTTGAACTGGTCATCTAATAATTGCCAAATTTGGTTCAACATCTAAATCTTCTTGGGTATATGTTTCTATAATCTGCTCTAGATCATGCATATATTTCCGTAGATGAGATACGTGAAAGACATAGTGCATGCTAGACAACCTTTCGGGCAATTCCACGTGATAAGAAAATGGGCCAATCCGCTCAAGAATAGGAAAGGTCCAATAAATAGAGGTGCTAACTTCCCTGCTGGACCAAATCTTACCACTCTCCTCATTGGAGAGACTTCCAAGAATACAAAATATCCAATGGAGAATTCCAAATTGTTACGCCTTTGATCAGTGTAAATTTTCTACCTGCTCTGGGCTTCTTTCATCTTCTTTCTGATCATGTTAACCTTTTCCAAAGCTTCTCAAATCATATCATGACCTAGTATCAACCGATCTCCGATCTCGGTCCAACATGCTGGGGATCTATACGGACGACCATACCAAAGCTTCATATGGTGCCATGCCAATACTAGCCTGATAGCTGTTGTTATAGAAGAACTCCACAAGACGAAGATAGTTTTCTCAAGAACCTCCAAAATCTAGAATGCACGCTCCTAGAAGATCTTCCAATACTTGATTTACCCTTTCAATTTGCCCGTTAGACTGGGGATGATATGTGGTGCTAATAATTAGGTTCATTCCTAAAGCTGTTTGCAATGCCTCCCAGAACTTACTGGTAAAGGTTCGGTCTCGATCACTGACTATGCTGCTTGGGATACCATGCAATCAAACAATTTCCCTCATGTATATTTCTGCAAGACTTGTAACAGTTCTTATTGGCTTTATTGGGATAAAACGTTCGCTTTTGGTTAATTGATCTATGATAACCCAAATGCCTTGTAACATCCCCCTACTTGGAGGCCCAAAACTAATGGCTACAGATGTTGTAGTCATCCATAGTTATTAATCCTCGATGACCAAATATGGCAATGTAAGATACATTGATAGACAGAAACACAAGAATATGGAAAAAGTTTAAAACAGCAAACAAAGTCCACATTCCATTTCAATATATTTCAAATTCATTACATAATCCGAGTTCGCAGACAATGTTCAGACCAAATATACTTATTACAAAATACGCCAAGAGTGACATATGAAGATGCCCCTTGGATGAGCAGAGTATATAATAAGGCAATAAACAAGTTTGCCTTTACAACCATACATAGCGGAAATAAAAGAACTCTAAGTAGCTAGCATGCCTCATGCACGTCAGCAGAAGCTTTATTCGTCTACACGAACACTTTAAAACGCTAAACCTCAAATGACTCAAAATCAATTGAGTACCCGAGAGTTTAATGGGAAAAAAACTTCGAGTCAGACATAAAGCCTGGTATGAATAATAATCTACCATCTCAAACTATTTATATATCTATTGATACTACACCGCTTAGCAAAATGAGTTTTCACCTCACTAGTATCTTAAAAACTTTATAAAACCATATACTGTGCTCCTGCATCCACAATGGTTATGATGATATGCAAACAAGTAAGTTAATATTGGATTACCCATCCCCATTCATTTTGACAATCTATCTCAATTATAGTTTTTAGGGTTACTATTAACCTATTTAATACATATGGACTACCTGTCTGATTTCATAGTTTTCATGAGATTATTAAGAACCTATTGGTCACTCCAATATCTTTATTTCTTATCCTAATTTTCATGGGCCGACTAGGAACCTATTGACTAACTATCAATATCTTAATTTCTTATCATAGTTTTCATAAGCTGACTAGGAACCTATTGACTAACTGTCAATATCTTAAACCGGATATAGTTTTCATGGCCTAATTATAAACCTATTGGCCCCTACCAAGATCAAATCAAAGTTTTCATGGGCTGACTATGAACCTATTGGCCCCTACCAATATCTTTTCCTTTACACGGTTTTCATGGGCTTACTTGAACCTATTGGCCCTTGTCAATATCTTTAATTAAGATTTTAACATTTCTTAAGTTGTACTCACTACTGGATAAACCTAGTTAGTTATTCTCCCCTTCCCTAAAGTACAGTTATGGGTTAATTACAATGTGAATAAATGTATGAAGAAGCAATCATAATAATACCGACCCATGTGGTTTAATGTCCTTGGAATCATTTTATATAAAACTTGGTTATACCCTTTAACCTATTAATCAAGGAAAACTTCTTCTATTTTAAAACTCTTTAATTTATTTATGCCATGGTTTTCATTAAAAATGAGATTGGGTTATTTGTTTTGAATACCATAGAACATCAATTTCGAAACCCCTGGATAACCTCCTTCGAAAGTAAAGGAAACTCCTTTTCAAAATACTATGTAAATACCTTTCGAAGCCCTTTTAAAACATCTCTTTTGAAACAAGATATACCTTTCAATGGTATCAAAACGTTACTCAAAATTCTTTAGAAACATAGCTTCGAAATAAATGAAAGTACCCCTTTCGAAAGTATTGGGTTTTACTTTTAGAAACATCTTTTGGGTCAAAGTGATCATAGGCGAAGGTATCGCTTTCGAAACCTTTAATATAATAGTTTTGAAGAAAAAAAATTGATGGTGTCGGAACAATCTAATTGAAAGCTCACAACCTTTGAGTAAAACTTTGAAGGATAGAATCAAAACCCTCTTTCGACACCATTGCCTTCGAAACCCCTGAACCCCTTCGAAAGAATTTAGGAAGTGAATTAGCTTCAGATTAAAACAAAGAGAACCCTTTGAAAGCATTAAAGGCTGCAATACATTCGAAAGGTAAAAGAATAGCGGCTGGGTTTCAACCATGTTGGAACCACCTCTTTCGAAACCATTATTTAAAAACAAAGGAACCCATTCGAAAGCTTCTACCTAAAACATGATATGGCATCCTACTACGAAAGCTAATTAGAAAAACACTTTTCAAAACATAAGTTTCGACTATGTCAAAATCTTTAGGTAAAACAAAGCAGGAACTTAACATTTGAAAACAAAACTAAGGTTTCGACCCCATCGAAAGTATTGCTTTCGGCACCTTGGCTTCCGCTTTTCCTCCAATCCACTACGTACCATCTAAGTGATACATTATGTATAGGTTTCGAATAAATGGGTTTCGGCTGGGATGGTTTGGAGTGAGTTGGATCGGAAGCATTGGAGTTGAAAGGCACTAATATAGGAGGTAGAACCAACATTTCTGAATTAAAGGCTGAAATTATGCTATTTTTAGTAATTACTTTATAACTGCCTGCCTATTTGTAATCCGTTGATTGGGGGCCTTAAAACTTTTCAAATACTTTACAAAATAACTACCGCATTTATTAGATCCAAAACAAGGCAAAAAGTAACGTTTAAGCCCTTCCATTAAGCAAAACCAATATTGCAAATAAGTCCTTTTAAAATAATTTATTTTCCATAGCAAATCAATTAGGTAAAATCCCCAAAAATCACAAAAATTCACTTTCTTCATATTATCAAACATATTAAAATTTCAAACCCAATTTCTTCCTGAAATAATCTCAAAAAAGTTTAAACCCAAATATGTCATATTTTCCTTTAGAAATTCATAATAAATTTTCCTTTGCTTGGAAAATTATGAAAATTTAAACTCATCTCTAAAATCATGTTTTACCTAAGGTAAAAAAAATTCATGGCATTTTAAGATCAATAACAATCAGCTTTGCCCTAAATCCATGCAAATTCATATGTAAATGAATTTGTTTAAATCAAACATAGAGTAATTCAAGCATATCATCGTTCAAAACATCATAAAAATGAATTTAATCTTAAATCCAAAAACATATGATTATAAAAAACAAAATAGAGATGGAATGAATTATTATTCACCTTAGATATGTAAGGAATTTGAGGTTTGTAGAAGATTGATTCTCCTAGCTTTGATCCTTAGCTTTTTTTTAATTTTTCTTCCTCTTTTCCGTTGTTAATGGCCAGCTTCTCTTAAGGTTTGATTTTTGTTTTTGAAAAATAAAATGAACGTGAGAAAATGAAAGGATACGTAAACAGATGGGTTATAGAAATGAATGTGGTCATTCCCTAATAGGCCTTTATGTAAATTAATAATATATTAGTCCATTTATAACTATTAAGCACGGCCTTAAATTTTATTTTCAGATTTCAATCCCTTATCATTTTAATTCTTACATTATTATATTTAATTTATCTAATTAAATCTCCTGAACGATGTTTTCAAAAATTAGGGATGTTACTGGTTCCACCCCTTAAAGAATTTCATCCTCAAAATTTAGTAAGGACTAAATACTAGATATAACAACTCCTAACAACCATATTAGCCTATCTGACTAGCAACTAGCTATATAAATCTAATATAGACATACCCTTAAAGCAGATCAGGATAGGTATCTCTAATCCTGTCTTCTGTCTCCGAAATACAGTCCTTCTCGTTGTTGCTCCACTGAACTTTTACCAAACTGACTGTCTTGTTCCTTAATCTTTTCTCATCCCTCGCTACAACCTAAACTAGTTGTCTAACAAAAGTCAAATTAGGCTCTACTATCAAGTCTTCCAACGCTGTTGGAGGAATAGTAGTCTTTGGATCATGGATATACTTGCGAAGATGAGACACATGAAATACATTATGGACACCTGCCATACTGCCCGGTAACTCTACTCTGTATGCGAGCTTCCCAATCCTCTCTATAATTTGGAATGGTCCAACATATCTTAGGGCTAAATTCCCTGACTATCCAAATCGTACCATACCCTTCATTGGTAACACCTTAATGAAAACCTTATCTCCAACTGAGAACTCTAGGTCTTTACGCCTCTTATCTGCGTAACTCTTTTGTCTGGACTAAGCTTCCTTCATCCTTTCCCGAATCAACTCGATCTTCTCTGACACCTCTCTGACCAAATCTGGACCAAAGACTAGTCTATCTCTCCAGTCTCTAACCAACATACTGGCGATTTTCATGGCCTTCCATACAAAGCTTCAAAAGGCGTCATTCCTATACTAATCTGGTAACTATTATTATAGGAAAACTCAACCAAATGTTGATGATCTTCCCAAGATCCACTAAATTCTAAAACACAAGCTCTCAATAGATCCTCGAGCACCTAGTTAACTCTCTCTGTCTGCCCATCTGTCTGAGGGTGATATGCAGTACTCATATTAAGCTTGGTACCCAATACTTCCCGTAGACTCTTACAGATTCATTAGTGAACAAGGCATCTCTGTCACTGACTATACTACCAGGAACTCCATGTAGTCTAACTATGTTCTTCATGAACAACTTAGCAAACTGGAATGAAATGGGCACTCTTGGTCAACCTGTCCACTATAACCCATATACTTTCATTACCTCTATTTAACCTTGGCAACCCGTCTTTAAAATCCATGGATATAGAATCCCATTTCCAAAATGGAATCTCTAAAGGTTGAAGCAACCCACTTGGCTTCTGATGTTCAACTTTCACTTGTTGACAGTTTGCACACTGCCTAACCCACAAGCCAACATCCCTCTTCATACCTTCCCAATAGAAGCTCCTCTTCATATCTTGATACATCTTGGTCCCTCTAGGAAGAATCGTAAACTTGGATCGATGATATTCTCCAAGAACTTCTTTCCTCAAGTTCTCAACAATTGGAACACACAACCGTCCCTTCTTTCTTAACCATCCCCTCTGGTCAAGATTAAAATCCTTCGGATAATTGATCTCAATTCCAACCTTAAGAATTCTAATCTTCTCGGCTAATACTAGATCCTCCTTCTGCTTAGAAGCAATCCTTTCAATCAACACTGGTCGAACTTCTAAACAGGACAACATGGAAATACTCTGACTAGAACTAGCAGTCGATCTTAACCGTACACCACAACTGACCAAAGCTTCTAAATCCTTCCACTCCGCCAACATAGCCAATACCACATTTTAATGCCTTTTGCTAAGAGCATCCGCTACCTTATTACCTTTCCCAGGTGTATACTCTATACCAAAATCATAAGCAGCCAAAAACTCCAGCAACCTCTGCTATCTCATATTCAACTCCTTTTGAGAGAATAAATACCGTAAAGACTTATAACCGGTATAAAGCTCAAACCTCTCCCCTAAGAGATAATGTCTCCAAATCTTCAATGTAAATATCACCGCACCCAAATCCAAATCATGAGTAGTATACCTCACTTTATGCGATCTAAGTTGTCTAGAAGCGTAGGCAATAAATTTACCCTTCTGCATCGATACTGCTCCCAATCCAGTTCTGCATGCATCAGTGTATACCACTAACCCTTGGTTTTCGTTTGGAACTACTAAAACTGGTGCGTTGGTCAACAAATGCTTTAACTTAAGGAACAATTCCTCACATTTGTTGGACCAAACAAACTTCACCTCCTTCTTGGTTAACTTAGTCAAAGGTGCTGCTATCCGCGAGAAATCCTTGATGAATCTCTGGTAGTAACCAGCAAGCCAAGAAAACTTCAAATCTCAGTCACCATCTCTAGTCTCTTCCAATTATTCATAGCTTCAATCTTATCTGAATCGACTGACAAGCCTTTCTTTGAAACCATGTGACCAAGAAACTTAACCTCTTTCTTCCAAAAATGATACTTGGTAAAATTCGCCTTTTGCTGATTCTGCCTCAGCATCTCAAGTACCACTCTAAGATGAACTTCATGCTCTCTCTCATCCTCAGAGTATACTAAAATGTCATTTATAAACACTAGCACAAACTTATCCAAGCACTCTCAGAAAACTCGGTTTATCAAATCCACGAAGAAAGCAGGTGCATTCGTCAATCCAAATGGCATCACTAACCACTCATACGAACCATACCTAGTCTGAAATGTTGTCAAAGGAATACCGTCCTCTGCCACTCTTAACTGATGGAAACCTATCACCAAATCCAACTGGGAGAACACTCTGGCTCCACTCAATCGATCGAACAGATCGTCTATCCTCGACAAAGGATACTTATTCTTAATTGTCCTTTCGTTCAACTTACGATAGTTGATACACATCCTCAATGACCCATCTGGTTTCTTCATGAACACCATGGTCGCTCGCTAAGGTGAATTACTTGGCCTAATAAATTTCCTTCCTTCAAGATCCACTAACTACACCTTCAATTCCTTCATCTCTGTAGGTGTCATCCTGTTAGGTGGTCTACTAAAAGGTTTAGCTCTGGGCACAAGATCTATATAAAACTCAACTGCTCGTTTCGGTGGGAGTCATATTACTGGCTCAAAGACATCCGCAAACTCTCTTACTACTCGAACCTGACTTAACTCATCTCCTATCTCCATAGCACTAAACAAAGTACAAACACTCCGGTCAAAGTTCTTCACTGAAAATATTACTCAATTATGACTATCAGGGTGTCTCAGTGATAACTCCTTATCTTGGCAAAATTTTCTAGCCTCATACCTACCCAACCAATCCATACCCAAAATGATCCCGAAACCTACGAAATCAATAACATACAAACTGCATGCAAACTTATGACCTAACAAATTAAGTTCTAACTGGTCACATCTCAACTCTAGAGTTTCATACCCTCCTATTGGATTCGCAACCCTTAAGGAAGTAACAAGGTTGGTGGGTTCTAAGCATAATCTATCAACCAAACACTGAGATATAAATGAATGTGATGCACCAGTATCATAAAGTACCCTAATTGGAATACTTTGAATCAAAAGCATACCTTCCATCACAGTCTTTCCTTTATTAGCTGCAGTAAGCCTAGCTGGTCCAATAGCAAAAACCTTTCCTTTATCCGCCCTAACTGGCTCTGGACACTAATTCTTGTAATGCCCAACTTGATCACAGTTGAAGCACTTCACATTCTTCTTATTTGCAGCCTTCTTCCTATTACCCGATCGACACTCATTTGCATAATGACCTTTCTTGTCACACTTGTAGCAAACTAACTCCGCCTTTGCCTTCTTGGCAGTATCTCCCTTGTGGGCTCCCTTTTTCTTAAAGAACTTTCTCTTCTTCCCCTGAGAACCTTGAATTTCCACTAGCTTCTCTCTAGCACAAATAGCAAGCATCTCCTCATGGAGAATGGCCATCTCCACAACTAAATTACTAGGATCACGGGGATGTGGCAGGGTCGCCCTAGAATTTCGGGCCTCAGTCCCCTAATGAACTTCTCATTTCTTCTGATGATGGTGTCTATAGTATTATGGCCATAATGGGACAACTCCTTGAACTTAATGGCATACTCAACAATCGACATCTCTCCTTGCTCCAGATCCATAAACTTCCTCATCAGCTCTCACTTAGCAAACTCAAACATAAACTTCTGCTCAAATCTTCTAAAATCCGCCCAAGTCAACTGCACATACGGAACTCCGAGAGTAATATTATTCCACCAGTGAAGAGCTGACCCTTGTAACTGCCTAGAGGCCAACCTTCTCTTTTTCCCATCATCTAAACCTAAATCAGCGAAGATACACTCACAATGCAACAACCAATTCTCTACCTCAATAGCATCCTCCATCCTCATGAATAGCTTCCTACCAGGACTGGTATAGTCCCCACTCAACCTAGCATAATTATGCCCAATTGGAGCTACAAGATTAGCTCCTCCTACATTTCCAGCAACTCCAACCACAACTCCTGCTTGCATCATATTGATGAAGAACTGATACATTGCCCCCATATCTACTGGTCGATTTCCAGCACCCATATTGGCATCAGCATTTTGGTTATTAGCATTAACTGGTCAACCCGAGTTCCTCCTGGTGATGGGTCGAGCATTTCCATTGGTTGTGGTGCTTCCTCCACCGAGATGTCCTCTTCCATTTCCTACTTCCATATCTCCTTTCTCGTAAATTTGCATACAAGCCCTAGTAAGATACTGAAGAATGATCTAAGAGTGCAGAGAATACGTACGTTACTATAGCGTTAATCCCAAACCCCAATCTTGTTATCTGATTCATTGGATTATGTTTGAAAATCTTTTAAGTTTAAATTTTTTTAAGTTTCATAAACCTATGCTCTGATACCAACTTGTAACATCCCCCTACTTGGAGGTCCAAAACTAACGGCTGATGTTGCAGTCATCCATAGTTATTAATCCTCGATGGCCAAATACGGCAATGTTAGATACATTGATACACAGAAAAACAAGAATATGGAAAAAATTAAAACAACAAACAAATTCCACATTCCATTTCAAAATATTTCAAATTCATTACATAATCCTAGTGCGGAGACCATGTTCAGACAAAATATACTTATTACAAAATAGGCCAAGAGTGACATATGAAGATGCCCCCTTGATGATCAGAGTATGTAATAAGGCAATACACAAGTTTTCCTTTACAACCATACACAGCAGAAACAAAAGAACTCTAAGTAGCTAGCATGCCTCCTACATGTCACCGGAAGCTTTATTCTTCTAAAAGAGCACTTGAAAACCCTGACTAAAACTACTCAAAATCAATTGAGTACCCGAGAGTTTAAAGGGAAAACAAAAACTTCAAGTTAGACATAAAGCCTGGTATAAATAATAATCTACCATCTCAAATCATTTAGATATCTAGTGAGACTACGCCGCTTAACGGAATGGGTTTTTCCCCTTACTAGTATCTTAAAAACTTTATTAAACCATATATTATGCTCCTGCATCCACAATGGTTAAAACAATTCCAAATAATATTATGATATGCAAACAAGTAAGTTAATACTGGATTACCCATCCCCATTCATTTTGACAATCTATCTCCGTATAGTTTTTAGGGTTACTATTAACCTGTTTAATACATATGAACTACCTGTCCGATTTCGTAGTTTTCATGGGATTACTAAGAACCTATTGGTCACTCCAATATCTTTATTTCTTATCCTAATTTTCATGGGCTGACTAGGAACCTATTGACTAACTATCAATATCTTAATTTCTTATCATAGTTTTCATAGGCTGACAAGGAACCTATTGACTAACTGTCAATATCTTAATCCGGATATAGGTTTCATGGCCTAATTATACACCTATTGGCCCCTGCCAATATCAAATCATAGTTTCATGGGCTGACTATGAACCTATTAGCCCCTACCAATATCTTTTCCTTTACACAGTTTTCATGGGCTTACTTGAACCTACTAGCCCTTGTCAATATCTTTAATTAAGATTTTAACATTTCTTAAGTTGTATTCACTAATGGATCAACCTAGCTAGTTATTTTGCCTTTCCCTAAAGTACTGTTATGGATTATTTACAATGTGAATAAATGTATGAAGAAGTAATCATAACAATACCGATCCCTATGGTTTAATGTCCTTGGAATCATTTTATATAAAACTTGGTTAAACCCTTTAACCTGTTAATCAAGGAAAACTTCTTCTATTTCAAAACTCTTTAATTTATTTATGCCATAGTTTTCCTTAAAATGAGATTGGGTTATTTGTTTTAAAAACCATAAAACATCAATTTTGAAACACTGGATAACCTCCTTTGACAGCAAAGGAAACTCCTTTTCAAAATACTATGTATATACCTTTCGAAGCCCTTTTAAACATCTCTTTTGAAACCAAATATACCTTTCGATGGTATCACAACGTTACTCAAAAGTCTTTAGAAATATAGCTTCGAAACAAATGAAAGTACCCTTTTCAAAAGTATTAGGTTTTACTTTTAGAAATATCTTTTGGATCAATGCGATCATAGGCAAAAGTATTTCTTTCGAAACTTTTAATAAAATAGTTTTGGAAAAAAAAGTTGATGGTGTCGGAACCATCTATTTGAAAGCTCACGACCTTTGAGTAAAACTTTAAAGGATAGCATCGAAACCCCCTTTCGACACCATTGCCTTCAAAACCTCTGAACCCCTTTGAAAGCATTTAGGAAGTGACTTAGCTTAAGTTTAAAACAAAACGAACCCTTCGAAAGCATTGATGGTTGTAATACATTCGAAAGATAAAAGAATAGCGGTTGGGTTTCAACTAGGATGGAACCACCTCTTTCGAAAGCATTATTTAAAAACAAAGGAACCCATTCAAAAGCTTCTACTTAAAACATGATATGGCTTCCTACTTCGAAAGCTATTTAAAAATACCCCTTTCGAAAACATAAGTTTCAACTACGTCAAAATCTTTCGGTAAAACAAAGCAGGCACTTAACATTTGAAAACAAAACTAAGGTTTCGACCCCATCAGAATTTTGCTTTCGACGCCTTAGCTTTCGCCTTTCCTCCAATCCACTAAGTACCATCTAAGTGATAACTTGTGTATTCGTTTCGATTAGGTGGGTTTTGGCTGGGATAGTTTCGAGTGAGTTGGATTGGAAGCATTGGAGTTGAAAGGCACTACTATAGGAGGTGGAACCAACATTTCTGAATTGAAGGCTAAAATTATGCTATTTTTAGTAATTGCTTTATAACTGCCTGCCTATTTGTAATCCTTTGATTGGTTGCCTTAAAACTTTTCAAATACTTTACAAAATAACTACCGCATTTATCAGATCCAAATCAAAGGGAAAAGTAACGTTTAAGCCCTTCCATTAAGCAAAACCAATATTGCAAATAAATCCTTTTAAAATAATTTATTTTCCATAGCAAATCAATTAGGAAAAATCCCCAAAAATCACAAAAATTCACTTTCATCATATTATCAAACATATTAAAATTTCAGATCCAATTTCTTCCTGAAATAATCAAAAGAAATTTTAAACCTAAATATATCATATTTTTCTTTAGAAATTCATAATAAATTTTCCATAGCTTGGAAAATTATGAAAATTTAAACCATCTTTAAAATCATATTTTACCTAACGTTAAATTTTTTCATGGCATTTTAAAATCAATAACAATCGGTTTTGCCCTAAAACCGTGCAAATTCATATGTAAATGAATTGGTTTAAATCAAACATATAATAATTCAAGCATATGATCATCCAAAACATCATAAAAACAAATTTAATCTTAAATCCTAAAACATATGATTATAAAAACAAAATAGAGATGGAATGAATTATTATTTACCTTGGATATGATAAGGAATTTAAGATTTGTATAAGATTGATTCTCCTAGCTTTAATCCTTAGCTTTGTTTTAATTTTTCTTCCTCTTTTCCCATGTTAATGGCCGGCTTCTCTTAGGATTTGATTTCCGTTTTTGAGAAATAAAATGAACGTGAGAAAATGAAAGGATACATGAATATGTGGGTTATAGAAATGAAGGTGGTTATTCCCTAATAGGCCTTTATGTAGATTAATAGCATATTAGTCCATTTAAGCCTATTTATAACTAATAAGCACGGCCTTAAATTTTATTTTTCAATCTCAATCCCCTTATCATTTTAATTTTTACATTATTTTATTTAGTTTATCTAATTAAATATCCTAAATAATGTTATCAAAAATTTGGGATGTTACATGCCTTCACTTCTCTTTCTCGATTGAGGTAAGACATCGATGAAATCCATCGATATTTGGTCCCATTGCCAAGTTGGAATTTCAAGAGGCGGGAGTAGTCCTGCAACCTTCTGTTGATCACTTCTGATTTGTTGACAATTTGTGCATCTGCTAACATGAATGGATATGTCCCTCTTCATGCTTTTCCACCAAAATGTCTATTTTACGTCTATGTGCATCTTGTTAACTCTAAGGTGAATGTTTAGCTTGGACTGATGGTTTTCAATCAACACTTCTTGTCTTAAGTTGTTAACGTCGGGAACACAAATTCTTCCCTTCAATCGTAATATCCCATGGTTATCGATTTCAAAGCCTGAATCATGTCTGCTACTTATACCTTTAATGGCCTTCCATAACCCCGATCTTCACTTGGCTTGCTGGTAGTTCTTTCTAGAAGAGTCAGGGTTACTTCCAAATAAGCTATAGTGACATGCTTTCTACTCAACGCATCCCGCTGCTACAATGGCCTTCCCGAGTGTGTATAAGATATCCAGATCATAAGGTGCGAGAAATTCTAGCCAACGCTGCTGTCTCATATTCAAATCCTTCTTGGTGAAAAGATACTTCAAAGATTTGTGATACATGAAGAGCTCGAACTTTTCACCTAATTAGAGAAAGAATATTATTTACCAAGGCTAATCAAAGTTTATTATAATAAACCATGAGGAATTCTTACCTAGTAAATAATGTCTCCAAATCTTTAGTGCGAACACAATGGCTAATAGCTCCAAGTCGTGTGTTGCATAATATCGCTCATGCATCTTTAACTGCCAGCTAGCATATGCAATAACCTTCCCTTGTTGCATTACTACCGCCCTAGACCTTCTCTATATGCATTAGTATACACGGTTAAACCTCCACTTTCATCAATAATAGTCAGGGCTGGAGTGGTGGTTAACCTTTTCTTAAGCTCTTAGAATGCTTCTTCATATTTTGGCGTTCATTTAAATTTTACATCCTTCATAGTCTTCGTCAAGTGAAAGGATATCTTGGAGAAGTCTTGAATAAATCTCTGATAATATCCTGCCAATCCTAAGAAGCTGCGAATGTCCTTCGGAGTTTGTGGTTGCTTCCAATCTTGTATAGTTGAAAATTTTCCTTGGTCCACTGAAAATCCGTCTCTTGACACTATATGCCCAAGGAATCTTACCTCTTTTTTCCAAAAGTGTCATTTCGAGAACTTTGCTTTTAGCACATTCCTTCTCAATATCTCTAACACAATCTCCAAATGCCTTTCGTGCTATTCCTCAGTCCTTGAATATATGAGAATGTCATCAATAAAAACCAATACCAATTTGTGGAGCATGTCTCTACTCTATTCATAATATCTACAAAATAGGCAGGCATATTGGTTAGCCTAAAAGGCATAACCAACCATTCGTAGAAACTTTCCGGCCCTCTGAATGCAGTCAATGGGATGAAATCTTCGCTATTCTTAACTGGTGGAATCCTATGGCCAGGTCCATTTTTTAGAATACCTGAGCACCTCGTAGTTGGTCAAACAAGTCATCTATATGGGGTAGAGGATACTTGCTTTTAATCATTTGTTTATTTTGGTCTCGATAGTCTACACACAATCTAATGGAGCCATCGGATTTTGCAACAAAAAACATAACTACACTCTGACTTGAACGACTTGACCTAATTAGCCCTTTTTTAACAATTCATCAGTTTGGTTTGCCAACTTAATCTTTTCCTTTGGTGCCATTCTTCGAATAGAGTGTATGATGGGTTCTGTTTTAGGGATTAAGTCAATAGGAATTCAATCTCCCTATGTGGTGGAAAGCTCTTAACTTCCTCTAAAACATCTGGAAATTCCTTAACTATAGGTATCGTTTATAAATTTTTTTGACATGAATCCAGTGCATATTAAAAACTAACCCTTACTAGGCTAGGCTCGTTACAAGATATTTCTATAAATTTGTTTGCGCCAAAATTGGTTACAAACCTCGAAAGCCGTGAAAGCACCAGTGTTTGCACACAGATCCACAATATTCAAACACATTCTCGTATCTAGATAAAGTATAGAATAAAAATGAAGAAATAGCAAAATTAAAATGAGTAAGAAAGCAAAGAACACAGGGTTTATAGTGGTTCGGCTATCTTCGGCCTAGTCCACTTTGAATCAATCCTTTTATTCCTTTTATATTGTAATTACAGTTACAAACCTTTGAAATCGGTAAACAAAATGGCAGAGTTTCGCCTAAGAAAGTAGAAGAAGATCCCTCTTTAGTTGCCATAGAGTTGATATTTATAAGTGTAGATTTGAAAATATCCGCCCCAAAACCTGGAAGACCTCTTCTCATGCACAGGTGGGCCCCCAGATCGATCCAAAGTCGTTTGGGATCGATCCTGATCAATCCATGTACAATTCGTATCAATCCAAAACTGGTCCAATGATGATGAGATTGATCAGGAACATCCTTGAGTGCATAAGGAAGCTTCTGTGAAAATTTCATAGCATTTGGACATGTAGCATGAGAGTTATGATCGATCCAAGTTTGAGTATTGCAAATAGGCTGTTGGCTTCGTATCGATATATTTGTATCGATAGGCTTCGTATCGATGATGTGTCCCGAGTATAATGCAGAGATCCATATTTCATGCTTGTAGACCGCTTCCCTTGGTTTGACCCATTTCTTCGTATCATTGGTTGCTGATCTTTTTGTATCCATAAACCATCCCTCCTTCGTATCAATCCATGCCACGTTCGTATCGATCCCTGAGTGTGTCCTTCGTATCGATCAATGGGTGATCGATACGAAATGCTTTTCCCTCTAACCACCGCCTCGTATCCATCGCTCGCTCCTATCTTCGTATCGATCCCAAGTGTCCCGGTGAAGCACATGACTTCGTATCCATTCAAGTCCTGCTTCCTTCGTATCGATCCAAGCTTTGATCGATACGAAGTATGCCTTGCTGTATCCATTCAATCGATGCACGTTGCTTTGATACGAAATCCATCGATCCAAAGTAAATAGTCGATTCCATCTTGATTGATACAAAATGTAACGACCCGATAAATTTTAATAATTTTATTTGTTTTATTTATTTAATTAGTTGAATTTTTGTGAAATTTTAAATAAAAAAATTTTGAAATAAAAAAATTGATATTTGGAATACGTCTATTTAAACACAGCCACTAGTAAATTTTCATCAGAAAATATGTAAGTTTATTTTCTAGTGTTATTTTATTTAAATCTATATTAGTTAATATTTGATGATAATTAAATGTTTTCCAAACCTGAATATTTTTCAATAGAGAAATTGTAAATCATCTTCTGAGCAAGACGTCACATTTCGTTTCTTAAAATTTTGACTGTTATTGCTCCGTCGATCTTATTTTCGACGAAATAACTGTTGAATTTAAAAGTTTTCCGAAATCTAAATATGTCAACATGAGAAAATTTATTCAGAACACTCTGAATAAGACTGCGAAATTCATTTTGCAAATTTCGGACGTTTCTAGCTCCGTTTGCATTTTCCGTACAGAATAACAATGTATATCGGTACCGATTATCGACATTTGATTGGATGATCGTATCACTGATATCTGTATACCATTTTGATCGTCTCATCGTCCTGATCTCTACGATATATTCGATTCTGAGTTTTTATGTCCGGTGCACAGCGGAATCCGCAGAAAAGGTAACCGTAACAATACCGGTTTTATGCCTTTTGGTTCTTGTGACCTTTGAATAGCCCACCGTTGAAAACGGTCAGCCATCAGCTTTTATTTTTCTCCAAATATTTATATCTAACTTTTGCTATTCCCTATGTTGCAGCATATGGTTATCATTTCATTTAATTTTCTGGTTCACTTTTCTCTGTCCACACCTCTTCCTCTCCCAATACTGATCCATTACTTCCTTCCCAGTAACCAAGACAGATCTCCAATTCCTCAGCATTACTTTCATACGCGGTCAAGCACTCATCATCGGAAGTCTTCCCACACACCTCCACACTCCACACCACCGCCACCTTCCACTCGGCAACCCGACCTCACCGCCAAACCCATCAAAACGAGTCAAACACTAGCCTGGCCGAAGGTCTCCAAACCCTCACCTCAGTTCGACCGAACCTTGACACCTCCTCCCTTTCGTCCTACCCATCACCTAGCATAGCCCGCAAAACCCAGTTGCCGCAACACACACGCCCAAATCACATGCCAGTGCCACGTTCGCATGCACCGCAGCTGACCCCTCTTGCTTCCACCTTAAGCCACCGCCACTTCGTTTCCCATGCACGTAAACCTCCACTGTAATGACCCGTTATTTTGGACCATTTAAATCGACAATAAATCCACACATGTCGGACTTGAATAATTCACAACAATAGATTGTTAATTTAAATTTGGCAAAACTCAGCATGTATAGTAAATAAAATAATCACAGAATCACAGATACAGAGTAGATAACAAAATGCAGCGGAAACAAGAGAATAGTAGTTCATGAAGCTACCATTTATATATAATAGAGCAAACAAAATACAATAGAAGTCTCGAATCACGGGAGTCTCGATACAATAATCAAATCTGTATACAACAGTGGAATCAACTGAATATATGTAAGCTGAATCAATAGTTGGATCTCCAAGTGAAGCTACAAACTACAAAGGTGAGTCTCAAATGCTGTATCACTCGGTCTGACCCGAGCGTAAAGCAAAACAAAAAACACTCGAGTCAGGATTAACATTCTTATATCAATAAATCCAACTCAAGTGAAATATCAACTGAAATACAAGTAACTTAAAGGATGTTTGGGATAACCATCCTCTAAGGATCTGTGGAACTATCTAAAATGTAGAAGTATACACTCTAACACCGTGGTCATTCAATTTAATTTATACTTCAAACCAAAATATCATTTCATTTCAAATATATCTATTTTCCTAAATAATTTATAAAGTAAAGTATTTATAATTTCCTCAAGTCTCACAAATCGATTCAAATCAACTCATATTCCAAATTCCAATTTAATTCAATCTAAATTTTTCCATTTTAATTCAATTCAGCTTCTAAATAACAAATTCAAATTATATTGATTTCAAATGCAGATCTGAATCACAAAATAAACCATTTAAATTCCAATATATTTCAAAGCTTTAATATTCAACAATTTCAAAGTTAAATTTAACAGTTTCATATAGCTCTTGATTTAACTTCATTTATTATTTAATCAGGGAATATTCACTTAATAAATTCAATATCATTTAACTAGCTTAAATTACATTTTTACTAAATATTTCCTTAAATTTATTTAAACAAGAAATATTTATTAAATTACTTAAATCAAACCCAAGTTATAAATCATATCTTAAATCTCAATTTCAATAAGTTTTAAATCGGTTTAATTAAATAAATTATCTTCCCCACCTTAACTTATTCAAATTATTACTAAAATCTATTTTGAAACATAAATTTAAATACTTAACCATAATATATGTATTAAATCAATCTTAATTAAATTAAAAAATTTAAGAATCAACATTTATTAAACCATATATTTCTTTCCAAATCCATAGAATTTTTTTTTAAAATATTTATATATATGGACCAACGGTGTCTGTATATATATCTATCATATGATTAAGTGATACGGATATTTATCATTTCAATCCGTAATTTAAATATATACGGGTAGATATAATTTCAACCCGTAATCCCAATTTCAATTCAAATGAAAATCGCTTGGGTTTATCATTTCAACCCATAACGATTTCCTCCTATTCTAAAGTCCGTTCGGGTATGTATCATTTCAACCCATAGTGAATTCTATACTAACAGGGAACTTGCAGAGTGACAACAGATAATATAAAATACAACAACAGACATATATCATCAATAACAATATAATATAAACAACAGGATATGGTGCCATATCCCACAGGTGAACAGTTACAGATAATAGCATATATAACAATTTAAATAACTACAGCAACATATTTCAATTGTCATTTCAATTGAAATCAAATTTAATAAATATAAGAACGTTAATCGTGAGTGATTGCTCACCTTTTGAGGCTAGAGAGATTTGAAATGGGTTACGAATCCAAGAACGAATTTCCAAAACGAACAAGATTGGCATGAATCACGGATAAGCTGATAAATAGGAATAGACGAATTCAAATCAAAACGGGATCGATGAAGAAGATACATTGCATTTATAATTTTCAGAATAATCAATTTAAAACGTATATTTTCAAATCGATATTTAATTCAAACGCAATAAATTTTTACATATATATATTTCAAACATCGTTGTTTTAAATTGAACATGTATACTAAAATCAACCTATATTTTATATCAATATAATTTATACGTTGAAAAATCATCATAACACTTGTACGACTAGACCCAAAATCTCTGAAATGTATAATATAACTACCTATCTCTATAACTATGCATTTTAACAACCAAAACCTGAGATATAAATAAACACCATACACTAGATTTTTAACAAATTAACATATATATAACGATTTAAAACAATAATTTAAATAAACAAATATATATAACATCATCCCTATAACCTAATGTATAGGAAACTGTACTGTAGCAATTTATATTATAACAAAAATTAAAATGAACTAGTTAAATAGATATTTATTTAAAAATATAACTTATGCATAGTTTTATACATAAACAACAGATTTTATAAAAGAAACCAATATATACAATCTTTCCCTTTATATCCATATAAACAAGACTAATAGATCATGCACTTGAATAATACATACAGGTCATGTATGTAAATCGAAAATTTATATACATATATTACTTAAACTTATAAACCACTGTTATATACATACCTTGTAAAATTACAATTTATTGTTAAACAAAATGGAAACTTTAAACACAGTTTTATAAAATCGACTCAACAACTATCATATACAAACCATATAACTACGTATTTATATACGAATATCTACAGAAAGGAGAAAAAAACAAAACATACTTTATATATATATACACTACAATCGAGATGAAAATTATACATTTAAATTTTTAGTTTTACAACATTAATCACTAATGCTTTTACAACACTCAGCTGCCACACTAATATATGTTATATTCGAAGAGGAATAAAAATCAAATTATATTTTCAAAATATGTATATCACTAATATTTTATAATAACAAATAAGATATAAGACTACATATATATATGTCTCTGAAAAGCTTGGCTTAAAATTCACATAACCATTAAACATAAAAAAAATATGTAGATATAGTTTTATGCTAAAATAACAATTAAATGGATACTGTTATAACTTGAAAATTTGTGAACGCGAGTTGAAATATAAAGATGGATTTGTCAAATATATTGGAAGCAGAGGACAGGGAGGGGAGAAGCAAAGCATGGAAAAAAAAACGAAGAAAATGGAGGTCATACCTTCAGAGCTCACGCACGTAAGAAGAAATGAAGGAAATGTTGAGATGCAATTGAAAAATATTTGTGTACGAGGCTTATATTTATCAGGGTTGCGTTGATTAAGGTGAGAGAATATAGGCAAGAAATAAATTTAAATCAATTATACACAATTGCATTGATTGAGGTGAGAGAATATAGGCAAGAAATATTTGTTGTTTTGAGCGGTGGTAAGTAAATAAAAGAGTTTTTATACCAAATTAAAACCATTGAATCAAAAAGAACATGTAAAAGTTTACACGTGAACTTCAAGCAATCTTGAAACGGATTTTGAACGTCTAAAGAGAAATAAATTTGCTTGAAACGACTATGCAAATTTGGAGATTTTATTCCTATTATAAAAATGAAGAAAAAGAGAAGCGTAGAAATTTACACGTAACCTATCAAAGCTATATTTAAAAGAAATTAAACGGCTAGGGAAATGATTTCTTTCCCACTTGGAATGCAAGGCTACAGATAAATTTATTTATTTAGTTAAGGTAATAAATTTTATTAAGAATGCGCACTATAGATGCATTAATCAAATCAAACATACGCCCACATTAAAATAAAAGTAACGCATTTAAATTTATACGTTTCTTATTTATTTAGTAAATATGCTAAAGAATATATTAGGAAATAGCGTACCATTTATAGCGCCAAATAAATTAAACAAGAACGGATATAACGTACCAATTTAAAACGTATAATTTATTGCCTTTTTACAACATTATTTATTACTTAATTTAAAAGTATATAACCAATATAAGTAAGTAAAACAACAGTGAAATAAATGTTGTAAATATATATATTTTAAATAAAGATTTGAAGTTAGAATTTAGAATTTAAAAATTCAATTAGTGTCAAAAATTTTAACCAAAATCTACCATTACTGAAATTGCTTATATTTATTTAAAAATTAGGATTATAAAATTAAATTCAAGAAATTTTAACATTTCAAACTCTTTTAATCAATTAAACACCAAGGTTTTAAATAAATGAATAAAATATTTGTTAAAAATTTTGGGTTGTTACACTCTCCCCCACTCAAAACTTTTCGTCCCCGAAAAGAGAGGAGGTAGGAGAATAGAACAACCGGGCAGAGAAGGTAGGTTAAAAGACAAGATTAAACAATTAATTTGAAACTATATATAAATTTTACTTGAAATATTCATTTGAAACTTCAATTGCAAATCAATTATCTTTAATACTTTAAAACCCATTTGCAAATTTCTTGCTTCCTTTATAAATGTCATTTATGTTTAAATAACACCTTTATAAATATATGAAAAATATTTGAAAACAATATTTACATCATTACTTATATTTACAAAGAAGCTATTTGAAAACATTAAATCCATAATTCATAAATTTATTAAAAAAAAATTCTCAAGATACTTTTCAAATATTATTAATAAATCAATAATCATTTACTTTAAATATGTTTTATTTAATTAATAACTTCTAAAATATTTATAACACTAAAAAAAATTTCTATTAAACCATATAGTATATAAATATACAATATTTAAAAGGATATAGTCAACAAGGAAAAGAAGGAGGACTTGGAAAAACAGAATATAGGTAAATAAATAAAGCTAAGCAGATAAGGTAGATTCAGAAGAATAGTATCGAGAACGAATAATTAATTCAAGCCATAAGAATTTCAATTTCAAATATTAATACATAATTCCTTCGTTGAAAATACCTTTATAATAAAATACTTTTATAACTCGATGTTTCAACAAGTTTATCCTTGTTCCTGTAGACTCTGGTAGTGCGTTGATCAGGCGCAAAACTAGAATTCTCTAGGTACTTAGTAGACCTGTTTCAACACCCAGTGAAAATACTGGAAAACTTTTGAAAATAGATATGGAAAGTACAATCCAAACACAAAAACAAACAAATCATGGATCGCAGATACACAATGGTTACGCCTGGGTCCCCCAGGAAACATCCGTACCTTTTAAGCAATCACTGCCATGCGAATTTCGCCATGATAACAAAACTGTGGACCGCAGGATACATAACAATGGTTACGCCTAGATCCCCCAGGAAACATCCATACCCTTTAAGCAATCTCTGCCTTGCGGATTACGCCACTAACACGACCATAGATCGCAGATACACAATGGTTACGCCTGGTGTGACGACTCGGGTTTTGCCCGCTCGAAAATCAACATCCGTACTACACATTGTACTAGAATGCCGCAGATTCGACCGTTCAAATCCGATTCGCCGGAGCTATAACACAATTAAGTAAATAACACAGCGGAAGAAAAGAATAATACATTGATATACAATATCTGATACAACAGAGTGATACAATGAATATCAATATACATCAGAGATATGATACAAGAAATAGCAGCGGAAAAGAAAAGATAACATCAGCAGCGGAACAATATCAATAGAAGTGATAACTCCAAAATGATCTTCAGACAAGAATGAATCCACAACTCCAAGATAAGCAACTCCGATGAATGAACTAGCTCCAGATAATCTACTAAACCTGAATATCTGAAAAGAAACCCAACTCTAGGCTGCTCGTGTGGAAAATTATGAGCACCCAGAGTTTAGGAAGGGAACAATAAACTCCGGATCAGTCATGGGACTGGTGTGAGCAACAAAAACAGTTTATTTTTAAACAACAACAAAAGGATTTAAACATTGAAATCCGCAATGCTTTTGGAAAATGAAACTACCATAAGACCTCCCGCCACACACACAATGCAAACGCAGAATTGGAGGAGATTTCTTCTTATGATAGTCAAAGATGCTTACTATGCAAAATCATTGAATTATTATTATTAGTGCATAGTGGAAAACAATTTGAAAGTATAATATTAATCTTAGCCAGCATAGGTACCATTATACTATGCCTACTATAGCTACCATATTAGATGGCAGGTTCTACAACTAAAACCGTACAAGTTCGTATTTGGAAGATGGATTTCCAACAAATGGTCAGGCTAAGGAACTTCCTTCCGCCGCATGGGATCGCCTCTGGCGGGACGTCCCAAGAGACAAACTGCTCTCTGCCAAACAAAGCCGGGTTACCCCTGTAACAGGTAACTCACGAATATGCCACCTCCCGGTCCTTTGGGACCTTTTTCCGAGCGCTCGATATCCAACATCACACATCATAAAGAAAGTGTATCCACATGAGTAAGTATCTGGGCTCCATACCATAATACCACCCCTTTCCAGAAGGAAATGACATACCCTAAAGGGCGCGACCCTCATAACCTTGCCGCAACATTCCTGTTTCGACCATTTCCGGATAGTGAGGTCCTGACGAAGTCTCGTCCACAAAGCTACGCTTTGTCACAAAGCCCTGCTTTGGGTCAACAGATGATCAACCTATGATCACAAAGATAAATGATCAAACAAATGATCATATCACAAATGATCAAACACTGATCATCACACAGCAACACTCAGCATGCCACATTACCAAATTGGGAATATATCGCTGATAAATTTCAACTACATAACCTCTGAGCTCGTACGTCTCAGAGAAGGGTGTTAAGCTAAGAGAATAAATTCTCCGCCACCAAACAGAAATGTATTTGAAAGAAATCTGCTTTATATCTCAAAGTGTAATGTCAGACATACAATCCATACAAGTCTGTTCCAGGTTCGAACAGAACCGAAGGCACTTCTCACGAAGCCCTTGCAAATCCGGATAATTTCCAATCACGTCCGGACTTCCCGTCACTAAGGATGATAAAACCTCTATATCGGGGATCAGCCGATGCAGAGTAACTCGACGGTAATCCTTCCGTTTTCAAAAAATATCCGGTCTTCATCACCGGTCATCAAATGCTATCCATATCGACGTATCACATATTCGGAATGGGTTATACGACCCAAAGGTCCTCTCCCGGCTAGACCGAATAGTGAGCGTAATATCTAAAAACATATGGATATGAGATTTCAATTAAGTCACAACTTATTACCCAAAATCTTTCTTTTCAAATGGTTTCAATCGATTACCATTTCAAATCTTTAAACAAAAAGATTCAACCTTTACGGTTTAAACAGTTTCCACACTTTAATCTTTTAAACAAAAGATTCATTCACAGATTTTCCAAATTAATTTCCATTTCAATTTGATTAACTCGTTAAATCTTTAAATCAAAGATTTAACTTATAGCTTTCAAAACAATCCCATTTCAAATGATTTAAACCAATCATTATTTTAAATCTGTTAAAGATAACAGATTCAAATCATAGCTTTTCAAAACAATTCGTTCATAACTTGGAAAACCATTTTCAATTCAATATTGAAATTCCTTTAATTAAACTGGAATTTCATTTCTTATATGAAAGCTTTTATTCTTTTGAAAACAAATAGTTTCATTTCAGAAAGTCTGATTCATTCATACAAGTTGAAATCTTTGGGTTAAATCTAAATTCTCAAAATTACCTTTTAAATGGTTTAAATTCAGATAAACACATTTATAACATTTTCAATCCCTAGTTTCAAATCATAGGATTCAACTTCCAACTTGAATTCAAATTTAAATCAAATTATTTAAATTTTCAAAACTCGATTAAGTTATTCAAAATAACTTTTATTTTTGAAATTCCATTTCAAAAGCTTTTCATTTTAAACCCAAATTTCCAATTTCAAAATCAATTGAAATTAAAATTTCAATTTCAAAAACATCAAATTTAAATTATCTGTGACTTAACCGATTTCCACATGAAATCCATATTTGTGTGTGTAAAGGTGTAGTCCAGGGGTTTCACATAGTAGTGCAACACAATGAATCATCAGATATCAAAATACAGAAATATAATTCGATAAGCGGTATAAGAACAACGCTTATCGTTCATTCACAGATCATGGATATATAAAGGTCACAGATAAGTAAACTACAGATCACAACATAAATTAGGATGTATCACAAATCATCACATATTAGGAAATATCAAACAATTTAACATTCAATGGAATCTAAACATTCACAAGTGAATTTATTAATCAACTGATTAATTTAAATAAGATGTATCAATTTATTAATCCGGGTTAATTATCATAATTTAATTACAAATTATTTGAAATAAATCTTACTTTCAAATTTATTAGTTAACCCTTAATTATTAACTAATCAGTTCTTAATTCATGAATTAGTTGATCTTTAATTATTAATTAATAAACCTTAATTATCAATTAATAAACTTGATAACAAATCACTTAATCCTTAATTAATCTCTATAGATCAATCATTTCTTATTCATTAATTAATTAATAAAACCAAGTTATTAAGCAATACACTCAATTTCACTAAGTACTTCTTAATTACAAATTAATTAACCTTAAATTTTCTTAATTAATAAATTTTCAATTTATTAATCTCTAATTATTAGTTAATCAATCATAATCATTAATCAATTAAATTACTTAATTATTCTTAAATTAATCACTTAATTAACCTTTATCTTTAATTAATTAAATCAACCAATTATACTTAATTTCCTAATTAACTTAAGTAATTTCCAAGATAATAAAACTCCTTTGAACTTAAGCTACATTATCTTGTAAATACACTAATTACCATTTACATTTAAAACCCCTTTAAATCTTTAAAATTAACTTAAACAAATTTTAGATTAAATAAATTCTAAAACTCTTTAACAAATGTTAAGAAACCATTTGATATTCATAAAGTAATGTTTTAAAGAAAGTTTTAACAAAATTTGTTTAAATTTCGAAAATAACATTTTTAAACTTTTTATAAAAACTGGGTTCTTCCTTCACTTCGGGTCATACCCGAACGATACTCGGGACCATCTCTGAGTTTCACTACTTCTTTCCCTTATCTTCAAAACTTAGTTAAACTACTGTTTTAAAAACTGAACCTCTAACACCTTCAAATCACTCGAGTTCGTACTCGCGTTATACCCCAAAACCGCCGAGACACTAACGAGTCGAACTCCACAAAAACTCGAGCAACAGAACTTCGTCTTCCTCAAAGTCATTATTCCCAGATGCACAAACCCAATGCGTGCACGTGCACACTGCCGCGACGGCGCTCCGGCCACCATCGCGATCCTCTGCAAGTCGACCCCAGACTTCGACTTCACCCTCTCCGACCATCCACGAAGCCATTTCCAAAGCCTCGTGACACTCGATCGCGTGATGGCCTCGTACGAACGAAATTTCACAGCACACTAAAACTAGGTTTACGAAAATGAAAATGTTGCCATCGCCTCCACGTTGACCTGGCCACACTCCTACTATTTTTCCAAGCTTCCCCTATCACTCCTCTACCTCTCGACCAAACTACGTCGTCTCCAGTCGACGAGATAACCCACGACAGCTCGGAAAGGTGAAAATGGTCGAGCTAAAACTGCTCTTCACTCCCTTGCTTAAAAATTCTAAAACTTGTTTTAAAAATCCTAATTTTGTGTGTAGTTTAGATTTATACCCCTGAATCTTTAAAACAAGAAGTTTGATTTTTAAACTTATTGAAGTTGAGCTGTGTTCTTTGGTTTCCAGAGTCACTTACAAGATAATTCAACTTAAATAAATTTTTAATGCTTGGATTATAGTTAAACAATCAACTATTGTTTACATCTTACCTTCAAACAAATGATAGATTAAGTGGTGATGGTTGTTTTACCCTCCTACTCAAAAGGAACAACAACAGATAACAGAGAATTAAGAAGAGAATAGATACCCAGAGCTTTGCACAATCATTTATACCAAAATACACATTGTCATAGAGAAAAGACAAGCTCTAAATTAACTTAAGTCGTATCTTTAAATAGGATGTTACTCACCTTGTATTTTGAAAGAACAGAGCACATTATTGTTTTGGGAAAAGCTTCTTAAAACTGGAAATCTGCTAACAAAAATCACTCTTTAATCTGATCTTCATTTTTGGCTTTGAGTTGAATTAAAGCTTTAGTTTGTATGTCTTTGAAAACTTTAAAATGAAAAAATGCTAAGTTTTCTTTTTGGTAAACGAATGAAATGAAAAAGACTAAGGCAGATTGATAAATAGATAGATGGTTTTTACAGGTTATTGTTTATATTGCCTGGTACAAAATTTTCAGAGATTTTTATCTCTATGGGGGCTGAAGTGATCTATACAATGTACACTAGAGATATTAGCATTTAATGACAATGTCCTTTATGTCTACAAATTATCTTATACTTTACATTTCGTATGTACTTATGTTTCATGTTTATCCATTTTGGTATGTTGATGTTTCTTTTACTTGTCTAGTTTGTGTTTGTTCAACTTGACTATATATTTTCTTTCTTTTTCCTTTTTCTCGACTGGGATGATTATATTGTGGTGCTTGCATTAAATTGCCCTGTACAAACATATGTTTTACTTCTTATCTTGGTTGTACAAAATGTTTGTTCACACTTACCTTCATTTGCAAGCTTCCATGTATATGTGTGTGTTTGTTTTCTTTGCTTTATAATATAAACAATTCCTATTTTAATTTGTTGTTAGATTAGAGTCAATGTTTACTTTGTATTTTTATGTTTGCATATGTATATATGGTTTTGTCTTTTTATTCGAATGTATTTCTATCTCAATTATTTATTTATAATTTAAACACAAATCAAATATATATTATATTATTTCAAATTTAGTCAGATATGTCCAAATACAGATATATATTCTCATATATACAATAATTTAAATTTTTAAACGATTTATACAGAATATATTTGAATATCGGGGAAACTCGCAATCCATTTATCGTTTAATCTCACAAATTTTATTCAAAAATCAATAAATTATCATTTTAAATATTTATAAAATTCGGGGTCGTTACACCTGGATACACCAGGAAACATCCGTACCTTTTAAGCAATCACTACCTTGTGAATTACGCTATGCAGTCGAGTTCGTAAGACCATGGGTAACGCCATGGAATTTGAAGGACACTCGAGTATCATATCCGGAAAACCAAAAATCAGAGAGAATAATATCGATAGAATGAATCCAAGATGTGGCCACAAATCGGATATCAAGCAGAAGGCACTTTCCATATCTTTACTTCGAAAATATGTATCATATAGTACCTTTCAAATTAATTTCAAATATCATACTTATATAAAGTCCATTATATATAAGATTTCATTTTCAAATCAAATACTTTCCAAAATCAATAGTATATCAAATCACACTTATATAGACTTCAATTATATAAGATTTCACTTTTCAAATTGAGTACCTTTTCAAATCCATAGTTTTCGAATCAACATCATACTTATACAGACCAATTTTTTTATATAAGTTCGATAACTCCCAAATCAAGTTTTTAGTAACACAAGGTTCCCAATTTCAATTTGTTTCAATATCAATGTATTTTTCAAAATCAAATACGCTTTCACCAAATTATTCTTCCAAATCAAATATCTTCAGTTCCAAAGTTTCCAAAATAATAAATTTAGGAAATAAATCCAAATTTCCAAATCAATATAATTAAGTCAAACAATTCATTTCCAAAATCAATGGTTTTCAAAATCATCTTATATTTACATAAGGTCCATCTTATATCAGGATCAAAATTTCAAAAATAAATTTCGCTGTACGAAGAGCTATATGGGATTGAACATCTTTGCTTACTAAAAGTTTTGAATTTAGAATAGTTTTGTATATAAGATAGTTTGAAAAATATTTTTGTAAATAATTTGTAAATAAAATAGTTTAAAATAGTTTGTTTTAAGAAGAATAAAAGAAAAATAGTTTGAAAATGGTTTTAAATTGATAGTTGTTTTGCATAAAAGAAAATTTTCAATTAAATTACAAAGATATCCAACCCAACAACTTTCCATATCAACGTCAAGTATATCAATGATATTAGGATATAAGATGTACATATGTCATCATTTCGCAAAATCACATTCGATCGCTCGCTCGATCACACAAGTTCGCTTTCGAACTAGTATTGTCCATTCGACTTCCCTAATGCGGATTTCGATATGGTTTCTCGACTAGAAGCCATCAGTCTCCTTGCATAGCCATATACTATGATAGAGAATTCTAGAATCAAGCCCAAAATCCATATCAAATATTCGCCATCAAGAATCAAATGAAAAAATCCTAACACTAAATGGTGTAATTCACCTCGAACTTGTGTACTCAAACTTGGATCAATTCAATTATGCGAATAAAACAGCATACGTACAACTTATGTATCTATTCCAACTTGTTCCATATATAGTTTTATAAAGATGTTACCCAGTTAAAATATTTAAACTAAATTTTATTCAAAATATTCTAAAGACCAAATTCTTTTCAAAACATTTCAAATCTAAATTTCATATTAGGAAATTCAAAATAGCCTTATTTGTTTACTAACAAAACAGTTTCAACTTATTTAAATCATATTACGACATATTTTAAACATACATATCAAACTTATATACTTAATACTTTTCAAAATTACATAGCTTGGAAAAGTTAACCTCGATTTGGAAGTACTCGAACCTTCAAAATAGTCGAAGAAATCATATTTTCAAATTCAAGAGTTGGAAATCAACAAATCAGTAAATCAATTTCAAAAGATAGGTTTCAAATCCGAAACTAAAGGACTGAACACCGGCTTACTTCAAATCATTTCAAATATATATACATATATCTTTCGAATATCAAATCTTACTTCGGAATTTGAAATCAAAATGGTTTCACAAAATCACTCGCATAGCAAAGCTACTGAAGTGGCCTATCCCCCACTCTGAAACTCGAAAATCAATGTCGATGATGCGTGCACTCATCACCGAAATTATTTTCCAGCGACATAAGTGAGTTCTGGACTTCTATTTTCTCAAACTTCTTTTGAAATTTCTTCGAAATCATTCGAAACTCATTAAAATCATTTGAAACATTTCTTATTTGGAAAAATACTTTTAAATCATATCATTATTATATATTTCAAAATCTTAAAACCAATTTCAAAACACCGGGGTTCAATTCTCGAATTTCAAATTTAAAATCCTTCAGTTATAAATCATTTTTAGATAAATCAAATTTCTTATATAATTTTTCAAAATTACAAATCCTTTTGAAACCTCACATTCTAATTTTAAAAAGGGTATATAATCTTTATCGAAAACATTTCACTTTTATATATAGAATATAATCATACTTATCAAAATAATAATTTCAGTTTAGAAACAATTTCTAGAATACAAACAAACTCGATTTTCAAAGGATGATTTAAGAATGGATTTCAAACAAAGATAGAGATTCAAATTAGTGGAACTCTTAATCAAATAGAATTATGATTCGAAGATAAGCTCGAACGAAGATGAGATAATTAAATTTCAAAATAGAATATGAATATACTTATATAAATCGCGGATGACCCTAGGGTCAACCGTGACTTCAGGAACAAGATCGATGCAGAATTCCAAGAAAAATCAACATTCGATCGCAAGAGATAGCGGCATCTAAACCAAAGATATAGAAATCTCCGGTGAATCAATGCCAATTGTGAAGGAGTTTCACCCCTTCACAAATCATTCAAAGATTGGTGGGATCCTATTCTTATAGAGATCATTCGAAGTGGAGTTATGGGATACTCCATAATCAAAATAATACAAATAGGGAGAGACAAGAATGAATTTTGGAACCGCAAGAAACGTTCCAAAGTTCAAAGGAAATCGAGTCAAACGGAAGAGATTCAAACTCGAATGAAAGTGATTCTGTAAATAAATTTACTATATATGCTAAGTTTTGCCTAGAGCCAAAGCTCTGATACCAACTGTAACGACCCGTTATTTTGGACCATTCAAATCGACAATAATTCCACACATGTCGGACTTGAATAATTCACAACAATAGATTGTTAATTTAAATTTGGCAAAACTCAGCATGTACAGTAAATAAAATAATCACAGAATCACAGATACAGAGTATATAACAGAATGCAGCGGAAACAAGAGAATAGTAGTTCATGAAGCTACCATTTATATATAATAGAGCAAACAAAATACAATAGAAGTCTCGAATCACGGGAGTCTCGATACAATAATCAAATCTGAATACAACACTGGAATCAACTGAATATCTGTAAGCTGAATCAATAGTTGGATCTCCAAGCGAAGCTCCAAACTCCAAAGGTGAGTCTCAAATGCTGTATCACTCGGTCTGACCCGAGCGTAAAGCAAAACACAAAACACTCGAGTTAGGATTAACATTCTTATATCAATAAATCCAACTCAAGTGAAATATCAACTGAAATACAAGTAACTAAAGGATGTTTGGGATAACCATCCTCTAAGGATCCGTGGAACTATCTAAAATGTAGAAGTATACACTCTAACACCGTGGTCATTCAATTTAATTTATACTTCAAACCAAAATATCATTTCATTTCAAATATATCTATTTTCCTAAATAATTTATAAAGTAAAGTATTTATAATTTCCTCAAGTCTCACAAATCGATTCAAATCAACTCAAATTCCAAATTCCAATTTAATTCAATCTAAATTTTTCCATTTTAATTCGATTCAGCTTCTAAATAACAAATTCAAATTATATTGATTTCAAATGCAGATCTGAATCACAAAATAAACCATTTAAATTCCAATATATTTCAAAGCTTTAATATTCAACAATTTCAAAGTTAACTTTAACAGTTTCATATAGCTCTTGATTTAACTTCATTTATTATTTAATCAGGGAATATTCACTTAATAAATTCAATACCATTTAACTAGCTTAAATTACATTTTTACTAAATATTTCCTTAAATTTATTTAAACAAGAAATATTTATTAAATTAATTAAATCAAACCCAAGTTATAAATCATATCTTAAATCTCAATTTCAATAATTTCAAATTGGTTTAATTAAATAAATTATCTTCCCCACCTTAACTTATTCAAATTATTAATAAAATCTATTTTGAAACATAAATTTAAATACTTAACCATAATATATGTATTAAATCAATCTTAATTAAATTAAATAATTTAAGAATCAACATTTATTAAACCATATATTTCTTTCCAAATCCATAGAATTTATTTTTTTAAAATATTTATATATATGGACCAACGGTGTCTGTATATATATCTATCATATGGTTAAGTGATACGGATATTTATCATTTCAATCCGTAATTTAAATATATACGGGTAGATATAATTTCAACCCGTAATCCCAATTTCAATTCAAATTAAAATCGCTTGGGTTTATCATTTCAACCCATAACGATTTCCTCCTATTCTAAAGTCCGTTCGGGTATGTATCATTTCAACCCATAGTGAATTCTATACTAACAGGGAACTTGCAAAGTGACAACAGATAATATAAAATACAACAACAGACATATATCATCAATAACAATATAATATAAACAACAGGATATGGTGTCATATCCCACAGGTGAACAGTTACAGATAATAGCATATATAACAATTTAAATAACTACAGCAACATATTTCAATTGTCGTTTCAATTGAAATCAAATTTAATAAATATAAGAACGTTAATCGTGAGTGATTGCTCACCTTTTGAGGCTAGAGAGATTTGAAATAGGTTACGAATCCAAGAACGAATTTCCAAAACGAACAAGATTGGCATGAATCACGGATAAGCTGATAAATAGGAATAGACGAATTCAAATCAAAACGGGATCGATGAAGAAGATACATTGCATTTATAATTTTCAGAATAATCAATTTAAAACGTATATTTTCAAATCGATATTTAATTCAAACGCAATAAATTTTTACATATATATATATTTCAAACATCGTTGTTTTAAATTAAACATGTATACTAAAATCAACCTATATTTTATATCAATATAATTTATACGCTGAAAAATCACCATAACACTTGTACGACTAGACCCAAAATCTCTGAAATGTATAATATAACTACCTATCTCTACAACTATGCATTTTAACAACCAAAACCTGAGATATAAATAAACACCATACACTAGATTTTTAACAAATTAACATATATATAACGATTTAAAACAATAATTTAAATAAACAAATATATATAACATCATCCATATAACCTAATGTATAGGAAACTGTACTGTTGCTATTTATATTATGACAAAAATTAAAATGAACTAGTTAAATAGATATTTATTTAAAAATATAACTTATGCATAGTTTTATACATAAGCAACAGATTTTATAAAAGAAACCAATATATACAATCTGTCCCTTTATATCCATATAAACAAGACTAATAGATCATTCACTTGAATAATACATACAGGTCATGTATGTAAATCGAAAATTTATATACATATATTACTTAAACTTATAAACCACTGTTATATACATACCTTGTAAAATTACAATTTATTATTAAACAAAATGGAAACTTTTAAACACAGTTTTATAAAATCGACTCAACAACTATCATATACAAACCATATAACAACGTATTTATATACGAATATCTACAGAAAGGAGAAAAAAACAAAACATATTATATATATATATACACTACAATCGAGATGAAAATTATAAATTTAAATTTTTAGTTTTACAACATTAATCACTAATTCTTTTACAACACTCAGCTGTCATACTAATATATGTTATATTCGAAGAGGAATAAAAATCAAATTATATTTTCAAAATATGTATATCACTAATATTTTATAATAACAAATAAGATATAAGACTACGTATATATATGTCTCTGAAAAGCTTGGCTTAAAATTCACATAACCATTAAACATAAAAAAATATGTAGATATAGTTTTATGCTAAAATATCAATTAAATGGAGGCTGTTATAACTTGAAAATTTGTGAACGCGAGTTGAAATATAAAGATGGATTTGTCAAATATATTGGAAGCAGAGGACAGGGAGGGGAGAAGCAAAGCATGGAAAAAAAATATAAAATAAAAAGAAGAAAATGGAGGCCATACCTTCAGAGCTCACGCACACAAGAAGAAATGAATGAAATGTTGAGATGCAATTGAAAACTATTTGTGTACGAGGCTTATATTTATCAGGGTTGCGTTGATTAAGGTGAGAGAATATAGGCAAGAAATAAATTTAAATCAATTATACACAATTGCATTGATTGAGGTGAGAGAATATAGGCAAGAAATATTTGTTGTTTTGAGCGGTGGTAAGTAAATAAAAGAGTTTCTATACCAAATTAAAACCATTGAATCAAAAAGAACGTGTAAAAGTTTACACGTGAACTTCAAGCAATCTTGAAACGAAATTTGAACGTCTAAAGAGAAATAAATTTGCTTGGAACGGCTATGCGAATTTGGAGATTTTATTCCTATTATAAAAATGAAGAAAAAGAGAAGCGTAGAAATTTACACGTAACCTATCAAAGCTAGATTTAAAAGAAATTGAACGGCTAGGGAAATGATTACTTTCCCACTTGGAATGCAAGGCTACAGATAAATTTATTTATTTAGTTAAGGTAATAAATTTTTATTAAGAATGTGCACTATAGATGCATTAATCAAATCAAACATACGCCCACATTAAAATAAAAGTAACGCATTTAAATTTATACGTTTGTTATTTATTTAGTAAATATGCTAAAGAATATATTAGGAAATAGCGTACCATTTATAGCGCCAAATAAATTAAACAAGAACGGATATAACGTACCAATTTAAAACGTATAATTTATTGCCTTTTTACAACATTATTTATTACTTAATTTAAAAGTATATAACTAATATAAGTAAGTAAAACAACAGTGAACTAAATGTTGTAAATATATATATTTTAAATAAAGATTTGAAGTTAGAATTTAGAATTTAAGAATTCCATTAGTGTCAAAAATTTTAACCAAAATCTACCATTACAGAAATTGCTTATATTTATTTAAAAATTGGGATTATAAAATTAAATTCAAGAAATTTTAACATTTCAAACTCTTTTAATCAATTGAACACCAAGGTTTTAAATAAATGAATAAAATATTTGTTAAAAATTTTGGGTTGTTACATCCACACAAAAGCAACTCGTGACCATCTCACCTCTCTCTCACCTTTTGCTCGGCCTCCTTCTCTTCTCTGGATTTCATGAGTGAAGGTATATATATTTTATTATATAATGTTTGAGGCTAATCTTTATACGTGGATAATTTATGGTTTATCTATATAAGTTATATCAGCTTATAATTTATACAAGTATAGATAACATTTGTTTATAGTTTTGGTATATATATGTACAATAGTCGTTTTTCTTTAGTTATACCATATACTTGGTTTTTATATATATATATATATTATTATTATATAGTTCATAGTAGTATAATGTGTTTATATATGTTTACAGTTATTTTGTGTTTGATTCTTTAAAACGTGTATGAGTTTTGAGTTATAAATCAAATTATATAAGTTGTTATTGTATGCAGTATGTACAAAGAAGGTTTGTATTTACTTTATATACCTATACTTACAATTACATTTATATATATATATTTTGATTTAAGATCATATGTGTTTAAACTGGGTTACGGGTCTGCCTTGCTGTGTATGTTCTATATATTTCAACAATTAGTTCGAGTATATACAGATTGGGTGTATAAGTTTCTAATAGTATTTTGTTGAAGAAAAAAATCGGTTTGTGTAAATTTTTATAGTACTATATGTGATCTGATTTTATATCAGATTCTTGTTGTTTTATTGCATAAAGTTATATTTGTTTATGAAGTGTAACTGTAGTATAGTACAGTTTTATGTATATATTTTTGCATAAAGGCTTGGTATTATATTCATACATTTGTGTCGAGTTTTATATATATATTTAAATTACTTTGATGTGTACAGGAACTGTTGTACATATAATCTACCTCTGGGAATGTATATATTTAGAACCAATATAGGTTAATGCATGTATATGCCTTATAGTGAAGTACTGTTGTTTTATTAATATATACGTTACGTGTATTTATATATACCGGGGGTTGTAAATTTTCATGTCGGCACATCTTGGTTAGTATTGATTTTGAATTTCATATATATGTATGGTTTAATTTTGAAGTATATGGGTATACACGTTTATTGTTGACTTTTAAAATATACGCAAACGTTTTGAAAAAAAATCTTTAATATTGGCTTTAAAATATAGGTATATACATCTTGATATAAAATATATGTGTGAACCAAGAAATAACATTGCAATACAATACATATAGATTTTCCGTAGATAGATTTGAATTAAATATTGATATTAATGGATATAAAAGAAATGGTTTTGACATGTGTTTTAAATGAAAAACAATAATTTTGAAATACAAATATATTTAATTAATATGTGTTTGAAATTTAGAATATAATTTTATATAAATAGCTATATATATAAGTGCACTTATACTATTTATCCTCATCGATCCAGTTCTAATTTGATTTCGTCAATTTCTATCCATCAGCTTTATTCGTCAAGTCGTGTCCATCTAGCGTTGCTTTGGAATTTGTAGCTTATTTCTTGTCAAATCTATCCAACCTTGAAAGGTGAGCAATCACTCACGATTAATGTTCTTATATTTATTAAATTTGATTTCAATTGAAACGATAATTGAAATATGCTGCTATTAGTTATTTACACTGTTATATATAAGCTATTACCTGTATCTGTTCACCTGTGACATCTGACACCATTATCTGTTATTTACATTGATGATATATGCCTGTTATATTATTATCATATCTGTTATCACTCTGCAAGTTCCTTGTTATTATAGAATTCACTATGTGTTGAAATGATACATACCCGAACGATCTGTAGAATAGGGGAAAATCGTTATGGGTTGAAATGATAAACCCAAGCGATTTTCATTTGAATTGAATTTGGGATTACGGATTGAAAGGATATATACCCGTATATAATTTAAATTACGGATTGAAATGATAAATATCTGTATCATTTGACCATAGGGTAGAAAATTTTATACAGACACCATTGGTCTATACATATAAATATTTTGAAAATGATTTCTATGGTTTTGAAAAGAAATATATGGTTTTAATAAATATTGTTCTTAAATATTTATTAAAGTTGATTAAATAAAGTTGATTTGAATCAATATAAATATGTTTAAGTATTTATGTAAAATTTATATTTTCAAATATAGAGTTTATAATATTTCAGGTTGAAAGATAAATTTGATTTGATTTGGAATTTTTAATTATTTAAGAATTATACCTAAATAAGTTTGATTTGAAATCTATTAAATTTGAAATTTTAAGATATGTTTTATAACTTGAATTTGATTAAAAAGTGGCTTAAATGAATATTTCAAACTTATATAAATTTAAATGGGATATTTTGTTTATATAAATTTGTAAATCGAAGTTGTATTTAGATGTATTGAAATGATTAAAGAAATATCTTAGAAATTAAATGAAATGAAATTAAATTGAGATATAAATGGAATTATCAAATTTAGTTTTTGAAATGTGGAATATTAAAGCTTTGAAATATATTGAAATTTAATGGTTTATTTTGTGTTTCAAATCTGTATTTGAAATCGTTATAATTCGAAATGATTTATTGAGAAATTGAATTGATTTGAAATTTATGAATTGAGATTGAATTAAGTTGAATTTGGAAGTCGAGTTAATTTGAATCGATTTGTGAATTTGTGGAAGCTATTTTATTTTATAAAGTATTTTTAAACTATATCTACAACTATTTATATTTTACTTTATAAACTATTTTAATATAAACTATTTTATATAAATCATTTCAATATATATTATTTTATTATAAACTATTTTAACTTATAACTATTTTATATAAACTATTTTTATTTTATAAACTATCTTATTTTATACACTAATTTTAATATCTAAACTATTTAAGAGGAAAGTGTCATGGATTCCAAAAAGTGATGATTTCAAGCTATGGTTTCAAAGTGTTATGAATTTCAAGGTTTTGATTTCCAAAGTGTTTTGATTTTAAAAGACTTACGATTTCGAAAGCGATATAACTTTGGAAAGTGATATGATTTTGGAAATGGATTTATTTGAAGTGAAAATGATATCGTATGGATATGGTTTTGAAATGGCAATGGTATTTTGGTTTTGAAATATAAACTATTTTGAAAGTTTATTAAATGACCAATCGGTGTAATAATTACGTAGTTATTGAAGAGTCCAAGATCGTTTAGGGACATACTCTCTGTCTAAACCGAAAACCACTTTAATAACTATTATACGTGGAGTGTGATCCAGAATGAAGTGGTTGGAATGATGACGTTACTAGATTTGAAGAAAGAGAACGATAATGGATGACCTTGACACTTGTGTCAAATTGGAAATGACTTAAACAGGAGCCGTGCCGGGCCAGTGAGGTTAGCTACCTCTAGCGGACACACTTCTTCGTAAACTACTCATTACTTGTTTTTGATTGGTGCGCACCCTTGAATTGGGAGTGTTGTTTCGCGGTGTTGCGATCGTTGCGGCGATGCGTTCTCACCAGTCCGGATCAGGCAAACGGTAGGTTCACTACCTTGGGTATTGCCTCATGTGCCTTGTCATACTCGTATCCCTACGCACGACCACTACGATTTGTTTCGTGTTATACCTATGGAGTACTCCCTGATAGCCCACTAGTTTATGGTGGAGTTTATAGTGTTGTATAGACTATGACGCTTATATAAATGTTTTAAGGGGAATAATGGTAATGCCTTAACGCTATTTTGATACTTTATATTACTGATAGGCATTATCTACTTAGCGTACACTACTATATATAAATAGTTTAACGGATCCTTAGAGGATGGTTATCCCAAACATCCTTTGAGTTACTTGTATTTTCAGTTGTTATTTCACTTGAGTTGGATTTATTGATATAAGAATGTTAATCCTGACTCGAGTGTTTTGTGCTTTGCTTTACGCTCGGGTCAGACTGAGTGATACAATATTCGAGACTAACCTTTAGAGTTGAAGCTTCGCTTGGAGATCTAGCTATCTATCCAGCTTTCAGTTATTCACTTGATTCCAGTGATGTATTCAGATCTTGTATTTGACTATTGTATTGAGATATCTATGTATTCGAGACCTCTGTTGTATCTTGTTTAACTCTGTATATATATATAGTAGCTTCATAAACTACTATTCTTTTGTTTCCACTGCATTAATTTATATTACTCTCTGTCTGTGATTCTGTGATTATTTATTTACTGTATATGCTGAGTTTTGCCAAATTTAAATTAACAATCTGATATTTTGAGCAATTCAAATCCGACATGTATGGATGCGAATGGTTGAAAATATCGGGTCGTTACACAAAAGTATCGACACGAACTGAATTTTCATGAATATCGATCCATCCATAACTTGAGCATATGAAATCCGTTTGACCTGAAACTTGAAATATACCTTCTCTATGCCTTGATCATCATTCCCAATCGATCCCACCTTGATTGGAGCTTAGTCCAATTTTGACGGTTTCGATCATAGCCATGTTTCTAATCGATTTCCAATCCTGATATCCATCCTTCTTTAGCCAATTTGTTCATATCTCGGCCTTGTCCAAAAGGCGGGGTAACAAAATTTTCCAAATCTGGTCCATAAAGATTTCGTTTTCTTAACACAATCATGGACGACTTTATTCTTGGATAACCAATCCATACTGAACAATACTTTAAATGTGATAAAAATGAAGACAAACATGTCACATGAAAAATAATGGGAAAGGTAGGTAACTTAGACCTTTTCACAAATCATACAAATGTTTGTTGTACCACCTATGGGATTTAACACACAAATATGGGTATCTACTATTTTGTAGCAAGCTTCAATTTTTCCACCAATTCCTTAGAAATAAAATTACGGGAAGCCCCGGTATCAAACAATACTTTAACCATCATACCCTCAACATAAATAGCACCCTCCAGAACTCCTTTTTCCTGGTCTCTTCCGCTTCCATGGCGTAGGCCTTAGCTGACCGGATTATCTCCATAAATGGACAACCTATCATCATATGCCCTTATTGGTGATAATTAGTACAAAGTGTCATCCCGTTTCTTCCTATAATTCTCCGCTATATGTCCTTTATTTTGATAATGTCCACAAGTGACACCTTTTAAATTCTTTCTCTTCTTCCTTACATGTTGCTTCTTTGCCCCTAGATTTAACTCCCTTTTGCTGGGGTTTTTGCTACTGGTATTATTATTTAGTGGTATTACCGACAGCTTCTTATCAAGAATTTCATATTACAAACTCGTATCTACTAGGTCTACAAATGATCACTTCAGATGAGCAGTCATTCTACCATGATATTGTTCCCTTATACCATATACAAACATATCGTTTTTTCTTTAGAGGTGTTCCTATCAGTCAAGGCCCAAAGCGAGATAATTCATTAAACTTTCTTGAAAATTCTTCCACAGACATTTCTCCTTGTTTTAAATCCATGAAGCTTTTATAGAGATAGGATTTTCCAATAGCAGGTATATACCATTCTTCAAAAACTTCTTTAAATCGCTCCTACAAAAAATTATCTTCTGACTCATTGATGGTAATTGACTCCCACCAAGCCAACGCCTCTTCCTGTAATTGCCAAGAGGCCAGGAAGCGTTTCTTTTCATCATTGATGCCTAATCCTTTAATGATTCTTTCGCATGAGCGGAGCCAAGCTTGAACCTCAATAATAGATTCTATGCCCCTAAATGGTTTCTCCATAGTGTTAGTATAATTCTTGCAGAAAGTAGCAAGATCAATCTGAGGTCCTCCCCTACCTCATCCACGTCCGTTACTCATTTCATACTACTTGAATATAGTAAGGGAACACCTTTAGAATATATAGATGAGATTATCTTAGGGAATGGGCACTAAACTCAAATATACTTATTCATATAAGATTTCAAATATGCGCTCTCTCTAACTAAACTCATTCTAGGGCATTACTAACCCTCTCTCTAATGAGTTGTCCCCATAAAAGCTTAGGTATTCGCTCAACCATAAGCTATGATATCAAATGTGACAACCTACCTCCTCGACCTTAGAAATCGACACTAATACCTCCTTGGTATTCATGTGCCGTAAATACAAGTGCCAGAGAGGTAGATTATCATGGGGTAAAAGAATAATAAAGATAGAAAATGAAACAAAGTAGAATCTCACATCATATTCAACACATAATTATACACATGAGTAGTACATGCAATTACTCCAAATTTCCCCATCAGAGTTCTAATAGGTATTAATCCGGTCGGGATAGTTATAACGACCTATCCTTACAAGTGTTGGTACATACAAAATACCGATACAATGGAAATGATAGATAACTTCTACAAAGACCAAAAATGCTCCATCCCAAAATGTTCCAAACTACCTAACTACTTGGCTGCCCGAAAAATATGGCACCTATAGTTTAAGGGAAAAGGAAAATAAACTCTGGGTCAGTCATGGGACTGGTGTGAGAAACTCAAAATACAAATATTTGAAAACAAAAGGTATCTCATAAGACCACGCTGAACATAAACACAGAACGGGTTCTTTTATCTTATGATAACCAAAATCTTTGCTACGAAAGTTTAGTGATATTATTTTTAGTGACATTCTTTTGAAAATATATGCAAGTAAACTTATGAATCTTAGCAGAAGTAGTTACCATTACTAAATTTCGGATACTAGGCTTTACAAACAAATCCGAAGGCACTTAGGGAGAATGGATTCCATATAAAGACGAGGTAAGGGACTACCTTCCATACAGTACATCTCTAGACAAATGTACCTAGGGTCTTGATATTGGGTGCCTATACCAACACAAAACTAACATAACCTTTCTGGATAGTACCAAATATGAGATCACCCCGGTCGTTACCGACCTATCCGGGATCCCAAAGCATACGCAACATACTCTACATATAGAGAGTAATCTAGAAAGGTGTGATCATATCCTAATGGGTGCGACCCACATAGCCCTGCCGCATCTACTATATTTTTGTCATTCCCGGATGATGAGGCTTGAGGTAACAATTACCTTTCTTCATAGCACATTTCACTTTGAATGCCACATTGCCAATTCCATCACACACTATTGATTTCCACAAATGTACAGCCTCTAAGCTCATACGTCTTAGAAAAGGGAGTTAAGTATAAGAGAGTTACTTCCTACACCACCAAAAAGATGTACGTTCGTTCCATTTCTTTACTTCTGAACATGTAAATTGGTTCGAAGTTACCTTCGGATAGGAATCACCCAAATCCGACCCCGGTTCCTTCAAACCAATCATCGATAGAAAGATGTTTTATAAATAGGTGATTACCATTTGATTTATTCATTTCTCTTTATCAAAAATAACTTTTAGAGATATATATCTTTACCACTCTTTCCATTATACATGGAATCATTAAACCTCTTCTTTAATTTTGAAAATAAAATATCATTTTCATAAGTCGTATGAAAGAATTATTGAGTAAATAGGATCATGTAAATTATACTAATTCTACTTAATATCAATTTCTGTATTCAACCTTTACTATCTATCGAATAACGGTGAGACTACCTTTTAAATCCATACGGTTAGTATAGATTCCCTCCTTGGAATTTAATACTAAGTATAAGAAGATTATTTCCGTGCAATCCAAGTTGTTTAAATTTGGAAAATTTAATATTTTTATACTTAACCCATTTCCGATATTTTGACCTTATCTATCACTCGTCCAGGAAAAGGCCAGGTGAGCCAGGGTACTGGTTGCTCCTGAACATCTCTTTAGTTGAAGCACCTCAACCTAGATCTCAAAAATAGAAAAATCAAGTCTACTCATCGGCTTTTAGAGCCAAGATTAAATTATTTGCTTATAACAGCTTTTCTTCAAACAATTTATTTAAACTCTTTTAAACAAATTATAAAACCTCCAATTATCTTTAAAATACTTAATTATTTATTATAAAAATTTATAAAAGATTTGGAAAAGAATTATGAAGTTTAAAACCGTATTTCAGAAGTTATAGAAAACAGCTGCAAAAAGTGTTGCAAATAGTGCTATAAGGCTTATTTGATTAAGCGACTTTTCTATCATTTAGAAATTCATTTAGATAACTAAAATCCATTTAAAACATTTTAAAAGATTTATAAAATTTATTCCATATTTAAACAATCTAAAATATCAAATTTAAAACATTTTCCTTTTTGAATTTCGAATTGCAAAACCGCGATTATTTTGAAAACTTTTTTCGCTTATATTTCAAAATCTACTAAACCAAATCTCAATCGTTTTTCTTTGTTTGAAAACTAGAGTTATAAAGTTTGAAAAATTCTTATTCCAAAGAATTTCGGATCCGAATCCATCGTACAAATGGATTTAACTTTCAACGGAGTGAAATCGCGAACTACCGTTGCATGACGCGCCTATTTTAACCAATTTTCCGTTTTCTCTTCATTGAAACACTTTTGAATGTTTATACAACATTTATAAAACATTTTAAACCATCTTCAAAGAGGTTTAATATTCCATATCTACTATTTCATTGTAAAAAGAATGTGATTTTCAACGTGACTTATTTAACACATCAAACAACAATATTCCATAACCAAACATGATGATCAAACAATAGCAACCAAACAACATACCATATCATCATCCATAATATATATAATAATATAGGTGGAGTTTTCTTACCTAGGATTAACCGGTTAACTAAAAATTGCTATAGCTTCACTAACTTAAATTTCTAGCTCACGATCATTTTGCCCTTGGAAGGCTTGGCCTAGACCTTGGATGGTTAGAGGAGCTCATGGCCTAGCTTAGGTGGTGGGAAAGAAAGGCTTGGCCTATGGTGTGTATGGGGATGATCGTGGGGTATTAGGGTGGAGAGGAGGTGGATTGCTTGAGTTTTGAGGTGTTTAAATATACGTAGATATAAATATATTATATAAATTTAATTTCCTTTTGAAATAGATTTTGTCATTATTTTGCTAATAATTGAAGCCATGAAAGTAGAGAAGAAGAAGCTTAAAAATGATGAAGAAAACATATGAAATGGAAGAGAAGAGGTGGTTGTATTTAGACAAAGGAGTGGAGTAAAATATCATTATTTTTATATGCAAATACATTATTTTCTCATCGCCATCACACCTCCTTACATCATCCACACGGCCCATGTCCCCTCCACCCATGTGCATGTACTTAGTTGACTTTGAGCTTGCTTAAGTGTTAACGAGTTAAGAAATATGTTAGATATTTTCTTATAATATATATATATGTATATATATATATATTTGTATATTTATATGTATATATGTAAGTTCCTATATGTGTTCATGGATGTGTACATGTATATAGGCATATGTATGTCATATATAATCCACAATGTTGCAGAACTTCTATACGTTGAATCGTTAAAAATTCCGATTTCGATTTCCGGTCATATTTTCCCTTTTCAGTTAATATACATATATTTGTAAACAGGGTCTAATAATAATATTTCTATTATTATATAATAATAATTAAAAGGGCTTATTTAATAATTAAAATAATTATTAAATCATTTAAACTCACTTTAAATTCAAAAATTAATTATTTGGAAAAGATGGCTACATTAATGATGTCATAAATACATTTAGTTTTACAAAATAAGTTATTTTATTTCATATTTGCATTCATATGGATAAATCAATGTATGTATTCAGCTCCATGCACGATGTCGAGTAGCCAAAGAGCGATTTATCGATAAAACGATTTTCGGTCATTTAATCGACATTTACCCAAAGTGTATACATTTATTTATTCAAAATAAGATTGCCACTATTATTTATTGTACAAAACATCATCATTTATGTTTAAAAATATTATATTTTAAAAATTTTCCAAAGTGATGAAATTACGGGTCGTTACACTTCTTATATCTACTCTAGTTAGTCCAAATCCAAAGTCACTGAGTCCTTATACTTGTCATGTCTCGGTCAGACCCGAGTATTATAAAATAACGGGTCAGACTGTCTCTAAATATCCAAAAAGTGAGAACATACAACAATAAGCATACATATCTTCAAAGATATAGAAGTCTAAATAGTGTATCACACTAAGCATAAAAAGATTTCACCATAAATCATCCACAAATAAATATGCATAAAACAGAAGGCACAAAAAGGATTATATAATATGTGCAACATGCAAATAAAAGACATCCATACAAAATCACCATGTCACCAAACGCTCTCATGCCCATCAATGGCAATCATCTCAAATGTGGTGATAAGGAAAACTAACTTAGAAAACGCAAGAACACAGAAGAATGCATAAAGAAATCAACTCTAGAAAATATAAGCGCACTTGAAAGCCAGCCAAAAACCTAAAAGACTTAGCATAAAATCAAGTCACAAATCATAAACCATAAAGACAAGAACATCACAAGTCAAACAAAAGCAAGCACTTCACAAGATATAATAATAGACATGCACTTCACTTGCTCACATGGATGACATGCACTTCACACGTCAAATAAGGCAAGCACATCACAAGTCAAATTCATAAGCTAGCAATATAGACAAGCATTTTGCAAGTCAACACCAGAGACACACACTTCATGCACTAACACAAGAGACAAGCACTTCGGAAATCAAAACTCTTTCGTAAATGAGTATCCCAAGATGGGCTTAAAATCCCATTTAATCCGCCTATAACGGATCACCCAAGGATGAGTATGAAAACTCGATAAAATAAGTGTTATATACTTCCAAATAGTAATCATTCAAGTAGCGACCGTATGTCTCATAACCACTCGGGTTACTCGAACACTTACTAAATGGTAGTAAACTCCACTTGATAAGTGTAATATACTTTCGATTAGTAATTAAATGAGCATCGCCCAATGTCCCAAACCATTATGCGATAATTAGATATTTACTAAATGATTGTATATCCCACTCGACTAAAATATTCAGTCCAAAAGTCCGGTAATTAACCGATAAAGTAATATAAATGTTCCATATCACTTGTATCAAATCATTTATTAAAAAATTCTCATTCAAATGAAAACAGAAATTGTAAGAAAGAAACAAACTCCAAAAATAACATGAAAATGCCCAAAGGCTAAGCACAATAAAATCCAATAAGAGTTTATGGTATTAAAAGTAAATAATATAATTTTAACACAAAGGTAATACTTTATATATCTATGCTAGCTAGTCCAAATTCAAAGTCACTGAGCCCTTATACTTGTCAAGTCTCAGTCTGACCGAAGTATTATAAAATAAATGGGTCAAACTATCTCAAAATATCCAAAAAGGTGAGAACATATAATAATAAGCATGCACATCTTCAAAGATATAGAAGTCTAAATAGTGTATCACACTAAACATAAAAAGGTCTCACCGTAAATCATCCACGATTAAGTTTGCATAAAACACAAGGCGTAAATATGCCATATGCAAATAAAAGACATCTATACCAAATCACCATGTCACCAAACACTCTCACGCCCATCAACGACAATTATCTCAAATATGGTGATAAGGAAAACTAACTTCAAAAACGCAAGTACACAAGGAAGGCATAAAGCAAATCATCTCTAGAAAATATAAGCCCACCTGAAAGCCAGTCAAAAACCCAAAAGACTTAGCAAAAAAAGCAAGTCACAAATCATAAACCATAAAGACAAGCACATCACAAGTCAAACAAAAGTAAGCACTTTGCAAGCTATAATAATAGGCACACACTTCACGTGCTAATGCAGATGACATGCACTTCACACGTTGAATAAGGCAAGCACACTGCAAGTCAAATTCATAAGCTAGCAATATTGACAAGCACTTCGGAAGTCAACAACAGAGACACACACTTCGTGCACTAACACAAGAGACAAGCACTTTGGAAATCAAAACACGTTTGTAAATGAGTATCCCAAGATAGGCCTATAATCCCATTTAATCTGCCTAAAACGGATCACTCAAGGACGAGTATGAAAACTCGATAAAATAAGTGTTATATACTTCCAAATAGTAATCATTCGAGCAACGATCGTGTATCCCATAACCACTCGGGTTTACTCAAACACTTACTAAATGTTAGTAAACTCCACTCGATAAGTATAATATACTTTCGATTAGTAATCAAATAAGTATCGCCCAATGTCACATAACCACTATGCGATACTTAAATATTTACTAAATGATTTTACATCCTACTCGACTAAAATATTCGGTTGAAAAAGTCTAATAATTAACCAATAAAGTAATAAAAATGTTCTATACCACTTGTATTGCTAAATCGTTTAATTAAATTTCTCATTCAAATGAAGGCAGAAATTGCAAGAAAGAAATAAACTCCAAAAATTACACAATAATGCTCAAAGGCACAAAAATACCCAAAGGCTAAGCACAATAAAATTCAATAAGAGTTTATGGTCTTAAAAGTAAATAATATAATTTTAACATATAGAAAATGATTTCCAAAATACTTTATCTATATACTTAATTCAAACTTCTCATTTTAAAATCCATAAACTCATTTGTTATTTAACTATATATATATATACACTTATTTGTCACTTGATAAATATATAAAATAACCCGAATAAATATCAAAAAACATTTAAATATCTCTATAGTTATTTGAAAATCACATAAAAACAATAATTTAAAATGGTCAAGCTAATTATTAGCCATGTCCCACTTTCTACCAATACGCATCCCACTTGTCTCCTTTCTTAACCCCCAACTGTCTCCTACACAGTTAACTCAATACATGCACATGCAAATTCTTTTAAAAATCAAACCATTCAACCTCACGTTCAAAACAACAATTCCTTAAATAAATTTGCTCCTCTGCAGTTACTATCTGATCAATCTTTATGTACAACTGATTAGATTATTATCTCACCACATTGCTTGAACCCACGCCATCTTCCTCTATTACAGCACATTCACAAGTTCAAACTCATTCCAAATCTTAAATCTTTGTTCCTAATCAATTTGGTTCAACCGTCTCAAATTCTAAAATGCCAACACTGTCTACACTCATGCACATATATGACACGGCTAGCGGGTAACACTCCCAATTTTTACTTAACGTTATTCAGAACATTTAATTGGATAGATTAAATAGAATATTGTGATGTATTGTGTGATAAGGAATTTTGATTTGAGAATCAACATGGTTGAGCCATAATTAACTAACTAATTAGTTAATAAGTCTCTTTTGTGACTTAATAATGATAAACATATGAGAAGGGTAGTTTGGGAATAGAAAAAACCTTTCATACCTTAAACTGTCCCTCTCCCTAATCATTCTCACTCTCACAAAACTTAATAAATCTAAATAAACAAGAGGATTCTGGCCATTACTAAGGAGAAATCATGAAATCAAGTAGGAGATTCAAGAGAAAAGTTAGGGAAAACTAAAGCACTCATCAAGTCTCAACTCTATTATCCAAATAAAGGTGAATAATAACATTTACCATCTCATTTAATCTTGTTTTGGTTCGGTTATATATAGTACCTAAATCTATTGAGTTTTATTGATCAACTTATGATATAATAATCATTATTTGGATAAAATAATGGTAAAGGATGATTTATTGGAATTTTTATGGAATAATTATAATAGGTTCTAAAGGAAAACCTTAATAAATGACCTCCAAACGACTTGATTTTTGGATACATTTTGTAAAACGTAATTTTAGAGATAGGTTTTTTATTTCATAATTTTTGCAATTTGTAGGAATATTTTATGAATTTCCTAAGTTAAAAAAAGCATTTATTTCAGGTTTTAATTATTGAAAATAATAAAGTAATGAATTTTGCCTCAAAATTTTTATATGGTAAAGAAAAATTTATTTCCAATTTCTGGGATTTTTCCCAAGTGTTTTTGATTTATTATGAATTTTTTAAGCTAGAAAAACTTAAAAATTATATTAAAATATTAATATAATTTAGTGGTTTGCAAATTATTTTGGGAATTAAAAAAATCTGATCATAGAAGTTTTTCTGCCCAGAATTTGACAAAGCATATCTCCAACCAATATGAATTTGACAAAGAATAGGAGTTGGTGAAAAGAATATGTTGTAATTAGAAAATAACAGTTTTTCCATTAATTACGAGTATGCCACTATGCCCTTCGTCATGATTTGACTTTGGCACTATTTGCCTTCGTCGTCGTTGTTTCAGTACCTTCGTCACTATTTGCCTTCGTCTCCGTTGTTTCAATGCCTTCGTCATTATTCGCCTTCGGCACTATTTCCCTTCATTAATATTTTCCTTCATCGTTGTTGTTTTAGTGCCTTCGTCACTATTTGCTTTGGCACTATTTGCCATCATCACTGATTCTTCCACCGGCTATTTTCAGAATTTAAAACATGCATAACTTTCTAATCATAAGTCCATTTTTCTATTATGACCACTTTATAGAAAGGGAAACCATCATCCAAAAGCAATGGACATGGAGTTTTATTATCTTTTTGCTTTTTTTCGATGGACGTGGAGGATTCCTTCTGTAGTACCTTCAATGGAGGTGGAGGGGCCTTGCGACCATCTTTTAGGTAATAACGGAAGGGCTATAGTTGCCCCTTTCAATGACATCGAAGGCATTGATGCCTTATAACAAAAAAATGAATAGGTAAGTAACATATATTATATACTAGTAAAATTTAAATCTTGGGGATACCAGGGTAAGAGTGAATGGTTACGAGACCATCTTTAGGGATACCAAAGATATAAAATTTTGACTTAGAACATTAGGGGATACCCATGTGAGTCATATATAAATGGGTAAATTGTGAAGTGGGAAATAACTATATTAGGCACACTAATAAGGGTAAGTTAAACATATGGGTAGCATGAATTATAGTAAACATGTGGTTAACATGGGATAATTAGAATCATGTGGGTAACAAGAGTTAAATGGCCAAACGTGGGGTTCATAGTCAACTTAGAAAAACTATGGGATGTTAGATGGATAGCCTCCATATATTAAACAAGGGTTCATAGTATTCCTAGGAAAACTATGGGATGTGAGATGGATAATCTACATCAGCTTAAGTAAGATAAGTGTGGGATGGATAGTCCACATTAATGAAAATAAAGTATAGAAAGGGATGGGTAGACCATGAAAATATAAGACAGATAGTCAGTGAAAACTTAGATGGGTATGTGGGATGGGTAATCCAGCAAATATGATTTGTTTCCATATTATAATATTATGTTATGTTCTAACTATTGTGGATGCAGAACAATATATGGTTATTGTATTAGTTACAATACTAGTAAGGGGAAAAACCATTCTTCTTGGCGGCGTGGTCTCATTAGATATCTGATTGGCTCGAGATGGTATATTATTATTCACACCAGACTTTTTTCTGATTCGAAGTTTATGTTTTCCCCTTAAACTTTCGGGTGCTCAAAATTAATTTGAATAGGCCGAGAGTAAGAGTTTTTTAGGTTTTCTAGTAGATGAATAAGCTTTCGGAGACATGCAGGAGGCAAGTTAGCTATTAAGAGCTCTATCTTTTGATTCCGCTGTGTTATTTAGATGTATCGGCAAAGTTGTTTATTACCTATATTTAGACTCTGGTCAACCAAGGGGCATCTTCATACAGCACTCTTGGCACATTTTGTAATAAGTTGCAATTTTTTTAACGTGGATTACGCTTTGGATTATGTAATGAATCGAAAATGTCATTTGAAATGAAATGAAAAGTTTGTTCTAAAGTATGTTTAATAAAATTTCATATTTATGTGCTTCTATGTTATCAATGTATCTAACATTACTACATTTGATCACCGAGAATTAATAACAATGGATGACTATAGCATCCGTAGCGATTAGTTTCGGGCCTCCAAATGGGGGATGTTACAAGTTGGTATCAGAGCCTAGGTTTATGATAAAACTTAAAATAAACCAAAAGTTTTCAAACATAATCCTAATGAATTAGAGAACAAGATCGGGGTTATGGGATAACATTATAGTAATGTCCTTGTAATTTTGCTACATATAAGTATGTATTCCCCTCTTCCTTAGACCGTTCTTATGTATCTTACCAAGGCTCGTAAGCAGATTTGCGAGAAAGAAATATATGGAAGTAGGAAATGGAAGAGTGAATCTAGGTGGAGGAAGTACCGCAACTAAAGGAAATATGCGACCTGCTACAAGGAGGAATCCGGATCGACAGGCAAATGCTAACTAAAATGCAAATGCCAATGTGAGTGTTGGAACCCGGCCAGTAAATATGGTGATTATGTATCATTTTTTTGTCAACTTTATGCAAGCTGGAGCTGCTTCTGGAGTAGCTGGAGGTAATGCGTTGAATGTTGGAGGAGTTAATCACGTGGCCCTAGTTGGCAATAACTATGCTAAGCTAAGTAGGGATTACACCAATCTTGGAGGAAAGCCATTTCTTGAAATAGAGGATGTTGTAGGAGTGGAAAATTGGCTTCTGCACTATGAAAGGATCTTTGCTAATTTGGGATTGGATGATGAGCTGAAAATAAGACTTGCTTCTAGATAGTTGTAGGGAGCAGCGCTTTATTGGTGGAATGGAATTACCGCTGGAGTGCCCGAGGAGGAGTTGAATTGGGCAAAGTTTCAAAGGAGATTCGAAGAGAGATTCCTATCTGAGGTTGCCAAGTCGACATTGCTAAGGAAGTTTACGGACTTAGAGCTGGGTGAGACGTCGATGATAGAGCATGCTACAGAGCTTGATGAGTTATTTGGATATAGATATGCTATCGTTGACACCGTCATAAAAAGAAATGATAAGTTTATTACAGGATTGAACCTAGAGATTGCTAAGGTGACCATTCCACATCTCCGAGATCCAAGTAATGTTGTAGTGGAGATGGCAATCCCGAATGAAGAAATCCTTTCTACTTTTTGAAAAGAGAAGTCGGTGGAGACTCAAAGTTCTCAAAATAAGAATAGAAAGTTCTTCAAGAAGAAGGGTGATCAAAAAAGAGGAGAATTCAAGAAAGGGAAAGCAGATATAGTTTTCTACAAGTGTGACAAGAAGAGGCACTATGCTAATGAGTGTCGTTTAAGTGATGGAAAGGTGGTTGTAGGGAAGCAGAATGTGAAATGCTTTAATTGCGACCAGATTGGGCATTACAAGAACAAGTGTCCAGAAGCTTGCAAAGCAGGAAAGGGAAAAGTCTTTTCTTTGGAACCTTCATCCTCTAAACCAACTGCTATTGAGAAGGGAAAGTCTGTGATGGAAGGTACACTTTTGATTCATAACATACCAGTTAGGGTACCATTTGATACCGGTGCATCACATTTATTTATATCTATGTATATAGTAAATAGAATATGCTTAGAACCATCATACTTTACTACTTCCTTAAGGGTTGCAAATCCGATAGGAGTTTACACAAATTTAAGGATAAGATGTGAACACTTATAACTTAATTTGTTAGCTTATAAGTTTTCATGTAGTTTGTTTGTTTTTGATTTCGTAGGCTTCAGGATCATTTTGGGTATGGATTGGTTAGATAGATATATTTCCAAGATAGGATATATTTCCAAGATAGGAAAATATCGCTAAGACACCCTGATAGCCATAACCGAATCATATACTTAGGGGAGAATTCGGATTTGAGTGTTTATGCTTTATTGGGTTCTATGGAAGTAAAAGAAGAGTTAAATCGGATTTTGGTAGCAAAAGAGTTTGCGGATGTTTTCGAGCAAGTTACAGGACTACCACCAAAGCGAGCCATTGAGTTTCAGATAGATCTTATACCAGAAGCGGAGCCCCTAAGTAGACCGCCTAGTAGAATGGCACCTACCGAGATGAAGAAGTTAAAGGTGTAGCTAGTGGTCTTAGAGGGAATGAATTTTATCAGGCCAAGTAGTTCACCACGAGGAGAGGCCGTGGTTTTCGTGAAGAAACTTGATGGGTCGTTAAGGATGTGTATCGATTATCGTAAATTGAACGAGAGGCTTTGACTACTTGTAGATTGTAGATAAGATCGACTGCTAGTTCTAGTCAGAGTACTACCATATAATCCTGCTTGGAAGTCTGATTAGTTCTGATCGAAAGGATTGCTTATAAGCAGAAAGAGGATCCATGGTTGGCCGAGAAGATTAGAAGGCTTGAGGTTTGAATTGAGATTGATGATCTAAAGGATTTTAGCCTTGACCAGAGGGGATGGTTGAGAAGGAAGGGACGGTTCTGTGTTCTGAATGTTGGTGACCTAAGGAAAGAAGTTCTTAAGAAATTTCATCGATCGAAGTTTACGATTCACCCTGGAGGAACAAGATGTATCAAGATATGAAGAGAAGTTTTTTCTAGGAGGGTATGAAAGGAGATGTTGGCTTATGGGAAAGGCAATGTTCAAACTGTCGGCATGTAAAAGCCGAGCATCAAAAGCTGAGTGGTTTGCTTCAACCCTTAGATATACCAATTTGGAAATGGGATTCAATTTCCATGGATTTTATAGATGGGTTGCCAAGGTCGAAAAAAGGAAATGAAAGTAAATGGGTAATAGTGGACAGGTTGACCAAGAGTTCCCATTTCATTCCAGTTAAGTTGACCAAAACGGCACCTCTTCTAGCTTTGTTGTTTATGAAGAACATAGTTAGACTGCATGGAATTCCTACTAGTATAGTCGGTGACAAAGATACTTTGTTCACTAGCGAGTTTTGGAAGAGTCTGCAAGATGTGTTATGTACCAAGCTCAATATTAGTACCGCTTATCACACTCTTACAGATGGGTGTTATCACCAAAATTGGTCACTAACCTCGTTGAGAAAGACTGTGTAGAGAGATAAATGATGAAAGTAAATTTAAATAAAGAACAATATGCTAAATTGAATGCAAAGACGAGAACACTAGATTTATAGTGGTTCGGCGTAACTGCCTACGTCCACTTTGAGGTTAATCTTTATTGCTTTACTTGATAATTGATTACAGATACAATCCGTACACCAACTACTTGAATACAATTCCTAAGTAAAGAGAATGAGTCTTGAAAGCGGTAGAGTCTCCCCAGTGTTCTCCAAAAAAGGTCCTCTTCACTGTGCCCCTGCCTCTCTATTTATAGACAAAGTTGGGTTGGACTTCCCTGGTGGGCCTGCTAGCTGAATACCTCGGCCCAGAAAGAGCAAGTTCTATGTGCCGAACCATAAATGCCGAAAAGACTGATGCCAAACAGACTGATGCCGAACAGACTGGTGCCGAACAGACTGGTGCCGAACAGACTGGTGCCGAACAGACTGATGTCGAACATACTGACGCCGAGCAGACTGCTGCCGAACAGACCGATGCCGAACATACCGATGCCGAACAGACCGATGCCGAACAGACTGCTGCCGAACAGAAAGATGTGCTGAGTGGAGAGTGTAGGCCGAGCAATAGTTGAAGCCGGTCAAGATTGGACGAATGCCGAACACCTCTGGATGTCAAACATTTCTAGATGTCGAACAACACTGAATACCGAACGAAGTGTGGATGCCGAGCAGTATGGAGTGCCGAATGATCCAGGTATCCCGAACATTCTAGAATGTCGATCCATGTACAATACTGAACGACTCTCCATGCCGAACGGTATGTAAGTGCCGAGTGCCCAGTTGCCTGGTCAAACCTTCAGGTAACACTTGCCCCCCAAAGTACATCACGTGGTTAAACGTGGTGTGCTTTGAATTACCCTGGATGCCGAATGATATGCAAATACCGAACGACATAGCCGAAGCCGAGCACCCTGGATGCCGAACAACATAGCCGTTGCCGAGCACCCTGGATGCCAAAAAATGCCGATTTGACCGGGTTCAACCGGTATAGTCTCTTCGACTTCCCTTCTCTCTACATAAGCCGATGCTCCTTCTTCTTCTCCCTTTTACTTCTACCTCCGCTCTTCAGTATTTATGAACTTTGCCTCTCAACAGACTTCAGAGAATTATCTACTTTTCCCTTCCCTTCTCAAACATCATTCGTTGCCTCACTTCCCTCCCCAACTAACTAAATCCAATTAGAACCACGTTCCCTACTCCAGAATCTCCCCGAGCTTCGACTCATTTCTTAGGTAAAAAACTTTTCCTTAAATACTTAACTCCGATTAGGAAACCTAGCATGAGATTCGAACTCGCGAATCTCTGCAAAATCAAAGTCAGAAATAATTGCGTGGAGCAGGAGGAGTTAAGGGTGAAGTGTGGGTGTTTTAAAGGAGTTTAAGGTTAGACAAACGGTAGAAGAGAAGAGGATGGCAGAGGTGTTTGAAGGAGGGAGTTGGTGGAAGACGTATTGATGTGGCTCGGCATGACTTCCTTATGCCGAGCGATGGAGGGACAGAAGAGAAATGATGTTAAGGGCAGAAGGCCGAGTGAATCAGCTCGGCACGACCTGCTGCGTGCATTTGTCTTCAGGCCGAACAGAAGAGAGTTCGAACAGAATTCTGGTAGGATAGAATCTTTGGCCGAGCAGAATTTTTGGCCGAACAGAACGAAGGCCGAACGAAAGTCAAGCCGAACAAAACCTAAACCGAACATAACTTAAGCAGAACAGAACTTAAACCGAACACAATCTAAGCCGAACGGAACTTAGGCCGACCAGAACTTAAGACGATCAGAACTTAAGCCGAACAGAACTTAGACCGAACTAAATTTATGACGAACATAACTTAAGCCGGACAGAACTTAAGACGATCAAAACTTAGGCCGATTAGAACTTAAGACGAACAGAACTTAAGCCGAACAGAATCTAAGACGAACAAAACTTAAGCCAAACATGACTTAAGTCGAACAGAATCTAAGCCGAACAGAACCTAAGCCGATCAGAACTATATTCATCTTGCCTAATCAAACATCAAACACAAAGACATGGGCTTAAGCATACCAGCATATCGAACTAATCTGGACTGATAACTTCTTAGTTTCAATAATCACAAGCCTGAACTTAAACCAGTAATAACGGATTAAATCTTTTAACACGTAGTGCCAATGTCCGAGTTCAAGATTGAAAATATTGCAAAGCTGGCTTTTGGAGACGGTCAGCGATGACGGTCTTCGAAGACGACGGTTCAACGCTCAACTTCATATCATCGATTCTGTGACTTATAATTTCTCAGCGTTTACACCCGAATGATCACACTAGTTCACACACTATACGGGGGGAATATTCGTATTGTTAAGTCTAACGTCGATTATTTTTTAAGTATAGTTCGAACAGGTACTTTGCTAGATTCAATCTTTATCAGCAATGTCTCAGAAATCTAGCTCCGCCACGATTTCGGACAGGCCTGGGCCGTCCTCCCGACGAGAAGTCGCAGATACTTCAAATCCGTCAACTTCTCATGCACATGATTTAGCTCCCGATGCGCTGGAGGCAGCAATCTTCTTGGACAACCATGTCGATTCACTTGCTTCAAAGATTAATGAAAGTACACTACGCTGGATATGCTCTGTCCACGGAATCCCCTTTGATGACGTGCTAGTCCCATCGGGGCATGACCGTCCACACTTGCCCCCAGTTGGATACACAGCTTGTAACAAATTCATGTGCTGGGTTGGCAGTGTTCCACCATTCAACTCGTTTCTTTAGGATGTGCTGCAATACATCGACATTGCTCCATCGCAACTGCACCCGAACGACCATGCATTCCTCTACGGCACTTGCATCCTCTTTATGAATGTCTTCTCTAGGCTTCCAACTCTGGGCGATATCAGATACATATATTGCATCAAGAAGCGGAAGGATAGCCCATCATTCATGTTTCTCGAGCCGCACAACAAATGTGAAATCTTAACTGGAGCGTGGACCAAGTTTGCCTTGTATAAACAGGAATGGTTTTATGTGCGTTGTCCTCCCGGCTTTGCGAGGAGATGGGTTGAAGGAAGTAAGCCTTTTCCTTGGTCTGTTACTATTTAGTCGAAACCGTACCTTTCTAAACTTTATTCATCTTTTCAGGTATTAGCCCCCGTCCTGACGGCCGCGGATATTCTGATGCCGTCGAAGCAATTCGAGCCCTCCCCACCGAAGAACGGGACATTAGAAATCTCATTTCGAATGAGTCACTCACAAGGCTCAGACTGTTGGCAGAAGGCCGTCGGATAAGCCTTCCTCAAGGCGTCACCATTCCCAGGCCTGGCTCTGGTAAAGGGAAAAACAAGCTGAGTCTTCATCATGCAGCGCTCTTGATGCACTAGAAGAGGGGGAAATTAAGGAGACTGAGACGCCCGAAGTACAGGGCGAGAACATTAGTCCGTCTCGGTGACTGACGGTTGAAGTTCATGACATAGAAACGTCATCTTCCCCTTCAAAGGGAGAGAAGAAACTGACGCTCAAGCTGAGGAAGAAAACTGTAGGTGGAACTTCTAAAGTTTCCCATATGCCAACGGAAAAAGAAACTTCCTCGGAGCATTTAGAAAGTTCTCTGAAGGGCCTGTCGAACCTTACCATTCCCGACGACTTTACTCAACTAAGGTTTCGACGATCCAGAGGCTCTCAAGCTTTATTCGCCCGCTAGAGGCAGTACGGGAGTTTAAGCCCACGTCCAGGGAGATAAAACTCCAATTAGTAAAGAAACTGGTCCGTCGGGGGGAAACACTAGGACACACACGGACACGCGCACTTCACTTCGTACTTCAATCTTAACCGTCGCCTTGATCTTTTCTAACTTATCTTTATTCTCATTCTATGCAGGTGATATGGGACGCTCCCACAGAATCGATCATCTCCACGGCTCTTCCATCTTTCACCATTCTGGCCGGGATTCAGGCTCCGGTAAACGCAGGGACAGGGACGATTACGGAGATCGAGACAACCGTTCCTGTGAGTCGTCTTATCGAAAGAAATCATATTCCCAGTCTTCATACTCTCGTGATCTCCCTCCCAAACTGAACCAGGCTGAGAAAAACTTTCGCAGAAGGGGTCTCAACCAGATGTTTCCCGAGATCAACATTCCAGTTCATCAAGCACACGGCAATCTCGGGAACATCGGAAGAGAACAGAACTTTCAAAGCCTCCTCCCTCTGTTCCTACGGCCGACCCAACAATAGCAGAGAAGATGGTCGATCTTAAAGCTAAATTTCCCAAAATCTGCTTTGACAGTCTGAAGTTTCTCCCGGCTATTCATCACATTCCAGGGCATGTCAAGCAGAGTGCCATCGCTTGCAACAACGACGTCTATGTTCAACATGACGCGTTTGTTCATTTGGTCGAAAAAGTCTCGGAAGTATCCATTGAGCGTCAGCAAGAAATCGACCGCTTGAAGCTCGAAGCTATCTTCGATAAAGACATCATCAAGAACCAGGACGAAGAGCTCGCTTCATACAAGTCCAAACTTGAAGCCGCAGAACAGAGTGCTAAGGAGACCGCGGAGGCCGTCGCTCGTCCAAAGATGACCCATAAGAAAGAACTTGACGTCGCAGTCCAATGCAGCGGGGCCCTAGCTCTAGAAAAAGATTCTATTCAAAAAGAAAGGGATACACTCGCCCTATAGGTTAAAGAGTTGAAGGAGCTACTCTCTAAGGAGAGGGAAGAGAAGATAGCGGCTCAAGAAGAGTCTCAACGGTACTGTAATGAGATCGTCAATACACGTCTCTTAAAAGCAAAGCTCGATGATGAGCTTTCTAAGGTTGAGACGATGAATGACGAAGCCCGTGAGGAGGGCAAGAGACTAGCTTCCGAGGAGATCGACTCCCGTCTTGAAGCAGCTGTAGAGGCCGGCAGAGAAGAGGTCAAGTGTATGTTTGACCCGCTGATTGCCGAATACAGCGCCCGCTTCCTCATGCATCGGGACTTGACCTTCTTAGGCGAGGGCTATCTTGAATCTCTAGTTGAGGCCTGGGAGACTTTAATAATGATTAGGAAGGTTGAGTCGGGCACTGAGGAGGTCGATGAGGAGGCTTTAGTGAAAGAGTTTCTCAGGGAGAACGAGCCATCGGACTTGTCTGCAGCTATGGCTCTCTTTGGTAAAAGCTCTCCCCCATCAAAAGAGAAGGATGACAAAGCTGGTCCATCTGGAGCTGAGGCCGCAGATCCTCCTTCTACTCAATCGTCCGGTCGGCCAGCACTTGACCCATTCGAGCAGCATGCCGGCTATGATCCGAAAGATCCCAGTCTCGGCATTCACGTGCTATCCCCCATTCTAGAGGGTGAAACTCCGCACACAGCTGAAAGCCAGCAAGAAACTGGTATAAAACTCTTCTTCTAGAAGTTCAAAGATCTGTCGCTTTCTGTGAGCGGTTATTGGTCCTAATGTTCGTTCTTTATGTTTTTATGCAGGCCGCTTTGATCCTGAACCGACTCCGAGGAGCGATGACGCCAAGGAGGAGGCGAGGAAAGCAAGCGATGCTGCTCATGCGGGAGTAACTCCTGGTCCTGACGCTCAAGTGATCGGGGCGCTAGATGATGATAAGTCTGACACTTCATCTCCCGTTGAAGGGAGTTATGAAATTGAAATCACGAGCGCCTCAGAACACACTTCGAAGGTGAGTATGAAGGAGCGACTCGCGGAAGAGAAAAAAAAGAAAGTCGAGATCAAGGTCGAGCCTCAAATACTAGAACTTACCGACCCGCTGAATAGGCCTCTGAAAGTCATTCTTCACGGCAACTCCAAACCACTGGATGTTCCTCCCCCCACTCCTGACTCCGCTTCCTTGGCGAGCAAGAAGTCCAAGAGGAAACGTGAGGGAGAGGAGTCATCCGAGAAAGCGAAGGAGGACAAGAAAAAGAAGCCGAAGAAGTAGCCACTATACTCGTTCAACGAGGTTTTGCTTAGGTCATGTAACTACTTCTACTTTTTTGTTTTCGTAGTTTATGTAGATAGATTTTTGACTCCAAGTTTTGGAGGAGTGGTTGTATAACCCCATTTTGGATAATTGAATAAAGTTTAGTTTCTTTGTCATTTGAACGATTTCTTGCTTTTTAACTTTCTGTATAACTGTGGTCGAAACTCAAGTTCTTATGAGTTGCATAAATTCCCAATCCATTCTTACATTGTTCGGACATTCTTTGGAATGGTACATTTCTCGTTTCATATTTTTGGTACTTAGAATATTTTCTAATCCGCGCTCCAGGGATTTAGAGTAATTCGGTCCGCATTCAGGGGACTCGGAGATTGAAGTCGTTTATACTCTAATTCGTGCTCTGGGGACTTAGAGTACTCCGGTCCGCACTCACGGGACTCGAAGATTGAAGTCGTTTATACTCTAGTCCACGCTCTAGGGACTTAGAGTACTCCGATCCGCACTCAGGGGACTCGGAGATTGAAGTCGTTTATACTCTAGTCCGCGCTCTGGGGACTTAGAGTACTCCGATCCGCATTCAGAGGACTCGGAGATTGAAGTCGTTTATACTCTAGTCTGCGCTCTGGGGACTTAGAGTACTCCGGTCCGCATTCAGGGGACTCGGAGATTGAAGTCGTTTATACTCTAGTCCACGCTCTGGGGACTTAGAATACTCCGGTCCGCACTCAGGGGACTCGGAGATTGAAGTCGTTTATACTCTAGTCCGCGCTCTGGGGACTTAGAGTACTCCGATCTGCATTCAGGGGACTCGGAGATTGTAGTCGTTTATACTCCAGTCCGCGCTCTGAGGACTTAGAGTACTCTGATCCGCATTCAGGGGACTCGGAGATTGAAGTCGTTTATACTCCAGTCCGCGCTCTGGGGACTTAGAGTACTCCGGTCCGCACTCAAGGGACTCGGAGATTGAAGTCGTTTATACTCTAGTCCGTGCTCTGGGGACTTAGAGTACTCCGGTCCGCACTCAGGGGACTCGGAGATTGAAGTCGTTTATATGAGTTCGTACATCATATGGAATAATGTAACTCCAGCAGTTCATCACCAGATTATAAGGTACAAAAACATCAATAATTCATGGAAAAGACGGCTTCAAGCCTTTATTAATGAAACAAACTAAATTGTCCGATTACACGCTAGAAAGGAAACTAAGAGTCAATGGAATAAAAACATACAGCAAACGATTGTACCTAAAACAGAAAAGAAACATGCTAAACATAATAGCGTCATAAATGTTCACTATTCCACGCTCGTGGGAGTGTCGCGCCATCAACGGTCGCTAGCTTGAAAGTTCCCTCTCCAAGCTTCCGTTCAACGACATAAGGACCTTCCCAGTTGGGATTCATACGTGATGGTACCGGGAAAACCCGTTTCAAAACGAGATCACCCACATCAAAGATCCTTGGGCGGACTTTGTCGTCGTAATATCGCTTGACTCGGTGCCTATATGATGCCGCCCTTAATTCAGCCTCTTCACGTTTTTCATCGATGCAATCCAGTGATTCTAACAAGAGATCCTGATTTGTCTTAGGATCATAATACGTCACTCGATGCGATGGAACTTCAAGCTCCACGGGTATAACAGCTTCCGAGCCGTATGCCAATGTGAATGGAGTGTGGCCAGTCGCGGACTTGTGGGTAGTTCTATAAGCCCATAGCGCTGTTGGGAGTTCATCTACCCACTTGCCTCCGGCCTTTTCCAAGCGCTTCTTCAATATAGACTTGATTATTTTGTTCACGGCCTCGACTTGTCCGTTAGCTTTTGGATGAGCAACGACGACGAACTTTTTCTCAATGTCGTACTTTGAACAGAATTCCTTGAATTCTTTACTTTCAAATTGAGTTCCGTTGTCCGTAATGATGGTCCGCGGGAGGCCAAAGCGACATATAATGTTTCCTACAACGAAATTAATGACCTTCTTGGAGGTGATTCTGGCTAAAGGCTCTGCCTCGGCCCATTTCGTGAAGTAGTCGACCGCAACTATCGCGTATTTTGCACCACCCTTGGATATAGGCAAAGAACCGATTATGTCGATTCCCCAGATTGCAAACGGCCAGGGACTAACCATTTGTGTGAGTTCTATCGGTGGAGCTCTCGGGATTTTCACATATCTTTGACTCTTGTCACATTTTCTTGCGTAATCTGCAGCATCCCGACTCACGGTTGGCCAATAGTATCCGTAGCGGAGGATATTTTTTGCTAGTGTGTGCCCCCCAGTATGGTCGCTACATTCTCCTTCGTGCACCTCCTCCAAGACCCGCTTTGCCTCATCACGGGCAATGCACCGTAGTAAGGGGACCGAGAACCCTCTCTGATACATTACTCCTCCCTGCATCACATATCGCGCGGCTTTGCGAATGACCTGCCGTCTTTCGCTTCTTCTTTCGGGCAAAGTCCCGTTTAGCAGGTATTGTTTGAATGGGGTCATCCACGACTCCTCCTCGACTTCCGTTTCCAATGCAAAATCGACTTCCATCGCATCTATGCTTGGGGTGTGCAAGGTTTCGACGGGAACCAATCCCATTTGCTGTGCATCGCCAGTGCTTGCGAATTTGGCCAACGAGTCGACTTCCTTGTTCTGTTCACGCGGGACATGCGAAATGTCATAATGTTCGAAGTTCGCCAATAGATCCTGAACAAGAGCAAGGTATGGAGCAAGCTTTTGTCCCCTTGCTTGGTAGTCTCCTCACACCACCAGCTGCGAGTCACAAAATATTTCAACTGATTTAACCCCGAGTTCTCCAACGAGCTTTAAGCCAGCGACCGGTGCTTCATATTCTGCTTCATTATTCGTAGCCGGGAAATTGAGCTTCAAAGCGTAAAAAATCGATCGATTTTCTGGAGTTACGAGAACTACACCAGCTCCGGAGCAACGGTCGTTTGATGCCACATCGATGTACAATTTCCGTCGAATGGGGGGAATGACCCTGTGACTATCTGGTTCGTCAGATACAGTAAACTCAGCGATGAGTGTTCTTGAAAGTATGGACGCAGCTTACGTGATGCAATCACCAAGCAATAGGCCAATTTCCCAATTTTAGGGTAATTTCTTTCTGCCCCCGTTAAACGTTTGCTAATGTAATACACCGGCTTCTGGACTCGGTCCTCCTCGCGGACCAAAGCCGCACTTATAGCATGCGGGGATACGGCCAAGTTACATACAGCATCTCGTGGTCTATTGGTTTTGACAGCACTGGAGGACTCTCCAAATGCCTCACCAAATCTTGGAATGCTTCCTCACAGCTGGATGTCCATTCAAAATTCCTCTTTCCCTTCTTTATCACATCGAAGAAGGGAATGCACTTGTCTGTGGCTCTGGATATAAATCGACTTAGCGCGGCCACCTTTCCATTCAAGCTTTGTACCTGTTTTATAGTTCTGGGTGCTTGCACATCTCGTATAGCTTGAATATTTTCCGGGTTAGCTTCAATTCCCCTGGCATTAACAATGAATCCCAAAAACTTCCCCGACGCAACGCCGAAGGAACACTTCTGAGGGTTGATCTTCATCCCATAATATTTGAGTATACCGAACATCTCTGCTAAGTCTCGAATGTGGTCGTTTGACTGTCGTGATTTCACGAGAATGTCATCCACATAGACTTCCATCATTCTACCAATCTGGTCTTTGAACATTCAATTCACCAAACGCTGATAGGTCGCTCCCGCGTTTTTCAATCCAAAAGGCATTACTACATAGCAATATAGCCCAACGTCTGTGACGAAACTGGTGTGTTCCTGGTCCGGAATATTCATCGGGATCTGATTGTATCCCGAGTAGGCATCCATGAATGACAACAACTCGTAACTTGTAGTGGAGTCGACCAACTGATCAATCCTAGGTAATGGGAAACTGTCCTTGGGGCATGCCTTGTTCAAATCGGAATAATCTACGCAAGTTCTCCATTTCCCGTTCGCCTTTTTCACCAGCACGGGGTTCGATACCCATTCAGGGTAGAGGGCGTCGCGGACGAACCCATTGGCTTTGAGTTTGTCCACCTCCTCTCTGAGAGCAGCGGACCTCTCCGGTCCATTCCTCTCCTCTTTTGTTTAACTGGGACATACTTCGTGTCTATGTTCAACATATGACTCGTAATAATGGGAGAAATCCCACACATGTCGGAATGTGTCCAAGCGAAAACATCGAGATTCGCTCTGAGGAAATCACTAAGGTTTTCAGTCATTGCGGGGCCGAGTTGTGATCCAATCTTTAGTACTCGCGATGGATCATCTCGACTGACTGAAATGTCAATCGTCAGTTCAGCCGGGGTTGCTTTTTCTTCCCTGGGTTCCTCATCGTTGTCTCTCGGATCTATGTCTCTGTAGATCCGAGAATTTTGCTCGAGCCAGGGCTCGGGCATTATTTGTCAATTGTCGGTATTCTGGATGCGGACAGAATTGTCCGCAACCTTTCCTTTCCCTCTCCGCTGAGCCTCTCGGAGCTCAGCCACATAACATGCATGACCGGTCGCCTGGTCGCCATGAACAATACCTACTCCTTTGTCGGTCGGAAATTTTAAAGTCAAACACCACGGATCTAATGCTGCCCTAAACTCAGCCAGGGCCGGTCGGCCTAAAAACACATTGTACGGAGAATCTACATCCAAAACTACGAAAGGTAGGATTCGCACCCTCCTTCACTCACCTTATTCTAGTTCAACTGGAAACTCAACATATCCCACTACATCAGTCGCTGCGGCATTAAAGCCATGTATACAAGCTTTAGATGGCTTCAAATCCTTCGTCTCCATCTTCATCTAGTCATAAGCCTTCTTGAAGATGATATTGACAGAACTTCCACAATCAATCAAGATTCTTTTCACATAAGTCGGCCCGATTGTCGCAGATATGACCATCGGGTGAATGGTAGGAGCCTCCACTTGGTCAGCATCTCTGCTCCTGAATACTATATCGTCTGTCATCATGCGCAGCTGGTTTGCAGGAGTCCCATCCTCTACGCTGGAACAACACTCAAAGTCTATATGCCTCGGGGAATTAGCATAACATTCCATCTCTTGCCAATTCTTATACGCAGGGTGAGGTCCACCGATGATCGTGTTTATGACTAGTCTGCCCACGGTCCGAGCAGGCTCCTCGGGATGACGTGGAGCTGGTGCACGACCTGGATTGGATGTTCCCTGTCCACCTTCCTGCGGATTTTTCACAAATTCCTGTAACTTTTTCTGCCTAATCAACTTCTCTATAGCATCGTGTAGGTGTCTGCACTCTTCAGTATTGTGCCCATAAGTCTCTTGAAAGCGGCAGTACTTCCCGGTCCGCTTTTGTTCTTCGGTTGACTCCTTTGGACGTGGCTTTCTGTACTGAAAGGTATTGCAGGTTGATAGGTAAATGTTCTCAAGAGACGCATTCAGCGGGGTGTACTCGTTGTAGGTTGGAATTCTCGGCTTCCATTTCCCCGCTTCTCTCTTCTTCCCTTGATTTCTTCCTCTGGATTCCTTAGATTGACCGGTCTTGTTCTGGACATTGACTTGAACTTTCCCCGAGTTGTCTCCGGACCGCTTCACAGCCATGTTGCTTTTTACGGACTCCTGAACAGGCCCCGGTGCCTTATCTCGCCTTATCCACCTGGCTTCCTCTCTTCTTATGAACTAATGTGCCTTTGAGTAGAAACGCTCTAGCGTAGTTGGAGGCTATCCTGCCAACCAATCTTCAAACTCTGAATCCAGATCCACACCTCGCATCACAGCTATAAGAATTGCATAATCATTGGGATTACTGACTTCAGTAGCCGCAACATGGAATCTCTGTAAATACTCCTTCAATGACTCCCCAGGAGCTTGGATTACACTTGATAGAGACATCACGCCCTTTGGACGAGTAGTATGTATCCTGAACTATTCTATCAATTTCTTTGCCAACTCCTCAAAACTGGATATGGACCGCGGAGGAAGTCGGGTGAACCACATGGTTGCGATCCCAGATAGAGTTATCGAAAAGCACCTGCACTTGGTTGCATCATTCGCTCTAGCTGAATCCATCATCCATTCGTACCTCATTACATGCTGCCTGGGATCAGTCTTTCCTTCATAAGCCGGGATAGTTGGCATGCTGAACTTCCTGGGGTACTCCGCCTGTAGAACGACGTCTGTGAACGGAGTATGACTTCTAGACACTCCCCAATAGTCGTTTGTCAAGCCTTGATTCTCTTTCATCAACTGTCTGATCATGGCTGTTAGGTCTGGGGTTTGTATGGAAGGTGGAAGGTTGGAGTCTGTCCTACGGGATTGATCAGGCTGATGCCTCCTCTGTTGGCTATCTGCCAAACGTGCCTCTTGAGGTTCGATATCATTAGCATCTTGATGAGCCGGGCGTCCAGCCTCCACCTGCACTCCAGCTCCTAAGTTTCCAGTTCCTGCTCGGTCACGGTCTCCGAGGTGTAAATGGTCCCTAGCTGTTTGGACAACAGCACCTGCCTGCGTAGTTTCAGTCTTGCGGTGTCTACGCCTAGGAGGTTCATCGGACGAAGTCGAGCTGTCGGATGAAGAATAAGGAGCTGGATTGCCCCCAGCATTCTGATGCTGTTGTTGAGTGAGTTGTGCCGTGAGGTTAGCATTAGCTTGCATCTACTCTCCGAGTTGTCTCCTGCTTTCCCTGAGTTCTCTCATCAAGTCGTTGAACTCTATTCTGGTAACAACTGGCATCTGGTCCTGGGTGGTAGTCCCTGCACCTAGATTTGCTTGCTGATTGCTAGGCCCTGCTTGTTGTACACTAGCAGTCTCGTGGGTGTCCGCATTACGTGAGGCTGATCTAGTGCGTGGTCTTGCCATTGTAGAGTTATTGGTATGAACTCTGAGTAGAATCAACGGACGTCCTACGAATGAATCAGATCTTCTTTGGGGGATTTATTCAATCCAGTAGCTTCAAAGCAGATCCTTGAGGTCTGAGAATTCGACTCTCAATGAAAGCACCAAAGTGTTAGCAACAAAATTGGTCACTAACCTCGTTGAGATAGATTGTGTAGAGAGATAAATGATGAAAGTAAATTTAAACAAAGAACAATATGCTAAATTGAATGCAAAGACGAGAACACCAGATTTATAGTGGTTCGGCGTAACTGCCTACGTCCACTTTGAGGTTAATCTTTATTGCTTTACTTGATAATTGATTACAGATACAATCCGTACACCAACTACTTGAATACAATTCCTAAGTAAAGAGAATGAGTCTTGAAAGCGGCAGAGTCTTCCCAGTGTTCTCCAAAAAAGGTCCTCTTCACTGTGCCCCTGCCTCTCTATTTATAGACAAAGTTGGGTTGGACTTCCCTGGTGGGCCTGGTAGCTGAATACCTCAGTCCAGCAAGAGCGAGTTCTGTGTGCCGAACCATAAATGCCGAACAGATTGATGCTAAACAGAATGATGCCGAACAGATTGATGCCGAACAGACTGATGCCGAACAGACTGATGCTGAACAGACTGGTGCCGAACAGACTGATGCCGAACAGACTGATGTGCTGAGTGGACTGACGCCGAACAGACTGATGCCGAACAGACTGACGCCGAACAGACTGATGCCGAATAGACTGATGCCGAACAGACTGATGTCGAATAGACTGCTACCGAATAGAAAGATGTGCTGAGTGGAGAGTGCAGGCCGAGCAATAGTTGAAGCCGGTCAAGATTGGAGGAATGCCGAACACCTCTGGATGTCAGACATCTCTAGATGTCGAACAACACTGAATACCGAACGAAGTGCGGATGCCGAGCAGTATGGAGTGCCGAACGATCGAGGTGTCCTGAACATTCTAGAATGCCGATCCATATACAATACCGAACGACTCTCCATGCCGAATGGTATGTAAGTGCCGAGTGCCTAGTTGCCTGGTCAAACCTTCAGGTAACAGGTAGACAGGGAGAGTCAACAAGATACTTAAAGATTTGTTGAAAGCTTGTGTGCTAGATTTTAGGTGGATTATCGGAAGATTGTACAATATGCTAGTATATGATTTTTGTTTGATGATAATAAACATATATATTCGTTTAAATGTATTTGTTGTTGTACTATTTTATTTTTCACATAATTAAATAATATTTGTTGACTAAAATAAATAACTCAGAATTCATATTTAAACAAATATTTTATACAGACAAATATTTTATTATAAATTCAAATAGTACAAATTTGAGCTCTGACTACATTTACACATTTTCATTTACAATACAATTTCAATTACAACACAATTTTCACTTTACAATATTCACCTCACTACATATATTCATCCAACACTCGTATTTGATCTTCAACTCTGTTCCAGCCTGTATCCAGCGTCTGAACTATCTGCAAAATAAACAATGACGCAGTAAAATTGAAAAAGAAAATATTTTGCAGTGAAAAATAAAGTGCGTGTTTTGAATATATTATTTTCCTCGGTTATTTGAGTTGTTCATCATCATTTATTTTTTAATTCATCTTACATGAACAACTTATGACATGCACAGTATATCACTGTACATGCCACAAGGTCGTGCACACTGATATACACTTACTTGTTAAAACTACAAGGACAGGTGAGCACAAGGTCAAACCCAAGCAAAAACTGGATTCAATTCAGGTGCTAACAACATACAGTCATGAAAATAACACAAGAATGAAGCAATTTAACTCGAAGCAAATCAACACACACACCAGACTTCAAATTGCAAGCCTCGACATGATAAATGGATGCTAAGCAGCAATGTCATATGGAACCGAACTCCAAATAGTGGTGCAACAAGACTAGATTTCAAACCAGAACAAAATAACAAGAACAATGCACATGAGCATAGTGGAGCATGCAAACAGTTTAACTACAAGTAACTCAAAGCACAATGCAGATCAGATCAGAGTAAGTGGAACAAGATAAAAGTAACATAGCAATACAAATATAACTCAACAAGCCAGTGAAATAAGGACAGACTCAAGTGGAACTCGAAGCAACTGGAAATTCAACTCAAAGCAAACCGTGGACCAAAGTGCAAAGCAGTTTAACATGAATAAACCCAGGCATACAACCAGACTCAACATAGGGGCTCGAAGCAATTGCAAGGAACCAAACTTCAAACAATACAAAACTGAAGCGAACCAGATTAACATACAATTAGACTCAAGTGAACAACCCAATTGTGAACATGGAATCCAACATGCAAACAGACAAGGTCATCATTGAACCCAGACTGGTCAGAGCACACAACAAGAAGAAGCTCAGTTTCAACAATGCAACATGAAGACACAAATGCATGCATTTAGACATGATCACATGAAAACAATGCAACACATACAACATGGATTCAAACCAGAACCAGACCAAGGCAGTTTAGGCATCAAGTTCACCAGACAAATACAACAAAGTGCACCAGTCTGGAGCACACATATATCAGTTTCAACATATAGTGCATGTAAACATTGGAGCATAGACATGTACAACGTGCAGACCACCAGACCACTCCAAAATGCACCAGTTCTATACATATGCAACATAGCAATAACAAAGTCAAGGTCAAGATTATGTTTCAAAAAAAACAGTGAAGCAATTTTACAAAAGAAATGATCAAAAAGTTTCATTTTGAAAAAAGTCAACATCGGTGAATACTTCAAAAATTCGAATACTGCCAGCAAAGAGAATGGAACAGCAGTGTGTTTAAAGTCGCAAAGAAAAGGTTGCATGATGATCAAGTCATAATTCAGTTCAAAATATAGATGCCAATATATCAGGAAGTCAAGTTCGATCAAAATTTAAATGCCATAGTCGTAGGAGAGAAAAGAATGGAACCAGAGAAATGAACGGAGCAAATCCAAACCCATGGAGCAACACGTATGAAATGAACAAGTCAAAAATCATCACAACATTCAATTAGTAAACGACCAAGCAAAGTGTTTGAAGAATTCAAATAGAAATATACGAACGAGAATACAGGGAATCAAACCCTATAAATTACCCAATTATCATCACTGGAAATTCAAGCGATTCGAGTTCAAGCAAATACCAGAGCAAGCCATTGATATAAATCACAAACCAATAACTCGAATCGAAGTCGAGCATGATCAAAATCAAAAAAGCAAAATCACGTACCAATTTAATCCAAGCAATTCGAGCTCGACATTTGAAGCTGTTGTAAGTAATCAAAGTTAGAGATTCGATTGATGAAGCATATCAAAGAAAAAGCAGACTCCAATCAAACAATTTCAAGCAGCGACATCAAATTAACAGAACCCTAGTTGTTTGAAGAGAAACAAAGGAACGGCGAAGGAAGTTTGAACGAAAAAAAAGGGGAAGACGTTCTCTTTATTGAATTATTTAGTGGGCCGGTGCTTTTAATCATATTGGGCTTCAAATTATTAAACATATAGGGTTTTGTTTGTTCTTGTTTTTTATTTGTAATTTCTTTTTAAAATTGTGTAACTTTCTAGTCGTGTGACTAGGTACAAACTATGGGGCGTAGTTTGAGAATTCGCAGCTCAGTGGCTGAGTTGTGGCAGGTTTTGAGCTTAGAGTTAGGTTAGTCAAGTTAGCAGGTGTCATAAGTTTACGTTTGTTTGTAAGCGTATGACTACTTAATTTCTAGTAGAAACTTTGGGGGCAGCACGTAGGTAGGTTATTGTCGAAGCTGGGTAAATTTGTGTGGGATCTTTACTGCATTACTTTTTGTTATTGTTTTTATTTCCGAATCAATTTTATTATTATTAGTACCACCCTATTCACCCCCCTCTAGGGTGAAAATGATCCTACAAATATCACCAACACTTAGTTGAGTTTTCTTATAATAACAGTTATCAGACTAGTATAGGAATGGCACTTTTCGAAGCTTTGTAGTAAAGGCCATACAAGTCACCAGCATGTTGGTTGGAAACTGAATACAGATTAGTCTTAGGTCCAAATCTAGTGAGAGAAGAGACAAAGAAGATTGAGTTGATTCGAGGTAGGATGAAGGAAGCTCGGTCTAGACAGAAGAGTTACGTCGATAAGAGGCATAAGGATCTAGAGTTCTCAGTTGGAGATAGGTTTTCATTAAAGTATCACCGATGAAGGGTGTGGTACGAATTGGAAAGTCAAGGAAACTGGCATTGAGATATGTTGGACCACTCCTAGTCATAGAGAGGATCGAGAAGCTCACATATAGAGTAGAGTTACCGAGCAGTTTGGCAGGTGTTCATAATGTGTTTCATGTGTCTCATCTTCGTAAGTATGTGCACGATCCAGAGACTACTATCCCTCCGGCTGCATTGGAAGACTTAATAGTAGACCCGGATCTGACTTTTGTTAGGCAACTAGTTCGGGTTATAGTGAGAGATGAGAAGAGGTTAAGGTACAAGACAGTTAATTTGGTGAAAGTTCAGTGGAGCGACAACGAGAAGGACCATACTTAGGAAACAGAAAACAGGATTAGGGATACTTATCCTGGGCTGTTATGAGGGTATGTTCTATTTTTTTTTATATAGATTTTTCGCCAGTTGTATATACTAGCTTTGTTTGCAAGGTTGATATGATTGTTTGTAGTCCCTACCGAATTTTGAGGACGAAATTCTTTAAGGGGGTAAGCTTTTAACACCTTTAATTTTTTCTTAACATTATTCAGGACACTTAATTGGATATATTAAATAGAATAATGTGATGTGTAGTGTGATAAGGAATTAAGATTTGGGAATCAATATGGTCGAGCCATAATTAACTAACTAATTAGTTAATAAGATTCTATTGTGACAATAATGATAAAATTATGAGAGGGATAACTTGGGAATAGAAAAAACTTTCATATCTTAAACCCTCGCTTCACTTATCATTCTCACTCTTACAAAATTTAAGCAATCTAAATAAACAAGAGTAGGTCAGCCATTACTAAGGAGAAACCATGAAATTAAGTAGGATATTCAAGAGCAAAGTTAGGAAAAACTAAAGCACTCATCAAATCTCAACTCTATTATCCAAATCATGGTGAATAATAACACTTATCGTCTCATTTAATCTTGTTTGGTTTGGTTATGGATAGTACTCGAATCTCTTGAGTTTTATTGATCAAGTTATGATCTAATAATCATTGTTTGGATAGAATAATGGTAAAGGATGATTTATTGGAATTTTTATAGAATTATATGATAGGTTTTAAGGAAAAACCTTAGTAAATGACCACCAAACGACTTGATTTTTGGATATGTTGTGTAAAACGTAATTTTGGAGATGAGTTTTAATTTCATAATTTTCGAAATTTATAGGAATATTTAATGAATTTCCTAAGGTAAAAAGACATTTATTTCGGGTTTTAATTACTAAAAATAATAAAATAATGAATTTTGCCCCGAAGTTTTTATATGGTAAAGAAAATGTTATTTTCAATTTTTGGTGATATTTTGGGATTTTTCCCAAGTGTTTTTTATTATGAATTTTCTAAGTTAGGAAAGTTTAAAAATTATAATAAAATATTAATATAATTTAATGGTTTGCAAATTATTTTTGGAATTACAAAAGCTGATCCACGACAGTTTTTCTGCCAAGAATTTGATAAAGTACATCTCTAACCAATTGGAATATGACAAAGAATAAGAGTTGGTGAAAAGAATATGCTTTAATTAGCAAAATAACAAATTTTGCATTAATTACGAGTATGCCACTGTACCCTTCATCACTATTTGCCTTTGGCACTATTTGCCTTCGCCACTGTTGTTTTAGTGCCTTCGTCACTGTTTGCCTTCGATACTATTTGCCTTCGGCACTATTTTCCTTCGTCGCGGTTGCTCCCACCAACTATGTTTTCAGAATTTAAAACATGCATAACTTTCTAACAGTAAGTCCATTTTTCTAATATGACCCCCCTCTACGGAAGGGAAACCATCATCTAGAAGCAATGGAATAGGTTGGAGACCCTAATTCAACACCTATAAAAGGTTATAGCCCACACAAAGTTTTTATTATCTTATCGCTTTGTTGTCGAAGGACGTAGAGGAGTCCTTCCACAATACCTTCAAAGGAGGAGGATGGGCCTTACCTCCATCTTTTGTGTAATAACGGAAGGGCTATAGTTGCCCCTTTCGACGATGTCGAAGGCATGGATACTGTAAAACAAAAAAATGAGTAGGTGGATGTTCAACGGCAAATTTTCTATCGATTAGAAAAATGCCGATAAATTTCGAAATAAAATTTACCGCAAGCGCACGGCGTACTCTTGTAGTACGTGGCAAATACGGGTCGATCCGCAGAGAATTGATGATTTTAAAAATTCAATTCAATCAAATTATACCAATTTCAAGTGAAAGTTAAGCTAGAGAATTAGAGAATTAACTAACTAACTAAAAGAAAAGAGAAGCAAATATAGGAGTTAAGTGACAATTTAGAGAATAAATCCACTCTCTAGATCATGTAGTTCAACACATATGAAATCATGATCTCTCTTTTATGGTCATTAGTGCTTTAATTGATGTGCTTATCATAAGTATGGCATATTTGTGCTATTGATTAGCCAACATAAGCCATCAAACTATAACACACCCCTTAAACCACTTACTAACTTTCATGAAACTTGACAATGAAAATGAAATCTATTTTAAGTATGACCTATTAACTATTGATTAGAAATATAGACCATCAAATTTTAATTTCAAATCACTTTCTTTTGCCATAATCATATTTTAATGAAGAGGCAATTAGTGTTAGTGATTGTTTAAGCATAACCTATTTGGTGTCAACAATATAGGATATCAAATTCAAAGAAAAAACAACAATTAAACAACTTCAATCATTCTTACTAAGCACAAAAGGAGAGCATGAATTAACAACTAGTTGAAGCTACATAATTAGAGAGCTTCATTACCCCTAAATTGAAGGGGTTTAGCCTCTCGTATTTGTCATTTGATTAACAAATGTAGCTTGCAACATGAAATAAAAAGAAAGCAAAATGAAAGCTAAATGAAAGAAGATAACTAATTAACAAGAATTAACACTAATCTAATTTGCATGAAAGTAAATCTACACTACAAACATTAAAGTAAATGAGCATGGAAAGGAAAGTGCATGTATTAAATTGCAATAAACAGAAAATTACATGAAAATAAAATAAATGGCTAAGTAGCCATGAAAAGAGAACAGAGAGAGCTAAGCTAAACTAAGAGAAGAGATGGCTTCCGTAAGAGGGCTTAAGAGAAGGTAGAAGGTAGAAGAGGTTACATGAACATAATGGGTTATTTATACAAGCATGAAACCCTAATCCATAATTGGGGAATGCCCAAACTACCCTTGAGAAAGTGTGGAGGCCAAGTAATCATTAGCTTATACTAATCATCATTTAAGTGTACATGAAGCCATTAATTCCATAAGCATGTGCATTAGCCTCTAATTTGTACATTAAGGTAGGTGGGTAGGTGGGGTCCTCCATGTTCTTCACTTTGAATTAATTCCATCTTCATTCCTTTGTATTCATTTTGTGCATGCATGTGTCTTCATGAAACCACTCCTATTGGAGATCAAATTCCTACACAAATATATAAATTTCCAATTAATTTTTCTCAAAGAATATGCACACAAATGACCGTTTTGCCCCTATATGAAGATGGATATGTGACAATTTGGAATTAATATGGATTTTGGTTAAACAAGTTAAAATACCCAATATGATCATTTATTTAATTTAAATAGAATAAATATGGTGGTAAAAATATGCACATTGACGTGCACATTAAATACCCCCACACTTATCTTTTTATTCGTCCTCGAATAAAGGAAAACTAAGATAAATCTGTTTTCGTAGGGAGCACGATTGCATTGAGCGTATGCAAAAGGCTGTTAAACCTCTGGGTGTCCACAGTAGGACGAGTGTTGTCTCGTGAGGGTTTTCAGCGGATACTACCCACAAAATCCAAATGCAAAGTGAAAATATTTACAAAATGCAAGAATTATTTACAATAGGATGAATGCTAGTTCTTGAAAATATTTAAAAATGAAGGATTTACTCTTAAATTGACACAAATAAGTTAAATATAAGTCTTGTTCATTATCTTGAAAATTTAAGTCATTTACTTGTCAAAATTTCCAACAAAAATCAAGTTATCATAGCAATAGACAATAGTTTAACTTGTTGTTTCGGTTGATGACAAAGTGTAACTATGAAATAAATCCTTAGTTGATTATCAAAGTTTTTCAAAGTGGTATTTTCATTTCTTTTCAATAACAAATCAAGTCAAATAAGTTTAAATGGTGCTTGGATTCATTTGCTTACTCTCTATTGTTTGAAAATTTTATTAATATTAACAATATTTACATATGCCTAACTCAGGTAAACTGAGGCCAGATATATTACCCGTGCACTGCCTTGCTGATTTATGTGAGGGGAATACAAAGCGTGGCGAGTGAACACTTATCGACTGTAGGCGTTATTAATAAAAAAAATTTATGTACACACACCTAACTCAGATAAACTGAGGCCAGATATACCGATCGTGCACTGCCTTTCGGGCTTATGTGAGAATGGTACAGAGCATGGCGAGTGAAACATGAGTGTGAACACAAGACTCTAGGTGTTAAATATATATATATATATATACAAATGTTTTTTTTTCTTTTTCTTTTTCTTTTTTTAGAAAGAGAGAGTTTTGCAAAATCATCTTAGCACCATTTAACTTAGAAGACAAAAAAAATGTTATATCCTTTTATTTGAATTCACCACTTTTTAAAACAAAGATTTTCAATTAGGATGTACTTCATAATTAACACGTATGAATCTTCATGTATACTAGTTAAACCATTGTTATTTGTAATCAAACTTCATTTTTATTTTTGTTAAGACAAATAAATTTTCAAAAATTTCAATTTAGTAAACCAAAACCATATATTTATCCTATAGTGTTTCTTTAAAAATAAATCGAAAGAAAATTTGTTTTTGGGAATTTTTTTTAAATTTTGCAAAAAAAGTAAAAATAAATTATAAAAAAGAGAAAATGAAGATGAGTCTCCCCACACACTTGATTTTGACTGTGACCCTATAGTCAACCTAAGTGGAAGGAGAAAAATAAAAAGATGACCTATATTTACATGAAAATGAATGGATTTACACGAGATCAGAAAGTATATCGTCAAATAGTAAATGAAACGATCTTCCAAAAACCGATTCATTTGTTTCATCAAATATGCGAGACACATCGTAAGCACGAAAAACCAAACCATAAAAGATTTTGGAATCAAATATTGATTTGAAAAAACGAACGTCGTTTTATTAAAAATCGTATGAGTGTTTTGGTTTCGATGATTTTTGGGGTAGATAAAACGATTGGTTGAAATTCTAGTTTGTTTTCACCAAATTGAAATTCAAGTTTATCATTGAAAACTTTTTCAGAATTATTGATTTCAAAATCAAAATGGTGATGTAACTCTTCCCCATCAGAATTTGACAACTCATTTTCAAAAAGTCCAAAGAAATCCTGTTCAATGAATTCGTCTTCCATTATTGGATTATCAACAACTGCATTGCATGTGTCAAGTTCAAAATCCAACGTTGTTGTATTTAAATTTTTGAAATCAAGAAAAGGAAGATCTAATTTCAAATCGAGTTTCTCACCCTCAAAAGAATTGAAATCCAACTCGTCACACATTGGGATTTGGTTTTGTTGTTTACGTTGATTCATATAAGTTTCAAACAACGAATCTGTGTGATCATCGTAAATTTCGTTCATTTGTTCAACAAAATCCAATTTGTAGTTATTAACTTGAGAATTTTCGATTTGGATTTGTTGAGAACAGAAATTTTCAATCGCATCGTAGTCGAGATTATTCCCATTGCCAAATATATTTGAAAAGTGGATCACATTTTCATTTTGATTTTGAAATTCATTTTGGAGTTCAAAATTGAATTGGCATGGGTTATACTCGAAATCGTTTGAATTTTGAAGTGAATTCAAATTTTGATTATTTTGAAAACTTTGATTCGAGTTATCGCACAAATATGAATTACACAACTCATTTATCATTTGATTTTGTTGTGTAGAGATTTCAAGTAAAGACGAAATGTTATTTTCAAGATTTGAGGGTTGGTCATCGTTTTGAAAACTTTGTTATGCAAAATTTGATTCGTTGAAACAATAGTTGTTGTTGAAATATCCATAAGAATTTTGTGTGAAATTATATGCATTATATTGATTTTCATAACTATCGTAGAATTCATGTGAATTTGAATATTCTGACATTTTCAAGAATGTTTTTTATATATAAAGGTAAAATATTTACAAATAAAATTTATTTTTCAAAAGGGAAGTTGATTTTTGTTTTTTCAAAATTTTTCTTTGTTGTTTGAATTTTTTTTTGCTTTTCTAAGAAAAAACTAAGTTATTTTTTTTTGGATTTTAGTTTGATTAAAAAAATTCAAAAGAAAGGATTTAAAAGCAAAGTTAAGGAATATTTACATTTTTTTTTAGTTTTGGATTTTGAAATTTTTTTTGTTTTTGGTTTTTTTGTTTTTGGTTTTTTTGTTTTTTTTTAAATATGCATGAACTAATGCAACTAAATGAATGCAAGGGTTAATTACAAATGATTTATCCTAAGTTAACACAAAATTGTATAATCACACTTTGTCTTAAATCAACAAGATAGTTCTCAGCCAGGTAACAGACAGGATTTATCGGTGCACACGAATCACCGTAGTAATGCAGCCGAAGGTTTAAGTACCTTCAGAGAAACAATTCAGTATAATATTTACGAATCACCGTAATATTTATAACTGATTATTGCTTTGCCGTAGTCTAGACAACAAGAAATTAAATTGTCGAAAAAGGACAAATTGTCAATATACAATTAAGTGTTATCGATTTCTAACCGTTATTATTAATCAAAATTCTAAGATGAAATGCAAAACTGAAATTAAACGTGTATTAACAATGCAACTATGATGAATTTTTTTTATTTTTTTTGAAATTTTTTGTTATTTTTAATAAAAATGCAAGCAGGCAACAATGCAATTCAAATAAAACTAGAAATGAAAGCAATAATTTTTTTGTTTAAAACAAGCAAGCAGAGCAGTTTTATAGCAGCAACTCCTTATTTATCTGTTTTGACAACCTGAAAAGAAAAACAAGATATATACAGCTTTTTTTTATCAAAGAAGAAACTAAAACAAACAAAACAAATTAAACTAAAACAAAATTTTTTTAATACCAAATGAAAATGAGAATAAATTCCTTTTGTTTAAGATAATAAAACCTTAAACAAAGCAATTTTTTTTAAAGAGATGAAATGTTTTGTTTTTTTATTAACAATCTCACTCACAAAAAAAAATTGTAACCAGCCCGGCCCAGTTAAACAAGAAAATCTCACTCGCAATTATAAGTTAAAACACCTCACTCTTAACTAACAAATTCACATACTCATCTGCACTCTTAACCAAAATTTTTTTTCACAAATTCACACATAAAAATTTCACACTTTAAAAATCGCGAAGAAGCTAGATGCTACGGTCGCAATTTTGTGGGTGCGGTTTCTGGTGAAGTAGTGGAAGTCGCTATTGGTGATTGCGGTGAGGCTGCGCTTGGGTTGAGGGGGGTTGGGCGGTGGTTACTGGGTTGCTCGATTTGAGTTGCGGGTATTTCTTCGAGTCGATTGGTTGATGGCAGGTGATTTTAGGCAGCGAATTGCGGGGGTTGGTGATGGTATTAATCGAGTACGTGATGGAGTTTCTGCCGATATGTTGCTATTGTTCAGGTAGGAAAAGGGTTGTATGTCGAAGGAAGTAAGGAGATGTATTTGTGGCAGAGGGTGTGTTGATGTTTGGTTTGTAGTGAAGTTTGCAAGTGTGATAGTTGCAAGCTATTGTTAGTGTATGGGGGAAGCAGTGGTTTTGTTTTGTGATGTTTGTGGTTTGAGGGTTGATGACAGGCAATGCAGTGATGAAAAAGGGTGGGTTTCGGGTTGACAGTGATGGTGGAAGATGGCGGCCAGTTAGTGGTAATTGATGTGGTGCTATAAGTGTGTTCTTGTGAGTGAAGGTTGTTGTATATATGGGGTAGAGAAGAAGTGCACTTTGGCAGTGGATTGTCAGGCAGTTCGTGGTGGCTATATTGGCTAACTTGAAGGGATGTTGTGGAATTGTATGCACTGGAATGATGCACAGTGGTGGTGCACAGTTTCAGTAATAGTTTGAAGATGTGGAAGTTTTGAGAAGGTCTACTTGTAGAAGCACAGTTTGGACGATATGCAGGCAATAAGATGGCACCGGGAAGTTGGTAGTGATATGGCAGTGGAAAATGGTCAGAAGTGTAATTGTTGATAATGTGCAGAAGAAAAGAAGTGAATATTTTGGTTTGTGAGTGGGTGATGAAGATGACTAGGTGGCAATTTTTGGAGTTGGCTGATGTCAGGAGTTTGTATTGTTGTTGGATTGTGGATGTTAATGACTGATGTGCAATTTTATTGGCAAATGGGTGGTATCAAATGTGGGCAGTTGAATTTAGGAAGAGCAATGGTATGGTAGTGAGTTATGTAAACAAAACAATAATGAAGTACAACGGTATCAGTGAGGTAGTGGCAAATTTTGACTGCAGTAGTCGATGTTAGTATGTGCAAAAGTATCGGTTGTATCAGTAACAATGAAGTGCAACAGTATCCGTTGTATATGGTTGAAATGTGGGATTTGTGGCGTTTTAGTGGAAAATTTGATGTTGTATGAAGGAAATAGAAGGTGGATGTTGTATGAAGTAGACAGTGGAAGGTGGATGTTGTAGGAATGGCAGTGGTGATTTAGGGTGACAGTTGGTGGTGGAAATTGTGATGGACAGAGGGGTTGTGTGGTTGCCAGTCGTAATGGTGAATGGTGGGTTTATGCTTGTGAATGGGAAGTTGGTCGAGTACTGCAGGCGGTTGTTCTGGTGGTTGGTCGAATGGCACTGGTGATAACAGTGAAGTGAAGGGTGTAGTAGTTTGACAGAGGAGTTTGTGTAGGTTGTAAATGAATGACAGTGGTGGATGTTTTGAACTGGTTGTCGCTGGTGATGGTAGTCAAGGAGTTGTTGGTAGTGGGATGTATGGGTAGTGAAATGGTGTGAAGAGGTATGGCGGGCAGGGGAATTTTGACAGAAATATGTTGTGGTTTGGTATTGATACATCAGTTTATGTTTGAAACTGTTTGTAATGCGATGGATGATCAGTTGTGATGAAGTATCAGTGGGAAGTTTGTTATCAATGGCTTCGGAGGTTGGACAGGGGAAGGCACTGTGGTGAGGTGTTGGGATGAACGCGGAGTTCGTGCGTAGTAGGCGGTTGGAGAAGGTGGTGATGGTCAATGGAGTAACAGGGAACAGCAGTTGAAAACAAAAAATATGTACAGTTTTTTTTTGAAAGCAATGTAAAAGGAAGGAAAATAAAATTGTAAATGTAGAAATGTAAATGGAATGCAATAAAATGTTTTTTTAAAATTGTCTATCTTTTTTTTTAAATAGAAATGCAAACAACGAAACAACTCGAAAACAGCAACAACCACACAAACAAAAATCAAACAACACACACAACTCAAAAAAATTGTTTTTAAAAAAAAATAGAAAATTAACACATAAAACAAACACACAATAAAAATCGAACAAAAATAATTCGAAGAATAGAAAATTAAAATCAAAACAACTCCCCGGCAATGCGCCAAAAACTTGTTCAACGGCAAAATTTTCTATCGATTAGAAAATTGCTGATAAATTTCGAAATAAAATCTACCGCAAGCGCACGGCGTACACTTGTAGTACTTGGCGAATACGGGTCGATCCGTAGGGAATTAATGATTTTAAAAATTCAATTCAATCAAATTATACCAATTTCAAGTGAAAGTTAAGCTAGAGAATTAGAAAATTAACTAACTAACTAAAAGAAAAGAGAAGCAAATATAAGAGTTAAGTGACAATTTAGAGAATAAATCCACTCTCTAGATCATGTAGTTCAACACATATGAAATCAGGATCTCTCTTTTATGGTCATTAGTGCTTTAATTGATGTGTTTATCATAAGTATGACATATTTGTGCTATTGATTAGCCAACATAAGCCATCAAACTATAACACACCCCTTAAACCACTTACTAACTTTCATGAAACTTGACAATGAAAGTGAAAATGAAATCTATTTTAAGTATGGCCTATTAACTATTGATTAGAAATATATACCATCAAATTTTGATGAAGAGGCAATTAGTGTTAGTGATTGTTTAAGCATAGCCTATTTGGTGTCAACAATATAGGCTATCAAATTCAAAGCAAAAACAACAATTAAACCACTTCAATCATTCTTACTAAGCACAAAAGGAGAGCATGAATTAACAACTAGTTGAAGCTACATAATTAGAGGGTTTCATTAACCCTAAATTGAAGGAGTTTAGCTTCTCATATTTGTTATTTGATTAACAAATGTAGCTTGCAACATGAAATAAAAAGAAAGCAAAATAAAAGCTAAATGAAAGAAGAGAACTAATTAACAAGAATTAACACTAATACAATTTGCATGACAGTAAATCTACACTACAAACATTAAAGTAAATGAGCATGGAATGGAAAGAGCATGTATTAAATTGCAATAAAAAGGAAATTACATGAAAATAAAATAAATGGCTAAGTAGCCATGAAAAGAGAACAAAGAGAGCTAAGCTAAACTAAGAGAAGAGATGACTTCCATAAGAGGGCTTAAGAGAAGGTAGAAGGTAGAAGAGGTTACATGAACATAATGGGTTATTTATACAAGCATGAAACCCTAATCCATAATTTGGGGAATGTCCAAACTACCCTTGAGAAAGTGTGGAGCCCAAGTAATCATTAGCTTCTACTAATCGTCATTTAAGTGTACACAGCCATTAATTTCATAAGCATGTGCATTAGCCTCTAATTTGTACATTAAGGTAGGTGGGTAGGTGGGGTCCTCCATGTTCTTCACTTTGAATTATTTCCATCTTCATTCCTTTGTATTCATTTTATGTTTGCTTGTGCCTTCATGAAACCACTCCTATTTGAGATCAAATTCCTACACAAATATATATAAATTTCCAATTAATTTTTCTCAAAGGAATATATGCACACAAATGACCGTTTTGCCCCTATATGAAAATGGATATGTGACAATTTGGAGTAATATGGATTTTGGTTAAAACAAGTTAAAATACCCAATATGATCATTTATTTAATTTAAATAGAATAAATATGGTGGTAAAAATATGCACATTGACGTGCACATAAGTGGATAACCTATATTATATACTAGTAAAATTTAAATTAGGGATACCAAGGTAAGAGTAAATGGTTACGACACCATCTTTGGGGATACGAAAGATATAAAAATTATGACTTAGAATATTGGTGGATACCCATGTAAGTCATACAAAAATGGGTTAAATTGTGAAGTGGGAAATAACTATGTTGGGGACACTAATAGGGGTAAGTTAAACATGTGGGTGACATGGGATAATTAGAATCATGTGGGTAACATTAGCTAAATGGCCAAGTGTTGGGTTCATAGTCAACCTAGAAAAACTATCGGATGTTAGATGGATAGTCTATATTTTGCCAGGGATGGATAGTCTCCATATGGTTAAACAAGGTTTCATAGTTATCCTAGGAAAACTATGGGATGTAAGATGGATAGTCCATATCAGCTTAAGTAAGATAAGTTGGGATGGATAGTTCACATTAATGCAAATATAGTATAGAAAGGGATGGGTAGTCCATGAAAATATAAGTTGGATAGTTAACGGAAACTTAGATGGGTAATCAACTAATGTGGGATGAGTGATTCAACAAATATGATTTATTTCCATATTATTATATGATGTTATGTTTTAACCATTGTGGATGCAGGTGCACAGTATATGGTTATTGTATTTGTTATGATACTTGTGAAAGGAAAACCTGTTCCGCTCAGCGGCGTGGTCTCACAGGATATCTTATTGGTTCAAGATGGTATATTATTATTTTCACTAGACTTTTTGTTTGACTCGAAGTTTATGTTTTCTCCTTAAACTCTCGGGTGCTCAAAATTAATTTGAGTAGGCTAAGAGTAAGGGTTTTGGGGGTTTTCTAGTAGATGAATAAGCTTCCAGATACATGCAGGAGGCAAGTTAGCTAATAGGAGCTCTATCTTTTGATTCTGCTGTGTTATTTGGATGTATTGGAAAAAAAATTATTGCTTATTTAGACTCTAATCAACCAAGGAGGTATCTTCATATGTCACTCTTAGCGTATTTTGTAATAAGTTAAAATTTCTCCAAATGTGGTTTACACTTAAGATTATGTAATAAATCTAAAATGTCATTTGAAATGAAATGAAAATTTTGTTCTAAAGTTGTTTATTTTTTTTTCATATTCACGTGCTTCTGTGTTATCAATGTATCTAACATTACTGCATTTGCTCACTGAGAATTTATAACTATGGATGATTGCAGCATTCGTAGCGGTTAGTTTCGGGCTTCCAAATGGTAGATGTTACATCCAATCCCCTATTTTCATCCATAGTCCACATATCCTTCTAAACACACTGCATTCCACTTTGGTCACGACTCCTCCTCTTGCCCATTCCATCAATTCCTCCTCGTAGTCTTTCTCTAGCAATACCTCTTCAACCATCAATTCCGCTCCTAATTTTTCATCTCTTACCAACTTAATTTTCCATGCACACTCTTTCACACTATCCACCACCTCTATCACCCTTCCTCCTACAACCTCCCACCCCCTAACTTGCCCTATAATAATCCCTAATCTCATTATCGTAAATATTGCAAAATTTCTCCCCAAGAATCACAAGAAGTAAATCTAAAGATGGAGATAAGGGTATTGTGTACTCTAAAGACACCATGGTCTTATCCTCAGCCACTACTCACCGCCTCCTTGTCATCAAAGCTTTCCAATCCCATCGCCAAGAAAGCTACGCCATCCACCTCCTCTAACAGTTTCCTCAATAATTCTTGACAAAATAGGAGTCTGGAATATTAGGGGAGGCAACGATATCTCCAAGCTACTAGCTATCTAGTCCTTCATCAATGATAATTCCCTGCAAATGGTTGCAGTACCTGAAAACAAGCTCAATGCCTCAAATATTGCTAAAGCATGCTCTATTACAAAAGACACATGGCATTTCACTCACAATCTGCGTGAAGCCCTCTTTGGTAGAACCTTAATTTTATGGAATCCATGTATTTTTTGCACCTCCACTCTTCTATTTGACAGACAATTCTATCACCTCCAAAAGGATTGAACTGCATGCTTAATTCATCTGATCGGCTTGGTGGTAACCCACTAACTACTCACGACCTCCAACCGCTTAACAATGTCATCCTTCACTCAAATCTAATTGAATACAACTCAAATGGTCTATACTACACCTGGAACAACAAATCCAGATTCGGTGTCAGAACAGTATCAAACTTGAAAGTATTTTCTCCAATTCTCTTGCTCTCTCTATGTGGCCTAACTTATACTATGAAATTCTTCCACCAAATGTGTCTGATCACTCTCCTCTCTCCCTTAACTTGGGTCCCCCTGAACTGAAGCCCTACTCCCTTCAAATTCTTTAATGCTTAGACTGATCAACTAAGCTTTATCCCCCTAGTTACTGAAGCCCGGAAGACCCTCTGCTATAGTAATCCTATGTACATTCTCCACCAGAAGCTAAAACACACAAAGACCATCCTAAAATCTTGGAGTAAAGAGGCCTTTGGCAAAGGAAACAAATTATTCTCTCAAATCAAATCTCAACTTGAACAAGTTCAAATTGCTCTTCATTCTAACCCAACACGTAATGATCTTTCTTTGCAGGAACACTCCCTTTCTGACCAGCTCTTGAAAGCCCTACAATGTGAAGCCAATATGATGTGATAGAAATGTAGAGATAAATGGGACATCCAGGGAGACAAAAATACTTCTTATTATCATAACTTCCTGAAGGCTAAACTCTCTAAAAGCACCATTCTGCAAATCCAAGACAGCGCTAGGAACCTTCATGTTAGACAGGAGGAAGTCAGCAAAGCTTTTGTTGACCACTCTTTGAATATTCTTAGAACTAATGACAACTCCTCCATCTTCTCTGAGCATGTAGACCTCCTCCCATTCACCTTCCTATCTAATGAGAAAATCTCTAACCTTCAGTGCGATATCACAGTTGATGAGATCATGTAAGTCCTTTTATTTATCCCTAAAGAGCTCAACCGGTCCCGACGATTTCAATTCCTAGTTTTTCATTGCTTGCTGGGATATTATCATGGTTGAGTTTTTGAAATCCACTCACAACTTTTTTAGCAACAACCGAATGCTAGGCAGCATCAACTCAATAATAATATGTCTAGTCCCTAAAGTTAGCAAACTTTCCACGATCTCCCACTACATGCCCATTAGTTGTTGTAACACCATTTATAAATTCATAACCAAAGTCCTAGCTAGGAGATTAAAAGAAGTCCTTCCCAGCTTGATTTCTTCAAATCAGAGTGCTTTTTTAAAAGGCAGGAACATCGTTGATAATATACTACTAACTGACGAGCTAATTTGAGGATATAATAGCTCTACTTTAAGCCTTAGGTGTTGCCTCAAAAGAGGTCCCATGAAAGCTTTTGACACTACAAAGTGGCAGGCTATTCTCTACGTGTTCAAAAGATTTGGTTCCCTGCTAAATTCATTAAATGGGCTGAAGCCTATATAACAACTCCTAAATATTCTATTCAAGTGAATGGCCGGCTGTGTGGTTATTTTCATGGCACTCAAGGCCTAAGACACGGTAACCCATTAAGCTCTTACCTTTTCCTTTCCATTATGGAGATGTTATCTATTATCTTAAAGGACAGGTATAGCAAGAAGTTGATTGATTTCCACCCAAATGCAAGCAACCATATATTCTCAGTTTATGTTATGCTGATAATCTTGTGATTTTTATAAAGCCTAACCAAAAATCTCTTGCTAACATTTGTTCGGCTCTAAGTGTATTCAGACTATCTGGTCTTCAAATGAACCCACCTAAATCCTTTATCTTAGTCTCAAGAGTCCCTAATTCAAAAAGGTCTAGCCTTGCTAGTTCTTATAACTTCAACCTGATGTCCAATGGGATGGCATATCTTGGGATCCCGCTTACCACCACATGTAGGATCGTTTTCAACGTAGAGGGAGGGGGTGAATAGGGTCTATTTAAAATTAATGCGGAAATAAAATTAAAAAAAAAAGCAATACAGAAAAGATCACACACAGTTTTACTCAGCTTTAGTAAAAACTGCCTACGTGCTGCCCCAAGGTTTCTACTAGAAATTAGGTAATCACATGCTTACAAAAACACGTAAACTCGCGACACACGCTAATTCGATTAACCTAACTCTAAGCTCAAAACCCTGCCACAACTCAGCCACTTAGTTACGAATTCTCAAACTACGCCTCGTAGTTTGTAACTGTTACACAACTAAAAATTTACAGAATTTAAAAATAGAAATTTACAAATAAAAATAAAACAAGAATAAAACCCTATTTTTAGAAAGTAAGCCCAAATGCACATAAACTAAACCGGACCAGTTTAACAAATAATAGAAGACCGTCTCCTCTTTTTATTCTTACGGCTGCCTTGTTTCTCTTCATTCTGGAATTAAGTTTTTGTTGTATTTGAAGAAGTCGATTCAATTGATCGATTTGTAGTGATGATTTCACTTTGATTTGCTTCGTCAATCGATTCCTTGGCTTTGGTAGCTTGCGGCTGCTTCAATGTCGAGTTTAAAGTTGCTTTGAATTGGTACGTGATTTGCCCCTTTCCGATTTTTAATTATGCTCGACCTATTGCCCCGCCGATGATGAACTTGGGTTAATTTATAGGGAACGAAACCCTATTTTATCATTCGTATATTTTGGTTTGACTTCTTCGTGATTTTAGCACTTGCGTTGATTTTTGATCGAACGATCTTATGATTTTTGACTTGTTCATTGTATACGTGTTACTCCATATATTTCTAATGAATTCGAATTTGTTTGAATTGATTGAGTCGGTTCCATTCTTTGCTGCCTTGACTGTTCATCGTTCACTGACTTGTTCATTGGTTGAAATCTTCTATGACATTATTCACACTGCTACTGATAATTGTTGAACACTTCAACAGTGTTTTGATTGACCATTTCTTTTTGAAACTGCTCCTTGACTTTGTTCGAACTGCAAATGTTTTTGTTGTATTGTGGAACATGTAAACTGCTTCACTGTCATATTATTGCTCTGTTTCATTGTTCTGACCATCCATGAGTCTGCACTTGGTTGTTGCTTCTTTGTACATGTCTAGTTCCATTTGTACATGTTGAAACTGAGTGCTTGCATATCCATTTTTCTTGAACATTTTGCCTTGTACCCCTGGTTTCGTATGTGTCATTGAGCTTTTGTGGGTCTGGTGCACTTCAGTTTTCTATGGCATCAATTCTGGTTGTATTATCATGTATATACGTATGCTGGTCGAGTTTTATATTTCATTTCCTTGTATTTGCAGCTGCTTCTTTTAAACTCCTATGCACTTCAGTGTACTGACCATTGTTTGAATGCCTGAACTTGTATTTATGCATATGTGTGTATTCTTTGAGCATGTTTGTCGAATCTTCATGGGTCTCTGTTGCATGTTTAAAACTGGTGCACCACTTTGTACAAGTCCACTGCCCTGGTCTAGTTTGGTTTCAAGTTGATTTGCTTTGAATTTTGTTCCATGGTTTGCCTGGACTTACATGTGTACATTTGGTTGAGGTTGGTGCACTTTCGTCCATGGTTATTGTAGTCTGGTCTGGTAGTCTTGTTCTTGCCTTTGTTATTTGAGCCTTGTTCTGGTTGTGGCTGTTGTCATGCTTTCATGTTGACTGTATTGATTTAGAGAACTGCCTTTGTTGTTGTTCATATGAGCTGACCATTAAACTTGAAACTGAACTTGATTGCCTGAGTGTAGCATGTCGTTGAAGTCTTTGGGTTCACCACTACTATGTTTGAGCATTCATGTTCATATGAACTGACCATTGAACTTGAAACTAAATTTGATTCCCTGAATGTAGCATGTTTGGTTGGAGTCTTTGTTTCTTTACATTCACGTACATATGAGCATGTTTGTAGCTTTGCATTCATGTTAACTCATTTGTGCTTGTGATCATGTGCAAAATGCTTGGTTAGTTTTGGTTTGTATGTGGTCATTTAAGTTTGGTTGGATCTTCATTTCATTGTTGTGTAGTTTTGATTCGAAGTCTGGTTACATGGTTTCATGTGTGTTCGAGCCTAATTGCTTTGTTTCATGTTATTATAGTCATGCCTGAATGTCTGAATGCATATCCATATCCATCTGACCATTTATGTGTTGAGTTATTTGCAATGCACCTGTGTTGAATCCAGTCTAGGCTTGGGTTTGACCTTATGCTCACATGTCCCTGCAATTTTAATAAGCAAGTGTATATCGGTGTGCACGACCTTGTGGCATGTACAGTGATACACTATGCATGTCACAAGTTGTTCGCATAAGATGAATTAAAAAAAGACGACGAACAACCCAAATAACTGAGATAAACAATATTTTCAAACACACACTTCATTATGCACTGCAAAATATTTCTTTTTCAGTTTACCCCATCAGTGTTTATTTTGCAGATAGTTCAGATGCTGGATACAGGCTGGAACAAAGTTGAAGATCAAATACAAGTGATGGGTGAAAATGTAGTGAGGTGAAACTTGTATGTAAATTATAAAGTGAAAATTGTGTTGTAATTGAAGTTGTATTGTAATTGAAAATGTATAAATGTAGTGAGAGCTCAAATTTGTACTATTTGAATTTGTAATAAAATATAGGTTTGAATGAAATATTTGTTTAAATAAGAATTCCGAGTTATTTATTTTATTCAACAAATATTTATTTAATTATGTGGAAAAAAAATAGTACAATAACAAATACATTTAAACAAATATATATATATATATGTGTGTGTGTGTGTGTATGTGTTTATTATCATCAAACAAAAATCATAGGCTGTTGCATTCTACAATCTCCCCCTTTTGATGATAACAAACATATATTAAGATTTTGACTCTACTAAATGTATTTGGTCTTAATGATCTCTCTTAGCTCCCCATATTTGAATACTCCCCCTACAACAAAACTCCCCCTTCACATATGCATGAAAATAAATAAAAATATGCAAAATGCAATGAATCCTAGATGAGAATATAAAAAATTTGAACTTATTTGCCAAAATCTTAACTTCTCTCCCCCTTTTGTTATCAGCAAAAGAATAATAGTGTTATATAAGAGTAGTAAAGTGATAAACATTAACACAACATTAATACCTAATCGAGTATATATATTGAATTTCAATAAAAAAATCAAACAAAAACATAAATACTTTGTTAGGCGCATATTCCATTTTAGAGTGATAAGGGTGATATGCGCATAGAAAACCATATAGCCGTGTCCATTTGTGGTATATTTATGACATGAATCTTTTTAAATACTTACTAACCATGCATAACCGTTAGGACATTTAAATGAGATTAGTAGTATTTCTTATTTTTATTAAAAAATGAATTCCAAGCATCTTCTAACCACGCATAACCGTGAGGACTTTTAAATGGGGTTAGAATCAACTCGCCTATTTCATCCAATTTTGATATGTGTTCCATACATGCATAACCGTGAGGACTTTTAAATGAGCATGAAAGCACATAATCGAATATTTCAAGTAGTTTACCCATGCATAACCGTGAGGACTTTTAAACGAGGGTGAGTACTTTTTGGATGATTTTATTGCTATTTTTTTTAAAAGTGAATAATTTCCTATTTAAATACCACATTTTGACATACTATAATGGATTTTGATAAGTGATTGTCGTAGAAATATGATAGGAATAGAGAGGGTTATGGAATTTTTACCAATCAAAGTTATTACAAATTTTGTTTAAATTTTTAAAGAAATTTTCTAAATATACTCTCTCAAGACATAATGTATGATCAAGATCAACACTCATCACTTTATTCAATCACTATTTATCTTTTCGATATCAGTAGGGAGCCAGATTAGTTACATAGGCATCTAAAATCAAATCCAAAAATCAAATTTCTAAAATGCCAAAACTGAGACGAAGTCGACAAAAACTATTTTATGGAAGGGGTTTTGTAAAAATGTCTGCCAATTGAGAATAGGTTGTGTAACGATACAGATTTTTCACGCTCGAAAATCGACATCCATACTTTACATCGTACTCGAATGTCATAGATTCGACCGTTCAAATCCGAGTCACCGGAGCTTATAACAACATTAAGTAAACAACACAGCGGAAGAAATGAATAAAATATTGATATACAACATTGATACAATATCCGATACAACAGAGTGATACAATGAATATCAATATACATCAGAGGTATGATACAAGAAATAGCAGCGAAAAGAAAATAGATAACACCAGCAGCGGATGATCTCCATCTTCAAAACACCGATCTAGAAATAGCTTGAACTCCCAATAACGATGCACCAAGATAAGCAAGTGCAGTCCATATCCAAAGACTGAACTAGCTCCAGAAAATCTACTAACCTTGACTATTTGAAAAACCCAACTCTAGACTGCCCGTGTATAAATTTTTGAGCACCCAGAGTTTAGGAAAGAAACTGTAACAACCCGGGGTTTTGTAACAAATTTATAATCGTCATTAGACAACTTAATTTGGTTGCTAATTGCTATTGGCATTTTAATGGGTTATTGATTGCTGTTGGGTGTTATAATATGTTGTAAATCCTTTGAAAATTTGTTAAGTATTATTTGAGCTTTGCAAATTTGTCTCGGCCCATTTATTTTTGTTACCAAATTATTTCGAGTTTAATACCCGTTTCCCCCTTTACCCCATTCATTTTCAAACCTTATAACACGATCCTCTTTAACCATTCCCATTCGTATGCCCTAAACCTAAATAAAACGTTCGAACGAAAAATGGAGGCGGCTCGTTCGTGTTCGTTCCTCTTCGACAAATTGGGGCTTCGCAATTTTTCGAATCATCGTCTCTCGAGATGATTTCAGCTGCGATTGGAGCTTCGAATCTTCAAACTCTCGACTGATCAAAGGTGAGTGGATATTCCCTCACATCTAATTCACTCGAACTTTGTGATTTTCGTTCATTTCTGTTCGTGGTTAGCTTGGCTTTGCTTTCACTATTTGATTTTCTGACTTGTTCCAATTTTGTTTACTAGGACTTTGTTCGAATTCATATATTTTGTGATTTTGGGTTTCACAGTTTGGCTTGTTCGTTATTTTTGGCTGTTGAGATGAATTTGTTCGACTGTTCTTGTCTCCCTTGTTGGCTTTGGCCTTTACGCATTTATTTGCATATCTATGCATATTGTAGCCTTAGTCCAAGAGTTTCTCCTGTGACATACCTGAATTTGACTTTTGGTTGTCACTGCGGTATGATTATGATGCTAGTACTGTCCAGTTTACAGTACTATATTTATGTTTGCAATTTGTACATTCATGTTTTTGAGGCTGTTTGCATACAGTTGCATTTTAGTCTTCATATATATGTATGCATTCATGTATGCATATACATCATTTGATATGTATATATGTATGTTCGAAATTGCATTGCTTGCTCTTGAATTTATTGAGCTTGGTGTTGTATTTTCTACTGTCCATAATATATATTGGACTGTGATGTATTGGACTGGGTTTTTAGTCGGGACAGTTTTGTTGTCCACTGGTGCATTGTTTTGTAGATTTTGGAGCTCGAGTTGTATACTGTGTTTGCCTGTAGCGTTGTTTTATTTAGACTGAGCTTTGAGATCTTATTCACTTGTTGGTTTGGTCTCAAGCTAGATTTAAGTATTGATCGTGTGGTCCGGTTTCAATTCATGTTGCCTAGACTACACTATCTTCATACATTGATATTTGAATCTTCACTATCTTTTCATTATTGAGGCTATACTTTTGTCTACTTGTCTTTGATACATTGATCCTCGGCTTCACACAGATGCTTACAGGCTTGGTCTTTGTATACTCTGTTGCATTTTACTCTGTTGTTGTTTCGACCAGTTCATTTATGTTGTGTTTGCATTTTTACCTGATTCATTCAAATGTTGTCTTCATTGTAAACGGGTTCATCATGTAGTTCACTGTAGCCTTGAGTCTGTTATTTGCTACTCATGCGCCTCTTAGTAGTTCAGTCTGTTAGTCGAGTTGCATCCATGCGTTTACTTTGAGTAGGTTACATCTGTACTCGAGTCTGCTTGCATCTGTATCTTGATACATCTCATTTTTACTTGTATCAGTTTTGTATAGAGTTTTGGGTACTTCATATATGCCACTATGTATCACTGCATATATTGTTTACATCTTTTCTGGTTGGTCTGACCTGAACTAATCATTGAACTGCATGTTACTTTTTGTTTCACTGTTTGGTCAATGTATATTTGAGTTGTATGTTCTCCATTGGCATTATTGCATACTTGTAGTTCATTCGAGTTGTCTTGTTTTTGGCCATTCACTTGTGTATGGATCCACTTCTGATCTGATGCTGAGGCTATGCCTTTGTGGTCTGCATTTGCATGCTCGAATCTTACCATATATGTGCGTACATACATACGTTTTCGGGTATGCATATATTGTTTGATTTGTACTGAACCTGCATATACTTTCTTGATTGATCTTGTAGCTCAAAGTTGCTACCTCTGATCTGACTTTGGTTTTGCCTGTGCATATGTATTAGTTTCTTGATGTATTTATTTTAGCTTGCTTCAGATTTTACTGAACTTTGATAGTCTCAACTAATTTGTTTCGAGACAGCTTTTGTTGCATTGCGATCTTGTGGTGACTCCAGTTTTGTTGCAGATTGCCCTTGTATTCATTTATGTCTGCAGTTTGTTTGATATGCAGTTTTGGCCCTTGTCGCTTTGCATTACATTGATGCAAATGGATTGTTTTCTGACTACACTTGAGTTGAATCGGTATTTTGGGTTTGACCTTGTGATTGATTGTGAATTTTCATCGTGCCTTCATGAGAACTTTGTTCCATTGATGGTTCATTTTGGTTTGAGTTGTGACCATTTGTTCTGGTTCGCTGTGTATTTCATATGCCGTATTGGCGAGGCAGTACACGCATGCGTGTACTACAGCCAATCAATATCGATGAGTTAAGTGACATTGCAATTCATTTGGCTTGATTTGATCATTTTGTTGTTGTCTAATTATTATTTAAAAATTGGATTTTGTGTAAATTGCTGTTTAGGCAATTCTGTTGTTTTCTGAATTATCTGCATTGGTAATCTTTTATCTATCTTTGTTGGTGATTTGGATTAGCTGATTTGTTGTTTAACACTGTTTAGTGTTAAATCCGTCGTTATCCGATTCTCTTATCGAGGAGTCGGATATACGAGATTTCTGTGATTGTCGTCTATTTGATATTTGATTATTATTGCTTCTGTGCATTAATAACTGAGTTTGAATTAGACTGACCCGTGTATTATTTTCTTTTGAATTTAATACTCGGGTCAGACCCGAGTCATTTCAGGTTGTAGATTTCCTGCTTTGAGTTGCTGTTTGAGCTATGAAGACTTTTCACATCTTTTGGAGTAGTCGTGTCATAGTATAGGTTGATATGTATTCATGTATATTAGTTGATAATGTACGTGTATATATAACTTCCAGAGTCGACAGTTGTAGTTGTATCATATGTATTGTGTCAACTGTATTGTAACTGACATCAGTTATTATATATATGAGACTTTTTGTTTTATCTGTGTTCCGCATTTATTTTATCTGTGTTATTATTATATATATTGTCTTAAACTATTATGAACCATCATAGTTCGTTTTATACTGGAATTGGGTATGTCGATGGGAGTAAATAAATAAGAGATAAAAAAAGAAAAATATATACCACTCCTATCGAGGTAACCAATACTAGTGTAAGGCCAACTACGGATGGCCGCTCCTATCCAGCCTTATTCTTCGCAATAACAGACAGTATTTATTTTAATACTCTTTGTTATTGTGAGCATAGAGGTGGGGCGCGGGGGACTCTTACCCCTACATGTCCCTGAGAGGGAAGGGTTGGTTAGGCAGAGGCCGTGACAGTCGAGAGGCTGGCCGTAAAAGTAAATGTGAGGTGCCAGTGTAAGCCACGGTGGGGCTGGGATGGTTGCAAAGCCTACCGGTGCCCACTGTCTCGTATCGTTACAGTTGCTATCAGAGCTTGGGGTTTATGGACATAATATAAAACATAACTTAGATGGAACATGTGTTACAACTATTGGTCGATGTTTTATTTGTGTTTTGAGTCAAAACTGAAGTTTTGAAATTTTGATGTAAGTTTTTAAATATCTTTATTTAAAAATAATAGTGAAACTGTGTTCTGATGATTTGATTGATTTGTGTTCTGTTTATCAGAGTGCGCAGCGGAAACAGTGAAACTGTCTTCGCTGAGTACAACTGATAATCTTTTTGATTAAAAATCAAAATATGAAAATTGAAATAAATTTCATTTGTTGTTTTCATAGCTGTGTTTATTTTGTTTCCTTGAGAATTTCGAATCCGAATTGAGGATTCGAAACGATTGCAGTTATGAGATTTTTGTTGAGATTTTTGCTGGGTTTCTTTTATACTAATCATTATTGATTAGATTTTTGTTGTTTTAAATTTTCTTCATTGAAGATAATAGAGTAATTTCTTTGTTTATATTGTAGTGTGCGTGCAAATATGAATTGCACGTTACTGCATTAATTTTACGTTGAACCAATGCTTGGTTATGAAACGTATTTTGTTGCCATTACTTTTATAATGGGATTTTTACACTAGTGCTATATTTTGAAGCACGGTGTTTAGTTGACAATTTTAATGAATGAAAATTCACTGGTGTTACATCTTGATGTAAATAATTTTGATGAGATTTTGACGTTTAAAAATTACTGTCGCTTTGACTTCAGTAACCGTCAAATTTTAAAAGTGGATTTCAAGCGGTTATTCCGCAATGCTGATTTGTGACCCTTTTTACGGTAATTTGAGAAGTACAATTTTCTTTTCGAAATTAATACTGATATTGTTGCTTTAATCACGTGATTGGAAAATCGTTTTAAAATGAAAATTGTTTTATAAAAATTTTAACAGTTTGCGATTTCAAAAAAATGAGGAAGCGACTTAAATGTTTCAGCAAAATCGAGGACTATGACCCCTTTCTTTTACTGATTCGCTTAACTCTGGACTTGTTCAGTTGAGAATGTGAATTGTTATTTTTATAAAATAAATAAAATTGTTTTTAGGAATTTTACAGTTTTACTGATTCGCTTAACTCCGGACTTGTTTGTTTGTATTTCTTCTTTTTGTTTTGTTGACTAATATTTTACTTGCTTTGCATCTTTCTTTGCATCTTGCTTTGCATCTTGCTTTCCCAGGTTGATGTATTGTTTTATCTTCTTGTTTACATATTTATTTACAACTTTTCTTTGTCATATGAATACATTTCAAATCATATTTGAATGCATATTGTTTCTTTTCTTTTGCAAGCCTACAAATTTGAATATAATTTCTTTGCTTTAGTCTTGTTTTCTTTGGAATAAAATGAAGTTCTATATTTTTTTTATTTTGTTGTTAAATTATTTTACTTTACTACTAACTATCTTGTATCCAAAGTATATACATATATATATATATATATTTATTTTTAAAACCATTTATTTAAGATTTTATCTCAAATCCAACATATATATATATATATACAAATTTTCAAATCCATATGACTTAATATATTTTCTATTTAAATCGGGGAAACTCGCTTCCATTTATCATTATTTTACAAATTTTTATTCAAAAATTCATTTAATCATCAATTTAAATTGAATTAAAATCTAGGGTCGTTACAAACTTCCCCCCTTAAAAGAATTTCGTCCTCGAAATTGCTAGGAGACATAAAGATAGATGAAGAATATTTCATCAAATCAAACTGAACGGCTATTCTGCATTTGGCTTACCAAATCAGAATATCAACAATTTATAATTTTCAATTAATTCTAAATTTCCAATTTATTTAGAATTTCCTATTTCAAATTTCCAATTCCAAATTCATTAAAGTTTAAAAATGAAAAACTGATAAGAAAACAATGAAGATACTAAGTAAGGATCTTCTACAATGATTCCTAAGGCCATCATCACACCGAAACTTCTTCTTATAGCTGATACAAAGCAATCAAAAGAATTTTGGAAACGAATCAAAAGAGATTGATAAGAAAGTTGTTTCCACTGTTGCAGGGTATTGACCATTTATAGTCGTATTCCCTTGTCCCCTATCTTGTCCTCTTCTCGCACTCATACTCGCTATCGGTGGATAGCAAGAGAATTTACTGAGACATTCGAACGGATATCTTAGGGATTACACATTCTAGGGATACTTCACCCTATCTCTAATGAGTTACTTAACGTGTTATACTCCTGATCTAAAGTTCAACCTTAGCTCTGATACCAAATGTAATGATACGAATTTTTCACGCTCGAAAATCGACATCCATACTTTACATCGTACTCGAATGCCATAGATTCGACCGTTCAAATCCGAGTCGTCGGAGCTTATAACAACATTAAGTAAACAACACAGCGGAAGAAATGAATAAAATATTGATATACAACATTGATACAATATCCGATACAACAGAGTGATACAATAAATATCAATATACATCAGAGGTATGTTACAAGAAATAGCAGCGGAAAGAAAATAGATAACACCAGCAGCGGATGATCTCCATCTTCAAAACACCGATCCAGAAATAGCTTGAACTCCCAATAACGATGCACCAAGATAAGCAAGTGCAGTCCATATCCAAAGACTGAACTAGTTCCAGAAAATCTACTAATCTTGACTATCTGAAAAACCCAACTCTAGACTGCCCGTGTATAAATTTTTGAGCACCCAGAGTTTAGGAAAGAAACAATAAACTCCGGATCAGTCATGGGACTGGTGTGAGCAACAAAAACAGTTTATCTTTAAAATCAAGCAACAAAAGAATTTAAAGTCAATTCGCAATGTTTTTAGAAAATGAAACTACCATAAGGCCTCCCGCTACACACACAATGCAAGCGCAAACTTGGAGGAGATTTCTCCTTATGATAGTCAAAGATGCTTACTACGCAAAAAAATCATTTTTGATATTATTATTAGTGCATAGTGGAAAAAGTATTTCGAAAATAGAATATCAATCTTAGCCAACATACGACCATTATCGTATGCCTACTATAGCTACCATCTAAACAGTGGTGACCACCGTACGTAAATGGCAGGTTCTACAACTAATACCATACAAAGTTCGTATTGGAAGATGGATTTCCAACAAATGGTCGGGCAAAGGAACTTCCCAAGTAAAATAGAACGCCTCTGGAGCGACGTTCCCGGATCCTAACCGGATCTCTGCTACACAAGGCCGGGTTACCCCTAGCTGGGTAACTACTGACACGAATATGTCATTCCCCGGTCGTTTGCGACCTTTTTCCGAGGATCCTCGATTCCAACAACCACAAGTAATAAATTTGCAGCAACCACAAAGTATGTATCTGGGCTCCATACCATGATACCACTCATAATCCAGAAGGAAATGACATACACTAAGGGGGCGCTATCCCCTAATAACCTTGTTGCCACGATTCCTATTTCGACCATACCGGGTCGTGAGGTTCGACAAAGTCTCGTCCACAAAGCTACGCTTTGGCACAAAGCCATGCTTTGGGTCAACAGATGATCAAAGTAATGATCACAAAGATAAATGATCAAACAAATGATCATATCACAAATGATCAAACAATGATCATCACACAGCAACACTCAGCATGTCCTATTACCAAATTGGGAATATATCGCTGATAACCTTCAACTACATAACCTCTGAGCTCGTATGTTTCAGAGAAGGGTGTTAAGCTAAGAGAATAAATTCTCCGCCACCAAACAGAAATGTATTTGAAAGAAATCGGCTTTATATCTCAAAGTGTAATGTCAGACATGTAACCATACAAGTCTGTTCCGGGTTCGAACAGAACCGAAGGTACTTCCAAAGAAGCCCTTGTAATCCGGGTATTCACAATCCCGATCGGATTTCCCATCACGTAGGGAATCTCTATACCGGAGCAACTTAGTGCAGAGACAATCGATAGGTTATCCTTTCGTTCTCGCAAACACCCGGTCTTCACCACCGATCTTCAAATGTTATCCATAACGTCAAATCACATATTCGGAATAGGATATATGACACAAAGGTCCTCTCCCGGCTAAACCGAATAGTGAGCGCAATATTTACAAGAAACATATGGATATTGGGATTTCAATTAAGTCACAACTTATTACCCAAAACTTTTCTTTCAAATGGTTTAAATAAATTTCCATTTCCAAATCTTTAAACAAAAAGATTCATTTCACAAGTTCACCCAGTTTCACAAAGATTCATTCATAGATTTCAAAAGAATTCCATCTCAATTGGATTAATTCATTTAAAATCTTTAAATTAAAGATTTAACTTATAGCTTTCAAACCGTTTCCATAACTTGGAAATCATTTTCATTTAAAATCTTTAAATTCCTTTTAACACAATTTGGAAGTTCACTTCTTATATGAAAGCTGTTATTATTTGAAAACAAATAGTTTTCGTTTCAGAAAAATCCAATTTTATTTGCACAAGGTAAAGCCCTTGAATTATATTCACATTCCCAAATCAATATTTTTAAAATAGTTTAACCCATATATAAACATCTTTAATCCCCAGTTTCAAATCATAGAATTCAATTTCAAGTATTGAATTCAAATTTAAATCAAATATTTAAATTTCAAAACTTAATCAAGTTACTCAAAATAAATTTCATCTTTGAAATCCCATTTCAAAAGCTTTTCACTTTAAACCCAATCCATTTTCAAAATATTTGAATTCAATTTGTCTATTTAAAAATCACTTCAAAAATCTGTGATTTAATCGATTTCCTCGTGAAATCCATATTTGTGTGTGTAAGAATGTGGTCTAGGGGTTCAACACAATAGTGCAACATCATTCAATTTATCACAGATTAAAATACCGAAATATAGCTGATAAGCGATATAAACTATAATGCTTATCACTCATTCACAGATCACAGATATATACAGATGTATCATAAGTAAATGAATAAATTACACACAACTGAATCCACAGAACAAAATATCATAGATCAGATAGGACAATCAATTCAAGGCATCTCATACAATACAATCATTCATAACAAGCATTCAATAAACATTTATAAGCTGGATTTAATTAATAGTTTAATCTTAATTAATTCAATTTATTTCCAATTAAATTTATAACTTATGAATTGATTATCATATTCTGATTAATTAATTACAAATCATTTGATTTAAATTTATTTATCAAATACTTTAATAAATTAAATTATTCTTAATTAATCATATTGATTATATCAACCTTTTAAACCAATTACATAATTAATTAACTTTAAATAATCAAAATATCCAAAATTAGTTACTATAAGTGATTAATCCTTAATTAATTTCATTTAGTAATTTCATTTAAACAATTTATAACCGATTATCTAAATTAATTAATCCAATTTAATTATTAAAATTAATCACCTTAATCAATAATTAATAATCCTTAGTTAATTAACTTCATTAACTAATAACATTTCTTTAATTACTTTCCTAATTATCATATTAGTTAAATCACTTAATTACCTTAATTATCTCTAAGATAATTAATTTCTTTATTAATGGCTTCATTAATATTTAAGTGTATTTTTAACATTACCCTTTAAATTTTAAATTCAAACTAATTTAAAAATACACTTAATCATTCAAATTATTTAGAACAATTTTAAATTTAAATTTTCAACTAAGTTTCAAAACTGAACTTGAATTTACATTTTAACTTGAATTTAAACTCAGTTTAAACCTAGATTTATAGATTCAATTTTTAGTTTTTTTTTAAATTCCCAAAACATTAACAGATTCTGTCCAAACCTGGAAAACAGGTTATACCCGAGCCTTCCCCCTTTTACTTCGAGTCCAATGCCCCACTGCCCCGAGCAAAACTACCCAATGCTTCGAGTAATACTCGAGGAAAGCACGAAGAAAAACCCAGCCCACTTCTTCTTCACCAACCAGAAACTAGATGCACAAAATTGACGCCGTGCACGTGTACATCACCGATGACCGTCTCTGGTCATCACCACATCAACGAGCAAGTCGACAACCCCCCACGTATCAATTCTAGATCGCCAGAATCCCCATCACTCACGCAAAATCGAATTCGAGTATAAACTCGAAACCTGGAACACGAATGCCACTTCACCTCAAAACCTCTCAACGTCACGTGCTTCAAACTCCGACCACCGGAGTACCACCACCTCCGGCTACTGCTTCGACTACCTCTCCTCCACCATTCCCCAAACCCTCACCACACTCGGTCGCCAGAGGACAACGCACGAATCAAAATACTCAGCCTCGACCAACTAGGGTTACGAACTGAAAACTGCTCGCCGCCATCTCCACGATGAACTGGAACGACTCCTACCATTTTTCCCAGACCCGCCGTACTTCCCTCCACCTCCACGCAAGATTTCGACCGTTACAACACCGTGGATCACCAGAGGTCATCAAATCAAAGAAAATACAGCAAACCCATACTGCTCCCTCGACTTCACTCTAAAAATTATGCTTTTTGTTTTAAAAATCATATTGAAGTATACGAAGTCAACCTACATACCTGAGTTCGAAAATTTAAAAAGGTTTAAATTTTTAACTTATTAAAATCTTTGCTCAGGAGTTTGGGTTTCCAAAGTCATTTACAGATTGTTTAAACTTGAATTGATTCTTATACTTTAGTTCATAATCAAAAAACAACTTTTGTTTATGTTTTAAGTTCTATCAGTGATTGGATCAAGAGATGGGGATCTTATTTTGTAAACCTGGGTTTGGGAAAAACAAAACAGGGACATTCAAGTGATACAAGATAAATACAGGATACAGACATTAAACATTATCATATAAACACTGGAGATTTACAACAGCATATTTTCCAGATAAAAACTTGCAACTGTGTCAGGTACTTAAATTTTAAAGAGTGAATGTTACTCACAATTGTTTCCAGAAATGAACAGAACTTTTCTGTTGAACCAGGCTTTTTAAAATGCAAGTTGAAGCTCTTCACTTGATCTTTGGCTTTCATGAATTTGTATTGTTGTTTTATGTGAGTTATTGTTTGAGTTTTATAGATGATGATGTTTACTTCAAATTTTTCTCAGCCTTTGATGATCGAACTGAATTGGAAAGTGGATAAAAGAAGTTGATATAGAGGAAGAGTTGTACAGGTGATGTTATTTTGTACAATAGGCATGGCTGCTAAGTAATGGAAGCATTTAATGCTACGTGCTTTGTGATTTTTGAGATAAATCTCGACTGATATGATGTTATTTTAGCTGGCATTTATTATACTTAATATACTTGTTTGTTTGTATTTCTTCTTTTTGTTTTGTTGACTAATATTTTACTTGCTTTGCATCTTGCTTTCCCAGGTTGATGTATTGTTTGTCTTCTTGTTTACATATTTATTTACAACTTTGCTTTGTCATATGAATACATTTCAAATCATATTTGAATGCATATTGTTTCTTTTCTTTTGCAAGCCTACAAATTTGAATATAATTTCTTTTGCTTTAGTCTTGTTTTCTTTGGAATAAAATGAAGTTCTATATTTTTTTTATTTTGTTGTTAAATTATTTTACTTTACTACTAACTATCTTGTATCCAAAGTATATACATATATATATATATCTCTATATTTATTTTTAAAACCATTTATTTAAGATTTTATCTCAAATCCAACATATACATATACATATACAAATTTTCAAATCCATATGACTTAATATATTTTCTATTTGAATCGGGGAAACTCGCTTCCATTTATAATTAATTTTACAAATTTTTATTCAAAAATTCATTTAATCATCAATTTAAATTAAATTAAAATCTAGGGTCGTTACAGGTTGGGATGAAGTTTATGTAGATATTTTCTTTGGAAATGTGATCTTTAATGAAATGATGTCTAACATCTATATGCTTGGTGTGAGAATGATGTACATGATTATTTGTGAGATCAATTGCACTTTTGCTATCACACATAAGTGGAACTCGTTTAAAATTTAGACCATAGTCTTGCAAAGTTTGTATCATCCATAAAATTTGAGCAGAGCAACCGCTTAGAGCAATATACTTTGCCTCAGTGGTAGATAATGCAATACCATTTTGTTAACGAATGTCCCAACATAAAACACGTTCCACTAGTACTTTTTCTATCAACTAGACTACCAGCATAATCTGCATCTGAATACCCTTTTAACTAAAAGTTATCATTAGTTGGATACCATAGACCAAACCGTGGGGTGTGCAACAGATACCTTATAATCCTTTTTATAGCTTTTAAATGAGATTCTTTTGGATTTGATTGAAACCGTGCACATAAACAAACAGAGAACATAATATCTAGTCTAGAGCAGTAAGATAAAGAAGTATACCCACATGTATCTAGAGTAATCATCAACCAATACAAAACAATATCTCTTACCACCTAAGCTTGCAATATCGTTAGGTCCAAATAGATCCATATGAATTAGTTCAAGGACTCTAGAAGAACTTACAGTGTTCTTGGCATGAAAAGTCATTTTTTTTTAAATTTTCCCATAGTACATGCTTTACAAAGAGTTTCTGTTTCGAAATCATGAGAAGGTAAACCTCTTACCAAATCTTTTCTTTATAATTTTTTTAACAAATTCATGCTAGCATGTCCTAATCGTCTATGCCATAAATTTACTTCTTCATCCTTAGCTACCAAACATTTTGAAAGAGTGAGATTATCAAAAGATAGAGAGTATATATTACCTTTCCTCTTACCTGAAAATAAAGTTTCTTTTGATGGTTGGTCAACAATTTTGCACAAGTCAAAATCAAAAAACAACATTCATTCCCTTATCATATAACTGGCTGATTGAAAAAGATTATGGTACAGATTTTCAACATATGATACATCGTTTAGGGTAAATGTAACGACCCGTAAATTTTAATAAATTTTGTTTGTTTTATTAATATAAATAATTGAATTTTTGTGAAATTTAAACAATAAAATTTGGAAATAAAAATTTGATATTTGAAATACGTCTATTTAAACAATAGCAACTGGTGAATTTTCATCAGAAAATATGGAAGTTTATTTTCTTGTGTAATTTTATTTCAATTTAAATCAGTTAATAACAGTTGAATTTAAAAGTGTTCCGAAAGCTAAATATGTCAACATGAGAAAATTTATTTAGAACACTCTGAATAAGATTGCACAATTCGTTTCACAAATTTTGGACGTTTCTAGCTCCGTTTGGATTTTTCTGTACGAAATAGCAGCGTTTATCGGTACCGATTATCGACTTTTGATAAAATGATCGTACCACTGATATCTGTATACCGTTTTGATCGTCTCTTCGTGCTGATCTCTACGGTATATTCGTTTATGCATTTCGAAGTCCGGAGGACAACGAAATCTATAGAATGATTTTCGTATCGGTTCCGTAATTCGACCTTTGGATACCCCGTGACCATTCGTTTGTCCATCGGTAATACTAATAGCCTCTAGCTGTTGATATTCCGGTTTCCAACAGATTTGACTTTTGGATTTCTCAATTGCACCTCGGGTTCATTTTTGTTGTGCTCGGCTACTTTTTCACCGTGGATTAAAATTCATTTTAGCGTTTGATCTGTCCATTCCTTTTGACATAATAACATAGTTAAGTTTCGTTTTGTTTGAGAATCCAGCTCATCTTTCTTCCTCACGCAAGCCATCACCTGCATTCTTTTTTATTTTCTTCTGCCATCCATTTTTTTCTCTTTCCTTCTCCGGTTTTTTTTCATTTTTATGGCCTCGACCGAAGCCACTTACCTCCCTCGCGCAAACACGCCTGTATCCCCATCGGCCTCCCTTGCCCAGCCTCCACGTGTTGAACACTGAACAACCACCCATGCTCTTCCCATCTTGATCCCCTTGCCTTCGTGCAGCCAAGCAACCCAGCCGAGCTCACATGGTTTTCAGGGTATGTTTTATAAGTACTATATATAGGTGTTAAATATATATATTTGTTTATGGCATGTCTGTTATGGCATGTATTTGATATGTTCGAAAGTATATATATACATATATAGTTGGTCAGTGGAGATTTTATGGATGACAGCTTGTATTGAATATAATTATCAAGTTAAATAGGTTAGTATATCTAAGTTATAGAAGTCGTTTCTCATATTATATGTTAATTATATGGGTATATATCTATTTTATAAACTAAGTTATATCGATTTTTATATTGATTTTGAATATTTATTTTATCTGTTGTATATAGATTGTGTATATATGTATATGTCTGTAAAGTATGTTACGACTGTACATTGTATTATGAGTTCGACCTCTTACTATATATACTATATTTTAAAGTTTTGTTTATATATATAGTGTGTACATGATATATGAGCTCGGTTATAACATATAAGTTATGTATTTGAAATTTTATATATTATTAGTTATATTTATATCGTATATGTATTGTTTTATAAGTTGCAGCTTATATATGTTATACAAGTCAGTTAATTATATATATTATATGATGTATTATGAGTTCTATTCATAAGTTTATGTAAATACATGTTAAAAAGGTGATGTTGTTCAGTCTGTTGTTTATAAAGGAAGGTTGTATATATAAGTTTATACTGCATGTTTATATATATATGTTACTTAGCTATAGTATATATATTTTGTTCTAGGTGTAAGAGTATAGAGACTTTAGGATATATGTAATAGTTTTGACACTGTGTTAATTAACCGCATATGTATACTTTTACATATGCTATTTCACATTATATACACTTCACATATAAATTATATACATTCTGTATTGGTCTGATGAGTCTTATATGTTATGGTAAGATTTTACTTGTTTAAGTGTTGTACTTTATAAGTCTTATGTCCATTAGTTTATATATTAGTGTATATATATATATATATTCCAAAGTATTTATGTATGAAAGCTTATAAATACAGATTTATATATATTAGTTTTTATATATAGGTCTGTTATGTCTGGGTATGTATAAGTAATGGTTTTAACATATATTGTGTATATATATATATATATTTGTTTGTAAAATATTTGAGTTTTAGTTTAAAATAATAGATCTTGAAATGCATATATATATTTAATTTAATATGTGCTCTAATTTAGAATTTGACTTTTATATATATAGTTATATATATATATAAGTTATTATACCAATTATCTTCATCAACCTTTTTCTAATTTGTTTCATCGATTTCTATTTATCAGCTTTATTCGTTGAATTCGTGCCAAACTTAACTTGCTTTGAAATTCGTGCTTGGATTCGTAATTCATCTCACTCTCGTTTGTCTCTAGCCTCGAAAGGTGAGCAATCACTCACGATTAACGTTCTTTTATTTATTAAATTTGATTTCAATTGAAACGTCAATTGAAATATACTGCTGCTAGTTATTTACATTTCTATATATATGCTGTTATCTGTATCTGTTCACCTGTTACATCTGACACCATTATCTATTATTTATCACTGATGATATATGCATGTTACTATTGTTATATTATTATCATATCTGTTATCACTCTACAAGTTCCCTATTAGTATAGAATTCACTATGGGTTGAAATGATACATACCCGAACGATCTGTAGAATAGGAGAAAATCGTTATGGGTTGAAATGATAAACCCAAGCGATTTTTCATTGAATTGAATTTGGGATTGCGGGTTGAAAGGATATATACCCGTATATAATTAAATTAGGATTGAAATGGTAAATATCTGTATCACTTGACCATAGGGTAGAGAATTATATATAGACACCGTTGGTCTATATACAAATATTTTGAAAATGATTTCTATGGTTTTGAAAAGAAATTTATGGTTTAATAAATATTGATTTTTATGATTTATTAAAATTGATTTAATAAAGTTGATATATATTATGTTTAAGTAATTATTTAATATCTATATTTTCAAATATAGAGTTTATAATGATTTTAATAAATTTAGATTTTGAAATTATATTTATTTAAGAGTTATACTTAAATAAGTTTGATCGGAAATTTATTAAAATTGAAATTTTAAAGATATGTTTTATAACTTGAATTTGATTAAAAGTGACTTAAATGAATATTTCATATTTATATAAATTTAAATAGGATATTTTGTTTATTTAAAATTTTAAATTGAAGCTGTATTTAGATGTTATTGAAATAATTAAGTAAATATTTCAAACTAAATAATAGTGAAGTGAATTTGATATATATATATATATATATATATATATATATATATGAAATTTCGAATTTAGATTTGAAATGTTGAATATTTAAAGCTTCGAAATATATTGAAGTTTAATGGTTTTTTTGTGTTTCAAATCTGTATTTGAAATCGATAAAAATTGAAATGATTTATTGGGAAATTGAATTGAGTTAAATTATGAATTGAGATTTGATTAAATTGGAATTTTAGAATTCGAGTTGATTTGAATTGATTTGTGAAATTTAAGGAAGCTATGTTTATATAAAGTATTTTTAAACTAAATCCTAGACTATTTATATTTTACTTTATAAATTATTTCAGTATAAACTATTTTAATATAAATCATTTTCAAATACAAATTATCTTATTATAAACTAATTTAACTTATAACTATTTTAGATAAACTATTTTATTTTATATATTATTATTAATATCTAAACTGTTGAAGGAAAGTGTTATGGATTCCAAATGCTATGATTTCAAAGATGTAAATTCCAAATTGTTTTGATTATTAAAAAGACTATGATTTCGAAAGTGATATGATTTTTGAAATGGATATATTTAAAGTGAAAATGATATCGTATTGATTTGGTTTTCGAAATGAAAATGATATTTTGGTTTTGAAGTATAAACTATTTTGAAATGACCGTGGTGTTATAATAACGTTTGGTTGTTAAAGAGACCGGGATCAGATATGGGCATACTCTCTGTCGATACCGAAAACCACTTTAACAACATTGTATGCGGTGGAGATTCCAGAATGAAGTAGGATGGTGGTGACGATTCCTATTGAGGTATATACATGGTTCCAACTCCCATGAGTTGGCATAAGGTGGCTAAAACAGGAGCGATCGATGGGCCAATGAGGTAGCACCTCTGATCGGATGCATTTCTTCGATACCATTCTATTACTTTGTGATTGATTTGGTGGCCACCCTACGATTTTGATTGGGAGTGTGTTCCGAGGTGGGCAGTAGTGGCTGCTATGCATTACCACCAGCTCGGATGCGTAATTGGTATATCTACCCTGGCATTGCCTAGTTGTGCCGTGTCACCTACCATACCGAGCTTTACTACGAGTTTCTATTTGTGTCGTACCTATGGAGTATCTTCTCATAGCCTCTCGAGGTATGCAGGTACTATATAGACTATTGGCACTATTATGTGTTAAGGGGAATATTGGGTCACTCCTTAACGCTATTTAAAAGTAGGTTTATTTTATTATTAGACATTATTATAATAGCGTATATTACTACATAGTAGATAGTTTAACAGATCCTTAGAGTATGGTTATCCCAAACATCCTTTGAGTTACTTGTATTTCAGTTGATATTTCACTTGAGTTGGGTTTATTTATATAAGAATGTTAATCCTGACTCGAGTGTTTTGTGTTTTGCTTTACGCTCGGGTCAGACTGAGTGATACAACATTTGAGACTCACCTTTGGAGTTGGAGCTTCGCTTGGAGATCCAACTATCTATCGATTCTGCTTTCAGTATTCAGTTGATTCCAGTGATGTATTCTGATCTTGTATTTGACTATTTCATTGAGACATCTATGTATTCGAGACCTCTGTTGTATCTTATTTAACTCTTTTATATATATATATATATATAGTAGCTTCATGAACTACTATTCTTTTGTTTCCGCTGCATTATTATTATATTACTCTATGTCTGTGGTTCTGTGATTATATATTTACTGTATATGCTGAGATTTGCCAAATTTAAATTAACAATCTGACATTTTGAGCAATTCAAATCCGACATGTATGGATGCGAATGGTTGAAAATATTGGGTCGTTACATGTGGTATCAGAGCTCCGGTTTTAGGAAAAACTCAGCATATTTAGTAAATTTAATTATGGAATCACGTTCGTTCTAGCTCGAATCTCTTCTTCTTTGACTCGGTTTCTTTGAATTTTGGAACGTTCACTTCGGTCCCAAAGTCCATTCTTGTCTCCCCTATTCGTGTCTTCTTGATTCTGGAGTATCCCTATAACTCCACTTTGAATGATCTCTATAGTAAATCGACGGTCTCGCCAATCTCTGAATGATTTGTATAGGAGTGAAAACTTCTTTACAATAGGCATTGATTCACCGGAGATTTTGTATCGTCGGTTTACTATGCTGTTATCTTTTACTATATCGAATTCTATCTCTGGCGATCGAATGTCGATTTTGTGACGACCCGGAATTTTCGAATATTTGAAAGTAGAATATTTAATTTATTTTAAATATTCAGAGATAAATTATTAACTTTAATTTCAAATATCACTGTTTATGGGATAATTTAATTATTGAATTTAACAATTGAAAATAGGATAAAATAGAGAATCCTGAGTTCTGAGCTTGTTAAAAATAATTTGAAGGCTTGTAAAATTTATATTTATAATATTGAAAATAATAGATGAGTAAAAATTGAATTTAACAGAGATTGGTTCTGTTTTGAAATTTATCGTTTTAAATTTGAATTTAAAATAGCCGTTCGAGGCATAGTCTTGGAATTTGACGAAACCAGTTCTATTGGATCCGTAATAGTTAGTTATTATCGGATTTCAATCCTTATAGCAATCGGAGTTGTCGTTTGACCCTGGCAGCTCAAAACGCTATGAATTGTTTGAATCGATTTAATTCGAAATTGATCGTTTTCTTCAGTAACTCGTGTATACGATCAAACTAGCCTCCGAAACGCGTTCCATCGTGTTCGGAATGCGGGTAAAACCCTGTAAACGTCTGTTGGAATGTCTGGTTTGGGGTTCGGGATTTCGCGTTATGCAACGAGACGGTTTGAAGTGTTATAATATAATTTAAAATTTATAGTACAATAGTCAGTGATATTTTTCCCAACGCGTACTAGTGAAGCTTCCCAGCCGATATGTTATCTCGTTCTCGTCCCTCTCTTTCCTGGAATCAGAACAAGTCGAACCTCCTCTTCCCTTTTGTTTCCAAAAATCGAAATCGTTCAAGTGTTAATGGCCGCATTCTTTTCTCGAAATCAAAAAGCTCCTCCCTCTCCTCATCTTTCAGTTGGAAATCGAATTCACGAGAAAGAAAAAAAAAAAAATCAACGCCTTCTAATTTATCGTCACTGCATACTCGGCTATGCCATCAGCCATCGTCAGCTCATCCTTGCCTCCTACGCGATATTTTCTACTGCTGATTTGGAGCCCAGGCGAGATGAGGGATCGCGTTCGATTTGGGATAGTGGCGATCGGACCAAGTCGTGAAGGGGGAAGGTCGGAGAGGGCACCGCGAGGCTGGAGGAAGGGTCGCGGCAGTTCCTGGTGGGGTGCGATGGGGCTTAGGGCCACGTAGGGAAGTGCGACAGCGGTCTCGAGGTGATGATGTGGTGGCGTTGGGCCCTGTTTTACGCGTGAGGTCGCGAGTCTGGTGGGGTTGCGAGGCGAAGGGACTCGCGATGGGTCTGGCGACTTGTGGGGATGGTTCGCGAATGGGTGAGGATGATGCAGGGGTGTTCAGTGATGTGGTGATGGAGGAAACGATTGGATTCGTTCTGGCTTCATCTTCTCTGTAAGGTATATTAACCTTTATGTTGAAGCTTTGTTTTGAGAAAATATAATAATAATATACAATATAAAAATAAACAGTAAAACGGTAATAATATATGTATATATACATAGGATTTTGGAAAACAATATTAAGGAGGTAATTAGAGAAATTTACCTATTGTAATTAGTCTGGTTACAAAAGATATTTGTAGTAAATTACCAGGTTAGGATTGAATAAATAATGAGTAATTGTTTAATTTGTTCAAAAAGTAATAAACTGTAAATGGTCAAAACAAGGTTGAGAAATCGTAGGAATCAATTTATTTAGTTAACTTATATATAATTATTTGATAACGGGAAAATTACTTTACTAAGTAAAATAAAATTTATTAGATAGAAATTGATTTGTCCAAGTTGTTTGAATATTAATGAGATCATATAATATGTATTCAAGGTCTGGCATTGTGAAGAGGACTATTGATTTGGGTTGAATTGCAAAGTAAAAAGGGGGCAAAAGGTGAGTTAATCTCACTCAGTTAAATTTAAATTTAAATGGTTAAATTTAAATAATTTATTGAATGGTTGATTTGATTGATGTGATATATATAGTAGTATATACCAATATATATATATTGCCATATGTATATATTGGAGTTGTTGATATTCCCGCATTATATAGCGGATGAGACCCTATGCGCCGCATAATAGTGGATGATATTTTATATAAATCCCATATACCGCGATATTCCACCTCGAAGTGGAATTGGTATTGTGCTAACATCTGTGGATGCAGGGAAACAGGTTGGAGGGATCCAACTGGATTCCTCAAAATATTTAATTTTGTTTAAATATTCTGTGATATGATTTTTGATATCCTGTGATGAATTATATCGATAATTGGATGTTATGGTTTGCCTTGGATCGATTTGGATGTGCTGAATTATCAAAATCTCTAGAATGGAATTTTTGAAAAGAAATAAAAGAGTAAATTTTAAGTAAAATTATTATAAAGAGTTTGGAATAAATTTGAGAATAAATCTGATTAAGAATAAAAGTGATTTCCAAAATTCTAATAAATATGGAAAAGAGGAATTTTGAATAAATAGAGAAATATTGAATTTAAAGAGAACTTATGTGATGTTATTTAAAGGGATAAAAATTTATTTTAATTAAATGTTTAAATGTAATTAAAAAAAAGAAGGAATTTGGGAAATCTGAAACTTGTGTTTCAGTTTAAAGATTTTAAATCATAATGAGAAATAAAATCTGGAAGTTAATGAATTTGGAAATAAATGGATTAAGTAAGGAAATTTATTTCAAAGTAAAATAAATTGGGAAATCAATTATAAATTGGTTTAAATACTTTGGGATTTGAAATTTAAAGAGAAACGAGATTTTGGAGAGATAAACTGGGTTTATAAAGTGAAATGGAATATCAGTGGATATTTGAAATATAAATTCAAGGTGGGAATTTATAAAAGGGATATGAATTGGTTTAAAAATAAATGTTGATTTATTTTTAAAAGATGTGAAGAGAAGTGTATTTCCTTGGATTGCCAAGTACGTTTTTCAAAGCAATTTTAAATATAAGTTAAAAGTTTTAATATGTTTTAAAAAGCATATTTTAGAAAATTGATTATTTCTAGATGTTAAATTTTTAAAGTAAGTATTTTTCAAAAATCTATTATTGTAGTAATTATATAAAAGTGATTGGGTTTTATGTTTTAAAAAGAGAAAGTTGGATTATATTAATAAAATGGTTTTATTTTAAATATTCTCAAAGTATATATTTTAGCAAAGTATTAAAAGTAGTTTTAAACTTCGATGTTATAAAGTATATTTATAATAAAGTGTTTTTAAATTATTTTAAAATCTAAAGATATTTTGTACTTGGTGTTTCAGAGGAAATAATTATTTGGGAAATGTATTCCGTAAGCGGGAATTGTTTTGAAATTGTTTTCAAATGAGCTTTGAAATTTGGACATATATCTTGGAAAGATATTTGGGCAAATAAATAATGTGGGAAATTATTTATTATGTGATGGTTGCTTGTGGATGTTAATTGATAGTTAAATAACCGACTATAAATATTGGCCAAATGCGCTGATCGTTTCAAAGAGACCGGGATCGAGATTAATTTCTCGAAAACCACTTCGATCCGGTTTGTACGTTTCGTGGGAACGAGTTCGGAGTCGAAGATGGAGCAGTGAAGTGCAAGAGCTAGTCGCTACTAATCCTGAGGATATTTCCAAAATGGATGTAGTAGGAATAGTGCCTTCGGTTCCGTTCGAACCCGGGACGGACTTGTATGGACGAATGCTTTCGTGACATCGTCAGGTGGACAATGGGCATTCTAAGGGATATGTGCTATAAAGGTATCGTTTAGCCTCGAACCTCATCAACCGGGAATGACTGAAAATCAGGGGTTATGCAGCAAGGCTTCGTGGGTAGCCCCCACTTAAGAGTAAGGTCATCCCTGTCTAGATGTCCCTTTTATTTCGGCTTAGTGTTGCGGTTGCTGATCCCAACCGTGGGGTGATCTTATTTGGAATTATCCAGTAAGGGATGATTCCGGCCTTGTGTTGCAGGGGAGCGGGCGTACTCCTCGGTACTGTGATCTAGGCCACGTATTGTGACAGGTGGTACCCCAGTGCCTAGTCATTCGTTGGAAATCCATTCTCCCTACGTGCCTATACGGTTTTGATTGTGCCCAACTATTGTTGAAATGTGAGATGCAAGCATTTCAGCTAGATTCTATTTTACTTTCTGTAGACACTATTATAATATCAGAGGATTTTGATATAAAGTGTTTTAGCTATCGTAAGGTAAAAACCCGACATGTTTATTTGTGGCGTGGTCTTACGAGATGCTTTTGTTTTCAAAAGATTTTGAAACTTTAATAATCAAATTGAGTGTGATTTTCTCATGCTGGTATTCCAGACTGACTCGGGTATTGTTTTATATGATGCTCGGGTCAGACCGAGATAAACAGGTTCAGGTTATAGCTGTGGAGCTCAGGAGACGAGCTGGATGCCGATACGTACTCCCGTACTTGCTATTATTTCTCCGCTGTGTATTCAGTTGTATGTTATGGTTGTTGATGTACTCTGATGATATATTGTATAAACAGATATAGTTTTGATTTGTGTAAAGATCTGTTGATATATATTATATTTTATTCCGCTGCGATGGTTAGATTCTGATGTTGTTTTCTATTTTTCTTCTTCTACCTCTTCTTCTTTAGCACAAAGGGTTTGATTTTCCGGGTCTGGAAAGTCGGGTCGTTACAGTGGTATCAGAGTTTAGGTTGGCGATAACCTTGGCTCTAGTGGGAATTTTGAGAGTATTAATAGATATGAGCGCGTATTTGTTAGTGAATATAAAATGGTTTTATATTGTGTTGGTTGATTTATTGAGTGGCATATGAACCTTCGTCGGCACAGTCTGGACAACTGTATCGAAGGGGTTTCTAAACACTTGAATAGAACAGTTCGACACAGTATTGTTTTAAATAGGGTGAATGAAATAATTTTGCCCAAATTATTTTGTATATAAAAGAAATAATTATTCACAAATTATTATGGTTATATATTTGGATGCTTGGTTGTTAGAAAATGACAATAATGAGTTAGTCTCATTATTGAGTAGAAATTGAAACTTATAACTTAAGTTGAAGAATAAATTTATATAACAAAATGTAATTTGAAATATAGACTAAATGAAATTTATAAATTGAAATAAACTTTATATACAAATGTGAATTACAGAGGTGATTTATAATCAAATGAGATAAATTCATAAACAAATGAAATTTGTAAATGTAAATTGTAAATGTGACTTATAACTTGAAATAAAATGTGATAGAATTCCAGAGTAATGTTTGGATATAAAATTGAATGGATTATGAATTTGAAGTTTTGGTAAAGGTTTAAATTCCTTTGGATTTAAAAATAGTTTTAAAGGTTTTGGGGAAATAATGGTGATATTATTTCATGAATATTGTTGAAATTGAATTGAAATCTGGTGGGATTTGGGATTTAAAAATGTTTGAAATGTTTCCAAGTGATAAAAGCATTAAATTCTCTTTTGGTCGCTGGGAAATAATTTCGGTGATGACTGCAGCATCATCGATGTCTATTTTCGAGTTTCCAAAGAGAAATTGCTACCAAACTGTTTTAAATTGGAAGTGATTGTGAACTGGGTTGATTTTGAAATTCAAAGGGAAAATTGTTTGGTAAAAGCAGATTATTTTGGAAATTGGGATTTGAGGTGATATACCAGATGTGTATGAGTTATTTATGGATTCAAAATGGTTTTGAAATAAAACCGGGCAATTGAATTCTGGGAATTCTATTTAAAATTTAAATGTGGGAATTTAAACGAATCAACAATATAAAGTATAGAATGAAGTTGATTGAAATAAGAAGGGAATGAAAGTTTAATTCTGGGATTATAATTATGAGATGGAAATAACTCAATGAGTAATATAAGTTGGTAGATAAAAGAGTTAGAGAACTTGAAGGTGAATGAACTGTAAAACTTGTATAAAATTGTATCCTAGAATTAAAATTTAATTTGAGTATATGAAGGTGAATAAAATATATTTGAATTTAACTTAAGA